>OV050030.1:195408358-196113228 GCA_920105625.2 Clusia tigrina
TGCGAAGCCGACTGAGACGCCGACTGAGACGCCGACTGAGGCTGCGACGCCGACTGAGGCAGATAGAGGTAGATATAGGCATAAAGTAGGCAGCAGACCCCCAATCGGCAGAGGCATCTACTGAGACGCCTATAGGGCCGCTGACAGAGGCTGCGAAGCCGACTGAAACGCCGACTGAGGCAGATAGTTGTAGATATAGGCATAGATAAGGCAGCAGATCCCCCCAATCGATAGCGGCAGCGACTGAGACGACGACATAGACGCTGACAGAGGCTGCGACGCCTACTGAGACGCTGAATGAGGCAGATAGGGATAGATATAGGCATAGAGAAGGCAGCAGACCCCCCCCATCGATAGCGGCAGCGACTGAGACGCCTACATAGACGCTGACAGAGGCTGCGACGCCTACTGAGACGCCGACTGAGGCAGATAGTTGTAGATATAGGCTTAGAGAAGGCAGCAGACCCCCCAATCGATAGCGGCAGCGACTGAGACGCCTACATAGACGCTGTCAGAGGCTGCGACGCATACTGAGACGCCGAATGAGGCAGATATGGATAGATATAGGCATAGAGAAGGCAGCAGACCTCCGCAAACGACAGCGGCAGCGACTGAGACGCCTACAGAACCGCTGACAGAGGCTGCGACGCCGACTGAGGCAGATAGGGGTAGATATAGGCATAGAGAAGGCAGCAGACCCCCACAATTGACAGCGGCAGCGACTGAGATGCCTACAGAGACGGTGACAGAGGCTGCGACGCCGACTGAGATGCCGACTGAGGCAGATAGGGGTAGATATAGGCATAGAAAAAGAAGGAGACCCCCAATCGACAGCGGCAGCGACTGAGACGCCTACAGATACGCTGACAGAGGCTGCGACGCCGATGAGGCAGATAGGGGTAGATATAGGCATAGAAAAAGAAGGAGAACCCCAATCGACAGTGGCAGCGACTGAGACGCCTACAGAGACGCTGACAGAGGCTGCGACGCCGACTGAGGCAGATAGGGGTAGATATAGGCATAGAGAAGGCAGGAGACCCCCAATCGACAGAGGCAGCGACTGAGACGCCTACAGAGAAGCTGACAGAAGCTGCGACGCCGACTGAGTCAGATAGGGGTAGATATAGGCATAGAAAAAGAAGGAGACCCCCAATCGACAGCGGCAGCGACTGAGACGGCGACAGAGGCTGCGATGCCGACTGATACGCCGACTGAGATGCCGTCTGAGGCAGATAGGGATATATATAGGCATAGAGAAGGCAACAGACCCCCCCAATCGACAGCGGGACCGACTGAGACGCCTACAGAGACGCTGACAGAGGCTGCGACGCCGACTGAGGCAGATAGGGGTAGATATAGGCATAAAGTAGGCAGCAGACCCGCCCGATCGACAGCGGCAGCGACTGAGACGCCTACAGAGACGCTGACAGAGGCTGCGACGCCGACTGAGACACCTACTGAGGCAGATAGGGGTAGATATAGGCATTGAGAAGGCAGCAGACCCCCAATCGACAGCGGCAGCGACTGAGACGCCTACAGATACGCTGACAGAGGCTGCGACGCCGATGAGGCAGATAGGGGTAGATATAGGCATAGAAAAAGAAGGAGAACCCCAATCGACAGTGGCAGCGACTGAGACGCCTACAGAGACGCTGACAGAGGCTGCGACGTCGACTGAGGCAGATAGGGGTAGATATAGGCATAGAGAAGGCAGGAGACCCCAATCGACAGAGGCAGCGACTGAGACGCTTACAGAGAAGCTGACAGAAGCTGCGACGCCGACTGAGTCAGATAGGGGTAGATATAGGCATAGAAAAAGAAGGAGACCCCCAATCGACAGCGGCAGCGACTGAGACGACGACAGAGGCTGCGATGCCGACTGAGACGCCGACTGAGATGTCGTCTGAGGCAGATAGGGGTAGATATAGGCATAAAGTAGGCAGCAGACCCGCCCAATCGACAGCGGCAGCGACTGAGACGCCTACAGAGACGCTGACAGAGGCTGCGACGCCGACTGAGACACCTACTGAGGCAGATAGGGGTAGATATAGGCATTGAGAAGGCAGCAGACCCCCAATCGACAGCGGCAGCGACTGAGACGCCTAAAGAGACGCTGCCAGAGGCTGCGACGCCGACTGAGACGCCAACTGAGGCAGATAGGGGTAGATATAGGCACAGAGAAGGCAGCAGACCCCCAATCGACAGCGGCAACGACTGAGACGCCTGCAGAGACGCAGACTGATGCTGCGACGCCGACTGAGGCGGATAGGGGTAGATATAGGCATAGAGAGGGCAGCAGACCCCCCCCAATCGACAGCGGCAGCGACTGAGACGCCTACAGAGACGCTGACAGTGGCTGCGACGCCGACTGAGACACCTACTGAGGCAGATAAGGGTAGATATAGGCATAGAGAAGGAAGGAGACCCCGCAGTCGGCCGCGGCAGCGACTGAGATGCCTACAGAGACGTTGAGAGATGCTGCGACGCCGACTGAGACGCCGACTGAGGCAGATAGGGGTAGATATAGGTATGGAGAAGACTGCAGACCCGCAAATTGAAAGCGGCAGCGACTGAGACGCCTACAGAGACGCTGACAGAGGCTGCGACGCCGGCTGAGACGCCGACTGAGGCAGATAGGGGTAGATATAGGCATAGAGAAGGCAGCAGACCCCCCAAACGACAGCGGCAGCGACTGAGACGATTGCAGAGGCGCTGACAGAAGCTACGACGCCGACTGAGGCAGATTGGGGTTGATATAGACATAGAGAAGGCAGCAGACCCCCCCAATCGACAGCGGCAGCGACAGAGACACCTACAGAGTCGCGTACAGAGACTGCGATGCCGACTGAGACGCCGACTGAGGCAGATACAAGTAGATATAGGCATAGAGAAGGCAGCAGACCCCCCAATCGACAGCGGCAGCGACTGAGACGCCTAAACAGACGCTGACAGAGGCTGCTGCGTCGACTGAGATGCCGACTGATTCATATAGGGGTAGATATAGGCAGAGAGAAGGCAGCAGACCACCCCAATCGACAGCGGCGGTCACTGAGACGCCAACAGAGATGCTGGCAGACGCTGCGACATCGAATGAGACGCCGACTGAGGCAGATAGGGGTAGATATAGGCATAGAAAAAGAAGGAGACCCCCAATCGACAGCGGCAGCGACTGAGACGCCTACAGAGACGCCGGCAGAGGCTGCGAAGCCGACTGAGACGCCGACTGAGGCTGCGACGCCGACTGAGGCAGATAGAGGTAGATATAGGCATAGAAAAAGAAGGAGACCCCCAATCGACAGCGGCAGCGACTGAGACGCCTACAGAGACGCTGAGAGAGGCTGCGACGCCGACTGAGGCAGATAGGGGTAGATATAGGCATAGAAAAAGAAGGAGACCCCCAATCGACAGCGGCAGCGACTGAGACGCCTACAGATACGCTGACAGAGGCTGCGACGCCGATGAGGCAGATAGGGGTAGATATAGGCATAGAAAAAGAAGGAGAACCCCAATCGACAGTGGCAGCGACTGAAACGCCTACAGAGACGCTGACAGAGGCTGCGACGCCGACTGAGGCAGATAGGGGTAGATATAGGCATAGGAAAAGAAGGAGACCCCCAATCGACAGCGGCAGCGACTGAGACGCCTACAGAGACGCCGACAGAGGCTGCGAAGCCGACTGAGACGCCGACTGAGACGCCGACTGAGGCAGATAGAGGTAGATATAGGCATAAACTAGGCAGCAGACCCCCAATCGGCAGAGGCATAAACTGAGACGCCTATAGAGCCGCTGACAGAGGCTGCGAAGCCGACTGAGACGCCGACTGAGGCAGATAGGGGTAGATATAGGCATAGAGAAGGCGGCAGACCCCCCAATTGAAAGCGGCAGCGACTGAGACGCCTACAGAGACGCTGACAGAGGCTGCGACGCCGACTGAGGCAGATAGAGGTAGATATAGGCACAAAGTAGGCAGCAGACCCCCAATCGGCAGAGGCATCTACTGAGACGCCTATAGAGCCGCTGACAGAGGCTGCGACGCCGACTGAGACGCCGACTGAGGCAGATAGTTGTAGATATAGGCATAGAGAAGGCAGCAGATCCCCCCAATCGATAGCGGCAGCGACTGAGACGACTACATAGACGCTGACAGAGGCTGCGACGCCTACTGAGACGCCGCATGAGGCAGATAGGGATAGATATAGGCATAGAGAAGGCAGCAGACCCCCCAATCGATAGCGGCAGCGACTGAGACGCCTACATAGATGCTGACAGAGGCTGCGACGCCTACTGAGACGCCGACTGAGGCAGATGGTTGTGGAAAAGGCACAGAGAAGGCAGCAGAACCCCTAATCGATAGCGGCAGCGACTGAGACGTCTACATAGACGCTAACAGAGGCTGCGACGCATACTGAGAAGCCGAATAAGGCAGATATGGATAGATATAGGCATAGAAAAGGCAGCAGACCCCCCAATCGACAGCGGCAGAGACTGAGATGCCTACAGAGACGCTGACAGAGGCTGCGACGTCGACTGAGGCAGATAGGGGTAGATATAGGCATAGAGAAGGCAGGAGACCCCAATCGACAGAGGCAGCGACTGAGACGCCTACAGAGAAGCTGACAGAAGCTGCGACGCCGACTGAGTCAGATAGGGGTAGATATAGGCATAGAAAAAGAAGGAGACCCCCAATCGACAGCGGCAGCGACTGAGACGACGACAGAGGCTATGATGCCGACTGAGACGCCGACTGAGATGTCGTCTGAGGCAGATAGGGGTAGATATAGGCATAAAGTAGGCAGCAGACCCGCCCAATCGACAGCGGCAGCGACTGAGACGCCTACAGAGACGCTGACAGAGGCTGCGACGCCGACTGAGACACCTACTGAGGCAGATAGGGGTAGATATAGGCATTGAGAAGGCAGCAGACCCCCAATCGACAGCGGCAGCGACTGAGACGCCTGAAGAGACGCTGCCAGAGGCTGCGACGCCGACTGAGACGCCAACTGAGGCAGATAGGGGTAGATATAGGCAGAGAGAAGGCAGCAGACCCCCAATCGACAGCGGCAACGACTGAGACGCCTGCAGAGACGCAGACTGATGCTGCGACGCCGACTGAGGCGGATAGGGGTAGATATAGGCATAGAGAGGGCAGCAGACCCCCCCCAATCGACAGCGGCAGCGACTGAGACGCCTACAGAGACGCTGACAGTGGCTGCGACGCCGACTGAGACACCTACTGAGGCAGATAAGGGTAGATATAGGCATAGAGAAGGAAGGAGACCCCGCAGTCGGCCGCGGCAGCGACTGAGATGCCTACAGAGACGTTGAGAGATGCTGCGACGCCGACTGAGACGCCGACTGAGGCAGATAGGGGTAGATATAGGTATGGAGAAGACTGCAGACCCCCAAATTGAAAGCGGCAGCGACTGAGACGCCTACAGAGACGCTGACAGAGGCTGCGACGCCGGCTGAGACGCCGACTGAGGCAGATAGGGGTAGATATAGGCATAGAGAAGGCAGCAGACCCCCAAACGACAGCGGCAGCGACTGAGACGATTGCAGAGGCGCTGACAGAAGCTACGACGCCGACTGAGGCAGATTGGGGTTGATATAGACATAGAGAAGGCAGCAGACCCCCCCAATCGACAGCGGCAGCGACAGAGACACCTACAGAGTCGCGTACAGAGACTGCGATGCCGACTGAGACGCCGACTGAGGCAGATACAAGTAGATATAGGCATAGAGAAGGCAGCAGACCCCCCAATCGACAGCGGCAGCGACTGAGACGCCTAAACAGACGCTGACAGAGGCTGCTGCGTCGACTGAGATGCCGATTGATTCATATAGGGGTAGATATAGGCAGAGAGAAGGCAGCAGACCACCCCAATCGACAGCGGCAGTCACTGAGACGCCAACAGAGATGCTGGCAGACGCTGCGACATCGAATGAGACGCCGACTGAGGCAGATAGGGGTAGATATAGGCATAGAAAAAGAAGGAGACCCCCAATCGACAGCGGCAGCGACTGAGACGCCTACAGAGACGCCGACAGAGGCTGCGAAGCCGACTGAGACGCCGACTGAGGCTGCGACGCCGACTGAGGCAGATAGAGGTAGATATATGCATAGAAAAAGAAGGAGACCCCCAATCGACAGCGGCAGCGACTGAGACGCCTACAGAGACGCTGAGAGAGGCTGCGACGCCGACTGAGGCAGATAGGGGTAGATATAGGCATAGAAAAAGAAGGAGACCCCCAATCGACAGCGGCAGCGACTGAGACGCCTACAGATACGCTGACAGAGGCTGCGACGCCGATGAGGCAGATAGGGGTAGATATAGGCATAGAAAAAGAAGGAGAACCCCAATCGACAGTGGCAGCGACTGAAACGCCTACAGAGACGCTGACAGAGGCTGCGACGCCGACTGAGGCAGATAGGGGTAGATATAGGCATAGGAAAAGAAGGAGACCCCCAATCGACAGCGGCAGCGACTGAGACGCCTACAGAGACGCCGACAGAGGCTGCGAAGCCGACTGAGACGCCGACTGAGACGCCGACTGAGGCAGATAGAGGTAGATATAGGAATAAAGTAGGCAGCAGACCCCCAATCGGCAGAGGCATCTACTGAGACGCCTATAGAGCCGCTGACAGAAGCTGCGAAGCCGACTGAGACGCCGACTGAGGCAGATAGGGGTAGATATAGGCATAGAGAAGGCGGCAGACCCCCCAATTGAAAGCGGCAGCGACTGAGACGCCTACAGAGACGCTGACAGAGGCTGCGACGCCGACTGAGGCAGATAGAGGTAGATATAGGCATAAAGTAGGCAGCAGACCCCCAATCGGCAGAGGCATCTACTGAGACGCCTATAGAGCCGCTGACAGAGGCTGCGACGCCGACTGAGACGCCGACTGAGGCAGATAGTTGTAGATATAGGCATAGAGAAGGCAGCAGATCCCCCCAATCGATAGCGGCAGAGACTGAGACGACTACATAGACGCTGACAGAGGCTGCGACGCCTACTGAGACGCCGCATGAGGCAGATAGGGATAGATATAGGCATAGAGAAGGCAGCAGACCCCCCAATCGATAGCGGCAGCGACTGAGACGCCTACATAGATGCTGACAGAGGCTGCGACGCCTACTGAGACGCCGACTGAGGCAGATAGTTGTGGAAAAGGCAGAGAGGAGGCAGCAGAACCCCTAATCGATAGCGGCAGCGACTGAGACGTCTACATAGACGCTAACAGAGGCTGCGACGCATACTGAAAAGCCGAATAAGGCAGATATGGATAGATATAGGCATAGAAAAGGCAGCAGACCCCCCAATCGACAGCGGCAGAGACTGAGATGCCTACAGAGACGCTGACAGAGGCTGCGACGCCGACTGAGGCAGATAGGGGTAGAAATAGGCATAGAGAAGGCAGCAGACCCCCCAATCGACAGAGGCAGTGACTGAGACGCCAACAGAGACGCTGGCAGATGCTGCGACATCGAATGAGACGCCGACTGAGGCAGATAGGGGTAGATATAGACATAGAGAAGGCAGCAGGCCCCCCCAATCGACAGCGGCAGCGACTGAGACGCCTACAGACACGCTGACAGAGGCTGCGACGTCGAATGAGACGCCGACTGAGGCAGTTATGGGTAGATATAGGCATAGAGAAAGCAGCAGACCCCCCAATCGACAGAGGCAGCGACTGAGACGCCGACAGAGGCTGCGACGCCGACACAGGCTGCGACACCGACTGAGACGCCGACTGAGATGCCGTCTGAGGCAGATAGGGATATATATAGGTATAGAGAAGGCAGCAGACCCCCCAATCGACAGCGGCAGCGATCGAGACGCCTACAGAGACGGTGACAGAGGCTGCGACGCCGACTGAGATGCCGACTGATTCATATAGGGGTAGATATAGGCAGAGAGAAGGCAGCAGACCACCCCAATCGACAGCGGCAGTGACTGAGACGCCAACAGAGACGCTGGCAGACGCTGCGACATCGAATGGGACGCCGACTGAGGCAGATAGGGGTAGATATAGGCATAGAGAAGGCAGCAGACCCCCCAATCGACAGCGGCAGAGACTGAGATGCCTACAGAGACGCTGACAGAGGCTGCGACGCCGACTGAGGCAGATAGGGGTAGATATAGGCATAGAAAAAGAAGGAGACCCCCAATCGACAGCGGCAGCGACTGAGACGCCTACAGATACGCTGACAGAGGCTGCGACGCCGACTGAGGCAGATAGGGGTAGATATATGCATAGAGAAGGCAGCAGACCCCCCCCAATCGACAGCGGCAGCGACTGAGATGCCTACAAAGACGCTGACAGAGGCTGCGACGTCGAATGAGACGCCGACTGAGGCAGATAGGGGTAGATATAGGCATAGAAAAAGAAGGAGACCCCCAATCGACAGCGGCAGCGACTGCGACGCCTACAGAGACGCCGACAGAGGCTGCGAAGCCGACTGAGACGCCGACAGAGGCTGCGAAGCCGACTGAGACGCCGACTGAGACGCCGACTGAGGCTGCGGCGCCGACTGAGGCTGCGGCGCCGACTGAGGCTGCGACGCCGACTGAGGCAGATAGAGGTAGACGCCTATAGAGCCGCTGACAGAGGCTGCGAAGCCGGCTCAGACGCCGACTGAGGCAGATAGGGGTAGATATAGGCATAGACAAGGCTGCAGACCCCCCCAATTGAAAGCGGCAGCGACTGAGACGCCTAGAGAGACGCTGACTGAGGCTGCGACGCCGACTGAGGCAGATAGAGGTAGATATAGGCATAAAGTAGGCAGCAGACCCCCAATCGGCGGAGGCATCTACTGAGACGCCTATAGAGTCGCTGACAGAGGCTGCGACGCCGACTGAGACGCCGACTGAGGCAGATAGTTGTAGATATAGGCATAGAGAAGGCAGCAGATCCCCCCCAAACGATAGCGGCAGCGACTGAGATGCCTACATAGACGCTGACAGAGGCTGCGGCGCCGACTGAGGCAGATAGGGGTAGATATAGGCATAGAGAAGACTGCAGACCCCCCAATTGAAAGCGGTAGCGACTGAGACGCCTACAGAGACGCTGACAAAGGCTGCGACGCCGGCTGAGACGCCGACTGAGGCAGATAGGGGTAGATATAAGCATAGAGAAGGCAGCAGACCCCCCCCCCCCAATCGAAAGCGGTAGCGGCTGAGACGCCTACATAGACGCTGACAGAGGCTGCGACGCCGACTGAGGCAGATACGGGTAGATATAGGCATAGAGAAGGCAGCAGGCCACCCCAATCGACAGCGGCAGCGACTGAGACGCCTACAGAGATGTTGAGAGATGCTGCGATGCCGACTGAGACACCTACTGAGGCAGATAGGGGTAGATATAGGCATTGAGAAGGCAGCAGACCCCCTAATCGAGAGCGGCAACGACTGAGTCGCCTAAAGAGACACTGATAGAGGCAGCGACGCCGACTGAGACGCCGACTGAGGCAGATAGGGGTAGATATAGGCATAGAGAAGGCAGCAGAACCCCCAATCGACAGCGGCAGCGACTCAGACGCCTACAGAGACGCTGACAGAGGCTGCGACACCTACTGAGACGTCGACTGAGGCAGACAGGTGTAGAAATAGGCATAGAGCAGGCAGCAGACCCCCCAATCGACAGCGGCAGCGACTGAGATGCCTGCAGAGACGCAGACAGGGCCTGCGACGCCGACTGAAGCATATAAGGGTAGATATAAGCATAGATAAGGAAGGAGACCCCGCAATCGGCAGCTGAAGTGACTGAGATGCCTACAGAGACGTTGAGAGATGCTGCGACGCCGACTGAGACGCCGACTGAGGCAGATAGGGGTAGATATAGGCATAGAGAAGGCAGCACACCCCCCCAATCGACAGCGGCAGCCACTGAGATGCCTACAGATACGCTGACAGATTCTGCGACGCCGACTGAGAAGCCGAGTTAGACGCCAACTAGGGCAGATATATTAGATATAGGCATAGAGAAGGCAGCAGACCCCCAATTGACAGCGACAACGACTGAGACGCCTACAGAGACGCTGGCAGAGCCTGCGACGCCGACTGAAGCATATAAGGGTAGATATAGGCATAGAGAAGGAAGGAGACCCCGCAATCGGCAGCGGCAGCGACTGAGATGCCTACAGAGACGTTGAGAGATGCTGCGACGCCGACTGAGACGCCGACTGAGGCAGATAGGAGTAGATATAGGCATAGAGAAGGCAGCACACCCCCCCAATCGACAGCGGCAGCGACTGAGACGCCTACAGATACGCTGACAGATTCTGCGACGCCGACTGAGACGCCGAGTGAGACGCCAACTAGGGCAGATATATTAGATATAGGCATAAAGAAAGCAGCAGACCCCCCAATTGACAGCGGTAGCGACTGAGACGCCTACAGAGACGCTGACAGAGGCTGCGGCGCCGACTGAGGCAGATAGGGGTAGATATAGGCATAAAGTAGGCAGCAGACCCCCAAATCGACAGAGGCAGCGACTGAGATGCCTACAGAGACGCTGACAGAGGCTGCGACGTCGAATGAGACGCCGACTGAGGCAGATAGGGGTAGATATAGGCATAGAGAAGGCAGCAGACCCCCCAATCGACAGCGGCAGTGACTGAGACGCCTACAGAGACGCTGACAGAGGCTGCGACGCCGACTGAGGCAGATACGGGTAGATATAGACATAGAAAAAGAAGGAGACCCCCAATCGACAGCGGCAGCGACTGAGACGCCTACAGAGACGCCGACAGAGGCTGCGAAGCCGACTCAGACGCCGACAGAGGCTGCGAAGCCGACTTAGACGCCGACTGAGACGCCGACTGAGGCTGCGACGCCGACTGAGGCAGATAGAGGTAGATATAGGCATAAAGTAGGCAGCAGACCCCCAATCGGCAGAGGCATCTACTGAGACGCCTATAGAGCCGCTGACAGAGGCTGCGAAGCCGACTGAGACGCCGACTGAGGCAGATAGGGGTAGATATAGGCATAGAGAAGGTTGCAGACACCCCAATTGAAAGCGGCAGCGTCTGAGACGCCTACAGAGACGCTGACAGAGGCTGCGACGCCGACTGAGGCAGATAGAGGTAGATATAGGCATAAAGTAGGCAGCAGACCCCCAATCGGCAGAGGCATCTACTGAGACGCCTATAGAGCCGCTGACAGAGGCTGCGACGCCGACTGACACGCCGAATGAGCAGCGACTGAGACGCCTAAAGAGACGCTGACAGAGGCAGCGACGCCGACTGAAACGCCGACTGAGGCAGATAGGGGTGGATACAGGCATGGAGAAGGCAGCAGACCCCGACAGCGCCAGCGACTGAGACGCCTACAGAGACGCCGACTGAGGCTGCGACGCCGACTGAGGCAGATAGGGGTAGATATAGGCATTGAGAAGGCAGCAGACCCCCCAATCGCGAGCGGCAACGACTGAGACGCCTAAAGAGACGCTGACAGAGGCAGCGACGCAAACTGAGACGCCGACTGAGGCAGATAGGGGTGGATATAGGCATGGAGAAGGCAGCAGACCCCCCAATCGACAGCGGCAGCGACTGAGACGCCTACAGAGACGCTGACAGAGGCTGCGACACCTACTGAGACGCCGACTGAGGCAGATAGGGGTAGAAATAGGCATAGAGAAGGCAGCAGACCCCCCAATCGACAGCGGCAGCGACTGAGATGCCTGCAGAGACGCAGACAGGGCCTGCGACGCCAACTGAAGCATATAAGGGTAGATATAGGCATAGAGAAGGAAGGAGACCCCGCAATCGGCAGCGGATGTGACTGAGATGCCTACAGAGACGTTGAGAGATGCTGCGACGCCGACTGAGACGCCGACTGAGGCAGATAGGGGTAGATATAGGCATAGAGAAGGCAGCACACCCCCCCAATCGACAGCGGCAGCCACTGAGACGCCTACAGATACGCTGACAGATTCTGCGACGCCGACTGAGAAGACGAGTGAGACGCCAACTAGGGCAGATATATTAGATATAGGCATAGAGAAGGCAGGAGACCCCCAATTGACAGCGACAATGACTGAGACGCCTACAGAGACGCTGACAGAGCCTGCGACGCCGACTGAAGCATATAAGGGTAGATATAGGCATAGAGAAGGAAGGAGACCCCGCAATCGGAAGCGGCAGCGACTGAGATGCCTACAGAGACGTTGAGAGATGCTGCGACGCCGACTGAGACGCCGACTGAGGCAGATAGGGGTAGATATAGGCATAGAGAAGGCAGCATACCCCCCAATCGACAGCGGCAGCGACTGAGACGCCTACAGATACGCTGACAGATTCTGCGACGCCGACTGAGACGCCGAGTGAGACGCCAACTAGGGCAGATATATTAGATATAGGCATAGAGAAGGCAGCAGACCCCCCAATCAGCAGCGGCAGCGACTGAGACGCCTACAGAGACGCAGACAGGGCCTGCGACGCCGACTGAAGCAAATAAGGGTAGATATAGGCATAGAGAAGGAAGGAGACCCCGCAATCGGCAGCGGATGTGACTGAGATGCCTACAGAGACGTTGAGAGATGCTGCGACGCCGACTGAGACGCCGACTGAGGCAGATAGGGGTAGATATAGGCATAGAGAAGGCAGCACACCCCCCCAATCGACAGCGGCAGCCACTGAGACGCCTACAGATACGCTGACAGATTCTGCGACGCCGACTGAGAAGACGAGTGAGACGCCAACTAGGGCAGATATATTAGATATAGGCATAGAGAAGGCAGGAGACCCCCAATTGACAGCGACAATGACTGAGACGCCTACAGAGACGCTGACAGAGCCTGCGAGGCCGACTGAAGCATATAAGGGTAGATATAGGCATAGAGAAGGAAGGAGACCCCGCAATCGGAAGCGGCAGCGACTGAGATGCCTACAGAGACGTTGAGAGATGCTGCGACGCCGACTGAGACGCCGACTGAGGCAGATAGGGGTAGATATAGGCATAGAGAAGGCAGCATACCCCCCAATCGACAGCGGCAGCGACTGAGACGCCTACAGATACGCTGACAGATTCTGCGACGCCGACTGAGACGCCGAGTGAGACGCCAACTAGGGCAGATATATTAGATATAGGCATAGAGAAGGCAGCAGACCCCCCAATCAGCAGCGGCAGCGACTGAGACGCCTACAGAGACGCTGACAGAGGCTGCGGCGCCGACTGAGGCAGATAGGGGTAGATATAGGCATAAAGTAGGCAGCAGACCCCCAAATCGACGGAGGCATCTACTGAGACACCTACAGAGCCGCTGACAGAGGCTGCGGAGCCGACTGAGACGCCGACTGAGGCAGATAGGGGTAGATATAGGCATAGAGAAGACTGCAGACCCCCCAAACGACAGCGACAGCGACTGAGACGCCTACACAGACGCTGACAGAGGCTGATGCTCCGACTGAGATGCCGACTGATTCATATAGGGGTAAATATAGGCAGAGAGAAGGCAGCAGACGACCCCAATCGACAGCGGCAGTGACTGAGACGCCAACAGAGACGCTGGCAGACGCTGGCAGACGCTGCGACATCGAATGAGACGCCGACTGAGGCAGATAGGGGTAGATATAGGCATAGAGAAGGCAGCAGACCCCCCCCAATCGACAGCGGCAGCGACTGAGATGCCTACAGAGAAGCTGACAGAGGCTGCGATGTCGAATGAGACGCCGACTGAGGCAGACAGGGGTAGATATAGGCATAGAGAAGGCAGCAGACCCCCCAATCGACAGCGGCAGCGACTGAGACGCCTACAGAGACGCTGAGAGAGGCTGCGACGCCAACTGAGGCAGATAGGGGTAGATATAGGCATAGAAAAAGAAGGAGACCCCCAATCGACAGCGGCAGCGACTGAGACGCCTACAGATACGCTGACAGAGGCTGCGACGCCGATGAGGCAGATAGGGCTAGATATAGGCATAGAAAAAGAAGGAGACACCCAATCGACAGTGGCAGCGACTGAGACGCCTACAGAGACGCTGACAGAGGCTGCGACGCCGACTGAGGCAGATAGGGGTAGATATAGGCATAGAGAAGGCAGCAGACCCCCCAATCGACAGAGGCAGTGACTGAGACTCCAACAGAGACGCTGGCAGACGCTGCGACATCGAATGAGACGCCGACTGAGGCAGATAGGGGTAGATATAGGCATAGAGAAGGCAGCAGACCACCCCAATCGACAGCGGCAGCGACTGAGATGCCTACAGAGACGCTGACAGAGGCTGCGACGCCGACTGAGGCAGATAGGGGTAGATATAGGCATAGAAAAAGAAGGAGACCCCCAATCGACAGCGGCAGCGACTGAGAGGCCTACAGAGACGCCGACAGAGGCTGCGAAGCCGACTGAGACGCCGACTGAGGCTGCGACGCCGACTGAGGCAGATAGAGGTAGATATAGGCATAAAGTAGGCAGCAGACCCCCAATCGGCAGAGGCAACTACTGAGACGCCTATATAGCCGCTGACAGAGGCTGCGAAGCCGACTGAGACGCCGACTGAGGCAGATAGGGGTAGATATAGGCATAGAGAAGGCGGCAGACCCCCCAATTGAAAGCGGCAGCGACTGAGACGCCTACAGAGACGCTGACAGAGGCTGCGACGCCGACTGAGGCAGATAGAGGTAGATATAGGCATAAAGTAGGCAGCAGACCCCCAATCGGCAAAGGCATCTACTGAGACGCTTATAGAGCCGCTGACAGAGGCTGCGACGCCGACTGAGGCAGATAGTTGTAGATATAGGCATAGAGAAAGCAGCAGACCCCCAATCGATAGCGGCAGCGACTTAGACGCCTACATAGACGCTGAGAGAGGCTGCGACGCATACTGAAACGCCGAATGAGGCAGATATGGATAGATATAGGCATAGAGAAGGCAGCAGACCTCCGCAAATGACAGCGGCAGCGACTGAGACGCCTACAGAACCGCAGACAGAGGCTGCGACGCCGACTGAGACGCCGACTGATTCAGATAGGGGTAGATATAGGCATAGAGAAGGCAGGAGACCCCTCAGTTGACAGCGGCAGCGACTGAGACGCCTACAGAGACGGCGACAGGGGCTGCGACGCCGACTGAGATGCCGACTGAGGCAGATAGGGGTAGGTATAGGCATAGAAGAAGAAGGAGACTCCCAATCGACAGCGGCAGCGACTGAGTCGCCTACAGATACGCTGACAGAGGCTGCAACGCCGATGAGGCAGATAGGGGTAGATATAGGCATAGAAAAAGAAGGAGAACCCCAATCGACAGTGGCAGCGACTAAGACGCCTACAGAGGCGCTGACAGAGGCTGCGACGCCGATGAGGCAGATAGGGGTAGATATAGGCATAGAAAAAGAAGGAGACCCCCAATCGACAGCTGACAGAGGCTGCGACGCCGACTGAGTCAGATAGGGGTAGATATAGGCATAGAAAAAGAAGGAGACCCCCAATCGACAGCGGCAGCGACTGAGACGGCGACAGAGGCTGCGATGCCGACTGAGACGCCGACTGAGATGCCGTCTGAGGCAGATAGGGATATATATAGGCATAGAGAAGGCAGCAGACCCCCCAATCGGCAGGGGCACCGACTGAGACGCCTACAGAGACGCTGGCAGAGGCTGCGACGCCGACTGAGGCAGATAGGGGTAGATATAGGCATTAAGTAGGCAGCAGACCCGCCCGTTCGACAGCGGCAGCGACTGAGACGCCTACAGAGACGCTGACATAGGCTGCGACGCCGACTGAGACACCTACTGAGGCAGATAGGGGTAGATATAGGCATTGAGAAGGCAGCAGACCCCCCAATCGACAGCGGCAGCGACTGAGACGCCTACAGAGACGCTGCCAGAGGCTGCGACGCCGACTGAGACGCCAACTGAGGCAGATAGGGGTAGATATAGGCACAGAGAAGGCAGCAGACCCCCCAATCGACAGCGGCAGCGACTGAGACGCCTGCAGAGACGCAGACTGATGCTGTGACGCCAACTGAGGCAGATAGGGGTAGATATAGGCATAGAGAGGGCAGCAGACCCCCCCAATCGACAGCGGCAGCGACTGAGATGCCTAAAGAGACGCAGACTGAGGCTGCGACGCCGACTGAGGCAGATAGAGGCAGATATAGGCATAGAAAAAGAAGGAGACCCCCAATAGACAGCGGCAGCGACTGAGACGCCTACAGAGACGCCGACAGAGGCTGCGAAGCCGACTGAGACGCCTACAGAGACGCTGAGAGAGGCTGCGACGCCGACTGAGACGCCAACTGAGGCAGATAGGGGTAGATATAGGCATAGAGAAGGCAGCAGACCCCCCAATCGACAGCGGCAGCGACTGAGACGCCTGCAGAGACGCAGACTGAGGCTGCGACGCCGACTGAGACGCCGACTGATTCAGATAGGGGTAGATATAGGCATAGAGAAGGCAGGAGACCCCCCAGTTGACAGCGGCAGCGACTGAGACGCCTACAGAGACGGCGACAGGGGCTGCGACCCCGACTGAGATGCCGACTGAGGCAGATAGGGGTAGATATAGGCATAGAAGAAGAAGGAGACTCCCAATCGACAGCGGCAGCGACTGAGACGCCTACAGATACGCTGACAGAGGCTGCGACGCCGATGAGGCAGATAGGGGTAGATATAGGCATAGAAAAAGAAGGAGAACCCCAATCGACAGTGGCAGCGACTGAGACGCCTACAGAGACGCTGACAGAGGCTGCGACGCCGATGAGGCAGATAGGGGTAGATATAGGCATAGAAAAAGAAGGAGACCCCCAATCGACAGCTGACAGAGGCTGCGACGCCGACTGAGTCAGATAGGGGTAGATATAGGCATAGAAAAAGAAGGAGACCCCCAATCGACAGCGGCAGCGACTGAGACGGCGACAGAGGCTGCGATGCCGACTGAGACGCCGACTGAGATGCCGTCTGAGGCAGATAGGGATATATATAGGCATAGAGAAGGCAGCAGACCCCCCAATCGGCAGGGGCACCGACTGAGACGCCTACAGAGACGCTGGCAGAGGCTGCGACGCCGACTGAGGCAGATAGGGGTAGATATAGGCATTAAGTAGGCAGCAGACCCGCCCGTTCGACAGCGGCAGCGACTGAGACGCCTACAGAGACGCTGACATAGGCTGCGACGCCGACTGAGACACCTACTGAGGCAGATAGGGGTAGATATAGGCATTGAGAAGGCAGCAGACCCCCCAATCGACAGCGGCAGCGACTGAGACGCCTAAAGAGACGCTGCCAGAGGCTGCGACGCCGACTGAGACGCCAACTGAGGCAGATAGGGGTAGATATAGGCACAGAGAAGGCAGCAGACCCCCCAATCGACAGCGGCAGCGACTGAGACGCCTGCAGAGACGCAGACTGATGCTGTGACGCCAACTGAGGCAGATAGGGGTAGATATAGGCATAGAGAGGGCAGCAGACCCCCCCAATCGACAGCGGCAGCGACTGAGATGCCTAAAGAGACGCAGACTGAGGCTGCGACGCCGACTGAGGCAGATAGAGGCAGATATAGGCATAGAAAAAGAAGGAGACCCCCAATAGACAGCGGCAGCGACTGAGACGCCTACAGAGACGCCGACAGAGGCTGCGAAGCCGACTGAGACGCCTACAGAGACGCTGAGAGAGGCTGCGACGCCGACTGAGACGCCAACTGAGGCAGATAGGGGTAGATATAGGCATAGAGAAGGCAGCAGACCCCCCAATCGACAGCGGCAGCGACTGAGACGCCTGCAGAGACGCAGACTGAGGCTGCGACGCCGACTGAGACGCCGACTGATTCAGATAGGGGTAGATATAGGCATAGAGAAGGCAGGAGACCCCCCAGTTGACAGCGGCAGCGACTGAGACGCCTACAGAGACGGCGACAGGGGCTGCGACCCCGACTGAGATGCCGACTGAGGCAGATAGGGGTAGATATAGGCATAGAAGAAGAAGGAGACTCCCAATCGACAGCGGCAGCGACTGAGACGCCTACAGATACGCTGACAGAGGCTGCGACGCCGATGAGGCAGATAGGGGTAGATATAGGCATAGAAAAAGAAGGAGAACCCCAATCGACAGTGGCAGCGACTGAGACGCCTACAGAGACGCTGACAGAGGCTGCGACGCCGACTGAGACACCTACTGAGGCAGATAGGGGTAGATATAGGCATTGAGAAGGCAGCAGACCCCCCAATCGACAGCGGCAGCGACTGAGACGCCTAAAGGGACGCTGCCAGAGGCTGCGACGCCGACTGAGATGCCAACTGAGGCAGATAGGGGTAGATATAGACATAGAGAAGGCAGGAGACCCCCCAATCGACAGAGGCAGCGACTGAGACGCCTACAAAGAAGCTGACAGAGGTTGCGACGCCGACTGAGTCAGATAGGGGTAGATATAGGCATATAAAAAGAAGGAGACCCCCAATCGACAGCTGACAGAGGCTGCGACGCCGACTGAGGCAGATAGGGGTAGATATAGGCATAGAAAAAGAAGGAGACCCCCAATCGATAGCGGCAGCGACTGAGACGCCTACAGAGACGCCGACAGAGGCTGCGAAGCCGACTGAGACGCCGACTGAGACGCCGACTGAGGCTGCGACGTCGACTGAGGCAGATAGAGGTAGATATAGGCATAAAGTAGGCAGCAGACCCCCAATCGGCAGAGGCATCTACTGAGACGCCTATAGAGCCGCTGACAGAGGCTGCGAAGCCGACTGAAACGCCGACTGAGGCAGATAGTTGTAGATATAGGCATAGATAAGGCAGCAGATCCCCCCAATCGATAGCGGCAGCGACTGAGACGACTACATAGACGCTGACAGAGGCTGCGACGCCTACTGAGACGCCGACTGAGGCAGATAGTTGTAGATATAGGCTTAGAGAAGGCAGCAGACCCCCCAATCGATAGCGGCAGCGACTGAGACGCCTACATAGACGCTGTCAGAGGCTGCGACGCATACTGAGACGCCGAATGAGGCAGATATGGATAGATATAGGCATAGAGAAGGCAGCAGACCTCCGCAAAGGCAGCGGCAGCGACAGAGGCTGCGACGCCGACTGAGGCAGATAGGGGTACATATAGGCATAGAGAAGGCAGCAGACCCCCACAATTGACAGCGGCAGCGACTGAGACGCCTACAGAGATGCCGGCAGAGGCTCCGACGCCGACTGAGACGCCGACTGATTCAGATAGGGGTAGATATAGGCATAGAAAAGGCAGGAGACCCCCCAATTGACAGCGGCAGCGACTGAGACGCCTACAGAGACGGTGACAGAGGCTGCGACGCCGACTGAGATGCCGACTGAGGCAGATAGGGGTAGATATAGGCATAGAAAAAGAAGGAGACCCCCAATCGACAGCGGCAGCGACTGAGACGCCTACAGATACGCTGACAGAGGCTGCGACGCCGATGAGGCAGATAGGGGTAGATATAGGCATAGAAAAAGAAGGAGAACCCCAATCGACAGTGGCAGCGACTGAGACGCCTACAGAGACGCTGACAGAGGCTGCGAAGCCGACTGAGGCAGATAGGGGTAGATATAAGCATAGAGAAGGCAGGAGACCCCCAATCGACAGAGGCAGCGACTGAGACGCCTACAGAGAAGCTGACAGAAGCTGCGACGCCGACTGAGTTAGATAGGGGTAGATATAGGCATAGAAAAAGAAGGAGACCCCCAATCGACAGCGGCAGCGACTGAGACGGCGACAGAGGCTGCGATGCCGACTGATACGCCGACTGAGATGCCGTCTGAGGCAGATAGGGATATATATAGGCATAGAGAAGGCAACAGACCCCCCAATCGACAGTGGGACCGACTGAGACGCCTACAGAGACGCTGACAGAGGCTGCGACGCCGACTGAGGCAGATAGGGGTAGATATAGGCATAAAGTAGGCAGCAGACCCGCCCGATCGACAGCGGCAGCGACTGAGACGCCTACAGAGACGCTGACAGAGGCTGCGACGCCGACTGAGACACCTACTGAGGCAGATAGGGGTAGATATAGGCATTGAGAAGGCAGCAGACCCCCAATCGACAGCGGCAGCGACTGAGACGCCTACAGATACACTGACAGAGGCTGCGACGCCGATGAGGCAGATAGGGGTAGATATAGGCATAGAAAAAGAAGGAGAACCCCAATCGACAGTGGCAGCGACTGAGACGCCTACAGAGACGCTGACAGAGGCTGCGACGCCGACTGAGGCAGATAGGGGTAGATATAGGCGTAGAGAAGGCAGGAGACCCCCAATCGACAGAGGCAGCGACTGAGACGCCTACAGAGAAGCTGACAGAGGCTGCGACGCCGACTGAGTCAGATAGGGGTAGATATAGGCATAGAAAAAGAAGGAGATCCCCAATCGACAGCTGACAGAGGCTGCTACGCCGACTGAGTCAGATAGCGGTACATATAGGCATAGAAAAAGAAGGAGACCCCCAATCGACAGCGGCAGCGACTGAGACGGCGACAGAGGCTGCGATGCCGACTAAGACGTCGACTGAGATGCCGTCTGAGGCAGATAGGGATATATATATAGGCATAGAGAAGGCAACAGACCCCCCAATCGACAGCGGGACCGACTGAGACGCCTACAGAGACGCCGACAGAGGCTGCGACGCCGACTGAAGCAGATAGGGGTAGCTATAGGCATAAAGTAGGCAGCAGACCCGCCCGATCGACAGCGGCAGCGACTGAGACGCCTACAGAGACGCTGACAGAGGCTGCGACGCCGACTGAGACACCTACTGAGGCAGATAGGGGTAGATATAGGCATTGAGAAGGCAGCAGACCCCCAATCGACAGCGGCAGCGACTGAGACGCCTAAAGAGACGCTGCCAGAGGCTGCGACGCCGACTGAGACGCCAACTGAGGCAGATAGGGGTAGATATAGGCACAGAGAAGGCAGCAGACCCCCCAATCGACAGCGGCAGCGACTGAGACGCCTGCAGAGACGCAGACTAATGCTGCGACGCCGACTGAGGCAGATAGGGGTAGATATAGGCATAGAGAGGGCAGCAGACCCCCCCAATCGACAGCGGCAGCGACTGAGACGCCTACAGAGACGCTGACAGAGGCTGCGACGTCGAATGAGACGCCGACTGAGGCAGATAGGGGTAGATATAGGCATAGAGAAGGCAGCAGACCCCCCAATCGACAGCGGCAGCGACTGAGACGCCTACAGAGACGCTGACAGAGGCTGCGACGCCGACTGAGGCAGATAGGGGTAGATATAGGCATAGAAAAAGAAGGAGACCCACAATCGACAGCGGCAGCGACTGAGACGCCCACAGAGACGCCGACAGAGGCTGCGAAGCCGACTGAGAAGCCGACTGAGACGCCGACTGAGACGCCGACTGAGGCTGCGACGCCGACTGAGGCAGATAGAGGTAGATATAGGCATAAAGTAGGCAGCAGACCCCCAATCGGCAGAGGCATCTACTGAGACGCCTATAGAGCCGCTGACAGAGGCTGCGACGCCGACTGAGACGCCGACTGATTCAGATAGGGTTAGATATAGGCATAAAGTAGGCAGCAGACCCCCAATCGACAGAGGCATCTTCTGAGACGCCTACTGAGCCGCTGACATAGACTGCGGAGCCGACTGAGACGCCGACTGAGGCAGATAGGGGTAGATATAGGCATAGAGAAGGCAGCAGACCCCCCAAACGACAGCGGCAGCGACTGAGACGATTGCAGAGGCGCTGACAGAAGCTACGACGCCGACTGAGGCAGATTGGGGTTGATATAGACATAGAGAAGGCAGCAGACCCCCCAATCGACAGCGGCAGCGACAGAGACACCTGCAGAGTCGCGTACAGAGACTGCGATGCCGACTGAGACGCCGACTGTGGCAGATACAAGTTGATATAGGCATAGAGAAGGCAGCAGACCACCCCAATCGATAGCGGCAGTGACTGAGACTCCAACAGAGACACTGGAAGACGCTGCGACATCGAATGAGATGCCGACTGAGGCAGATAGGGGTAGATATAGGCATAGAAAAAGAAGGAGACCCCCAATCGACAGCGGCAGCGACTGAGACGCCTACAGAGACGCCGACAGAGGCTGCGAAGCCGACTGAGACGCCGACTGAGACGCCGACTGAGGCTGCGACGCCGACTGAGGCTGCGACGCTGACTGAGGCAGATAGAGGTAGATATAGGCATAGAAAAAGAAGGAGACCCCCAATCGACAGCGGCAGCGACTGAGACGTCTACAGAGACGCCGACAGAGGCTGCGAGGCCGACTGAGACGCCTACAGAGACGCTGAGAGAGGCTGCGACGCCGACTGAGGCAGATAGGGGTAGATATAGGCATAGAAAAAGAAGGAGACCCCCAATCGACAGCGGCAGCGACTGAGACGCCTACAGATACGCTGACAGAGGCTGCGACGCCGATGAGGCAGATAGGGGTAGATATAGGCATAGAAAAAGAAGGAGAACCCCAATCGACAGTGGCAGCGACTGACACGCCTACAGAGACGCTGACAGAGGCTGCGACGCCGACTGAGGCAGATAGGGGTAGATATAGGCATAGAGAAGGCAGCAGCCCCCCAATCGACAGAGGCAGTGACTGAGACGCCAACAGAGACGCTGGCAGACGCTGCGACATCGAATGAGACGCCGACTGAGGCAGATAGGGGTAGATATAGGCATAGAGAAGGCAGCAGACCTCCCCAATCGACAGCGGCAGCGACTGAGATGCCTACAGAGACGCTGACAGGGGCTGCGACGTCGAATGAGATGCCGACTGAGGCAGATAGGGGTAGATATATGCATAGAGAAGGCAGCAGACCCCACAATCGACAGCGGCAGCGACTGAGACGCCTACAGAGACGCTGGCAGAGGCTGCGACGCCGACTGAGGCAGATAGGGGTAGATATAGGCATAGAGGAGGAAGGAGACCCCCAATCGACAGCGGCAGCGACTGAGACGCCTACAGAGAAGCCGACAGAGGCTGCGAAGCCGACTGAGACGCCGACTGAGGCAGATAGAGGTAGATATAGGCATAAAGTAGGCAGCAGACCCCCAATCGGCAGAGGCATCTACTGAGACGGCTATAGAGCCGCTGACAGAGGCTGCGACGCCGACTGAGACGCCGACTGAGACGCCGACTGCGGCAGATAGTTGTAGATATAGGCATAGAGAAGGCAGCAGACCTCCCCAATCGACAGCGGCAGCGACTGAGATGCCTACAAAGACGTTGACAGGGGCTGCGACGTCGAATGAGACGCCGACTGAGGCTGATAGGGGTAGATATAGGCATAGAGAAGGCAGCAGACCTCCCCAATCGACAGCGGCAGCGACTGAGATGCCTACAGAGACGCTGACAGGGGCTGCGACGTCGAATGAGACGCCGACTGAGGCAGATAGGGGTAGATATAGGCATAGAGAAGGCAGCAGACCCCACAATCGACAGCGGCAGCGACTGAGACGCCTACAGAGACGCTGACAGAGGCTGCGACGCCGACTGAGGGAGATAGAGGTAGATATAGGCATAAAGTAGGCAGCCGACCCCCAATCGGCAGAGGCATCTACTGAGACGCCTATAGAGCCGCTGACAGAGGCTGCGACGCCGACTGAGACGCCGACTGAGGCAGATAGTTGTAGATATAGGCATAGAGAAGGCAGCAGATCCCCCCAATCGATAGCGGCAGCGACTGAGACGACTACATAGACGCTGACAGAGGCTGCGACGCCTACTGAGACGCCGAATGAGGCAGATAGGGATAGATATAGGCATAGAGAAGGCAGCAGACCCCCTTTTATCGATAGCGGCAGCGACTGAGACGCCTACATAGACGCTGACAGAGGCTGCGACGCCTAGTGAGACGCCGACTGAGGCAGATAGTTGTAGATATAGGCATAGAGAAGGCAGCAGACCCCCCCAATGGATAGCGGCAGCGACTGAGACGCCTACATAGACGCTGACAGAGGCTGCGACGCATACTGAGACGCCGAATGAGGCAGATATGGATAGATATAGGCATAGAGAAGGCAGCAGACCTCCGCAAACGACAGCGGCAGCGACTGAGACGCCTACAGAATCGCTGACAGAGGCTGCGACGCCGACTGAGGAAGATAGGGGTAGATATAGGCATAGAGAAGGCAGCAGACCCCCCAATCGACAGCGGCAGCGACTGAGACGCCTACAGAGACGCTGGCAGAGGCTGCGACGCCGACTGAGACGCCGACTGATTCAGATAGGGGTATATATAGGCACAGAGAAGGCAGGAGACCCCCCAATTGACAGCGGCAGCGACTGAAACGCCTACAGAGACGGTGGCAGAGGCTGCGACGCCGACTGAGATGCCGACTGAGGCAGATAGGGGTAGATATAGGCATAGAGAAGGCAGCAGGCCACCCCAATCGACAGCGGCAGCAACTGAGACGCCTACAGAGACGTTGAGAGATGCTGCGACGCCGACTGGGACGCCGACTGAATCAGATAGGGGTAGATATAGACATATAGAAGGCAGGAGACCCCCAATCGACAGAGGCAGCGACTGAGACGCCTACAGAGAAGCTGACAGAGGCTGCGACGCCGACTGCGTCAGATAGGGGTAGATATAGGCAGAGAAAAAGAAGGAGACCCCCAATCGACAGCTGAAAAAGGCTGCGACGCCGACTGAGTCAGATAGGGGTAGATATAGGCATAGAAATCGACAGCGGCAGCGACTGAGACGGCGACAGAGGCTGCGATGCCGACTGAGACGCCGACTGAGATGCCGTCTAAAGCAGATACGGATATATATAGGCATAGAGAAGGCAGCAGACCCCCCAATCGACAGCGGCACCGACTGAGACGCCAACAGAGACGCTGACAGAGGCTGCGACGCCGACTGAGGCAGATAGGGGTAGATATAGGCACAGAGAAGGCAGCAGACCCCCCAATCGACAGCGGCAGCGACTGAGACGCCTGCAGAGACGCAGACTGATGCTGCGACGCCGACTGAGACACCTACTGAGGCAGATAAGGGTAGATATAGACATAAAAAAGAGGGAGACCCCGCAATCGGCAGCGGCAGCGACTGAGATGCCTACAGAGACGTTGAGAGATGCTGCGACGCCGACTGAGACGCCGACTGAGGCAGATAGGGGTAGATATAGGCATAGAGAAGGCAGCACACCCCCCCCAATCGACAGCGGCAGCGACTGAGAGGCCTACAGATACGCTGACAGATTCTGCGACGCCGACTGAGACTCCGAGTGAGACGCCAACTAGGGCAGATATATTAGATATAGGCATAGAGAAGGCAGCAGACCCCCCAATCGACAGCGGCAGCGACTGAGACGCTTACAGACGCTGACAGAGACTGCGGAGCCGACTGAGGCAGATAGGGGTAGATATATGCATAAAGTAGGCAGCAGACCCCCCAATCGACAGAGGCATCTACTGAGGCACATACAGAGTCGCGGACAGAGGCTGCGACGCCGACTGAGACGCCGACTGAGGAAGATACAAGTAGATATAGGCATAGAGAAGGCAACAGATCCCCCAATCGACAGCGGCAGCGACTGAGACGCCTACACAGACGCTGACAGAGGATGCTGCGCCAACTGAGAAGCCGACTGATTCATATAGGGGTAGATATAGGCATAGAGAAGGCAGCAGACCACCCCTATCGACAGCGGCAGCAACTGAGAGGCCTACAGAAACGTTGAGAGATGCTGCGACGCCGACTGAGACGCCGACTGAGGCAGATAGGGGTAGATATAGGCATAGAGAAGGCAGCAGACCCCCCAATCGACAGCGGCAGTGACTGAGACGCCTACAGAGACGCTGGCAGACGCTGGCAGACGCTGCGACATCGAATGAGACGCCGACTGAGGCAGATAGGGGTAGATATACGCTTAGAAAAAGAAGGAAACCCCCAATCGACAGCGGCAGCGATTGAGACGCCTACAGGTACGCTGACAGAGGCTGCGACGCCGATGAGGCAGATAGGGGTAGATATAGGCATAGAAAAAGAAGGAGACCCCCAATCGACAGTGGCAGCGACTGAGACGCCTACAGAGACGCTGACAGAGGCAGCGACGCCGACTGAGGCAGATAGGGGTAGATATAGGCATAGAAAAAGAAGGAGACCCACAATCGACAGCGGCAGCGACTGAGACGCCCACAGAGACGCCGACAGAGGCTGCGAAGCCGACTGAGATGCCGACTGAGACGCCGACTGAGGCTGCGACCCCGACTGAGGCAGATAGAGGTAGATATAGGCATAAAGTAGGCAGCAGACCCCCAATCGGCAGAGGCATCTACTGAGACGCCTATAGAGCCGCTGACAGAGGCTGCGAAGCCGACTGAGACGCCGACTGAAGCAGATAGGGGTAGATATAGGCATTGAGAAGGCAGCAGACCCCCCCAATCGACAGCGGCAGCGACTGAGACGCCTACAGAGACGCTGGCAGAGGCTGCGACGCCGACTGAGACGCCGACTGATTCAGATAGGGGTAGATATAGGCATAAAGTAGGCAGCAGACCCCCAATCGACAGAGGCATCTTCTGAAACGCCTACAGAGCCGCTGACAGAGGCTGCGGAGCTGACTGAGACGCCGACTGAGGCAGATAGGGGTAGATATAGGCATGGAGAAGACTGCAGACCCCCCCATTGAAAGCGGCAGCGACTGATACGCCTACAGAGACGCTGACAGAGGCTGCGACGCCGACTGAGGCAGATATGGATAGATATCGGCATAGAGAAGGCAGCAGACCCCCCATCGATAGCGGCAGCGACTGAGACGCCTACATAGACGCTGACAGAGGCTGCGACGCCTACTGAGACGCCGACTGATGCAGATAGTTGTAGATATAGGCATAGAGAAAGCAGCAGACCCCCCAATCGATAGCGGCAGCGATTTAGACACCTACATAGATGCTGACAGAAGCTGCGACGCATACTGAGACGCCGAATGTGGCAGATATGGATAGATATAGGCATAGAGAAGGCAGCAGACCTCCGCAAATGACAGCGGCAGCGACTGAGAGGCCTACAGAACCGCAGACAGAGGCTGCGACGCCGACTGAGGCAGATAGGGGTAGATATAGGCATAGAGAAGGCAGCAGACCCCCCCAATCGACAGCGGCAGCGACTGAGACGCCTACAGAGACGCTGGCAGAGGCTGCGACGCCGACTGAGACGCCGACTGATTCAGATAGGGGTAGATATAGGCATAGAGAAGGCAGGAGACCCCCCAGTTGACAGCGGCAGCGACTGAGACGCCTACAGAGACGGCGACAGGGGCTGCGACGCCGACTGAGATGCCGACTGAGATGCCGACTGAGGCAGATAGGGGTAGATATAGGCATAGAAGAAGAAGGAGACTCCCAATCGACAGCGGCAGCGACTGAGACGCCTACAGATACGCTGACAGAGGCTGCGACGCCGATGAGGCAGATAGGGGTAGATATAGGCATAGAAAAAGAAGGAGAACCCCAATCGACAGTGGCAGCGACTGAGACGCCTACAGAGACGCTGACAGAGGCTGCGACGCCGACTGAGGCAGATAGGGGTAGATATAGGCATAGAAAAAGAAGGAGACCCCCAATCGACAGCTGACAGAGGCTGCGACGCCGATTGAGTCAGATAGGGGTAGATATAGGCATAGAAAAAGAAGGAGACCCCCAATCGACAGCGGCAGCGACTGAGACGGCGACAGAGGCTGCGATGCCGACTGAGACGCCGACTGAGATGCCGTCTGAGGCAGATAGGGATATATATAGGCATAGAGAAGGCAGCAGACCCCCCAATCGACAGGGGCACCGACTGAGACGCCTACAGAGACGATGGCAGAGGCTGCGACGCCGACTGAGGCAGATAGGGGTAGATATAGGCATTAAGTAGGCAGCAGACCCGCCCGATCGACAGCGGCAGCGACTGAGACGCCTACAGAGACGCTGACATAGGCTGCGACGCCGACTGAGACACCTACTGAGGCAGATAGGGGTAGATATAGGCATTGAGAAGGCAGCAGACCCCCCAATCGACAGCGGCAGCGACTGAGACGCCTAAAGAGACGCTGCCAGAGGCTGCGACGCAGACTGAGACGCCAACTGAGGCAGATAGGGGTAGATATAGGCACAGAGAAGGCAGCAGACCCCCCCCAATTGACAGCGGCAGCGACTGAGACGCCTGCAGAGACGCAGACTGATGCTGTGACGCCAACTGAGGCAGATAGGGGTAGATATAGGCATAGAGAGGGCAGCAGACCCCCTAATCGACAGCGGCAGCGACTGAGACGCCTGCAGAGACGCAGACTGAGGCTGCGACGCCGACTGAGACGCCGACTGATTCAGATAGGGGTAGATATAGGCATAGAGAAGGCAGGAGACCCCCCAGTTGACAGCGGCAGCGACTGAGACGCCTACAGCGACGGCGACAGGGGCTGCGACGCCGACTGAGATGCCGACTGAGGCAGATAGGGGTAGATATAGGCATAGAAGAAGAAGGAGAACCCCAATCGACAGTGGCAGCGACTGAGACGCCTACAGAGACGCTGACAGAGGCTGCGACGCCGACTGAGACACCTACTGAGGCAGATAGGGGTAGATATAGGCATTGAGAAGGCAGCAGACCCCCCAATCGACAGCGGCAGCGACTGGGACGCCTAAAGAGACGCAGACTGAGGCTGCGACGCCGACTGAGGCAGATAGAGGCAGATATAGGCATAGAAAAAGAAGGAGACCCCCAATAGACAGCGGCAGCGACTGAGACGCCTACAGAGACGCCGACAGAGGCTGCGAAGCCGACTGAGACGCCTACAGAGACGCTGAGAGAGGCTGCGACGCCGACTGAGACGCCAACTGAGGCAGATAAGGGTAGATATAGGCACAGAGAAGGCAGCAGACCCACCAATCGACAGCGGCAGCGACTGAGACGCCTGCAGAGACGCAGACTGAGGCTGCGACGCCGACTGAGACGCCGACTGATTCAGATAGGGGTAGATATAGGCATAGAGAAGGCAGGAGACCCCCCAGTTGACAGCGGCAGCGACTGAGACGCCTACAGAGACGGCGACAGGGGCTGCGACGCCGACTGAGATGCCGACTGAGGCAGATAGGGGTAGATATAGGCATAGAAGAAGAAGGAGAACCCCAATCGACAGTGGCAGCGACTGAGACGCCTACAGAGACGCTGACAGAGGCTGCGACGCCGACTGAGACACCTACTGAGGCAGATAGGGGTAGATATAGGCATTGAGAAGGCAGCAGACCCCCCAATCGACAGCGGCAGCGACTGAGACGCCTAAAGAGACGCTGCCAGAGGCTGCGACGCCGACTGAGACGCCAACTGAGGCAGATAGGGGTAGATATAGGCATAGAGAAGGCAGGAGACCCCCCCAATCGACAGAGGCAGCGACTGAGACGCCTACAGAGAAGCTGACAGAGGTTGCGACGCCGACTGAGTCAGATAGGGGTAGATATAGGCATAGAAAAAGAAGGAGACCCCCAATCGACAGCTGACAGAGGCTGCGACGCCGACTGAGTCAGATAGGGGTAGATATAGGCATAGAAAAAGAAGGAGACCCACAATCGAGAGCGGCAGCGACTGAGACGGCGACAGAGGCTGCGATGCCGACTGAGACGCCGGCTGAGATGCCGTCTGAGGCAGATAGGGGTATATATAGGCATAGAGAAGGCAGCAGACCCCCCAATCGACAGCGGCACCGACTGAGACGCCTACAGAGACGCTGGCAGAGGCTACGGCGGAGACTGAGGCAGATAGGGGTAGATATAGGCATAAAGTAGGCAGCAGACCCGCCCGATCGACAGCGGCAGCGACTGAGACGCCTACAGAGACGCTGACAGAGGCTGCGACGCCGACTGAGGCAGATAGGGGTAGATATAGGCATAGAAAAAGAAGGAGACCCCCAATCGACAGCGGCAGCGACTGAGACGCCTACAGAGACGCCGACAGAGGCTGCGAAGCCGACTGAGACGCCGACTGAGACGCCGACTGAGGCTGCGACGCCGACTGAGGCAGATAGAGGTAGATATAGGCATAAAGTAGGCAGCAGACCCCCAATCGGCAGAGGCATCTACTGAGACGCCTATAGAGCCGCTGACAGAGGCTGCGAAGCCGACTGAAACGCCGACTGAGGCAGATAGTTGTAGATATAGGCATAGATAAGGCAGCAGATCCCCCCAATCGATAGCGGCAGCGACTGAGACGACTACATAGACGCTGACAGAGGCTGCGACGCCTACTGAGACGCCGAATGAGGCAGATAGGGATAGATATAGGCATAGAGAAGGCAGCAGACTCCCCCCATCGATAGCGGCAGCGACTGAGACGCCTACATAGACGCTGACAGAGGCTGCGACGCCTACTGAGACGCCGACTGAGGCAGATAGTTGTAGATATAGGCTTAGAGAAGGCAGCAGACCCCCCAATCGATAGTGGCAGCGACTGAGACGCCTACATAGACGCTGTCAGAGGCTGCGACGCATACTGAGACGCCGAATGAGGCAGATATGGATAGATATAGGCATAGAGAAGGCAGCAGACCTCCGCAAACGACAGCGGCAGCGACTGAGACGCCTACAGAACTGCTGACAGAGGCTGCGACGCCGACTGAGGCAGATAGGGGTAGATATAGGCATAGAGAAGGCAGCAGACCCCCACAATTGACAGCGGCAGCGACTGAGACGCCTACAGAGATGCTGGCAGAGGCTCCGACGCCGACTGAGACGCCGACTGATTCAGATAGGGGTAGATATAGGCATAGAAAAGGCAGGAGACCCCCCAATTGACAGCGGCAGCGACTGAGACGCCTACAGAGACGGTGACAGAGGCTGCGACGCCGACTGAGACACCTACTGAGGCAGATAAGGGTAGATATAGGCATAGAGAAGGAAGGAGACCCCGCAATCGGCCGCGGCAGCGACTGAGATGCCTACAGAGACGTTGAGAGATGCTGCGACGCCGACTGAGACGCCAACTGAGGCAGATAGGGGTAGATATAGGCATAGAGAAGGCAGCACACCCCCCAATCGAGAGCCGCAGCGACTGAGACGCCTACAGATACGCTGACAGATTCTGCGACGCCGACTGAGACTCCGAGTGAGACGTCAACTAGGGCAGATATATTAGGTATAGGCATAGAGAAGGAAGCAGACCCCCCAATCGACAGCGGCAGCGACTGAGACTGAGACGCCTGAGACGCTGACAGAGACTGCGGAGCCGACTGAGGCAGATAGGGGTAGATATAGGCATAAAGTAGGCAGCAGACCCCCCAATCGACAGAGGCATCTACTGAGACACCTACAGAGTTGCGGACAGAGGCTGCGACGTCGAATGAGACGCCGACTGAGGCAGATAGGGGTAGATATAGGCATAGAGAAGGCAGCAGACCCCCCCAATCGACAGCGGCAGCGACTGAGATTCCTACAGAGACGCTGACAGAGGCTGCTACGTCGAATGAGACGCCGACTGAGGCAGATAGGGGTAGATATAGGCATAGAGAAGGCAGCAGACCCCCACAATTGACAGCGGCAGCGACTGAGACGCCTACAGAGATGCTGGCAGAGGCTGCGACGCCGACAGAGACGCCGACTGATTCAGATAGGGGTAGATATAGGCATAGAAAAGGCAGGAGACCCCCCAATTGACAGCGGCAGCGACTGAGACGCCTACAGAGACGGTGACAGAGGCTGCGACGCCGACTGAGATGCCGACTGAGGCAGATAGGGGTAGATATAGGCATAGAAAAAGAAGGAGACCCCCAATCGACAGCGGCAGCGACTGAGATGCCTACAGATACACTGGCAGCGGCTGCGACGCCGACTGAGTCACCTACTGAGGCAGATAAGGGTAGATATAGGCATAGAGAAGGAAGGAGACCCCGCAATCGGCCGCGGCAGCGACTGAGATGCCTACAGAGACGTTGAGAGATGCTGCGACGCCGACTGAGACGCCGACTGAGGCAGATAGGGGTAGATATAGGCATAGAGAAGGAAGGAGACCCCGCAATCGGCCGCGGCAGCGACTGAGATGCCTACAGAGACGTTGAGAGATGCTGCGACGCCGACTGAGACGCCGACTGAGGCAGATCGGGGTAGATATAGGCATAGAGAAGGCAGCACACCCCCCCAATCGAGAGCCGCAGCGACTGAGACGCCTACAGATACGCTGACAGATTCTGCGACGCCGACTGAGACTCCGAGTGAGACGTCAACTAGGGCAGATATATTAGGTATAGGCATAGAGAAGGAAGCAGACCCCCCAATCGACAGCGGCAGCGACTGAGACGCCTACAGAGACGCTGACAGAGACTGCGGAGCCGACTGAGGCAGATAGGGGTAGATATAGGCATAAAGTAGGCAGCAGACCTCCCAATCGACAGAGGCATCTACTGAGACACCTACAGAGTTGCGGACAGAGGCTGCGACGTCGAATGAGACGCCGACTGAGGCAGATAGGGGTAGATATAGGCATAGAGAAGGCAGCAGACCCCCCCCAATCGACAGCGGCAGCGACTGAGATTCCTACAGAGACGCTGACAGAGGCTGCGACGTCGAATGAGACGCCGACTGAGGCAGATAGGGGTAGACATAGGCATAGAGAAGGCAGCAGACCCCCACAATTGACAGCGGCAGCGACTGAGACGCCTACAGAGATGCTGGCAGAGGCTGCGACGCCGACAGAGACGCCGACTGATTCAGATAGGGCTAGATAGGCTTAGAAAAGGCAGGAGACCCCCCAATTGACAGCGGCACCGACTGAAACGCCTACAGAGACGGTGACAGAGGCTGCGACGCCGACTGAGATGCCGACTGAGGCAGATAGGGGTAGATATAGGCATAGAAAAAGAAGGAGACCCCCAATCGACAGCGGCAGCGACTGAGACGCCTACAGATACACTGGCAGAGGCTGCGACGCCGATGAGGCAGATAGGGGTAGATATAGGCATAGAAAAAGAAGGAGAACCCCAATCGACAGTGGCAGCGACTGAGACGCCTACAGAGACGCTGACAGAGGCTGCGACGCCGACTGAGGCAGATAGGGGTAGATATAGGCATAGAGAAGGCAGGAGACCCCCAATCGACAGAGGCAGCGACTGAGACGCCTACAGAGAAGCTGACAGAGGCTGCGACGCCGACTGAGTCAGATAGGGGTAGATATAGGCATAGAAAAAGAAGTAGATCCCCAATCGACAGCTGACAGAGGCTGCTACGCCGACTGAGTCAGATAGCGGTAGATATAGGCATAGAAAAAGAAGGAGACCCCCAATCGACAGCGGCAGCGACTGAGACGGCGACAGAGGCTGCGATGCCGACTGAGACGCCGACTGAGATGCCGTCTGAATCAGATAGGGATATATATAGGCATAGAGAAGGCAACAGACCCCCCAATCGACAGCGGGACCGACTGAGACGCCTACAGAGACGCTGACAGAGGCTGCGACGCCGACTGAGGCAGATAGGGGTAGCTATAGGCATAAAGTAGGCAGCAGACCCGCCCGATCGACAGCGGCAGCGACTGAGACGCCTACAGAGACGCTGACAGAGGCTGCGACGCCGACTGAGACACCTACTGAGGCAGATAGGGGTAGATATAGGCATTGAGAAGGCAGCAGACCCCCAATCGACAGCGGCAGCGACTGAGACGCCTAAAGAGACGCTGCCAGAGGCTGCGACGCCGACTGAGACGACAACTGAGGCAGATAGGGGTAGATATAGGCACAGAGAAGGCAGCAGACCCCCAATCGATAGCGGCAGCGACTGAGACGCCTGCAGAGACGCAGACTGATGCTGCGACGCCGACTGAGGCAGATAGGGGTAGATATAGACATAGAGAGGGCAGCAGACCCCCCCAATCGACAGCGGCAGCGACTGAGACGCCTACAGAGACGCTGACAGAGGCTGCGACGTCGAATGAGACGCCGACTGAGGCAGATAGGGGTAGATATAGGCACAGAGAAGGCAGCAGACCCCCCAATCGACAACGGCAGCGACTGAGACGCCTACAGAGACGCTGACAGAGGCTGCGACGCCGACTGAGGCAGATAGGGGTAGATATAGGCATAAAAAAAGAAGGAGACCCACAATCGACAGCGGCAGCGACTGAGACGCCCACAGAGACGCCGACAGAGGCTGCGAAGCCGACTGAGACGCCGACTGAGACGCCGACTGAGACGCTGACTGAGGCTGCGACGCCGACTGAGGCAGATAGAGGTAGATATAGGCATAAAGTAGGCAGCAGACCCCCAATCGGCAGAGGCATCTACTGAGACGCCTATAGAGCCGCTGACACAGGCTGCGACGCCAACTGAGACGCCGACTGATTCAGATAGGGTTAGATATAGGCATAAAGTAGGCAGCAGACCCCCAATCGACAGAGGCATCTTCTGAGACGCCTACAGAGCCGCTGACATAGGCTGCGGAGCCGACTGAGACGCCGACTGAGGCAGATACAAGTTGATATAGGCATAGAGAAGGCAGCAGACCCCCCAAACGACAGCGGCAGCGACTGTGACGATTGCAGAGGCGCTGACAGAAGCTACGACGCCGACTGAGGCAGATTGGGGTTGATATAGACATAGAGAAGGCAGCAGACCCCCCAATCGACAGCGGCAGCGATAGAGACACCTGCAGAGTCGCGTACAGAGACTGCGATGCCGACTGAGACGCCGACTGTGGCAGATACAAGTTGATATAGGCATAGAGAAGGCAGCAGACCCCCCAATCGACAGCGGCAGCGACTGAGACGCCTACACAGACGCTGACAGAGGCTGCTGCGCCGACTGAGATGCTGACTGATTCATATAGGGGTAGATAAAGGCAGAGAGAAGGCAGCAGACCACCCCAATCGAAAGCGGCAGTGACTGAGACGCCAACAGAGACACTGGAAGACGCTGCGACATCGAATGAGACGCCGACTGAGGCAGATAGGGGTAGATATAGGCATAGAAAAAGAAGGAGAGCCCCAATCGACAGCGGCAGCGACTGAGACGCCTACAGAGACGCCGACAGAGGCTGCGAAGCCGACTGAGACGCCGACTGAGACGCCGACTGAGGCTGCGACGCTGACTGAGGCAGATAGAGGTAGATATAGGCATAGAAAAAGAAGGAGACCCCCAATCGACAGCGGCAGCGACTGAGACGCCTACAGAGACGCCGACAGAGGCTGCGAGGCCGACTGAGACGCCTACAGAGACGCTGAGAGAGGCTGCGACGCCGACTGAGGCAGATAGGGGTAGATATAGGCATAGAGAAGGCAGCAGACCTCCCCAATCGACAGCGGCAGCGACTGATATGCCTACAGAGACGCTGACAGGGGCTGCGACGTCGAATGAGACGCCGACTGAGGCAGATAGGGGTAGATATAGGCATAGAGAAGGCAGCAGACCTCCCCAATCGACAGCGGCAGCGACTGAGATGCCTACAGAGACGCTGACAGGGGCTGCGACGTCGAATGAGACGCCGACTGAGGCAGATAGGGGTAGATATAGGCATAGAGAAGGCAGCAGACCCCACAATCGACAGCGGCAGCGACTGAGACGCCTACAGAGACGCTGACAGAGGCTGCGACGCCGACTGCGGGAGATAGAGGTAGATATAGGCATAAAGTAGGCAGCAGACCCCCAATCGGCAGAGGCATCTACTGAGACGCCTATAGAGCCGCTGACAGAGGCTGCGACGCCGACTGAGACGCCGACTGAGGCAGATAGATGTAGATATAGGCATAGAGAAGGCAGCAGAGCCCCCCAATCGATAGCGGCAGCGACTGAGACGACTACATAGACGCTGACAGAGGCTGCGACGCCTACTGAGACGCCGAATGAGGCTGATAGGGATAGATATAGGCATATAGAAGGCAGCAGACCCCCTAATCGATAGCGGCAGCGACTGAGACGCCTACATAGACGCTGACAGAGGCTGCGACGCCTAGTGAGACGCCGACTGAGGCAGATAGTTGTAGATATAGGCATAGAGAAGGCAGCAGACCCCCCAATCGATAGCGGCAGCGACTGAGACGCCTACATAGACGCTGACAGAGGCTGCGACGCATACTGAGACGCCGAATGAGGCAGATATGGATAGATATAGGCATAGAGAAGGCAGCAGACCTCCGCAAACGACAGCGGCAGCGACTGAGACGCCTACAGAATCGCTGACAGAGGCTGCGACGCCGACTGAGGAAGATAGGGGTAGATATAGGCATAGAGAAGGCAGCAGACCCCCCAATCGACAGCGGCAGCGACTGAGACGCCTACAGAGACGCTGGCAGAGGCTGCGACGCCGACTGAGACGCCGACTGATTCAGATAGGGGTAGATATAGGCACAGAGAAGGCAGGCGACTGAAACGCATACAGAGACGGTGGCAGAGGCTGCGACGCCGACTGAGATGCCGACTGAGGCAGATAGGGGTAGATATAGGCATAGAGAAGGCAGCAGGCCACCCCAATCGACAGCGGCAGCAACTGAGACGCCTACAGAGACGTTGAGAGATGCTGCGACGCCGACTGAGACGCCGACTGAATCAGATAGGGGTAGATATAGACATATAGAAGGCAGGAGACCCCCAATCGACAGAGGCAGCGACTGAGACGCCTACAGAGAAGCTGACGCCGACTGAGTCAGATAGGGGTAGATATAGGCATAGAAAAAGAAGGAGACCCCCAATCGACAGCTGACAGAGGCTGCGACGCCGACTGAGTCAGATAGGGATAGATAAGCATAGAAAAAGAAGGAGACCCCCAATCGACAGCGGCAGCGACTCAGACGGCGACAGAGGCTGCGATGCCGACTGAGACGCCGGCTGAGATGCCGACTGAGGCAGATAGGAGTATATATAGGCATAGAGAAGGCAGCAGACCCCCCAATCGACAGCGGCACCGACTGAGACGCCTACAGAGACGCTGGCAGAGGCTGCGACGGAAACTGAGGCAGATAGGGGTAGATATAGGCATAAAGTAGGCAGCAGACCCGCCCGACCGACAGCGGCAGCGACTGAGACGCCTACAGAGACGCTGACAGAGGCTGCGACGCCGACTGAGGCAGATAGGGGTAGATATAGGCATAGAAAAAGAAGGAGACCCCCAATCGACAGCGGCAGCGACTGAGACGCCTACAGAGACGCCGACAGAGGCTGCGAAGCCGACTAAGACGTCGACTGAGACGCCGACTGAGGCTGTGACGCCGACTGAGGCAGATAGAGGTAGATATAGGCATAAAGTAGGCAGCAGACCCCCAATCGGCAGAGGCATCTACTGAGACGCCTATAGAGCCGCTGACAGAGGCTGCGAAGCCGACTGAAACGCCGACTGAGGCAGATAGTTGTAGATATAGGCATAGATAAGGCAGCAGATCCCCCCAATCGATAGCGGCAGCGACTGAGACGACTACATAGACGCTGACAGAGGCTGCGACGCCTACTGAGACGCCGAATGAGGCAGATAGGGATAGATATAGGCATAGAGAAGGCAGCAGACCCCCCCCATCGATAGCGGCAGCGACTGAGACGCCTACATAGACGCTGACAGAGGCTGCGACGCCTACTGAGACGCCGACTGAGGCAGATAGTTGTAGATATAGGCTTAGAGAAGGCAGCAGACCCCCCAATCGATAGCGGCAGCGACTGAGACGCCTACATAGACGCTGTCAGAGGCTGCGACGCATACTGAGACGCCGAATGAGGCAGATATGGATAGATATAGGCATAGAGAAGGCAGCAGACCTCCGCAAACGACAGCGGCAGCGACTGAGACGCCTACAGAACCGCTGACAGAGGCTGCGACGCCGACTGAGGCAGATAGGGGTAGATATAGGCATAGAGAAGGCAGCAGACCCCCACAATTGACAGCGGCAGCGACTGAGACGCCTACAGAGATGCTGGCAGAGGCTCCGACGCCGACTGAGACGCCGACTGATTCAGATAGGGGTAGATATGGGCATAGAAAAGGCAGGAGACCCCCCAATTGACAGCGGCAGCGACTGAGACGCCTACAGAGACGGTGACAGAGGCTGCGACGCCGACTCAGATGCCGACTGAGGCAGATAGGGGTAGATATAGGCATAGAAAAAGAAGGAGACCCCCAATCGACAGCGGCAGCGACTGAGACGCCTACAGATACGCTGACAGAGGCTGCGACGCCGATGAGGCAGATAGGGGTAGATATAGGCATAGAAAAAGAAGGAGAACCCCAATCGACAGTGGCAGCGACTGAGACGCCTACAGAGACGCTGACAGAGGCTGCGACGCCGACTGAGGCAGATAGGGGTAGATATAGGCATAGAGAAGGCAGGAGACCCCCAATCGACAGAGGCAGCGACTGTGACGCCTACAGAGAAGCTGACAGAAGCTGCGACGCCGACTGAGTCAGATAGGGGTAGATATAGGCATAGAAAAAGAAGGAGACCCCCAATCGACAGCGGCAGCGACTGAGACGACGACAGAGGCTGCGATGCCGACTGAAACGCCGACTGAGATGCCGTCTGAGGCAGATAGGGGTAGATATAGGCATAAAGTAGGCAGCAGACCCGCCCAATCGACAGCGGCAGCGACTGAGACGCCTACAGATACGCTGACAGAGGCTGCGACGCCGATGAGGCAGATAGGGGTAGATATAGGCATAGAAAAAGAAGGAGAACCCCAATCGACAGTGGCAGCGACTGAGACGCCTACAGAGACGCTGACAGAGGCTGCGACGCCGACTGAGGCAGATAGGGGTAGATATAGGCATTGAGAAGGCAGCAGACCCCCAATCGACAGCGGCAGCGACTGAGACGCCTAAAGAGACGCTGCCAGAGGCTGCGCCGCCGACTGAGACGCCAACTGAGGCAGATAGGGGTAGATATAGGCACAGAGAAGGCAGCAGACCCCCCAATCGACAGCGGCAACGACTGAGACGCCTGCAGAGACGCAGACTGATGCTGCGACGCCGACTGAGGCAGATAGGGGTAGATATAGGCATAGAGAGGGCAGCAGACCCCCCCCCAATCGACAGCGGCAGCGACTGAGACGCCTACAGAGACGCTGACAGAGGCTGCGACGCCGACTGAGACACCTACTGAGGCAGATAAGGGTAGATATAGGCATAGAGAAGGAAGGAGACCCCGCAATCGGCCGCGGCAGCGACTGAGATGCCTACAGAGACGTTGAGAGATGCTGCGACGCCGACTGAGACGCCGACTGAGGCAGATAGGGGTAGATATAGGCATAGAGAAGGCAGCACACCCCCCCAATCGAGAGCCGCAGCGACTGAGACGCCTACAGATACGCGGACAGATTCTGCGACGCCGACTGAGACTCCGAGTGAGACGTCAACTAGGGCAGATATATTAGGTATAGGCATAGAGAAGGAAGCAGACCCCCCAATCGACAGCGGCAGCGACTGAGATTCCTACAGAGACGCTGACAGAGGCTGCGACGTCGAATGAGACGCCGACTGAGGCAGATAGGGGTAGATATAGGCATAGAGAAGGCAGCAGACCCCCACAATTGACAGCGGCAGCGACTGAGACGTCTACAGAGATGCTGGCAGAGGCTGCGACGCCGACAGAGACGCCGACTGATTCAGATAGGGGTAGATATAGGCATAGAAAAGGCAGGAGACCCCCCAATTGACAGCGGCAGCGACTGAGACGCCTACAGAGGCGGTGACAGAGGCTGCGACGCCGACTGAGATGCCGACTGAGGCAGATAGGGGTAGATATAGGCATAAAGTAGGCAGCAGACCCCCCAATCGACAGAGGCATCTACTGAGACACCTACAGAGTTGCGGACAGAGGCTGCGACGTCGAATGAGACGCCGACTGAGGCAGATAGGGGTAGATATAGGCATAGAGAAGGCAGCAGACCCCCCCAATCGACAGCGGCAGCGACTGAGATTCCTACAGAGACGCTGACAGAGGCTGCGACGTCGAATGAGACGCCGACTGAGGCAGATAGGGGTAGATATAGGCATAGAGAAGGCAGCAGACCCCCCCAATTGACAGCGGCAGCGACTGAGACGTCTACAGAGATGCTGGCAGAGGCTGCGACGCCGACAGAGACGCCGACTGATTCAGATAGGGGTAGATATAGGCATAGAAAAGGCAGGAGACCCCCCAATTGACAGCGGCAGCGACTGAGACGCCTACAGAGACGGTGACAGAGGCTGCGACGCCGACTGAGATGCCGACTGAGGCAGATAGGGGTAGATATAGGCATAGAAAAAGAAGGAGATCCCCAATCGGCAGCTGACAGAGGCTGCTACGCCGACTGAGTCAGATAGCGGTAGATATAGGCATAGAAAAAGAAGGAGACCCCCAATCGACAGCGGCAGCGACTGAGACGGCGACAGAGGCTGCGATGCCGACTGAGACGCCGACTGAGATGCCGTCTGAGGCAGATAGGGATATATATAGGCATAGAGAAGGCAACAGACCCCCCAATCGACAGCGGGACCGACTGAGACGCCTACAGAGACGCTGACAGAGGCTGCGACGCCGACTGAGGCAGATAGGGGTAGCTATAGGCATAAAGTAGGCAGCAGACCCGCCCGATCGACAGCGGCAGCGACTGAGACGCCTACAGAGACGCTGACAGAGGCTGCGACGCCGACTGAGACACCTACTGAGGCAGATAGGGGTAGATATAGGTTTTGAGAAGGCAGCAGACCCCCAATCGACAGCGGGAGCGACTGAGACGCCTAAAGAGACGCTGCCAGAGGCTGCGACGCCGACTGAGACGCCAACTGAGGCAGATAGGGGTAGATATAGGCACAGAGAAGGCAGCAGACCCCCCAATCGATAGCGGTAGCGACTGAGACGCCTGCAGAGACGCAGACTGATGCTGCGACGCCGACTGAGGCAGATAGGGGTAGATATAGACATAGAGAGGGCAGCAGACCCCCCAATCGACAGCGGCAGCGACTGAGACGCCTACAGAGACGCTGACAGAGGCTGCGACGTCGAATGAGACGCCGACTGAGGCAGATAGGGGTAGATATAGGCATAGAGAAGGCAGCAGACCCCCCAATCGACAGCGGCAGCGACTGAGACGCCTACAGAGACGCTGACAGAGGGTGCGACGCCGACTGAGGCAGATAGGGGTAGATATAGGCATAGAAAAAGAAGGAGACCCACAATCGACAGCGGCAGCGACTGAGACGCCCACAGAGACGCCGACAGAGGCTGCGAAGCCGACTGAGACGCCGACTGAGACGCCGACTGAGGCTGCGACGCCGACTGAGGCAGATAGAGGTAGATATAGGCATAAAGTAGGCAGCAGACCCCCAATCGGCAGAGGCATCTACTGAGACGCCTATAGAGCCGCTGACAGAGGCTGCGACGCCGACTGAGACGCCGACTGATTCAGATAGGGTTAGATATAGGCATAAAGTAGGCAGCAGACCCCCAATCGACAGAGGCATCTTCTGAGACGCCTACAGAGCCGCTGACATAGGCTGCGGAGCCGACTGAGATGCCGACTGAGGCAGATAGGGGTAGATATAGGCATAGAGAAGGCAGCAGACCCCCCAAACGACAGCGGCAGCGACTGAGACGATTGCAGAGGCGCTGACAGAAGCTACGACGCCGACTGAGGCAGACTGGGGTTGATATAGACATAGAGAAGGCAGCAGACCCCCCAATCGACAGCGGCAGCGACAGAGACACCTGCAGAGTCGCGTACAGAGACTGCGATGCCGACTGAGACGCCGACTGTGGCAGATACAAGTTGATATAGGCATAGAGAAGGCAGCAGACCCCCCAATCGACAGCGGCAGCGACTGAGACGCCTACACAGACGCTGACAGAGGCTGCTGCGCCGACTGAGATGCCGACTGATTCATATAGGGGTAGATATAGGCAGAGAGAGGGCAGCAGACCACCCCAATCGACAGCGGCAGTGACTGAGACGCCAACAGAGACACTGGAAGACGCTGCGACATCGAATGAGACGCCGACTGAGGCATATAGGGGTAGATATAGGCATAGAAAAAGAAGGAGACCCCCAATCGACAGCGGCAGCGACTGAGACGCCTACAGAGACGCCGACAGAGGCTGCGAAGCCGACTGAGACGCCGACTGAGACGCCGACTGAGGCTGCGACGCCGACTGAGGCTGCGACGCTGACTGAGGCAGATAGAGGTAGATATAGGCATAGAAAAAGAAGGAGACCCCCAATCGACAGCGGCAGCGACTGAGACGCCTACAGAGACGCCGACAGAGGCTGCGACGCCGACTGAGACGCCTACAGAGACGCTGAGAGAGGCTGCGACGCCGACTGAGGCAGATAGGGGTAGATATAGGCATAGAAAAAGAAGGAGACCCCCAATCGACAGCGGCAGCGACTGAGACGCCTACAGATACGCTGACAGAGGCTGCGACGCCGATGAGGCAGATAGGGGTAGATATAGGCATAGAAAAAGAAGGAGAACCCCAATCGACAGTGGCAGCGACTGACACGCCTACAGAGACGCTGACAGAGGCTGCGACGCCGACTGAGGCAGATAGGAGTAGATATAGGCATAGAGAAGGCAGCAGCCCCCCAATCGACAGAGGCAGTGACTGAGACGCCAACAGAGACGCTGGCAGACGCTGCGACATCGAATGAGACGCCCACTGAGGCAGATAGGGGTAGATATAGGCATAGAGAAGGCAGCAGACCTCCCCAATCGACAGCGGCAGCGACTGAGATGCCTACAGAGACGCTGACAGGGGCTGCGACGTCGAATGAGACGCCGACTGAGGCAGATAGGGGTAGATATAGGCATAGAGAAGGCAGCAGACCCCCCAATCGACAGCGGCAGCGACTGAGACGCCTACAGAGACGCTGACAGAGGCTGCGTCGCCGACTGAGGCAGATAGGGGTAGATATAGGCATAGAAAAAGAAGGAGACCCCCAATCGACAGCGGCAGCGACTGAGACGCCTACAGAGACGCTGACAGAGGCTGCGACGCCGACTGAGACGCCGACTGAGACAGATAGTGGTAGATATAGGCATAGAGAAGGCAGCAGACCCCCAATCGGCAGAGGCATCTACTGAGACGCCTATAGAGACGCTGACAGAGGCTGCGACGCCGACTGAGACGCCGACTGAGGCAGATAGGGGTAGATATAGGCATAGAGAAGGCAGCAGACCTCCCCAATCGACAGCGGCAGCGACTGAGATGCCTACAGAGACGCTGACAGGGGCTGCGACGTCGAATGAGACGCCGACTGAGGCAGATAGGGGTAGATATAGGCATAGAGAAGGCAGCAGACCCCCCAATCGACAGCGGCAGCGACTGAGACGCTTACAGAGACGCTGACAGAGGCTGCGACGCCAACTGAGGGAGATAGAGGTAGATATAGGCATAAAGTAGGCAGCAGACCCCCAATCGGCAGAGGCATCTACTGAGACGCCTATAGAGCCGCTGACAGAGGCTGCGACGCCGACTGAGGCAGATAGGTGTAGATATAGGCATAGAGAAGGCAGCAGATCCCCCCAATCGATAGCGGCAGCGACTGAGACGACTACATAGACGCTGACAGAGGCTGCGACGCCTACTGAGACGCCGAATGAGGCAGATAGGGATAGATATAGGCATAGAGAAGGCAGCAGACCCCCTAATCGATAGCGGCAGCGACTGAGACGCCTACATAGACGCTGACAGAGGCTGCGACGCCTAGTGAGACGCCGACTGAGGCAGATAGCGGTAGATATAGGCATAGAGAAGGCAGCAGACCCCCCAATCGATAGCGGCAGCGACTGAGACGCCTACATAGACGCTGACAGAGGCTGCGACGCATACTGAGACGCCGAATGAGGCATATATGGATAGATATAGGCATAGAGAAGGCAGCAGACCTCCGCAAACGACAGCGGCAGCGACTGAGACGCCTACAGAATCGCTGACAGAGGCTGCGACGCCGACTGAGGAAGATAGGGGTAGATATAGGCATAGAGAAGGCAGCAGACCCCCCAATCGACAGCGGCAGCGACTGAGACGCCTACAGAGACGCTGGCAGAGGCTGCGACGCCGATGAGGCAGATAGGGGTAGATATAGGCATAGAAAAAGAAGGAGAACCCCAATCGACAGTGGCAGCGACTGACACGCCTACAGAGACGCTGACAGAGGCTGCGACGCCGACTGAGGCAGATAGGAGTAGATATAGGCATAGAGAAGGCAGCAGCCCCCCAATCGACAGAGGCAGTGACTGAGACGCCAACAGAGACGCTGGCAGACGCTGCGACATCGAATGAGACGCCCACTGAGGCAGCTAGGGGTAGATATAGGCATAGAGAAGGCAGCAGACCTCCCCAATCGACAGCGGCAGCGACTGAGATGCCTACAGAGACGCTGACAGGGGCTGCGACGTCGAATGAGACGCCGACTGAGGCAGATAGGGGTAGATATAGACATAGAGAAGGCAGCAGACCCCACAATCGACAGCGGCAGCGACTGAGACGCCTACAGAGACGCTGACAGAGGCTGCGACGCCGACTGAGGCAGATAGGGGTAGATATAGGCATAGAAAAAGAAGGAGACCCCCAATCGACAGCGGCAGCGACTGAGACGCCTACAGAGACGCCGACAGAGGCTGCGAAGCCGACTGAGACGCCGACTGAGGCACAGAGAGGTAGATATAGGCATAAAGTAGGCAGCAGACCCCCAATCGGCAGAGGCATCTACTGAGACGCCTATAGAGCCGCTGACAGAGGCTGCGACGCCGACTGAGACGCCGACTGAGGCAGATAGTTGTAGATATAGGCATAGAGAAGGCAGCAGACCTCCCCAATCGACAGCGGCAGCGACTGAGACGCCTACAGAGACGCTGACAGAGGCTGCGACGTCGAATGAGACGCCTACAGAGACGCTGAGAGAGGCTGCGACGCCGACTGAGGCAGATAGGGGTAGATATAGGCATAGAAAAAGAAGGAGACCCCCAATCGACAGCGGCAGCGACTGAGACGCCTACAGGTACGCTGACAGAGGCTGCGACGCCGATGAGGCAGATGGGGGTAGATATAGGCATAGAAAAAGAAGGAGAACCCCAATCGACAGTGGCAGCGACTGACACGCCTACAGAGACGCTGACAGAGGCTGCGACGCCGACTGAGGCAGATAGGAGTAGATATAGGCATAGGGAAGGCAGCAGCCCCCCAATCGACAGAGGCAGTGACTGAGACGCCAACAGAGACGCTGGCAGACGCTGCGACATCGAATGAGACGCCCACTGAGGCAGATAGGGGTAGATATAGGCATAGAGAAGGCAGCAGACCTCCCCAATCGACAGCGGCAGCGACTGAGATGCCTACAGAGACGCTGACAGGGGCTGCGACGTCGAATGAGACGCCGACTGAGGCAGATAGGGGTAGATATAGGCATAGAGAAGGCAGCAGACCCCACAATCGACAGCGGCAGCGACTGAGACGCCTACAGAGACGCTGACAGAGGCTGCGACGCCGACTGAGGCAGATAGGGGTAGATATAGGCATAGAAAAAGAAGGAGACCCCCAATCGACAGCGGCTGCGACTGAGACGCCTACAGAGACGCCGACAGAGGCTGCGAAGCCGACTGAGACGCCGACTGAGGCAGATAGTTGTAGATATAGGCATAGAGAAGGCAGCAGACCTCCCCAATCGACAGCGGCAGCGACTGAGATGCCTACAGAGACGCTGACAGGGGCTGCGACGTCGAATGAGACGCCGACTGAGGCAGATAGGGGTAGATATAGGCATAGAGAAGGCAGCAGACCTCACAATCGACAGCGGCAGCGACTGAGACGCCTGAGACGCTGACAGAGGCTGCGACGCCGACTGAGGGAGATAGAGGTAGATATAGGCATAAAGTAGGCAGCAGACCCCCAATCGGCAGAGGCATCTACTGAGACGCCTATAGAGCCGCTGACAGAGGCTGCGACGCCGACTGAGACGCCGACTGAGGCAGATAGTTGTAGATATAGGCATAGAGAAGGCAGCAGATCCCCCCAATCGATAGCGGCAGCGACTGAGACGACTACATAGACGCTGACAGAGGCTGCGACGCCTACTGAGACGCCGAATGAGGCAGATAGGGATAGATATAGGCATAGAGAAGGCAGCAGACCCCCTAATCGATAGCGGCAGCGACTGAGACGCCTACATAGACGCTGACAGAGGCTGCGACGCCTAGTGAGACGCCGACTGAGGCAGATAGTTGTAGATATAGGCATAGAGAAGGCAGCAGACCCCCCAATCGATAGCGGCAGCGACTGAGACGCCTACATAGACGCTGACAGAGGCTGCGACGCATACTGAGACGCCGAATGAGGCAGATATGGATAGATATAGGCATAGAGAAGGCAGCAGACCTCCGCAAATGACAGCGGCAGCGACTGAGACGCCTACAGAATCGCTGACAGAGGCTGCGACGCCGACTGAGGAAGATAGGGGTAGATATAGGCATAGAGAAGGCAGCAGACCCCCCAATCGACAGCGGCAGCGACTGAGACGCCTACAGAGACGCTGGCAGAGGCTGCGACGCCGACTGAGACGCCGACTGATTCAGATAGGGGTAGATATAGGCACAGAGAAGGCAGGAGACCCCCCAATTGACAGCGGCAGCGACTGAAACGCCTACAGAGACGGTGGCAGAGGCTGCGACGCCGACTGAGATGCCGACTGGGGCAGATAGGGGTAGATATAGGCATAGAGAAGGCAGCAGGCCACCCCAATCGACAGCGGCAGCAACTGAGACGCCTACAGAGACGTTGAGAGATGCTGCGACGCCGACTGAGACGCCGACTGAATCAGATAGGGGTAGATATAGACATATAGAAGGCAGGAGACCCCCAATCGACAGAGGCAGCGACTGAGACGCCTACAGAGAAGCTGACAGAGGCTGCGACGCCGACTGAGTCAGATAGGGGTAGATATAGGCAGAGAAAAAGAAGGACACCCCCAATCGACAGCTGACAGAGACTGCGATGCCGACTGAGACGCCGACTGAGATGCCGTCTGAGGCAGATACGGATATATATAGGCATAGAGAAGGCAGCAGACCCCCCAATCGACAGCGGCACCGACTGAGACGCCAACAGAGACGCTGACAGAGGCTGCGACGCCGACTGAGGCAGATAGGGGTAGATATAGGCATAAAGTAGGCAGCAGACCCCCCCGATCGACAGCGGCAGCGACTGAGACGCCTACAGAGACGCTGACAGAGGCTGCGACGCCGACTGAGACACCTACTGAGGCAGATAGGGGTAGATATAGGCATTGAGAAGACAGCAGACCTCCCCAATCGACAGCGGCAGCGACTGAGATGCCTACAGAGACGCTGACAGGGGCTGCGAAGCCGACTGAGACGCCGACTGAGACGCCGACTGAGGCTGCGACGCCGACTGAGGCTGCGACGCTGACTGAGGCAGATAGAGGTAGATATAGGCATAGAAAAAGAAGGAGACCCCCAATCGACAGCGGCAGCGACTGAGACGCCTACAGAGACGCCGACAGAGGCTGCGAGGCCGACTGAGACGCCTACAGAGACGCTGAGAGAGGCTGCGACGCCGACTGAGGAAGATAGGGGTAGATATAGGCATAGAGAAGGCAGCAGACCCCCCAATCGACAGCGGCAGCGACTGAGACGCCTACAGAGACGCCGACAGAGGCTGCGAAGCCGACTGAGACGCCGACTGAGACGCCGACTGAGGCTGCGACGCCGACTGAGGCTGCGACGCTGACTGAGGCAGATAGAGGTAGATATAGGCATAGAAAAAGAAGGAGACCCCCAATCGACAGCGGCAGCGACTGAGACGCCTACAGAGACGCCGACAGAGGCTGCGAGGCCGACTGAGACGCCTACAGAGACGCTGAGAGAGGCTGCGACGCCGACTGAGGCAGATAGGGGTAGATATAGGCATAGAAAAAGAAGGAGACCCCCAATCGACAGCGGCAGCGACTGAGACGCCTACAGATACGCTGACAGAGGCTGCGACGCCGATGAGGCAGATAGGGGTAGATATAGGCATAGAAAAAGAAGGAGAACCCCAATCGACAGTGGCAGCGACTGACACGCCTACAGAGACGCTGACAGAGGCTGCGACGCCGACTGAGGCAGATAGGAGTAGATATAGGCATAGAGAAGGCAGCAGCCCCCCAATCGACAGAGGCAGTGACTGAGACGCCAACAGAGACGCTGGCAGACGCTGCGACATCGAATGAGACGCCCACTGAGGCAGATAGGGGTAGATATAGGCATAGAGAAGGCAGCAGACCTCCCCAATCGACAGCGGCAGCGACTGAGATGCCTACAGAGACGCTGACAGGGGCTGCGACGTCGAATGAGACGCCGACTGAGGCAGATAGGGGTAGATATAGGCATAGAGAAGGCAGCAGACCCCCCAATCGACAGCGGCAGCGACTGAGACGCCTACAGAGACGCTGACAGAGGCTGCGTCGCCGACTGAGGCAGATAGGGGTAGATATAGGCATAGAAAAAGAAGGAGACCCCCAATCGACAGCGGCAGCGACTGAGACGCCTACAGAGACGCTGACAGAGGCTGCGACGCCGACTGAGACGCCGACTGAGACAGATAGAGGTAGATATAGGCATAAAGTAGGCAGCAGACCCCCAATCGGCAGAGGCATCTACTGAGACGCCTATAGAGACGCTGACAGGGGCTGCGACGTCGAATGAGACGCCGACTGAGGCAGATAGGGGTAGATATAGGCATAGAGAAGGCAGCAGACCTCCCCAATCGACAGCGGCAGCGACTGAGATGCCTACAGAGACGCTGACAGGGGCTGCGACGTCGAATGAGACGCCGACTGAGGCAGATAGGGGTAGATATAGGCATAGAGAAGGCAGCAGACCCCACAATCGACAGCGGCAGCGACTGAGACGCTTACAGAGACGCTGACAGAGGCTGCGACGCCAACTGAGGGAGATAGAGGTAGATATAGGCATAAAGTAGGCAGCAGACCCCCAATCGGCAGAGGCATCTACTGAGACGCCTATAGAGCCGCTGACAGAGGCTGCGACGCCGACTGAGGCAGATAGTTGTAGATATAGGCATAGAGAAGGCAGCAGATCCCCCCAATCGATAGCGGCAGCGACTGAGACGACTACATAGACGCTGACAGAGGCTGCGACGCCTACTGAGACGCCGAATGAGGCAGATAGGGATAGATATAGGCATAGAGAAGGCAGCAGACCCCCTAATCGATAGCGGCAGCGACTGAGACGCCTACATAGACGCTGACAGAGGCTGCGACGCCTAGTGAGACGCCGACTGAGGCAGATAGCTGTAGATATAGGCATAGAGAAGGCAGCAGACCCCCCAATCGACAGCGGCAGCGACTGAGACGCATTCAGAGACGCTGACAGAGGCTGCGACGCATACTGAGACGCCGAATGAGGCATATATGGATAGATATAGGCATAGAGAAGGCAGCAGACCTCCGCAAACGACAGCGGCAGCGACTGAGACGCCTACAGAATCGCTGACAGAGGCTGCGACGCCGACTGAGGCAGATAGGGGTAGATATAGGCATAGAGAAGGCAGCAGACCCCCCAATCGACAGCGGCAGCGACTGAGACGCCTACAGAGACGCTGGCAGAGGCTGCGACGCCGATGAGGCAGATAGGGGTAGATATAGGCATAGAAAAAGAAGGAGAACCCCAATCGACAGTGGCAGCGACTGACACGCCTACAGAGACGCTGACAGAGGCTGCGACGCCGACTGAGGCAGATAGGAGTAGATATAGGCATAGAGAAGGCAGCAGCCCCCCAATCGACAGAGGCAGTGACTGAGACGCCAACAGAGACGCTGGCAGACGCTGCGACATCGAATGAGACGCCCACTGAGGCAGATAGGGGTAGATATAGGCATAGAGAAGGCAGCAGACCTCCCCAATCGACAGCGGCAGCGACTGAGATGCCTACAGAGACGCTGACAGGGGCTGCGACGTCGAATGAGACGCCGACTGAGGCAGATAGGGGTAGATATAGGCATAGAGAAGGCAGCAGAACCCCCAGTCGACAGCGGCAGCGACTGAGACGCCTACAGAGACGCTGACAGAGGCTGCGTCGCCGACTGAGGCAGATAGGGGTAGATATAGGCATAGAAAAAGAAGGAGACCCCCAATCGACAGCGGCAGCGACTGAGACGCCTACAGAGACGCTGACAGAGGCTGCGACGCCGACTGAGACGCCGACTGAGACAGATAGAGGTAGATATAGGCATAAAGTAGGCAGCAGACCCCCAATCGGCAGAGGCATCTACTGAGACGCCTATAGAGACGCTGACAGGGGCTGCGACGTCGAATGAGACGCCGACTGAGGCAGATAGGGGTAGATATAGGCATAGAGAAGGCAGCAGACCTCCCCAATCGACAGCGGCAGCGACTGAGATGCCTACAGAGACGCTGACAGGGGCTGCGACGTCGAATGAGACGCCGACTGAGGCAGATAGGGGTAGATATAGGCATAGAGAAGGCAGCAGACCCCACAATCGACAGCGGCAGCGACTGAGACGCTTACAGAGACGCTGACAGAGGCTGCGACGCCAACTGAGGGAGATAGAGGTAGATATAGGCATAAAGTAGGCAGCAGACCCCCAATCGGCAGAGGCATCTACTGAGACGCCTATAGAGCCGCTGACAGAGGCTGCGACGCCGACTGAGGCAGATAGTTGTAGATATAGGCATAGAGAAGGCAGCAGATCCCCCCAATCGATAGCGGCAGCGACTGAGACGCCTACATAGACGCTGACAGAGGCTGCGACGCCTACTGAGACGCCGAATGAGGCAGATAGGGATAGATATAGGCATAGAGAAGGCAGCAGACCCCCTAATCGATAGCGGCAGCGACTGAGACGCCTACATAGACGCTGACAGAGGCTGCGACGCCTAGTGAGACGCCGACTGAGGCAGATAGCTGTAGATATAGGCATAGAGAAGGCAGCAGACCCCCCAATCGATAGCGGCAGCGACTGAGACGCCTACATAGACGCTGACAGAGGCTGCGACGCATACTGAGACGCCGAATGAGGCATATATTGGTAGATATAGGCATAGAGAAGGCAGCAGACCTCCGCAAACGACAGCGGCAGCGACTGAGACGCCTACAGAATCGCTGACAGAGGCTGCGACGCCGACTGAGGAAGATAGGGGTAGATATAGGCATAGAGAAGGCAGCAGACCCCCCAATCGACAGCGGCAGCGACTGAGACGCCTACAGAGACGCTGACAGAGGCTGCGACGCCGATGAGGCAGATAGGGGTAGATATAGGCATAGAAAAAGAAGGAGAACCCCAATCGACAGTGGCAGCGACTGACACGCCTACAGAGACGCTGACAGAGGCTGCGACGCCGACTGAGGCAGATAGGAGTAGATATAGGCATAGAGAAGGCAGCAGCCCCCCAATCGACAGAGGCAGTGACTGAGACGCCAACAGAGACGCTGGCAGACGCTGCGACATCGAATGAGACGCCCACTGAGGCAGCTAGGGGTAGATATAGGCATAGAGAAGGCAGCAGACCTCCCCAATCGACAGCGGCAGCGACTGAGATGCCTACAGAGACGCTGACAGGGGCTGCGACGTCGAATGAGACGCCGACTGAGGCAGATAGGGGTAGATATAGGCATAGAGAAGGCAGCAGACCCCACAATCGACAGCGGCAGCGACTGAGACGCCTACAGAGACGCTGACAGAGGCTGCGACGCCGACTGAGGCAGATAGGGGTAGATATAGGCATAGAAAAAGAAGGAGACCCCCAATCGACAGCGGCAGCGACTGAGACGCCTACAGAGACGCCGACAGAGGCTGCGAAGCCGACTGAGACGCCGACTGAGGCACAGAGAGGTAGATATAGGCATAAAGTAGGCAGCAGACCCCCAATCGGCAGAGGCATCTACTGAGACGCCTATAGAGCCGCTGACAGAGGCTGCGACGCCGACTGAGACGCCGACTGAGGCAGATAGTTGTAGATATAGGCATAGAGAAGGCAGCAGACCTCCCCAATCGACAGCGGCAGCGACTGAGATGCCTACAGAGACGCTGACAGAGGCTGCGACGTCGACTGAGACGCCTACAGAGACGCTGAGAGAGGCTGCGACGCCGACTGAGGCAGATAGGGGTAGATATAGGCATAGAAAAAGAAGGAGACCCCCAATCGACAGCGGCAGCGACTGAGACGCCTACAGGTACGCTGACAGAGGCTGCGACGCCGATGAGGCAGATGGGGGTAGATATAGGCATAGAAAAAGAAGGAGAACCCCAATCGACAGTGGCAGCGACTGACACGCCTACAGAGACGCTGACAGAGGCTGCGACGCCGACTGAGGCAGATAGGAGTAGATATAGGCATAGGGAAGGCAGCAGCCCCCCAATCGACAGAGGCAGTGACTGAGACGCCAACAGAGACGCTGGCAGACGCTGCGACATCGAATGAGACGCCCACTGAGGCAGATAGGGGTAGATATAGGCATAGAGAAGGCAGCAGACCTCCCCAATCGACAGCGGCAGCGACTGAGATGCCTACAGAGACGCTGACAGGGGCTGCGACGTCGAATGAGACGCCGACTGAGGCAGATAGGGGTAGATATAGGCATAGAGAAGGCAGCAGACCCCACAATCGACAGCGGCAGCGACTGAGACGCCTACAGAGACGCTGACAGAGGCTGCGACGCCGACTGAGGCAGATAGGGGTAGATATAGGCATAGAAAAAGAAGGAGACCCCCAATCGACAGCGGCTGCGACTGAGACGCCTACAGAGACGCCGACAGAGGCTGCGAAGCCGACTGAGACGCCGACTGAGGCAGATAGTTGTAGATATAGGCATAGAGAAGGCAGCAGACCTCCCCAATCGACAGCGGCAGCGACTGAGATGCCTACAGAGACGCTGACAGGGGCTGCGACGTCGAATGAGACGCCGACTGAGGCAGATAGGGGTAGATATAGGCATAGAGAAGGCAGCAGACCTCACAATCGACAGCGGCAGCGACTGAGACGCCTACAGAGACGCTGACAGAGGCTGCGACGCCGACTGAGGGAGATAGAGGTAGATATAGGCATAAAGTAGGCAGCAGACCCCCAATCGGCAGAGGCATCTACTGAGACGCCTATAGAGCCGCTGACAGAGGCTGCGACGCCGACTGAGACGCCGACTGAGGCAGATAGTTGTAGATATAGGCATAGAGAAGGCAGCAGATCCCCCCAATCGATAGCGGCAGCGACTGAGACGACTACATAGACGCTGACAGAGGCTGCGACGCCTACTGAGACGCCGAATGAGGCAGATAGGGATAGATATAGGCATAGAGAAGGCAGCAGACCCCCTAATCGATAGCGGCAGCGACTGAGACGCCTACATAGACGCTGACAGAGGCTGCGACGCCTAGTGAGACGCCGACTGAGGCAGATAGTTGTAGATATAGGCATAGAGAAGGCAGCAGACCCCCCAATCGATAGCGGCAGCGACTGAGACGCCTACATAGACGCTGACAGAGGCTGCGACGCATACTGAGACGCCGAATGAGGCAGATATGGATAGATATAGGCATAGAGAAGGCAGCAGACCTCCGCAAATGACAGCGGCAGCGACTGAGACGCCTACAGAATCGCTGACAGAGGCTGCGACGCCGACTGAGGAAGATAGGGGTAGATATAGGCATAGAGAAGGCAGCAGACCCCCCAATCGACAGCGGCAGCGACTGAGACGCCTACAGAGACGCTGGCAGAGGCTGCGACGCCGACTGAGACGCCGACTGATTCAGATAGGGGTAGATATAGGCACAGAGAAGGCAGGAGACCCCCCAATTGACAGCGGCAGCGACTGAAACGCCTACAGAGACGGTGGCAGAGGCTGCGACGCCGACTGAGATGCCGACTGGGGCAGATAGGAGTAGATATAGGCATAGAGAAGGCAGCAGCCCCCCAATCGACAGAGGCAGTGACTGAGACGCCAACAGAGACGCTGGCAGACGCTGCGACATCGAATGAGACGCCCACTGAGGCAGATAGGCGTAGATATAGGCATAGAGAAGGCAGCAGACCTCCCCAATCGACAGCGGCAGCGACTGAGATGCCTACAGAGACGCTGACAGGGGCTGCGACGTCGAATGAGACGCCGACTGAGGCAGATAGGGGTAGATATAGGCATAGAGAAGGCAGCAGACCCCACAATCGACAGCGGCAGCGACTGAGACGCCTACAGAGACGCTGACAGAGGCTGCGTCGCCGACTGAGGCAGATAGGGGTAGATATAGGCATAGAAAAAGAAGGAGACCCCCAATCGACAGCGGCAGCGACTGAGACGCCTACAGAGACGCTGACAGAGGCTGCGACGCCGACTGAGACGCCGACTGAGACAGATAGAGGTAGATATAGGCATAAAGTAGGCAGCAGACCCCCAATCGGCAGAGGCATCTACTGAGACGCCTATAGAGACGCTGACAGAGGCTGCGACGTCGACTGAGACGCCGACTGAGGCAGATAGGGGTAGATATAGGCATAGAGAAGGCAGCAGACCTCCCCAATCGACAGCGGCAGCGACTGAGATGCCTACAGAGACGCTGACAGGGGCTGCGACGGCGACTGACTCGCCGACTGAGGCAGATAGGGGTAGATATAGGCATAGAGAAGGCAGCAGACCCCACAATCGACAGCGGCAGCGACTGAGACGCTTACAGAGACGCTGACAGAGGCTGCGACGCCAACTGAGGGAGATAGAGGTAGATATAGGCATAAAGTAGGCAGCAGACCCCCAATCGGCAGAGGCATCTACTGAGACGCCTATAGAGCCGCTGACAGAGGCTGCGACGCCGACTGAGGCAGATAGTTGTAGATATAGGCATAGAGAAGGCAGCAGATCCCCCCAATCGATAGCGGCAGCGACTGAGACGACTACATAGACGCTGACAGAGGCTGCGACGCCTACTGAGACGCCGAATGAGGCAGATAGGGATAGATATAGGCATAGAGAAGGCAGCAGACCCCCTAATCGATAGCGGCAGCGACTGAGACGCCTACATAGACGCTGACAGAGGCTGCGACGCCTAGTGAGACGCCGACTGAGGCAGATAGCTGTAGATATAGGCATAGAGAAGGCAGCAGACCCCCCAATCGATAGCGGCAGCGACTGAGACGCCTACATAGACGCTGACAGAGGCTGCGACGCATACTGAGACGCCGAATGAGGCATATATGGATAGATATAGGCATAGAGAAGGCAGCAGACCTCCGCAAACGACAGCGGCAGCGACTGAGACGCCTACAGAATCGCTGACAGAGGCTGCGACGCCGACTGAGGAAGATAGGGGTAGATATAGGCATAGAGAAGGCAGCAGACCCCCCAATCGACAGCGGCAGCGACTGAGACGCCTACAGAGACGCTGGCAGAGGCTGCGACGCCGATGAGGCAGATAGGGGTAGATATAGGCATAGAAAAAGAAGGAGAACCCCAATCGACAGTGGCAGCGACTGACACGCCTACAGAGACGCTGACAGAGGCTGCGACGCCGACTGAGGCAGATAGGAGTAGATATAGGCATAGAGAAGGCAGCAGCCCCCCAATCGACAGAGGCAGTGACTGAGACGCCAACAGAGACGCTGGCAGACGCTGCGACATCGAATGAGACGCCCACTGAGGCAGCTAGGGGTAGATATAGGCATAGAGAAGGCAGCAGACCTCCCCAATCGACAGCGGCAGCGACTGAGATGCCTACAGAGACGCTGACAGGGGCTGCGACGTCGAATGAGACGCCGACTGAGGCAGATAGGGGTAGATATAGGCATAGAGAAGGCAGCAGACCCCACAATCGACAGCGGCAGCGACTGAGACGCCTACAGAGACGCTGACAGAGGCTGCGACGCCGACTGAGGCAGATAGGGGTAGATATAGGCATAGAAAAAGAAGGAGACCCCCAATCGACAGCGGCAGCGACTGAGACGCCTACAGAGACGCCGACAGAGGCTGCGAAGCCGACTGAGACGCCGACTGAGGCACAGAGAGGTAGATATAGGCATAAAGTAGGCAGCAGACCCCCAATCGGCAGAGGCATCTACTGAGACGCCTATAGAGCCGCTGACAGAGGCTGCGACGCCGACTGAGACGCCGACTGAGGCAGATAGTTGTAGATATAGGCATAGAGAAGGCAGCAGACCTCTCCAATCGACAGCGGCAGCGACTGAGATGCCTACAGAGACGCTGACAGAGGCTGCGACGTCGAATGAGACGCCTACAGAGACGCTGAGAGAGGCTGCGACGCCGACTGAGGCAGATAGGGGTAGATATAGGCATAGAAAAAGAAGGAGACCCCCAATCGACAGCGGCAGCGACTGAGACGCCTACAGGTACGCTGACAGAGGCTGCGACGCCGATGAGGCAGATGGGGGTAGATATAGGCATAGAAAAAGAAGGAGAACCCCAATCGACAGTGGCAGCGACTGACACGCCTACAGAGACGCTGACAGAGGCTGCGACGCCGACTGAGGCAGATAGGAGTAGATATAGGCATAGGGAAGGCAGCAGCCCCCCAATCGACAGAGGCAGTGACTGAGACGCCAACAGAGACGCTGGCAGACGCTGCGACATCGAATGAGACGCCCACTGAGGCAGATAGGGGTAGATATAGGCATAGAGAAGGCAGCAGACCTCCCCAATCGACAGCGGCAGCGACTGAGATGCCTACAGAGACGCTGACAGGGGCTGCGACGTCGAATGAGACGCCGACTGAGGCAGATAGGGGTAGATATAGGCATAGAGAAGGCAGCAGACCCCACAATCGACAGCGGCAGCGACTGAGACGCCTACAGAGACGCTGACAGAGGCTGCGACGCCGACTGAGGCAGATAGGGGTAGATATAGGCATAGAAAAAGAAGGAGACCCCCAATCGACAGCGGCTGCGACTGAGACGCCTACAGAGACGCCGACAGAGGCTGCGAAGCCGACTGAGACGCCGACTGAGGCAGATAGTTGTAGATATAGGCATAGAGAAGGCAGCAGACCTCCCCAATCGACAGCGGCAGCGACTGAGATGCCTACAGAGACGCTGACAGAGGCTGCGACGCCGACTGAGACGCCGACTGAGGCAGATAGGGGTAGATATAGGCATAGAGAAGGCAGCAGACCTCACAATCGACAGCGGCAGCGACTGAGACGCCTACAGAGACGCTGACAGAGGCTGCGACGCCGACTGAGGGAGATAGAGGTAGATATAGGCATAAAGTAGGCAGCAGACCCCCAATCGGCAGAGGCATCTACTGAGACGCCTATAGAGCCGCTGACAGAGGCTGCGACGCCGACTGAGACGCCGACTGAGGCAGATAGTTGTAGATATAGGCATAGAGAAGGCAGCAGATCCCCCCAATCGATAGCGGCAGCGACTGAGACGACTACATAGACGCTGACAGAGGCTGCGACGCCTACTGAGACGCCGAATGAGGCAGATAGGGATAGATATAGGCATAGAGAAGGCAGCAGACCCCCTAATCGATAGCGGCAGCGACTGAGACGCCTACATAGACGCTGACAGAGGCTGCGACGCCTAGTGAGACGCCGACTGAGGCAGATAGTTGTAGATATAGGCATAGAGAAGGCAGCAGACCCCCCAATCGATAGCGGCAGCGACTGAGACGCCTACATAGACGCTGACAGAGGCTGCGACGCATACTGAGACGCCGAATGAGGCAGATATGGATAGATATAGGCATAGAGAAGGCAGCAGACCTCCGCAAATGACAGCGGCAGCGACTGAGACGCCTACAGAATCGCTGACAGAGGCTGCGACGCCGACTGAGGAAGATAGGGGTAGATATAGGCATAGAGAAGGCAGCAGACCCCCCAATCGACAGCGGCAGCGACTGAGACGCCTACAGAGACGCTGACAGAGGCTGCGACGCCGACTGAGACGCCGACTGATTCAGATAGGGGTAGATATAGGCACAGAGAAGGCAGGAGACCCCCCAATTGACAGCGGCAGCGACTGAAACGCCTACAGAGACGGTGGCAGAGGCTGCGACGCCGACTGAGATGCCGACTGGGGCAGATAGGGGTAGATATAGGCATAGAGAAGGCAGCAGGCCACCCCAATCGACAGCGGCAGCAACTGAGACGCCTACAGAGACGTTGAGAGATGCTGCGACGCCGACTGAGACGCCGACTGAATCAGATAGGGGTAGATATAGGCATTGAGAAGGCAGGAGACCCCCAATCGACAGAGGCAGCGACTGAGACGCCTACAGAGAAGCTGACAGAGGCTGCGACGCCGACTGAGTCAGATAGGGGTAGATATAGGCAGAGAAAAAGAAGGACACCCCCAATCGACAGCTGACAGAGACTGCGATGCCGACTGAGACGCCGACTGAGATGCCGTCTGAGGCAGATACGGATATATATAGGCATAGAGAAGGCAGCAGACCCCCCAATCGACAGCGGCACCGACTGAGACGCCAACAGAGACGCTGACAGAGGCTGCGACGCCGACTGAGGCAGATAGGGGTAGATATAGGCATAAAGTAGGCAGCAGACCCCCCCGATCGACAGCGGCAGCGACTGAGACGCCTACAGAGACGCTGACAGAGGCTGCGACGCCGACTGAGACACCTACTGAGGCAGATAGGGGTAGATATAGGCATTGAGAAGACAGCAGACCCCCAATCGACAGCGGCAGCGACTGAGACGCCTAAAGAGACGTTGCCAGAGGCAGCGTCGGCGACTGAGACGCCAACTGAGGCAGATAGGGGTAGATATAGGCATAGAGAAGGCAGCACACCCCCCCAATCGAGAGCCGCAGCGACTGAGACGCCTACAGATACGCGGACAGATTCTGCGACGCCGACTGAGACTCCGAGTGAGACGTCAACTAGGGCAGATATATTAGGTATAGGCATAGAGAAGGAAGCAGACCCCCCAATCGACAGCGGCAGCGACTGAGATTCCTACAGAGACGCTGACAGAGGCTGCGACGTCGAATGAGACGCCGACTGAGGCAGATAGGGGTAGATATAGGCATAGAGAAGGCAGCAGACCCCCACAATTGACAGCCGCAGCGACTGAGACGCCTACAGATACGCGGACAGATTCTGCGACGCCGACTGAGACTCCGAGTGAGACGTCAACTAGGGCAGATATATTAGGTATAGGCATAGAGAAGGAAGCAGACCCCCCAATCGGCCGCGGCAGCGACTGAGATGCCTACAGAGACGTTGAGAGATGCTGCGACGCCGACTGAGACGCCGACTGAGGCAGATAGGGGTAGATATAGGCATAGAGAAGGCAGCACACCCCCCCAATCGAGAGCCGCAGCGACTGAGACGCCTACAGATACGCGGACAGATTCTGCGACGCCGACTGAGACTCCGAGTGAGACGTCAACTAGGGCAGATATATTAGGTATAGGCATAGAGAAGGAAGCAGACCCCCCCAATCGACAGCGGCAGCGACTGAGATTCCTACAGAGACGCTGACAGAGGCTGCGACGTCGAATGAGACGCCGACTGAGGCAGATAGGGGTAGATATAGGCATAGAGAAGGCAGCAGACCCCCACAATTGACAGCGGCAGCGACTGAGACGTCTACAGAGATGCTGGCAGAGGCTGCGACGCCGACAGAGACGCCGACTGATTCAGATAGGGGTAGATATAGGCATAGAAAAGGCAGGAGACCCCCCAATTGACAGCGGCAGCGACTGAGACGCCTACAGAGACGGTGACAGAGGCTGCGACGCCGACTGAGATGCCGACTGAGGCAGATAGGGGTAGATATAGGCATAAAGTAGGCAGCAGACCCCCCAATCGACAGAGGCATCTACTGAGACACCTACAGAGTTGCGGACAGAGGCTGCGACGTCGAATGAGACGCCGACTGAGGCAGATAGGGGTAGATATAGGCATAGAGAAGGCAGCAGACCCCCCCAATCGACAGCGGCAGCGACTGAGATTCCTACAGAGACGCTGACAGAGGCTGCGACGCCGACTAAGACGCCGACTGAGGCAGATAGGGGTAGATATAGGCATAGAGAAGGCAGCAGACCCCCACAATTGACAGCGGCAGCGACTGAGACGTCTACAGAGATGCTGGCAGAGGCTGCGACGCCGACAGAGACGCCGACTGATTCAGATAGGGGTAGATATAGGCATAGAAAAGGCAGGAGACCCCCCAATTGACAGCGGCAGCGACTGAGACGCCTACAGAGACGGTGACAGAGGCTGCGACGCCGACTGAGATGCCGACTGAGGCAGATAGGGGTAGATATAGGCATAGAAAAAGAAGGAGACCCCCAATCGACAGCGGCAGCGACTGAGACGCCTACAGATACACTGACAGAGGCTGCGACGCCGATGAGGCAGATAGGGGTAGATATAGGCATAGAAAAAGAAGGAGAACCCCAATCGACAGTGGCAGCGACAGAGACGCCTACAGAGACGCTGACAGAGGCTGCGACGCCGACTGAGGCAGATAGGGGTAGATATAGGCATAGAGAAGACAGGAGACCCCCAATCGACAGAGGCAGCGACTGAGACGCATACAGAGAAGCTGACAGAGGCTGCGACGCCGACTGAGTCAGATAGGGGTAGATATAGGCATAGAAAAAGAAGGAGATCCCCAATCGACAGCTGACAGAGGCTGCTACGCCGACTGAGTCAGATAGCGGTAGATATAGGCATAGAAAAAGAAGGAGACCCCCAATCGACAGCGGCAGCGACTGAGACGGCGACAGAGGCTGCGATGCCGACTGAGACGCCGACTGAGATGCCGTCTGAGGCAGATAGGGATATATATAGGCATAGAGAAGGCAACAGACCCCCCAATCGACAGCGGGACCGACTGAGACGCCTACAGAGACGCTGACAGAGGCTGCGACGCCGACTGAGGCAGATAGGGGTAGCTATAGGCATAAAGTAGGCAGCAGACCCGCCCGATCGACAGCGGCAGCGACTGAGACGCCTACAGAGACGCTGACAGAGGCTGCGACGCCGACTGAGACACCTACTGAGGCAGATAGGGGTAGATATAGGTTTTGAGAAGGCAGCAGACCCCCAATCGACAGCGGGAGCGACTGAGACGCCTAAAGAGACGCTGCCAGAGGCTGCGACGCCGACTGAGACGCCAACTGAGGCAGATAGGGGTAGATATAGGCACAGAGAAGGCAGCAGACCCCCCAATCGATAGCGGTAGCGACTGAGACGCCTGCAGAGACGCAGACTGATGCTGCGACGCCGACTGAGGCAGATAGGGGTAGATATAGACATAGAGAGGGCAGCAGACCCCCCAATCGACAGCGGCAGCGACTGAGACGCCTACAGAGACGCTGACAGAGGCTGCGACGTCGAATGAGACGCCGACTGAGGCAGATAGGGGTAGATATAGGCATAGAGAAGGCAGCAGACCCCCCAATCGACAGCGGCAGCGACTGAGACGCCTACAGAGACGCTGACAGCGGGTGCGACGCCGACTGAGGCAGATAGGGGTAGATATAGGCATAGAAAAAGAAGGAGACCCACAATCGACAGCGGCAGCGACTGAGACGCCCACAGAGACGCCGACAGAGGCTGCGAAGCCGACTGAGACGCCGACTGAGACGCCGACTGAGGCTGCGACGCCGACTGAGGCAGATAGAGGTAGATATAGGCATAAAGTAGGCAGCAGACCCCCAATCGGCAGAGGCATCTACTGAGACGCCTATAGAGCCGCTGACAGAGGCTGCGACGCCGACTGAGACGCCGACTGATTCAGATAGGGTTAGATATAGGCATAAAGTAGGCAGCAGACCCCCAATCGACAGAGGCATCTTCTGAGACGCCTACAGAGCCGCTGACATAGGCTGCGGAGCCGACTGAGACGCCGACTGAGGCAGATAGGGGTAGATATAGGCATAGAGAAGGCAGCAGACCCCCCAAACGACAGCGGCAGCGACTGAGACGATTGCAGAGGCGCTGACAGAAGCTACGACGCCGACTGAGGCAGACTGGGGTTGATATAGACATAGAGAAGGCAGCAGACCCCCCAATCGACAGCGGCAGCGACAGAGACACCTGCAGAGTCGCGTACAGAGACTGCGATGCCGACTGAGACGCCGACTGTGGCAGATACAAGTTGATATAGGCATAGAGAAGGCAGCAGACCCCCCAATCGACAGCGGCAGCGACTGAGACGCCTACACAGACGCTGACAGAGGCTGCTGCGCCGACTGAGATGCCGACTGATTCATATAGGGGTAGATATAGGCAGAGAGAGGGCAGCAGACCACCCCAATCGACAGCGGCAGTGACTGAGACGCCAACAGAGACACTGGAAGACGCTGCGACATCGAATGAGACGCCGACTGAGGCATATAGGGGTAGATATAGGCATAGAAAAAGAAGGAGACCCCCAATCGACAGCGGCAGCGACTGAGACGCCTACAGAGACGCCGACAGAGGCTGCGAAGCCGACTGAGACGCCGACTGAGACGCCGACTGAGGCTGCGACGCCGACTGAGGCTGCGACGCTGACTGAGGCAGATAGAGGTAGATATAGGCATAGAAAAAGAAGGAGACCCCCAATCGACAGCGGCAGCGACTGAGACGCCTACAGAGACGCCGACAGAGGCTGCGAGGCCGACTGAGACGCCTACAGAGACGCTGAGAGAGGCTGCGACGCCGACTGAGGCAGATAGGGGTAGATATAGGCATAGAAAAAGAAGGAGACCCCCAATCGACAGCGGCAGCGACTGAGACGCCTACAGATACGCTGACAGAGGCTGCGACGCCGATGAGGCAGATAGGGGTAGATATAGGCATAGAAAAAGAAGGAGAACCCCAATCGACAGTGGCAGCGACTGACACGCCTACAGAGACGCTGACAGAGGCTGCGACGCCGACTGAGGCAGATAGGAGTAGATATAGGCATAGAGAAGGCAGCAGCCCCCCAATCGACAGAGGCAGTGACTGAGACGCCAACAGAGACGCTGGCAGACGCTGCGACATCGAATGAGACGCCCACTGAGGCAGATAGGGGTAGATATAGGCATAGAGAAGGCAGCAGACCTCCCCAATCGACAGCGGCAGCGACTGAGATGCCTACAGAGACGCTGACAGGGGCTGCGACGTCGAATGAGACGCCGACTGAGGCAGATAGGGGTAGATATAGGCATAGAGAAGGCAGCAGACCCCACAATCGACAGCGGCAGCGACTGAGACGCCTACAGAGACGCTGACAGAGGCTGCGTCGCCGACTGAGGCAGATAGGGGTAGATATAGGCATAGAAAAAGAAGGAGACCCCCAATCGACAGCGGCAGCGACTGAGACGCCTACAGAGACGCCGACAGAGGCTGCGAAGCCGACTGAGACGCCGACTGAGACAGATAGAGGTAGATATAGGCATAAAGTAGGCAGCAGACCCCCAATCGGCAGAGGCATCTACTGAGACGCCTATAGAGCCGCTGACAGAGGCTGCGACGCCGACTGAGACGCCGACTGAGGCAGATAGTTGTAGATATAGGCATAGAGAAGGCAGCAGACCTCCCCAATCGACAGCGGCAGCGACTGAGATGCCTACAGAGACGCTGACAGGGGCTGCGACGTCGAATGAGACGCCGACTGAGGCAGATAGGGGTAGATATAGGCATAGAGAAGGCAGCAGACCTCCCCAATCGACAGCGGCAGCGACTGAGATGCCTACAGAGACGCTGACAGGGGCTGCGACGTCGAATGAGACGCCGACTGAGGCAGATAGGGGTAGATATAGGCATAGAGAAGGCAGCAGACCCCACAATCGACAGCGGCAGCGACTGAGACGCTTACAGAGACGCTGACAGAGGCTGCGACGCCGACTGAGGGAGATAGAGGTAGATATAGGCATAAAGTAGGCAGCAGACCCCCAATCGGCAGAGGCATCTACTGAGACGCCTATAGAGCCGCTGACAGAGGCTGCGACGCCGACTGAGGCAGATAGTTGTAGATATAGGCATAGAGAAGGCAGCAGATCCCCCCAATCGATAGCGGCAGCGACTGAGACGACTACATAGACGCTGACAGAGGCTGCGACGCCTACTGAGACGCCGAATGAGGCAGATAGGGATAGATATAGGCATAGAGAAGGCAGCAGACCCCCTAATCGATAGCGGCAGCGACTGAGACGCCTACATAGACGCTGACAGAGGCTGCGACGCCTAGTGAGACGCCGACTGAGGCAGATAGCTGTAGATATAGGCATAGAGAAGGCAGCAGACCCCCCAATCGATAGCGGCAGCGACTGAGACGCCTACATAGACGCTGACAGAGGCTGCGAAGCATACTGAGACGCCGAATGAGGCATATATGGATAGATATAGGCATAGAGAAGGCAGCAGACCTCCGCAAACGACAGCGGCAGCGACTGAGACGCCTACAGAATCGCTGACAGAGGCTGCGACGCCGACTGAGGAAGATAGGGGTAGATATAGGCATAGAGAAGGCAGCAGACCCCCCAATCGACAGCGGCAGCGACTGAGACGCCTACAGAGACGCTGGCAGAGGCTGCGACGCCGATGAGGCAGATAGGGGTAGATATAGGCATAGAAAAAGAAGGAGAACCCCAATCGACAGTGGCAGCGACTGACACGCCTACAGAGACGCTGACAGAGGCTGCGACGCCGACTGAGGCAGATAGGAGTAGATATAGGCATAGAGAAGGCAGCAGCCCCCCAATCGACAGAGGCAGTGACTGAGACGCCAACAGAGACGCTGGCAGACGCTGCGACATCGAATGAGACGCCCACTGAGGCAGATAGGGGTAGATATAGGCATAGAGAAGGCAGCAGACCTCCCCAATCGACAGCGGCAGCGACTGAGATGCCTACAGAGACGCTGACAGGGGCTGCGACGTCGAATGAGACGCCGACTGAGGCAGATAGGGGTAGATATAGGCATAGAGAAGGCAGCAGACCCCACAATCGACAGCGGCAGCGACTGAGACGCCTACAGAGACGCTGACAGAGGCTGCGACGCCGACTGAGGCAGATAGGGGTAGATATAGGCATAGAAAAAGAAGGAGACCCCCAATCGACAGCGGCAGCGACTGAGACGCCTACAGAGACGCCGACAGAGGCTGCGAAGCCGACTGAGACGCCGACTGAGGCACAGAGAGGTAGATATAGGCATAAAGTAGGCAGCAGACCCCCAATCGGCAGAGGCATCTACTGAGACGCCTATAGAGCCGCTGACAGAGGCTGCGACGCCGACTGAGACGCCGACTGAGGCAGATAGTTGTAGATATAGGCATAGAGAAGGCAGCAGACCTCCCCAATCGACAGCGGCAGCGACTGAGATGCCTACAGAGACGCTGACAGAGGCTGCGACGTCGAATGAGACGCCGACTGAGGCACAGAGAGGTAGATATAGGCATAAAGTAGGCAGCAGACCCCCAATCGGCAGAGGCATCTACTGAGACGCCTATAGAGCCGCTGACAGAGGCTGCGACGCCGACTGAGACGCCGACTGAGGCAGATAGTTGTAGATATAGGCATAGAGAAGGCAGCAGACCTCCCCAATCGACAGCGGCAGCGACTGAGATGCCTACAGAGACGCTGACAGAGGCTGCGACGCCGACTGAGACGCCTACAGAGACGCTGAGAGAGGCTGCGACGCCGACTGAGGCAGATAGGGGTAGATATAGGCATAGAAAAAGAAGGAGACCCCCAATCGACAGCGGCAGCGACTGAGACGCCTACAGGTACGCTGACAGAGGCTGCGACGCCGATGAGGCAGATGGGGGTAGATATAGGCATAGAAAAAGAAGGAGAACCCCAATCGACAGTGGCAGCGACTGACACGCCTACAGAGACGCTGACAGAGGCTGCGACGCCGACTGAGGCAGATAGGAGTAGATATAGGCATAGAGAAGGCAGCAGCCCCCCAATCGACAGAGGCAGTGACTGAGACGCCAACAGAGACGCTGGCAGACGCTGCGACATCGAATGAGACGCCCACTGAGGCAGATAGGGGTAGATATAGGCATAGAGAAGGCAGCAGACCTCCCCAATCGACAGCGGCAGCGACTGAGATGCCTACAGAGAAACTGACAGGGGCTGCGACGTCGAATGAGACGCCGACTGAGGCAGATAGGGGTAGATATAGGCATAGAGAAGGCAGCAGACCCCACAATCGACAGCGGCAGCGACTGAGACGCCTACAGAGACGCTGACAGAGGCTGCGACGCCGACTGAGGCAGATAGGGGTAGATATAGGCATAGAAAAAGAAGGAGACCCCCAATCGACAGCGGCTGCGACTGAGACGCCTACAGAGACGCCGACAGAGGCTGCGAAGCCGACTGAGACGCCGACTGAGGCAGATAGTTGTAGATATAGGCATAGAGAAGGCAGCAGACCTCCCCAATCGACAGCGGCAGCGACTGAGATGCCTACAGAGACGCTGACAGGGGCTGCGACGTCGAATGAGACGCCGACTGAGGCAGATAGGGGTAGATATAGGCATAGAGAAGGCAGCAGGCCTCACAATCGACAGCGGCAGCGACTGAGACGCCTACAGAGACGCTGACAGAGGCTGCGACGCCGACTGAGGGAGATAGAGGTAGATATAGGCATAAAGTAGGCAGCAGACCCCCAATCGGCAGAGGCATCTACTGAGACGCCTATAGAGCCGCTGACAGAGGCTGCGACGCCGACTGAGACGCCGACTGAGGCAGATAGTTGTAGATATAGGCATAGAGAAGGCAGCAGATCCCCCCAATCGATAGCGGCAGCGACTGAGACGACTACATAGACGCTGACAGAGGCTGCGACGCCTACTGAGACGCCGAATGAGGCAGATAGGGATAGATATAGGCATAGAGAAGGCAGCAGACCCCCTAATCGATAGCGGCAGCGACTGAGACGCCTACAGAGACGCTGACAGAGGCTGCGACGCCTAGTGAGACGCCGACTGAGGCAGATAGTTGTAGATATAGGCATAGAGAAGGCAGCAGACCCCCCAATCGACAGCGGCAGCGACTGAGACGCCTACATAGACGCTGACAGAGGCTGCGACGCATACTGAGACGCCGAATGAGGCAGATATGGATAGATATAGGCATAGAGAAGGCAGCAGACCTCCGCAAATGACAGCGGCAGCGACTGAGACGCCTACAGAATCGCTGACAGAGGCTGCGACGCCGACTGAGGGAGATAGGGGTAGATATAGGCATAGAGAAGGCAGCAGACCCCCCAATCGACAGCGGCAGCGACTGAGACGCCTACAGAGAAGTTGACAGAGGCTGCGACGCCGACTGAGACGCCGACTGATTCAGATAGGGGTAGATATAGGCACAGAGAAGGCAGGAGACCCCCCAATTGACAGCGGCAGCGACTGAAACGCCTACAGAGACGGTGGCAGAGGCTGCGACGCCGACTGAGATGCCGACTGGGGCAGATAGGGGTAGATATAGGCATAGAGAAGGCAGCAGGCCACCCCAATCGACAGCGGCAGCAACTGAGACGCCTACAGAGACGTTGAGAGATGCTGCGACGCCGACTGAGACGCCGACTGAATCAGATAGGGGTAGATATAGACATATAGAAGGCAGGAGACCCCCAATCGACAGAGGCAGCGACTGAGACGCCTACAGAGAAGCTGACAGAGGCTGCGACGCCGACTGAGTCAGATAGGGGTAGATATAGGCAGAGAAAAAGAAGGACACCCCCAATCGACAGCTGACAGAGACTGCGATGCCGACTGAGACGCCGACTGAGATGCCGTCTGAGGCAGATACGGATATATATAGGCATAGAGAAGGCAGCAGACCCCCCAATCGACAGCGGCACCGACTGAGACGCCAACAGAGACGCTGACAGAGGCTGCGACGCCGACTGAGGCAGATAGGGGTAGATATAGGCATAAAGTAGGCAGCAGACCCCCCCGATCGACAGCGGCAGCGACTGAGACGCCTACAGAGACGCTGACAGAGGCTGCGACGCCGACTGAGACACCTACTGAGGCAGATAGGGGTAGATATAGGCATTGAGAAGACAGCAGACCCCCAATCGACAGCGGCAGCGACTGAGACGCCTAAAGAGACGTTGCCAGAGGCAGCGTCGGCGACTGAGACGCCAACTGAGGCAGATAGGGGTAGATATAGGCACAGAGAAGGCAGCAGACCCCCCAATCGACAGCGGCAGCGACTGAGACACCTGCAGAGACGCAGACTGATGCTGCGACGCCGACTGAGACACCTACTGAGGCAGATAAGGGTAGATATAGGCATAGAGAAGGAGGGAGACCCCGCAATCGGCAGCGGCAGCGACTGAGATGCCTACAGAGACGTTGAGAGATGCTGCGACGCCGACTGAGACGCCGACTGAGGCAGATAGGGGTAGATATAGGCATAGAGAAGGCAGCACACCCCCCCCAATCGACAGCGGCAGCGACTGAGACGCCTACAGATACGCTGACAGATTCTGCGACGCCGACTGAGACTCCGAGTGAGACGCCAACTAGGGCAGATATATTAGATATAGGCATAGAGAAGGCAGCAGACCCCCAATCGACAGCGGCAGCGACTGAGACGCTTACAGACGCTGACAGAGACTGCGGAGCCGACTGAGGCAGATAGGGGTAGATATAGGCATGGAGAAGACTGCAGACCCCCCAATTGAAAGCGGCAGCGACTGAGACGCCTACAGAGACGCTGACAGAGGCTGCGACGCCGGCTGAGACGCCGACTGAGGCAGATAGGGGTAGATATAGGCATAGAGAAGGCAGCAGACCCCTCAAACGACAGCGGCAGCGACTGAGACGATTGCAGAGGCGCTGACAGAAGCTACGACGCCGACTGAGGCAGATTGGGGTTGATATATGTAGACATAGAGAAGGCAGCAGACCCCCCAATCGACAGCGGCAGCGACAGAGACACCTACAGAGTCGCGTACAGAGACTGCGATGCCGACTGAGACGCCGACTGAAGCAGATACAAGTAGATATAGGCATAGAGAAGGCAGCAGACCCCCCAATCGACAGCGGCAGCGACTGAGACGCCTACACAGACGCTGACTGAGGCTGCTGCGCTGACTGAGATGCCGACTGATTCATATAGGGGTAGATATAGGCAGAGAGAAGGCAGCAGACCACCCCAATCGACAGCGGCAGTGACTGAGACGCCAACAGAGACACTGGCAGACGCTGCGACATCGAATGAGACGCCGACTGAAGCAGATAGGGGTAGATATAGGCATAGAAAAAGAAGGAGACCCCCAATCGACAGCGGCAGCGACTGAGACGCCTACAGAGACGCCGACAGAGGTTGCGAAGCCGACTGAGACGCCGACTGAGACGCTGAGAGAGGCTGCGACGCCGACTGAGGCAGATAGAGGTAGATATAGGCATAGAAAAAAAAGGAGACCCCCAATCGACAGCGGCAGCGACTGAGACGCCTACAGAGACGCCGACAGAGGCTGCGAAGCCGACTGAGACGCCTACAGAGACGCTGAGAGAGGCTGCGACGCCGACTGATGCAGATAGGGGTAGATATAGGCATAGAAAAAGAAGGAGACCCCCAATCGACAGCGGCAGCGACTGAGACGCCTACAGATACGCTGACAGAGGCTGCGACGCCGATGAGGCAGATAGGGGTAGATATAGGCATAGAAAAAGAAGGAACCATAATCGACAGTGGCAGAGGCTGAGACGCCTACAGCGACGCTGACAGAGGCTGCGACACCGACTGAGGCAGATAGGGGTAGATATAGGCATAGAGAAGGCAGCAGACCCCCCAATCGACAGAGGCAGTGACTGAGACGCCAACAGAGACGCTGGCAGACGCTGCGACATCGAATTTGACGCCAACTTTGGCAGATAGGGGTAGATATAGGCATAGAGAAGGCAGCAGACCTCCCCAATCGACAGCGGCAGCGACTGAGATGCCAACAGAGACGCTGACAGAGGCTGCGACGTCGAATGAGACGCCGACTGGGGCAGATAGGGGTAGATATAGGCATAGAGAAGGCAGCAGACCCCACAATCGACAGCGGCAGCGACTGAGACGCCTACAGAGACGCCGACAGAGGCTGCGAAGCCGACTGAGACGCCGACTGAGACGCCGACTGAGGCTGCGACGCCGACTGAGGCTGCGACGCCGACTGAGGCTGCGACGCCGACTGAGGCAGATAGAGGTAGATATAGGCATAAAGTAGGCAGCAGACCCCCAATCGGCAGAGGCATCTACTGAGACGCCTATAGAGCCGCTGACAGAGGCTGCGAAGCCGACTGAGACGCCGACTGAGGCAGATAGGGGTAGATATAGGCATAGATAAGGCGGCAGACCCCCCAATTGAAAGCGGCAGCGACTGAGACGCCTACAGAGACGCTGACAGAGGCTGCGACGCCGACTGAGGCAGATAGAGGTAGATATAGGCATAAAGTAGGCAGCAGACCCCCAATCGGCAGAGGCATCTACTGAGACGCCTATAGAGCCGCTGACAGAGGCTGCGACGCCGACTGAGACGCCGACTGAGGCAGATAGTTGTAGATATATTCATAGAGAAGGCAGGAGATCCCCCCAATCGATAGCGGCAGCGACTGAGACGACTACATAGACGCTGACAGAGGCTGCGACGCCTACTGAGACGCCGAATGAGGCAGATAGGGATAGATATAGGCATAGAGAAGGCAGCAGACCCCCCAATCGATAGCGGCAGCGACTGAGACGCCTACATAGACGCTGACAGAGGCTGCGACGCCTACTGAGACGCCGACTGAGGCAGATAGTTGTAGATATAGGCATAGAGAAGGCAGCAGACCCCCCAATCGATAGCGGCAGCGACTGAGACGCCTACATAGACGCTGACAGAGGCTGCGACGCTTACTGAGACGTCGAATGAGGCAGATATGGATAGATATAGGCATAGAAAAGGCAGCAGACCTCCGCAAACGACAGCGGCAGCGACTGAGACGCCTACAGAACCGCTGACAGAGGCTGCGATGCCGACTGAGGCAGATAGGGGTAAATATAGGCATAGAGAAGGCAGCAGACCCCCCCAATCGACAGCGGCAGCGACTGAGACGCCTACAGAGACGCTGGCAGAGGCTGCGACGCCGACTGATTCAGATAGGGGTAGATATAGGCATAGAGAAGGCAGGAGACCCCCCAATTGACAGCGGCAGCGACTGAGACGCCTACAGAGACGGTGACAGAGGCTGCGACGCCGACTGAGATGCCGACTGAGGCAGATAGGGGTACATATAGGCATAGAGAAGGCAGAAGGCCACCCCAATCGACAGCGGCAGCAACTGAGATGCCTACAGAGACGTTGACAGATGCTGCGACGCCGACTGAGACGCCGACAGAGGCAGATAGGGGTAGATATAGGCATAGAGAAGGCAGCTGACCCCCCAATCGACAGCGGCAGCGACTGAGATGCCTACAGAGACGCTGACAGCGGCTGCGACATCGAATGAGACGCCGACTGAGGCAGATAGGGGTAAATATAGGCATAGAGAAGGCAGGAGACCCCTCAATTGACAGCGGCAGCGACTGAGACGCCTACAGAGACGGTGACAGAGGCTGAAACGCCGACTGAGATGCCGACTGAGGCAGATAGGGGTATATATATGCATAGAGAAGGCAGCAGACCCCCCCAATCGACAGCGGCAGCGACTGAGATGCCTACAGAGACGCTGACAGAGGCTGCGCCGTCGAATGAGACGCCGACTGAGGCAGATAGGGGTAGATATAGGCATAGAGAAGGCAGCAGACCCCCCAATCGAAAGCGGTAGCGACTGAGACGCCTACAGAGACGCTGAGAGAGGTTGCGACGCCGACTGAGGCAGATAGGGGTAGATATAGGCATAGAAAAGGCAGCAGACCCCCACAATTGACAGCGGCAGCGACTGAGACGCGTACAGAGATGCTGGCAGAGGCTGCGACGCCGACTGAGACGCCGACTGATTCAGATAGGGGTAGATATAGGCATAGAAAAGGCAGGTGACCCCCCAATTGACAGCGGCAGCGACTGAGACGCCTACAGAGACGGTGACAGAGGCTGCGACGCCGACTGAGATGCCGACTGAGGCAGATAGGGGTAGATATAGGCATAGAAAAAGAAGGAGACCCCCAATCGACAGCGGCAGCGACTGAGACGCCTACAGATACGCTGACAGAGGCTGCGACGCCGATGAGGCAGATAGGGGTAGATATAGGCATAGAAAAAGAAGGAGAACCCCAATCGACAGTGGCAGCGACTGAGACGCCTACAGAGACGCTGACAGAGGCTGCGACGCCGACTGAGGCAGATAGGGGTAGATATAGGCATAGAAAAGGCAGGAGACCCCCAATCGACAGAGGCAGCGACTGAGACGCCTACAGAGAAGCTGACAGAGGCTGCGACGCCGACTGACTCAGATAGGGGTAGATATAGGCATAGAAAAAGAAGGAGACCCCCAATCGACAGCTGACAGAGGCTGCTACGCCGACTGAGTCAGATAGGGGTAGATATAGGGAAAAAAAATAAGGAGACCCCCAATCGACAGCGGCAGCGACTGAGACGGCGACAGAGGCTGCGATGCCGACTGAGACGCCGACTGAGATTCCGTCTGAGGCAGATAGGGATATATATAGGCATAGAGAAGGCAACAGACCCCCCAATCGACAGCGGCACCGACTGAGACGCCTACAGAGACGCTGACAGAGGCTGCGACGCCGACTGAGACAGATAGGGGTAGATATAGGCATAAAGTAGGCAGCAGACCCGCCCGATCGACAGCGGCAGCGACTGAGACGCCTACAGAGACGCTGACAGATTCTGCGACGCCGACTGAGACTCCTACTGAGGCAGATAGGGGTAGATATAGGCATTGAGAAGGCAGCAGACCCCCAATCGACAGCGGCAGCGACTGAGACGCCTAAAGAGACGCTGCCAGAGGCTGCGACGCCGACTGAGACGCCAACTGAGGCAAATAGGGGTAGATATAGGCACAGAGAAGGCAGCAGACCCCCCCAATCGACAGCGGCAGCGACTGAGACGCCTGCAGAGACGCAGACTGATGCTGCGACGCCGACTGAGGCAGATAGGGGTAGATATAGGCATAGAGAGGGCAGCAGACCCCCCCAATCGACAGCGGCAGCGACTGAGACGCCTACAGAGACGCTGACAGAGGCTGCGACGCCGACTGAGACACCTACTGAGGCAGATAGGGGTAGATATAGGCATAGAGAAGGCAGCAGACCCCCCACTCGACAGAGGCAGCGACTGAGACGCCTACAGAGACGCTGACAGAGGCTGCGACGCCGACTGAGGCAGATAGGGGTAGATATAGGCATAGAAAAAGAAGGAGACCCCCAATCGACAGCGGCAGCGACTGAGACGCCTACGGAGACGCCAACAGAAGCTGCGAAGCCGACTGAGACGCCGACTGAGACGCCGACTGAGGCTGCGACGCCGACTGACGCAGATAGAGGTAGATATAGGCATAAAGTAGGCAGCAGACCCCCAATCGGCAGAGGCATCTACTGAGACGCCTATAGAGCCGCTGACAGAGGCTGCGAAGCCGACTGTGACGCCGACTGAGTCAGATAGGGGTAGATATAGGCATAGAGAAGGCGGCAGACCCCCCAATTGAAAGCGGCAGCGACTGAGACGCCTACAGAGACGCTGACAGAGGCTGCGACGCCGACTGAGGCAGATAGAGGTAGATATAGGCATAAAGTAGGCAGCAGACCCCCAATCGGCAGAGGCATATACTGAGACGCCTATAGAGCCGCTGACAGAGGCTGCGACGCCGACTGAGACGCCGACTGAGGCAGATAGTTGTAGATATAGGCATAGAGAAGGCAGCAGATCCCCCCAATCGATAGCGGCAGCGACTGAGACGACTACATAGACGCTGACAGAGGCTGCGACGCCTACTGAGACGCCGAATGAGGCAGATAGGGATAGATATAGGCATAGAGAAGGCAGCAGACCACCCAATCGATAGCGGCAGCGACTGAGACACCTACATAGACGCTGACAGAGGCTGCGACGCCTACTGAGACGCCGACTGAGGCAGATAGTTGTAGATATAGGCATAGAGAAGGCAGCAGACCTCCGCAAACGACAGCGGCAGCGACTGAGACGCCTACAGAACCGCTGACAGAGGCTGCGATGCCGACTGAGGCAGATAGGGGTAGATATAGGCATAGAGAAGGCAGCAGACCCCCCCAATCGACAGCGGCAGCGACTGAGACGCCTACAGAGACGCTGGCAGAGGCTGCGACGCCGACTGAGATGCCGACTGATTCAGATAGGGGTAGATATAGGTATAGAGAAGGCAGCAGACCCCCCAATTGACAGCGGCAGCGACTGAGACGCCTACAGAGACGGTGACAGAGGCTGCGACGCCGACTGAGATGCCGACTGAGGCAGATAGGGGTAGATATAGGCATAGAGAAGGCAGCAGGCCACCCCAATCGACAGCGGCAGCAACTGAGACGCCTACAGAGACGTTGACAGATGCTGCGATGCCGACTGAGACGCCGACTGAGGCAAATAGGGGTAGATATAGGCATAGAGAAGGCAGCAGACCCCCCAATCGACAGCGGCAGCGACTGAAATGCCTACAGAGACGCTGACAGCGGCTGCGACATCGAATGAGACGCCGACTAATTCAGATAGGGGTAGATATAGGCATAGAGAAGGCAGGAGACCCCTCAATTGACAGCGGCAGCGACTGAGCGGCCTACAGAGAAGGTGACAGAGGCTGCGACGCCGACTGAGATGCCGACTGAGGCAGATAGGGGTAGATATATGCATAGAGAAGGCAGCAGACCCCCCCAATCGACAGCGGCAGCGACTGATATGCCTACAGAGACGCTGACAGAGGCTGCGACGTCGAATAAGACGCCGACTGAGGCAGATATGGGTAGATATAGGCATAAAGAAGGCAGCAGACCCCCCAATCGACAGCGGCAGCGACTGAGACGCCTACAGAGACGCTGAGAGAGGCTGCGACGCCGACTGAGGCAGATAGGGGTAGATATAGGCATAGAAAAAGAAGGAGACCCCCAATCGACAGCGGCAGCGACTGAGACGCCTACAGAGACGCCGACAGAGGCTGCTGCGCCGACTGAGATGCCGACTGATTCATATAGGGGTAGATATAGGCAGAGAGAAGGCAGCAGACCACCACAATCGACAGCGGCAGTGACTGAGACGCCAAAAGAGACGCTGGCAGACGCTGCGACATCGAATGAGACGCCGACTGAGGCAGATAGGGGTAGATATAGGCATAGAAAAAGAAGGAGACCCCCAATCGACAGCGGCAGCGACTGAGACGCCTACAGAGACGCCGGCAGAGGCTGCGAAGCCGACGGAGACGCCGACTGAGACTCCGACTGAGGCTGCGACGCCGACTGAGGCAGATAGAGGTAGTAATAGGCATAGAAAAAGGAGGAGACCCCCAATCGACAGCGGCAGCGACTGAGACGCCTACAGAGACGCCGACAGAGGCTGCGAAGCCGACTGAGACGCCTACGGAGACGCTGAGAGAGGCTGCGAGGCCGACTGAGGCAGATAGGGGTAGATATAGGCATAGAAAAAGAAGGAGACCCACAATCGACAGCGGCAGCGACTGAGCGGCCTACAGAGACGGTGACAGAGGCTGCGACGCCGACTGAGATGCCGACTGAGGCAGATAGGGGTAGATATATGCATAGAGAAGGCAGCAGACCCCCCCAATCGACAGCGGCAGCGACTGATATGCCTACAGAGACGCTGACAGAGGCTGCGACGTCGAATAAGACGCCGACTGAGGCAGATATGGGTAGATATAGGCATAAAGAAGGCAGCAGACCCCCCAATCGACAGCGGCAGCGACTGAGACGCCTACAGAGACGCTGAGAGAGGCTGCGACGCCGACTGAGGCAGATAGGGGTAGATATAGGCATAGAAAAAGAAGGAGACCCCCAATCGACAGTGGCAGCGACTGAGACGACTACAGAGACGCTGACAGAGGCTGCGACGCCGACTGAGGCAGATAGGGGTAGATATAGGCATAGAGAAGGCATCAGACCCCCCAATCGACAGAGGCAGTGACTGAGACGCCAACAGAGACGCTGGCAGACGCTGCGACATCGAATGAGACGCCGACTGAGGCAGATAGGGGTAGATATAGGCATAGAGAAGGCAGCAGACCTCCCCAATCGGCAGCGGCAGCGACTGAGATGCCTACAGAGACGCTGACAGAGGCTGCGACGTCGAATGAGACGCCGACTGAGGCAGATAGGGGTAGATATAGGCATAGAGAACGCAGCAGACCCCCAATCGATAGCGGCAGCGACTGAGACGCGTACAGAGACGCCCACAGAGGCTGCGAAGCCGACTGAGACACCGACTGAGACACCGACTGAGGCAGATAGAGGTAGATATAGGCATAAAGTAGGCAGCAGACCCCCAATCGGCAGAGGCATCTTCTGAGACGCCTATAGAGCCGCTGACAGAGGCTGCGAGGCCGACTGCGACGCCGACTGAGGCAGATAAGGGTAGCTATAGACATAGAGAAGGCGGCAGACCCCCCAATTGAAAGTGGCAGCGACTGAGACGCCTACAGAGACGCTGACAGAGGCTGCGACGCCGACTGAGGCAGATAAAGGTAGATATAGGCATAAAGTAGGCAGCAGACCCCCAATCGGCAGAGGCATCTACTGAGACGCCTATAGAGCCGCTGACAGAGGCTGCGACGCCGACTGAGGCAGATAGTTGTAGATATAGGCATAGAGAAGGCAGCAGATCCCCCAATTGAAAGCGGCAGCGACTGAGACGCCTACAGAGACGCTGACAGAGGCTGCGACGCTGACTGAGGCAGATAGGGGTAGATATAGGCATAGAAAAAGAAGGAGACCCCCAATCGACAGCGGCAGCGACTGAGACGCCTACAGAGACGCCGACAGAGGCTGCGAAGCCGACTGAGACGCCGACTGAGGTAGATAGAGGTAGATATAGGCATACAGTAGGCAGCAGACCCCCAATCGGCAGAGGCATCTTCTGAGACGCCTATAGAGCCGCTGACAGAGGCTGCGAAGCCGACTGCGACGCCGACTGAGGCAGATAAGGGTAGCTATAGACATAGAGAAGGCGGCAGACCCCCCAATTGAAAGCGGCAGCGACTGAGACGCCTACAGAGACGCTGACAGAGGCTGCGACGCCGACTGAGGCAGATAGAGGTAGATATAGGCATAAAGTAGGCAGCAGACCTCCAATCGGCAGAGGCATCTACTGAGACGCCTATAGAGCCGCTGACAGAGGCTGCGACGCCGACTGAGGCAGATAGTTGTAGATATAGGCATAGAGAAGGCAGCAGATCCCCCCAATCGATAGCGGCAGCGACTGAGACGCCTACAGAGACGCTGACAGAGGCTGCGACGCATACTGAGACGCCGAATGAGGCAGATATGGATAGATATAGGCATAGAGAAGGCAGCAGACCTCCGCAAACGACAGCGGCAGCGACTGAGACGCCCACAGAATCGCTGACAGAGGCTGCGACGCCGACTGAGGAAGATAGGGGTAGATATAGGCATAGAGAAGGCAGCAGACCCCCCAATCGACAGCGGCAGCGACTGAGACGCCTACAGAGACGCTGGCAGAGGCTGCGACGCCGACTGAGACGCCGACTGATTCAGATAGGGGTAGATATAGGCATAGAGAAAGCAGGAGACACCCCAATTGACAGCGGCAGCGACTGAAACGCCTACAGAGACGGTGACAGAGGCTGCGACGCCGACTGAGATGCCGACTGAGGCAGATAGGGGTAGATATAGGCATAGAGAAGGCAGTAGGCCACCCCAATCGACAGCGGCAGCAACTGAGACGCCTACAGAGAAGCTGACAGAGGCTGCGACGCCGACTGAGTCAGATAGGGGTAGATATATGCATAGAAAAAGAAGGAGACCCCCAATCGACAGCTGACAGAGGCTGCGACGCCGACTGAGTCAGATAGGGGTAGATATAGGCATAGAAATCGACAACGGCAGCGACTGAGACGGCGACAGAGGCTGCGATGCCGACTGAGACGCCGACTGAGATGCCGTCTGAGGCAGATAGGGATATATATAGGCATAGAGAAGGCAGCAGACCCCCCAATCGACAGCGGCACCAACTGAGACGCCAACAGAGACGCTGACAGAGGCTGCGACGCCGACTGAGGCAGATAGGGGTAGATATAGGCATAAAGTAGGCAGCAGACCCCCCCGATCGACAGCGGCAGCGACTGAGACGCCTACAGAGACGCTGACAGAGGCTGCGACGCCGACTGAGACACCTACTGAGGCAGATAGGGGTAGATATAGGTATTGAGAAGGCAGCAGACCCCCCAATCGACAGCGGCAGCGACTGAGACGCCTAAAGAGACGCTGCCAGAGGCTGCGTCGCCGACTGAGGCGCCGACTGAGGCAGATAGTTATAGATATAGGCATAGAGAAGGCAGCAGATCCCCCCAATCGATAGCGGCAGCGACTGAGACGACTACATAGACGCTGACAGAGGCTGCGACGCCTACTGAGACGCCGAATGAGGCAGATAGGGATAGATATAGGCATAGAGAAGGCAGCAGACCCCCCAATCGATAGCGGCAGCGACTGAGACGCCTACATAGACGCTGACAGAGGCTGCGACGCCTACTGAGACGCCAACTGAGGCAGATAGTTGTAGATATAGGCATAGAGAAGGCAGCAGACCCCCCAATCGGTAGCGGCAGCGACTGAGACGCCTATATAGACGCTGACAGAGGCTGCGACGCATACTGGAACGCCGAATGAGGCAGATATGGATAGATATAGGCATAGAGAAGGCAGCAGACCTCCACAAACGACAGCGGCAGCGACTGAGACGCCTACAGAATCGCTGACAGAGGCTGCGACGCCGACTGAGGCAGATAGGGGTAGATATAGGCATAAAGAAGGCAGCAGACCCCCCCAATCGACAGCGGCAGCGACTGAGATGCCTACAGAGACGTTGAGAGATGCTACGACGCCGACTGAGACGCCGACTGAGGCAGATAGGGGTAGATATAGGCATATAGAAGGCTGGAGACTCCCCAATTGACAGCGGCAGCGACTGAAACGCCTACAGAGACGGTGACAGAGGCTGCGACGCCGACTGAGATGCCGACTGAGGCAGATAGGGGTAGATATAGGCATAGAAAAGCAGCAGGCCACCCCAATCGACAGCGGCAGCAACTGAGACGCCTACAGAGACGTTGAGAGATGCTGCGACGCCGACTGAGATGCCGACTGAGGCAGATAGGGGTAGATATAGGCATATAGAAGGCAGGAGACCCCCCAATCGACAGAGGCAGCGACTGAGACGCCTACAGAGAAGCTGACAGAGGCTGCGACGCCGACTGAGTCAGATAGGGGTAGATATAGGCATAGAAAAAGAAGGAGACCCCCAATCGACAGCTGACAGAGGCTGCGACGCCGACTGAGTCAGATAGGGGTAGATATAGGCATAGAAATCGACAGCGGCAGCGACTGAAACGGCGACAGAGGCTGCGATGCCGAATGAGACGCCGACTGAGACGCCAACTGAGGCAGATAGGGGTAGATATAGGCACAGAGAAGGCAGCAGACCCCCCAATCGACAGCGGCAGCGACTGAGACGCCTGCAGAGACGCAGACTGATGCTGCGACGCCGACTGAGGCAGATAGGGGTAGATATAGGCATAGAGAGGGCAGCAGACCCCCCAATCGACAGCGGCAGCAACTGAGACGCCTACAGAGACGTTGAGAGATGCTGCGACGCCGACTGAGATGCCGACTGAGGCAGATAGGGGTAGATATAGGCATATAGAAGGCAGGAGACCCCCCAATCGACAGAGGCAGCGACTGAGACGCCTACAGAGACGCTGACAGAGGCTGCGACGCCGACTGAGACACCTACTGAAGCAGATAAGGGTAGATATAGGCATAGAGAAGGAGGGAGACCCCGCAATCGGCAGCGGCAGCGACTGAAATGTCTACAGAGACGTTGAGAGATGCTGCGACGCCGACTGAGGCAGATAGGGGTAGATATAGGCATAGAGAAGGCAGCACACCCCCCCCCAATCGACAGCGGCAGCGACTGAGACGCCTACAGAGACGCTGACAGAGACTGCGGAGCCGACTGAGGCAGATAGGGGTATATATAGGCATAAAGTAGGCAGCAGACCCCCCAATCGACAGAGGCATCTACTGAGACACCTACAGAGTCGCGGACAGAGGCTGCGACGCCGACTGAGACGCCGACTGAGGCAGATACAAGTAGATATAGGCATAGAGAAGGCAACAGACCCCCCAATCGACAGCGGCAGCGACTGAGACGCCTACACAGACGCTGACAGAGGCTGCTGCGCCGACTGAGAAGCCGACTGATTCATATAGGGGTAGATATAGGCATAGAGAAGGCAGCAGACCACCCCAATCGACAGCGGCAGCAACTGAGAGGCCTACAAAAACGTTGAGAGATGCTGCGACGCCGACTGAGACGCCGACTGAGGCAGATAGGGGTAGATATAGGCATAGAGAAGGCAGCAGACCCCCCAATCGACAGCGGCAGTGACTGAGACGCCTACAGAGACGCTGGCAGACGCTGCGACATCGAATGAGACGCCAACTGAGGCAGATAGGGGTAGATATAGGCTTAGAAAAAGAAGGAAACCCCCAATCGACAGCGGCAGCGATTGAGACGCCTACAGAGACGCCGACAGAGGCTGAGACGCCGACTGAGACGCCGACGGAGACGCCGACAGAGGCTGCGACGCCGACTGAGACACCTACTGAGGCAGATAGGGGTAGATATAGGCATTGAGAAGGCAGCAGACCCCCCAGTCGACAGAGGCATCTACTGAGACGCCTACAGAGCCGCTGACAGAGGCTGCGAAGCCGACTGAGATGCCGACTGAGATGCCGACGGAGGCAGATAGGGGTAGATATAGGCATAGAGAAGGCTGCAGACCCCCCAGTTGAAAGCGGCAGCGACTGAGACGCCTACAGAGACGCTGACAGAGGCTGCGACGCCTACTGAGACGCCGAATGAGGCAGATAGGGATAGATAGAAGCATAGAGAAGGTAGCAGACCCCCCAAACGACAGCGGCAGCGACTGGGACGATTACAGAGACGCTCACAGAAGCTACGACGCCTACTGAGGCGCCGAATGAGGCATATAGGGATAGATATAGGCATAGAGAAGGCAGCAGAACCCCCAATCGACAGCGGCAGCGACTGAGACGCCTATAGAGACTCTGACAGAGGCTGCGACGCCAACTGAGACGCCGACTGAGACACCGACTGAGGTAGATAGGGGTAGATATAGGAATAGAGAAGGCAGCAGACCCCCCCATCGACAGCGGCAGCGACTGATACGCCTACAGAGACACTGGCAGAAGCTGCGACGTCGAATGAGACGCCGACTGAGGCAGATAGGAGTAGATATAGGCATAGAGAAGGCAGCACACCCCCCAATCGACAGCGGCAGCGACTGAGACGCCTACAAATACGCTGACAGATTCTGCGACGCCGACTGAGACGCCGACTGAGACGCCGACTGAGACGCCAACTACGGCAGATATATTAGATATAGGCATAGAGAAGGCAGCAGACCCCCCCCAATCGACAGCGGCAGCGACTGAGACGCCTACAGAGACGCTGACAGAGGCTGCGGCGCCGACTGAGGCAGATAGGGGTAGATATAGGCATAAAGTAGGCAGCAGACCCCCCAATCGACAGAGGCATCTACTGAGACACCTACAGAACCGCTGACAGAGGCTGCGAAGCCGACTGAGACGCCGACTGAGGCAGATAGGGGTATATATAGGCATAGAGAAGGTTGCAGACCCCCCAATTGAAAGCGGCAGCGACTGAGACGCCTACAGAGACGCTGACAGAGGCTGCGACGCCGACTGAGACGCCGACTGAGACAGATAGTTGTAGGTATAGGCATAGAGAAGGCAGCAGACCCCCCAATCGATGGCGGCAGCGACTGAGACGCCTACATAGACGCTGACAGAGGCTGCGACGCCTACTGAGACGCCGAATGAGGCAGACAGGGATAGATATAGGCATAGAGAAGGCAGCAGACCCCCCAATCGATAGCGGCAACGACTGAGACGCCTACAGAGACGCCGACAGAGGCTGCGACGCCGACTGAGGCGACGACTGAGGCAGATAGGAGTAGATATAGGCATAGACAAGGCAGCAGACCAACCAATCGACAGCGGCAGCGACTGAGACGCCTACATAGATACTGACAGAGGCTGCGACATCGAATGAGACGCCGACTGAGGCAGATAGGGGTAGATATAGGCATAGAGAAGGCAGCACACCCCCCAATCGACAGCGGCAGCGACTGAGACGCCTACAAATACGCTGACAGATTCTGCGACGCCGACTGAGACGCCAACTAGGGCAGATATATTAGATATAGGCATAGAGAAGGCAGCAGATCCCCCAATCGACAGCGGCAGCGACTGAGACGCCTACAGAGACGCTGACAGAGGCTGCGGCGCCGACTGAGGCAGATAGGGGTAGATTTAGGTATATAGTAGGCAGCAGACCCCCAATCGACAGAGGCATCTACTGAGACGCCTACAGAGCCGCTGACAGAGGCTGCGAAGCCGACTGAGACGCCGACTGAGGCAGATAGGGGTATATATACGCATTGAGAAGGCAGCAGACCCCCCAATCGATAGCGGCAGCGATTGAGACGACTACAGGGACGCTGACAGAGGCTGCGACGCCAACTGAGACGCCAACTGAGGCAGAGAGGGGTAGAGATAGGCATACAGAAGGCAGCAGACCCCCCAATCGATAGCGGCAGCGACTGAGACGCCTACATAGACGCTGACAGAGGCTGCGACGCCTACTGAGACGCCGAATGAGGCAGATAGGGATAGATATAGGCATAGAGAAGGCAGCAGACCCCCCCAAACGACAGCGGCAGCGACTGAGACGATTACAGAGACGCTGACAGAAGCTACGATGCCGACTGAGGCAGACACGAGTAGATATAGGAATAGAGAAGGCAGCAGACCCCCCAATCGACAGCGGCAGCAACTGAGACGCCTACAGAGACACTGACAGAGGCTGCGATGCAGACTGAGACGCCGACTGAGGCAGATAGGGATATATATAGGCATAGAGAAGGCAGCAGACCCCCCAATCGACAGCGGCAGCGACTGAGACACCTACAGATACGCTGACAGATTCTGTGACGTCGACTGAGACGCCAACTAGGGCAGATATTGGTAGATATAGGCATAGAGAAGGCAGCAGACCGTCAATTGAAAGCGGCAGCGACTGAGACACCTACAGAGACGCTGACAGAGGCTGCGACGCCGACTGAGAGGCCGACTGAGGCAGATAGGGGTAGATATAGGCATAGAGAAGGCAGCAGACCCCCCCCCCCCAATCGATAGCGGCAGCGACTGAGACGCCTACGTAGACGCTGACAGAGGCTGCGACGCCTACTGAGATGCCGAATGAGGCAGATAGGGATATATAGGCATAGAGAAGGCAGCAGACCCCCCCAATCGACAGCGGCAGCGACTGAGACACCTACAGATACGCTGACAGAGGCTGCGACGCCGACTGAGACGCCGACTGAGGCAGATACGAGTAGATATAGGCATAGAGAAGGCAGCAGACCCCCCAGTCGACAGCGACAGCGACTGAGACGCCTACAGAGACACTGACAGAGGCTGCGACGCCGACTGAGCCAGTGAGGGGTAGATATAGGCATAAAGTAGGCAGCAGACCTCCCCAATCGATAGCGGCCGCGACTGAGACGCCTACAGAGACGCTGACAGAGGCTGCGACGCCGACTGAGACACCTACTGAGGCAGATAGGGGTAGATATAGGCACTGAGAAGGCAGCAGACCCCCCCAATCGACAGCGGCAGCGACTGAGACGCCTAAAGAGACGCTGACAGAGGCTGCGACGCCGACTGAGGCAGATAGGGGTAGATATAGGCATAGAGAAGGAAGCAGACCCCAAATCGACAGCGGCAGCGACTGAGACGCCCACAGAGACGCTGGCAGAGGCTGCGACGTAGACTGAGACGCCAACTGAGACGCCAACTGAGGTAGATAGGGGTAGATATAGGAATAGAGAAGGGAGCATACCCCCAAATCGACAGCGGCAGCGACTGATACGCCTACAGAGACGCTGGCAGAAGCTGCGACATCGAATTTGACGCCGACTGAGGCAGATAGCGGTAGATATAGGCATACAGAAGGCAGCAGACCCTCCCCAATCGACAGCGGCAGCGACTGAGATGCCAACAGAGACGCTGACAGAGGCTGCGACGTCGAATGAGACGCCGACTGAGGCAGCTAGGGGTAGATATGTACATAGAGAATGCAGCAGACACCGCAATCGGCAGCGGCAGCGACTGAGACGCCTACAGAGACGCTGACAGAGGCTGCGGCGCCGACTGAGGCAGATAGGGGTAAATATAGGCATAAAGTAGGCAGCAGACCCCCCAATCGACAGAGGCATCTACTGAGACGCCTACAGAGCCGTTGACAGAGGCTGCGAAACCCCAATCGACAGCGGCAGCAACTGAGACGCCTACAGAGACGTTGAGAGATGCTGCGACGCCGACTGAGATGCCGACTGAGGCAGATAGGGGTAGATATAGGCATAGAGAAGGCAGCAGACCCCCCAATCGACAGCGGAAGTGACTGAGACGCCTACAGAGACGCTGGCAGACGCTGCGACATCGAATGAGACGCCGACTGCGGCAGATAGGGGTAGATATAGGCATAGAGAAGGCTGCAGACCCCCCAATTGAAAGCGGCAGCAACTGAGACGCCTACAGAGACGCTGACAGAGGCTGCGACGCCGACTGAGGCAAATAGGGGTAGATATAGGCATAGAGAAGGCAGCAGACCCCCCAATCGACAGCGGCAGCGACTGAGACGCCGAAAGAGACGCTGACAGAGGCTGCGACGCCGACTGAGACGCCAACTGAGGCAAATAGGGGTAGATATAGGCATAAAGTAGGCAGCAGACCTCCCCAATTGATAGCGGCCGCGACTGAGACGCCTACAGAGACGCTGACAGAGGCTGCGACGCCGACTGAGACACCTACTGAGGCAGATAGGGGTAGATATAGGCACTGAGAAGGCAGCAGACCCCCCAATCGACAGCGGCAGCGACTGAGACGCCTAAAGAGACGCTGACAGAGGCTGCGACGCCGACTGAGGCAGATAGGGGTAGATATAGGCATAGAGAAGGAAGCAGACCCCAAATCGACAGCGGCAGCGACTGAGACGCCTACAGAGACGCTGGCAGAGGCTGCGATACCTACTGAGACCCCGACTGAGGCAGATTGTGGTAGATATAGGTATAAAGAAGGCAGCAGACCCCCCCATTCGACAGCGGCAGTGACTGAGACGCCTACAGAGACGCAGACAGAGGCTGCGACGCTGACTGAGACGCCGTCTGAGGTAGATAGGGGTAGATATAGGCATAGAGATGGCAGCAGACCCCCCCATTCGACAGCGGCAGTGACTGAGACGCCTTCAGAGATGCTGACAGAGGCCGCGACGCCGTCTGAGGCAGATAGGGGTAGATATAGGCGTAGAGAAGGTAGCAGACACCCCCAATTGACAGCGGCAGCGACTAAGACGCCCACAGAGACGCTGACAGAGGCTGCTGCGCCTACTGAGATTCCGACTAATTCAGATAGGGGTAGCTATAGGCATAGAGAAGGCAGCAGACCCCCCAATCGACAGCGGCAGCGACTGAGACACCTATAGAGACGCTGATAGAGGCTGCGACGCCGACTGAGATGCCGACTGAGGCAGATACGAGTAGATATAGGCATTGAGAAGGCAGCAGACCACCCCAATCGACAGCGGCAGCAACTGAGACGCCTACAGAGACGTTGAGAGATGCTGCGACGCCGACTGAGACGCCGACTGAGGCGGATAGGGGTAGATATAGGCATAGAGAAGACAGCAGACCCCCCAATCGACAGCGGAAGTGACTGAGACGCCTACAGAGGCGCTGGCAGACGCTACGACATCGAATGAGACGCCGACTGAGGTAGATAGGGGTAGATATAGGCATAGAGATGGCAGCAGACCCCCCCCATTCGACAGCGGCAGTGACTGAGACGCCTTCAGAGATGCTGACAGAGGCCGCGACGCCGACTGAGGCAGATAGGGGTAGATATAGGCATAGAGAAGGCAGCAGACCCCCCAATCGATAGCGGCAGCAACTGAGACGCCTACATAGACGCTGATAGTGGCTGCGACGCCTACTGAGACGCCGAATGAGGCAGATAGGGATAGAGGCATAGAGAAGGCAGCAGACCGCCCCAAACGACAGTGGCAGCGACTGAGACGCCTGTAGAGACTCTGACAGAGGCTGCGACGTAGACTGAGACGCCAACTGAGGCAGATAGCGGTAGATATAGGCATAGAGAAGGCAGCAGACCCCCCCAATCGACAGCGGCAGCGACTGAGACACCTACAGAGACGCTGACAGAGGCTGCGACGCCGAATGAGATGCCGACTAATTCAGATAGGGGTAGCTATAGGCATAGAGAAGGCAGCAGACCCCCCAATCGACAGCGGCAGTGACTGAGATGCCTACAGAGACGCTGACAGAGGCTGCGACGTCGAATGAGACGCCGACTGAGGCAGCTAGGGGTAGATATGTACATAGAGAAGGCAGCAGACACCGCAATCGGCAGCGGCAGCGACTGAGACGCCTACAGAGACGCTGACAGAGGCTGCGGCACCGACTGGGGCAGATACGGGTAGATATAGGCATAAAGTAGGCAGCAGCCCCCCCAATCGACAGAGGCATCTATTCAGACGCCTACAGAGCCGCTGACAGAGGCTGCGAAGCCGACTGAGACGCCGACTGAGGTAGATAGGGGTAGATATAGGCATAGAGAAGGCTGCAGACCCCCCAATTGAAAGCGGCAGTGACTGAGACGCCTACAGAGACGCCGACAGAGGCTGCGACGCCGACTGAGACGCCGACTGAGGCAGATAGGGGTAGATATAGGCATAGAGAAGGCAGCAGACCCCCCAATCGATAGCGGCAGCGACTGAGACGCCTACATAGACGCTGACAGAGGCTGCGACGCCTACTGAGACGCCGAATGAGGCAGATAGGGATAGATAGAGGCATAGAGAAGGCAGCAGACCGCCCCAAACGACAGTGGCAGCGAATGAGACGATTACAGAGACGCTGACAGAAGCTATGACGCCTATTGAGACGCCGAATGAGGCAGATATGGATAGATATAGGCATAGAGAAGGCAGCAGACCCCCAAGGGACAGCGGCAGCGACTGAGACGCCTATAGAGACTCTGACAGAGGCTGCGACGTAGACTGAGACGCCAACTGAGACGCCAACTGAGGTAGATAGGGGTAGATATAGGAATAGAGAAGGGAGCATACCCCCAAATCGACAGCGGCAGCGACTGATACGCCTACAGAGACGCTGGCAGAAGCTGCGACATCGAATTTGACGCCGACTGAGGCAGATAGCGGTAGATATAGGCATAGAGAAGGCAGCAGACCCTCCCCAATCGACAGCGGCAGCGACTGAGATGCCAACAGAGACGCTGACAGAGGCTGCAACGTCGAATGAGACGCCGACTGAGGCAGCTAGGGGTAGATATGTACATAGAGAATGCAGCAGACACCGCAATCGACAGCGGCAGCGACTGAGACGCCTACAGAGACGCTGACAGAGGCTGCGGCGCCGACTGAGGCAGATAGGGGTAAATATAGGCATAAAGTAGGCAGCAGACCCCCCAATCGACAGAGGCATCTACTGAGACGCCTACAGAGCCGTTGACAGAGGCTGCGAAACCGACTGAGACGCCGACTGAGGCAGATAGGGGTAGATATAGGCATAGAGAAGGCTGCAGACCCCCCAATTGAAAGCGGCAGCGACTGAGACGCCTACAGAGACGCTGACAGAGGCTGCGACGCCGAGTGAGACGCCGACTGAGGCAGATAGGGGTAGATATAGGCATAGAGAAGGCAGCAGACCCCCCCAATCGATAGCGGCAGCGACTGAGACGCCTACATAGACGCTGACAGAGGCTGCGACGCCTACTGAGACGCCGAATGAGGCATATAGGGATAGATATAGGCATAGAGAAGGCAGCAGACCCCCCCAAACGACAGCGGCAGCGACTGAGACGATTACAGAGACGCTGACAGAAGCTACGACGCCGACTGAGGCAGACACGAGTAGATATAGACATAGAGAAGGCAGCAGACCCCCAATCGACAGCGGCAGCGACTGAGACGCCTACAGAGACACTGACAGAGGCTGCGACGCAGACTGAGACGCCGAATGAGCCAGATAGGGGTAGATATAGGCATAAAGTAGGCAGCAGACCTCCCCAATCGATAGCGGCCGCGACTGAGACGCCTACAGAGACGCTGACAGAGGCTGCGACGCCGACTGAGACACCTACTGAGGCAGATAGGGGTAGATATAGGCACTGAGAAGGCAGCAGACCCCCCAATCGACAGCGGCAGCGACTGAGACGCCTACAGAGACGCTGGCAGAGGCTGCGATACCTACTGAGACCCCGACTGAGGCAGATAGTGGTAGATATAGGCATAAAGAAGGCAGCAGAACCCCCCATTCGACAGCGGCAGTGACTGAGACGCCTACAGAGATGCAGACAGAGGCTGCGACGCCGACTGAGACGCCGTCTGAGGCAGATAGGGGTAGATATAGGCATAGATATGGCAGCAGACCCCCCCCATTCGACAGCGGCAGTGACTGAGACGCCTACAGAGACGCAGACAGAGGCTGCGACTCCGACTGAGACGCCGACTGAGGCAGATTGAGGTAAATATAGGCATAGAGAAGGTAGCAGACCCCCAATCGAAAGCAGCAGCGACTAAGACGCCTACAGAGACACTGACAGAGGCTGCGACGCAGACTGAGACGCCGACTTAGGCAGATAGGGGTAGATATAGGCGTAGAGAAGGCAGCAGACACCCCCAATTGACAGCGGCAGCGACTAAGACGCCCACAGAGACGCTGACAGAGGCTGCGACGACGCTTGAGACGCCGACTGATTCAGTTAGGGGTAGATATAGGCATAGTGAAGGCAGAAGATCCCCCAATCGACAGCGGCAACCACTGAGACACCTACAGAGCCGCTGACAGAGGTTGCGACGACGCTTGAGACGCCGAATGATTCAGATAGGGGTAGATATAGGCAGAGAGAAGGCAGCAGACCCCTCCCAATCACAGCGGCAGCTACTGAGACGCCAACAGAGACGCTGGCATAGGCTGCGACGCCGACTAAGGCAGATAGGGGTACATATAGGCATAGAGAAGGCAACAGACCCCCCAATCGAAGGCGACAGCGACTGAGACACCTACAGAGATGCTGACAGAGGCTGCGACGCCGAATGAGATGCCGACTAATTCAGATAGGGGTAGCTATAGGCATAGAGAAGGCAGCAGACCCCCAATCGACAGCGGCAGCGACTGAGACACCTACAGAGACGCTGACAGAGGCTGCGACGCCGAATGAGATGCCGACTAATTCAGATAGGGGTAGCTATAGGCATAGAGAAGGCAGCAGACCCCCCAATCGACAGCAGCAGCGACTGAGACACCTATAGAGACGCTGACAGAAGCTGCGACGCCGACTGAGATGCCGACTGAGATGCCGACTGAGATGCCGACTGAGGCAGATAGGGGTAGATATAGGCATAGAGAATGCAGCAGACCACCCCAATCGACAGCGGCAGCGACTGAGACGCCTACAGAGATACTGACAGAGGCTGTTGCGCCAACTGAGAGGCCGACTGATTCAGATAGGGGTAGATATAGGCATACAGAAGGCAGCAGCCTACCCCAATTGACAGCGGCAGCGACTGAGACGCCTAAAGAGACGCTGACAGAGGCTGCGACGCCGACTGAGACGCCGACTGAGGCAAATAGGGGTAGATATAGGCATAGAGAAGGCAGCAGACCCCCCCAATCGACAGCGGCAGCGACTGAGACGCCTACACAGACGCTGACAGAGGCTGCTGCGCCGACTGAGATGCCGACTGATTCATATAGGGGTAGATATAGGCATAGAGAAGGCAGCAGACCACCCCAATCGACAGCGACAGCAACTGAGACGCCTACAGAGACGTTGAGAGATGCTGCGACGCCGACTGAGATGCCGACTGAGGCAGATAGGGGTAGATATAGGCATAGAGAAGGTAGCAGACCCCCCAATCGACAGCGGAAGTGACTGAGACGCCTACAGAGACGCTGGCAGACGCTGCGACATCGAATGAGACGCCGACTGAGGCAGATAGGGGTAGATATAGGCATAGAGAAGGCTGCAGACCCCCCAATTGAAAGCGGCAGCAACTGAGACGCCTACAGAGACGCTGACAGAGGCAGCCACGCCGACTGAGGCAGATAGGGGTAGATGTAGGCATAGAGAAGGCAGCAGACCCCCCAATCGATAGCGGCAGCGACTGAGACGCCTACATAGACGCTGATAGAGGCTGCGACGCGTACTGAGACGCCGTATGAGGCAGACAGAGATAGAGGCATAGAGAAGGCAGCAGACCGCCCCAAACGACAGTGGCAGCGACTGAGACGCCTATAGAGACTCTGACAGAGGCTGCGACGTAGACTGAGACGCCAACTGAGGCAGATAGCGGTAGATATAGGCATAGAGAAGGTAGCAGACCCCCCAATCGACAGCGGAAGTGACTGAGACGCCTACAGAGACGCTGGCAGACGCTGCGACATCGAATGAGACGCCGACTGAGGCAGATAGGGGTAGATATAGGCATAGAGAAGGCAGCAGACCCTCCCCAATCGACAGCGGCAGCGACTGAGATGCCAACAGAGACGCTGACAGAGGCTGCAACGTCGAATGAGACGCCGACTGAGGCAGCTAGGGGTAGATATGTACATAGAGAATGCAGCAGACACCGCAATCGACAGCGGCAGCGACTGAGACGCCTACAGAGACGCTGACAGAGGCTGCGGCGCCGACTGAGGCAGATAGGGGTAAATATAGGCATAAAGTAGGCAGCAGACCCCCCAATCGACAGAGGCATCTACTGAGACGCCTACAGAGCCGTTGACAGGGGCTGCGAAACCGACTGAGACGCCGACTGAGGCAGATACGGGTAGATATAGGCATAGAGAAGGCTGCAGACCCCCCAATTGAAAGCGGCAGCGACTGAGACGCCTACAGATACGCTGACAGAGGCTGCGACGCCGAGTGAGACGCCGACTGAGGCAGATAGGGGTAGATATAGGCATAGAGAAGGCAGCAGACCCCCCCAATCGATAGCGGCAGCGACTGAGACGCCTACATAGACGCTGACAGAGGCTGCGACGCCTACTGAGACGCCGAATGAGGCATATAGGGATAGATATAGGCATAGAGAAGGCAGCAGACCCCCCCAAACGACAGCGGCAGCGACTGAGACGATTACAGAGACGCTGACAGAAGCTACGACGCCGACTGAGGCAGACACGAGTAGATATAGACATAGAGAAGGCAGCAGACCCCCAATCGACAGCGGCAGCGACTGAGACGCCTACAGAGACACTGACAGAGGCTGCGACGCAGACTGAGACGCCGAATGAGCCAGATAGGGGTAGATATAGGCATAAAGTAGGCAGCAGACCTCCCCAATCGATAGCGGCCGCGACTGAGACGCCTACAGAGACGCTGACAGAGGCTGCGACGCCGACTGAGACACCTACTGAGGCAGATAGGGGTAGATATAGGCACTGAGAAGGCAGCAGACCCCCCAATCGACAGCGGCAGCGACTGAGACGCCTACAGAGACGCTGGCAGAGGCTGCGATACCTACTGAGACCCCGACTGAGGCAGATAGTGGTAGATAAAGGCATAAAGAAGGCAGCAGAACCCCCCATTCGACAGCGGCAGTGACTGAGACGCCTACAGAGATGCAGACAGAGGCTGCGACGCCGACTGAGACGCCGTCTGAGGCAGATAGGGGTAGATATAGGCATAGATATGGCAGCAGACCCCCCCATTCGACAGCGGCAGTGACTGAGACGCCTACAGAGACGCAGACAGAGGCTGCGACTCCGACTGAGACGCCGACTGAGGCAGATTGAGGTAAATATAGGCATAGAGAAGGTAGCAGACCCCCAATCGAAAGCAGCAGCGACTAAGACGCCTACAGAGACACTGACAGAGGCTGCGACGCAGACTGAGACGCCGACTTAGGCAGATAGGGGTAGATATAGGCGTAGAGAAGGCAGCAGACACCCCCAATTGACAGCGGCAGCGACTAAGACGCCCACAGAGACGCTGACAGAGGCTGCGACGACGCTTGAGACGCCGACTGATTCAGTTAGGGGTAGATATAGGCATAGTGAAGGCAGAAGATCCCCCAATCGACAGCGGCAACCACTGAGACACCTACAGAGCCGCTGACAGAGGTTGCGACGACGCTTGAGACGCCGAATGATTCAGATAGGGGTAGATATAGGCAGAGAGAAGGCAGCAGACCCCTCCCAATCACAGCGGCAGCTACTGAGACGCCAACAGAGACGCTGGCATAGGCTGCGACGCCGACTAAGGCAGATAGGGGTACATATAGGCATAGAGAAGGCAACAGACCCCCCAATCGAAGGCGACAGCGACTGAGGCGCCTACACAGACGCTGACAGAGGCTGCTGCGCCGACTGAGATTCCGACTGATTCAGATAGGGGTAGCTATAGGCATAGAGAAGGCAGCAGACCCCCAATCGACAGCGGCAGCGACTGAGACACCTACAGAGACGCTGACAGAGGCTGCGACGCCGAATGAGATGCCGACTAATTCAGATAGGGGTAGCTATAGGCATAGAGAAGGCAGCAGACCCCCCAATCGACAGCAGCAGCGACTGAGACACCTATAGAGACGCTGACAGAAGCTGCGACGCCGACTGAGATGCCGACTGAGATGCCGACTGAGATGCCGACTGAGGCAGATAGGGGTAGATATAGGCATAGAGAATGCAGCAGACCACCCCAATCGACAGCGGCAGCGACTGAGACGCCTACAGAGATACTGACAGAGGCTGTTGCGCCAACTGAGAGGCCGACTGATTCAGATAGGGGTAGATATAGGCATACAGAAGGCAGCAGCCTACCCCAATTGACAGCGGCAGCGACTGAGACGCCTAAAGAGACGCTGACAGAGGCTGCGACGCCGACTGAGACGCCGACTGAGGCAAATAGGGGTAGATATAGGCATAGAGAAGGCAGCAGACCCCCCCAATCGACAGCGGCAGCGACTGAGACGCCTACACAGACGCTGACAGAGGCTGCTGCGCCGACTGAGATGCCGACTGATTCATATAGGGGTAGATATAGGCATAGAGAAGGCAGCAGACCACCCCAATCGACAGCGGCAGCAACTGAGACGCCTACAGAGACGTTGAGAGATGCTGCGACGCCGACTGAGATGCCGACTGAGGCAGATAGGGGTAGATATAGGCATAGAGAAGGTAGCAGACCCCCCAATCGACAGCGGAAGTGACTGAGACGCCTACAGAGACGCTGGCAGACGCTGCGACATCGAATGAGACGCCGACTGAGGCAGATAGGGGTAGATATAGGCATAGAGAAGGCTGCAGACCCCCCAATTGAAAGCGGCAGCAACTGAGACGCCTACAGAGACGCTGACAGAGGCAGCCACGCCGACTGAGGCAGATAGGGGTAGATGTAGGCATAGAGAAGGCAGCAGACCCCCCAATCGATAGCGGCAGCGACTGAGACGCCTACATAGACGCTGATAGAGGCTGCGACGCGTACTGAGACGCCGTATGAGGCAGACAGAGATAGAGGCATAGAGAAGGCAGCAGACCGCCCCAAACGACAGTGGCAGCGACTGAGACGCCTATAAAGACTCTGACAGAGGCTGCGACGTAGACTGAGACGCCAACTGAGACGCCAACTGAGGTAGATAGGGGTAGATATAGGAATAGAGAAGGGAGCAGACCCCCAAATCGACAGCGGCAGCGACTGATACGCCTACAGAGACGCTGGCAGAAGCTGCGACATCGAATGAGACGCCGACTGAGGCAGCTAGGGGTAGATATGTACATAGAGAATGCAGCAGACACCGCAGTCGGCAGCGGCAGCGACTGAGACGCCTACAGAGACGCTGACAGAGGCTGCGGCGCCGACTGAGGCAGATAGGGGTAAATATAGGCATAAAGTAGGCAGCAGACCCCCCAATCGACAGAGGCATCTACTGAGACGCCTACAGAGCCGTTGACAGAGGCTGCGAAGCCGACTGAGACGCCGACTGAGGCAGATAGGGGTAGATATAGGCATAGAGAAGGCTGCAGACCCCCCAATTGAAAGCGGCAGCGACTGAGACTCCTACAGAGACGCTGACAGAGGCTGCGACGCCGAGTGAGACGCCGACTGAGGCAGATAGGGGTAGATATAGGCATCGAGAAGGCAGCAGACCCCCCAATCGATAGCGGCAGCGACTGAGACGCCTACATAGACGCTGACAGAGGCTGCGACGCCTACTTAGACGCCGAATGAGGCAGATAGGGATAGATATAGGCATAGAGAAGGCAGCAGACCCCCCCAAACGACAGCGGCAGCGACTGAGACGATTACAGAGACGCTGACAGAAGCTACGACGCCGACTGAGGCAGACACGAGTAGATATAGGCATAGAGAAGGCAGCAGACCCCCAATCGACAGCGGCAGCGACTGAGACGCCTACAGAGACACTGACAGAGGCTGCGACGCAGACTGAGACGCCGACTGAGCCAGATAGGGGTAGATATAGGCATAAAGTAGGCAGCAGACCTCCCCAATCGATAGCGGCCGCGACTGAGACGTCTACAGAGACGCTGACAGAGGCTGCGACGCCGACTGAGACACCTACTGAGGCAGATAGGGGTAGATATAGGCACTGAGAAGGCAGCAGACCCCCCAATCGACAGCGGCAGCGACTGAGACGCCTAAAGAGACGCTGACAGAGGCTGCGACGCCGACTGAGGCAGATAGGGGTAGATATAGGCATAGAGAAGGACGCAGATCCCAAATCGACAGCGGCAGCGACTGAGACGCCTACAGAGACGCTGGCAGAGGCTGCGATACCTACTGAGACCCCGACTGAGGCAGATAGTGGTAGATATAGGCATAAAGAAGGCAGCAGACCCCCCCATTCGACAGCGGCAGTGACTGAGACGCCTACAGAGACGCAGACAGAGGCTGCGACGCCGACTGAGACGCCGTCTGAGGCAGATAGGGGTAGATATAGGCATAGAGATGGCAGCAGACCCCCCCATTCGACAGCGGCAGTGACTGAGACGCCTACAGAGACGCAGACAGAGGCTGCGACTCCGACTGAGACGCCGACTGAGGCAGATTGAGGTAAATATAGCCATAGAGAAGGTAGCAAACCCCCAATCGAAAGCAGCAGCGACTAAGACGCCTACAGAGACACTGACAGAGGCTGCGACGCAGACTGAGACGCCGACTTAGGCAGATAGGGGTAGATATAGGCATAGAGAAGGCAGCAGACCCCCCATAATCGACAGCGGCAGCGACTAAGACGCCCACAGAGACGCTGACAGAGGCTGCGACGACGCTTGAGACGCCGACTGATTCAGTTAGGGGTAGATATAGGCATAGAGAAGGCAGAAGATCCCCCAATCGACAGCGGCAACCACTGAGACACCTACAGAGCCGCTGACAGAGGTTGCGACGACGCTTGAGACGCTGAATGATTCAGATAGGGGTAGATATAGGCAGAGAGAAGGCAGCAGACCCCTCCCAATCACAGCGGCAGCTACTGAGACGCCAACAGAGACGCTGGCATAGGCTGCGACGCCGACTAAGGCAGATAGGGGTACATATAGGCATAGAGAAGGCAAGAGACCCCCCAATCGAAGGCGACAGCGACTGAGGCGCCTACACAGACGCTGACAGAGGCTGCTGCGCCGACTGAGATTCCGACTGATTCAGATAGGGGTAGCTATAGGCATAGAGAAGGCAGCAGACCCCCCAATCGACAGCGGCAGCGACTGAGACACCTATAGAGATGCTGACAGAAGCTGCGACGCCGACTGAGATGCCGACTGAGATGCCGACTGAGGCAGATACGAGTAGATATAGGCATTGAGAAGGCAGCAGACCCCCCAATCGACAGCGGCAGCGATTGAGACGCCTACAGAGATACTGACAGAGGCTGCTACGCCGACTGAGACGCCGACTGAGGCAGATAGGGGTAGATATAGGCATACAGAAGGCAGCAGACTACCCCAATCGACAGCGGCAGCAACTGAGACGCCTACAGAGACGTTGAGAGATGCTGCGACGCCGACTGAAACGCCGACTGAGGCAAATAGAGAATGCAGCAGACACCCCAATCGACAGCGGCAGCGACTGAGACGCCTATAGAGACGCCGACTGAGGCAAATAGAGAATGCAGCAGACACCCCAATCGACAGCGGCAGCGACTGAGACGCCTATAGAGACGCTGACAGAGGCTGCAACGCCGACTGAGACGCCGACTAAGGCAAATAGGGGTAGATATAGGCATAGAGAAGGCAGCAGACCCCCAATCGACAGCGGCAGCGACTGAGACGCCTACACAGACGCTGACAGAGGCTGCTGCGCCGACTGAGGTGCCGACTGATTCATATAATGGTAGATATAGGCATAGAGAAGGCAGCAGACCACCCCAATCGACAGCGGCAGCAACTGAGACGCCTACAGAGACGTTGAGAGATGCTGCGACGCCGACTGAGACGCCGACTGAGGCAGATAGGGGTAGATATAGGCATAGAGAAGGCAGCAGACCCCCCAATCGACAGCGGAAGTGACTGAGACGCCTACAGAGACGCTGGCAGACGCTGCGACATCGAATGAGACGCCGACTGAGGCAGATAGGGGTAGATATAGGCATAGAGAAGGCAGCAGACCCCCAATCGACAGCGGCAGCGACTGAGACGCCTACACAGATGCTGACAGAGGCTGCTGCGCCGACTGAGGTGCCGACTGATTCATATAATGGTAGATATAGGCATAGAGAAGGCAGCAGACCGCCCCAAACGACATTGGCAATGACTGAGACGCCTATAGAGACTCTGACAGAGGCTGCGATGTAGACTGAGACGCCAACTGAGGCAGATAGCGGTAGATATAGTCATTGAGAAGGCAGCAGACCCCCCAATCGACAGCGGCAGCGACTGAGATGCCTACAGAGACGCTGACAGAGGCTGTGACGTCGAATGAGACGCCGACTGAGGCAGCTAGGGGTAGATATGTACATAGAGAAGGCAGCAGACACCGCAATCGGCAGCGGCAGCGACTGAGACGCCTACAGAGACGCTGACAGAGGCTGCGACACCGACTGGGGCAGATACGGGTAGATATAGGCATAAAGTAGGCAGCAGACCCCCCAATCGACAGAGGCATCTATTCAGACGCCTACAGAGCCGCTGACAGAGGCTGCGAAGCCGACTGAGGCAGATAGGGGCAGATATAGGCATAGAGAAGGCTGCAGACCCCCCAATTGAAAGCGGCAGCGACTGAGACGCCTACAGAGACGCCGACAGAGGCTGCGACGCCGACTGAGACGCCGACTGAGGCAGATAGGGGTAGATATAGGCATAGAGAAGGCAGTAGACCCCCCAATCGATAGCGGCAGCGACTGAGACGCCTACATAGACGCTGACAGAGGTTGCGACGCCTACTGAGACGCCGAATGAGGCAGATAGGGATAGATAGAGGCATAGAGAAGGCAGCAGACCGCCCCAAACGACAGTGGCAGCGAATGAGACGATTTCAGAGACGCTGACAGAAGCTATGACGCCTATTGAGACGACGAATGAGGCAGATAAGGATAGATATAGGCATAGAGAAGGCAGCAGACCCCCAAGCGACAGCGGCAGCGACTGAGACGCCTATAGAGACTCTGACAGAGGCTGCGACGTAGACTGAGACGCCAACTGAGACGCCAACTGAGGTAGATAGGGGTAGATATAGGAATAGAGAAGGGAGCAGACCCCCAAATCGACAGCGGCAGCGACTGATACGCCTACAGAGACGCTGGCAGAAGCTGCGACATCGAATGGGACGCCGACTGAGGCAGATAGCGGTAGATATAGGCATAGAGAAGGCAGCAGACCCCCCCCCATCGACAGCGGCAGCGACTGAGATGCCTACAGAGACGCTGACAGAGGCTGCGACGTCGAATGAGACGCCGACTGAGGCAGCTAGGGGTAGATATGTACATAGAGAATGCAGCAGACACCGCAATCGGCAGCGGCAGCGACCGAGACGCCTACAGAGACGCTGACAGAGGCTGCGGCGCCGACTGAGGCAGATAGGGGTAAATATAGGCATAAAGTAGGCAGCAGACCCCCCAATCGACAGCGGCAGCGTCTGAGACGATTACAGAGGCGTTAACAGAGCCTGCGACGCCGACTGAGACGCCGTCTGAGGCAGATAGGGGTAGATATAGGCATAGAGAAGGCACCAGACCCCCCAACCGACAGCGGCAAAGACTCGGACGCCTACAGAGACGCTGACAGACGCTGCGACGCCGACTGAGGCAGATAAGGGTAGATATAGGTATATAGAAGGCAGCAGACCTCCCCAATCGACAGCGGCAGCGACTGAGACGCCTACAGAGACGCTGACAGAGGTTGCGATGCCGACTGAGGCAGATAGGGGTAGATATAGGCATATAGAAAGCAGCAGACCCCCCAATCGACAGCGGCAAAGACTGAGACGCCTACAGAGACACTGAAAGAGGCTGCGACGCCGACTGAGGCAGATAGGGGTAGATATAGGCATAGAGAAAGCAACAGACCCCCCAATCGACAGCGGCAGTGACTGAGACGCCTACAGAGACGCTGACAGAAGCTGCGACGCCGACTGAGACACCGACTGGGGCAGATAGGGGTAGATATCGGCATAGAGAAGGCAGCAGACCCCCCAATCGACAGCGGCAGCGACTGAGACGCCTACAGAGACGCTGACAGAGGCTGCGACGCCGACTGTGGCAGATAGGTGCAGATATAAGCATAGAGAAGGCAGCATACGCCCCAATCGACAGCGGCAGTGACTGAGACGCCTACAGTGACGCTGACAGAGACTGCGACACCGACTGTAACGCCGACTGGGGCAGATAGGGGTAGATATAGGCATAGAGAAGGCAGCAGACCCCCCAATTGACAGCGGCAGCGACTGAGATGCTTACAGAGACGCTGCCAGAGACTGCAACGCCGACTGAGGCAGATAGGGGCAGATATAGGCATAGAGAAGGCAGTAGACCCCCCAATCGATAGCGGTATTGACTGAGACGCCTACAGAGACGCTGACAGAGGCTGCGACGCCGACTGAGGCAGATAGTGGTAGATATAGGCGTAGAGAAGGCAGCAGACCCCCCAATCGACAGCGGCAGTGACTGAGACGCCTACAGAGATGCTGACTAAGGCTGCGTCGCCGACTGAGACGCCGACTGAGGCAGATAGGGGTAGATATAGGCATAGAGGAGGCAGCATACCCCCCAATTGACAGCGGCAGCGACTGAGACGCTGCGACGCCGACTGAGACGCCGACTGTGGCAGATAGGTGCAGATATAGGCATAGAGAAGGCAGCAGACCCCATTCGACAGCGGCAGCGACTGAGACGCCTACAGAGACGCTGACAGAGGCTGCGCCGCCGACTGAGACGACGACTGACGCAGATAGGGGTAGATATAGGCATTGAGAGGGCAGCAGACCCCCCCAATCGATAGAGCTGCGATTGAGACGCCTACAGAGACGCTGACAGAGGCTGCGACGCAGTCTGAGACGCCAACTGAGACAGATAGGGTTAGATATAGGCATAGAGAAAGCAGCAGACCCCCCAATCGACAGCGGCAGCGACTGAGACTCCTACAGAGACGCTGACAGAAGCTGCGACGCCGACTGAGACGCCGACTGAGCCAGATAGGGGTAGGTATAGGCATAGAGAAGGCAGCATACCCCCCAATCGACAGCGGCAGCGACTGAGACGCCTACAATAATGCTGACTAAGGCTGCGACGCCGACTGAGACGTCGACTGAGGCAGATAGGGGTAGATATAGGCATAGAGGAGGCAGCATGCCCCCCAATAGACAGCGGCAGCGACTGAGACGCCTACAGAGACGCTGACAGAAGCTGCGACGCCGATTGAGACGCCGACAGAAGCAGATAGGGGTAGATATAGGCATAGAGAAGGCAGCAGATCCCCCAATCGACAGCGGCAGCGACTGAGACGCCTACAGAGACGCTGACATACGCTGCGAGCCCGACTGAGACGCCGACTGAGGCAGATAGGGGTAGATATAGGCATAGAGAATGCAGCAGATCCCGCAATCGACAGCGGCAGCGACTTAGACGCCTCCAGAGACGCTGACAGAGGCTGCGACCCCGACTGAGACGCCGACTGAGGCAGATAGGGAAGGCAGCAGACCCCCCCAATCGACCGCGGTAGCGACTGAGACGCCTACAGAGAAGGTGACAGAGGCTGTGACGCCGATTGAGACGCCGCTTGACGCAGATAACGGTAGATATAGGCAAGGAGAAGGCAGGGGACCCCCAATCGACAGCGGCAGCGACTGAAACGCATACAGAGACGCTGACAGAGGCTGCGACGCCGACTGAGGCAGATAAGGGTAGAAGGCAGCAGACCCCCCCAATCGACAGCGACAGCGACTGAGACGCCTACAGAGACGCTGACAGAGGCTGCGACGCCGATTGAGACGCCGACTGAGGCAGATAGGGGTAGATATAGGCATAGAGAAGGCAGCAGACCCCCCAATCGACAGCGGCAGCGACTGAGATGCCTACAGAGACGCTGACAGTGGCTGCGACGTCGAATGAGACGCCGACTGAGGCAGATATTGGTAGATATAGGCATTGAGAAGGCAGCAGACTCCCCAATCGACAAAGGCAGCAACTGAGACGCCTAAAGTGACGCTGACAGAGGCTGCGACGCCGACTGAGACGCCGACTGAGGCAGATAGGGGTAGAAATAGGCATAGAGAAGGCAGCAGACCCCCCAATTAAAAGCGGCAGCGACTGAGACGCCTACAGAGACGCTGACAGAGGCAGATAGGGGTAGATATAGGCATAGAGAAGGCAGCAGACCCCCCCAAACGACAGCGGCAGCGACTGAGACGATTACAGAGACGCTGACAGAAGCTACGACGCCGACTGAGGCAGACACGAGTAGTTATAATCATAGAGAAGGCAGCAGACCCCCAATCGACAGCGGCAGCGACTGAGACGCCTACAGAGACACTGACAGAGGCTGCGACGCAGACTGAGACGCGACTGAGGCAGATAGGGGTAGATATAGGCATAGAGAAGGCAGCAGACCACCCCAATCGCCAGCGGCAGCAACTGAGACGCCTACAGAGACGTTGAGAGATGCTGCGACGCCGACTGAGACGCCGACTGAGGCAGATAGGGGTAGATATAGGCATAGAGAAGGCAGCAGACCCCCCAATCGACAGCGGCAGCGACTGAGACGCCTACAGAGACGCTGGCAGAGGCTGCGACATCGAATGAGACGTCGACTGAGGCAGATAGGGAGATATAGGCATAGAGAAGGCAGCAGACCTCCCAATCGACAGCGGCAGCGACTGAGATGCCCACTGAGACGCTGACAGAGGCTGCGACGTCGAATTTGACGCCGACTGAGGCAGATAGGGGTAGATATAGGCATTGAGAAGGCAGCAGACTCCCCAATCGACAAAGGCAGCGACTGAGACGCCTAAAGTGACGCTGACAGAGGCTGCGACGCCGACTGAGACGCCGACTGAGGCAGATAGGGGTAGATATAGGCATAGAGAAGGCAGCAGACCCCCCAATCGACAGCGGCAGCGACTGAGACGCCTACAGAGACGCTGACAGAGGCTGCGACGCCGACTGAGACACCTACTGAGACAGTTAGGTGTAGATATAGGCATAGAGAAGGCAGCAGACCCCCCAATTGATAGCGGCAGCGACTGAGACGCCTACAGAGACGCTGACAGAGGCAGCGACGCCGACTGAGACGCCAACTAGGGCAGATAGGGGTAGATATAGGCATAGAGAAGGCAGCAGACCCCCCAATCGACAGCAGCAGCGATTGAAGCACCTACAGAGTCACTGACTGAGGCAGATAGGGCTAGATATAGGCATAGAGAAGGCAACAGACCTCCCCAATCGACAGCGGCAGCGACTGAGACGCCTACAGAGACTCTGACAGAGGCTGCGACGCCTACTGAGACGCCGACTGAGGTAGATAGGGGTAGATATAGGCATAGAGAAAGCAGCAGACCCCCCAAACGACAGCGGCAGTGACTGAGACACCTACAGAGACGCTGACAGAGGCTGAGACGCCGACAGAGACGCAGACTGAGACGCCGACTAAGGCAGATAGGGGTAGATATAGGCATAGAGAAGGCAGCAGACCCCCAGGTCAACAGCGGCAGCGACTGACACACATACAGAGACGCTGACAGAGGCTGCGACGCCGACTGAGGCAGATCGGGGTAGATATAGGCACAGAGAAGGCAGCAGACCACCCCAATCGACAGTGGCAGCGACTGAGACGCCTACAGAGACGTTGAGAAATGCTGCGACGCCGACTGAGGCAGATAGGAGTAGATATAGGCATAGAGAAGGCAGCAGACCCCCCAATCGACAGTGGCATCTACTGAGACGCCTACAGAGCCGCTAACAGAGGCTGCGAAGCCGACTGAGACGCCGACTGAGGCAGAAAGGGGTAGATATAGGCATAGAGAAGGCTGCAGACCCCCCAATTGAAAGCGGCAGCGACTGAGACGCCTACAGAGACTCTGACAGAGGCTGCGACGCCGACTGAGGCAGATAGGTGTAGATATAGACATAGAGAAGGCAGCAGACCCCCCAATCGATAGCTCAGCGATTGAGAAGCTGACACAGGCTGCGACGCCGACTGAGGCAAATAGGGGTAGATATAGGCATAGAGAAGGCAAAAGTCCCCCCAATCGACAGCGGCAGCGTCTGAGACGATTACAGAGGCGTTAACAGAGGCTGCGACGCCGACTGAGACGCCGTCTGAGGCAGATAGGGGTAGATATAGGCATAGAGAAGGCACCAGACCCCCCAACCGACAGCGGCAAAGACTCGGACGCCTACAGAGACGCTGACAGACGTTGCGACGCCGACTGAGGCAGATAAGGGTAGATATAGGTATATAGAAGGCAGCAGACCTCCCCAATCGACAGCGGCAGCGACTGAGACGCCTACAGAGACGCTCACAGAGGTTGCGATGCCGACTGAGGCAGATAGGGGTAGATATAGGCATATAGAAAGCAGCAGACCCCCCAATCGACGCGGCAAAGACTGAGACGCCTACAGAGACACTGAAAGAGGCTGCGATGCCGACTGAGGCAGGTAGGGGTAGATATAGGCATAGAGAAAGCAACAGACCTCCCAATCGACAGCGGCAGCGACTGAGATGCCCACTGAGACGCTGACAGAGGCTGCGACGTCGAATTTGACGCCGACTGAGGCAGATAGGGGTAGATATAGGCATTGAGAAGGCAGCAGACTCCCCAATCGACAAAGGCAGCGACTGAGACGCCTAAAGTGACGCAGACAGAGGCTGCGACGCCGACTGAGACGCCGACTGAGGCAGATAGGGGTAGATATAGGCATAGAGAAGGCAGCAGACCCCCCAATCGACAGCGGCAGCGACTGAGACGCCTACAGAGACGCTGACAGAGGCTGCGACGCCGACTGAGACACCTACTGAGACAGTGAGGTGTAGATATAGGCATTGAGAAGGCAGCAGACCCCCCAATTGATAGCGGCAGCGACTGAGACGCCTACAGAGACGCTGACAGAGGCAGCGACGCCGACTGAGACGCCAACTAGGGCAGATAGGGGTAGATATAGGCATAGAGAAGGCAGCAGACCCCCCAATCGACAGCAGCAGCGACTGAAGCACCTACAGAGTCACTGACTGAGGCAGATAGGGGTAGATATAGGCATAGAGAAGGCAGCAGACCTCCCCAATCGACAGCGGCAGCGACTGAGACGCCTACAGAGACTCTGACAGAGGCTGCGACGCCTACTGAGACGCCGACTGAGGTAGATAGGGGTAGATAGGGGTAGATATAGGCATAGAGAAAGAATCAGACCCCCCAAACGACAGCGGCAGTGACTGAGACGCCTACAGAGACGCTGACAGAGGCTGAGACGCCGACAGAGACGCAGACTGAGACGCCGACTAAGGCAGATAGGGGTAGATATAGGCATAGAGAAGGCAGGAGACCTCCCCAATCGACAGTGGCATCTACTGAGACGCCTACAGAGCCGCTAACAGAGGCTGCGAAGCCGACTGAGACTCAGACTGAGGCAGATAGGGGTAGATATAGGCATAGAGAAGGCAGCAGAATCCCCTCAATCGACAGCGACAAAGACTCGGACGCCTACAGAGACGCTGACAGACGCTGCGACGCCGACTGAGGCAGATAAGGGTAGATATAGGTATATAGAAGGCAGCAGACCTCCCCAATCGACAGCGGCAGCGACTGAGACGCCTACAGAGACTCTGACAGAGGCTGCGACGCCGACTGAGGCAGATAGGTGTAGATATAGGCATAGAGAAGGCAGCAGAATCCCCTCAATCGACAGCGGCAAAGACTCGGACGCCTACAGAGACGCTGACAGAGGCTGCGACGCCGACTGAGGCAGATAGGTGTAGATATAGGCATAGAGAAGGCACCAGACCCCCCAACCGACAGCGGCAAAGACTCGGACGCCTACAGAGACGCTGACAGACGCTGACAGACGCTGCGACGCCGACTGAGGCAGATAAGGGTAGATATAGGTATATAGAAGGCAGCAGACCTCCCCAATCGACAGCGGCAGCGACTGAGACGCCTACAGAGACGCTCACAGAGGTTGCGATGCCGACTGAGGCAGATAGGGGTAGATATAGGCATTTAGAAAGCAGCAGACCCCCCAATCGACAGCGGCAAAGACTGAGACGCCTACAGAGACACTGAAAGAGGCGGCGATGCCGACTGAGGCAGGTAGGGGTAGATATAGGCATAGAGAAAGCAACAGACCCCCCAATCGACAGCGGCAGTGACTGAGATGCCTACAGAGACGCTGACAGAAGCTGCGACGCCGACTGAGACACCGACTGGGGCAGATAGGGGTAGATATCGGCATAGAGAAGGCAGCAGACCCCCCAATCGACAGCGGCAGCGACTGAGACGCCTACAGAGACGCTGACAGAGGCTGCGACGCCGACTGTGGCAGATAGGTGCAGATATAAGCATAGAGAAGGCAGCATACGCCCCAATCGACAGCGGCAGTGACTGATTCGCCTACAGAGACGCTGACAGAGACTGCGACGCCGACTGTAACGCCGACTGGGGCAGATAGGGGTAGATATAGGCATAGAGAAGGCAGCAGACCCCCCAATTGACAGCGGCAGCGACTCAGATGCTTACAGAGATGCTGCCAGAGACTGCAACGCCGACTGAGGCAGATAGGAGCAGATATAGGCATAGAGAAGGTAGTAGACCCCCCAATCGATAGCGGTATTGACTGAGACGCCTACAGAGACGCTGACAGCGGCTGCGACGCCGACTGAGGCAAATAGGGGTAGATATAGGAATAGAGACGGCAGCAGACCCCCCAATCGACAGCGGCAGTGACTGAGACGCCTACAGAGACGCTGACAGAGGCTGCGACGCCGACTGAGACTCAGACTGAGGCAGATAGGGGTAGATATAGGCATAGAGAAGGCAGCAGAATCCCCTCAATCGACAGCGACAGCGACTGAGACTCCTCCAGTGACGTTGACACAAGCTGCGCCGCCGACTGAGACGCCGACTGAGGCAGATAGTGGTAGATATAGGCGTAGAGAAGGCAGCAGACCCCCCAATCGACAGCGGCAGCGACTGAGACGCCTACAGAGATGCTGACTAAGGCTGCGACGCCGACTGAGACGCCGACTGAGCCAGATAGGGGTAGGTATAGGCATAGAGAAGGCAGCAGACCCCCCAATCGACAGCGGCAGCAACTGAGACGCCTACAATAATGCTGACTAAGGCTGCGACGCCGACTGAGACGTCGACTGAGGCAGAAAGGGGTAGATATAGGCATAGGGGAGGCAGCATGCCCCCCAATAGACAGCGGCAGCGACTGAGACGCCTACAGAGATGCTGACAGAAGCTGCGACGCCGATTGAGACGCCGACAGAGGCAGATAGGGGTAGATATAGGCATAGAGAAGGCAGCAGATCCCCCAATCGACAGCGGCAGCGACTGAGACCCCTACAGAGACGCTGACAGACGCTGCGAGCCCGACTGAGACGCCGACTGAGGCAGATAGGGGTAGATATAGGCATAGAGAATGCAGCAGATCCCGCAATCGACAGCGGCAGCGACTTAGACGCCTCCAGAGACGCTGACAGAGGCTGCGACCCCGACTGAGACGCCGACTGAGGCAGATAGGGAAGGCAGCAGACCCCCCCAATCGACCGCGGTAGCGACTGAGACGCCTACAGAGAAGCTGACAGAGGCTGCGACGCCGATTGAGACGCCGCTTGACGCAGATAACGGTAGATATAGGCAAGGAGAAGGCAGGGGACCCCCAATCGACAGCGGCAGCGACTGAAACGCATACAGAGACGCTGACAGAGGCTGCGACGCCGACTGAGGCAGATAAGGGTAGAAGGCAGCAGACCCCCCCCAATCGACAGCGACAGCGACTGAGACGCCTACAGAGACGCTGACAGAGGCTGCGACGCCGATTGAGACGCCGACTGAGGCAGATAGGGGTAGATATAGGCATTGAGAAGTCAGCAGACTCCCCAATCGACAAAGGCAGCGACTGAGACGCCTAAAGTGACGCTGACAGAGGCTGCGACGCCGACTGAGACACCTACTGAACCAGTTAGGTGTAGATATAGGCATGGAGAAGGCAGCAGACCCCCCAATTGAAAGCGGCAGCGACTGAGACGCCTACAGAGACGCTGACAGAGGCAGCGACGCCGACTGAGACGCCAACTAGGGCAGATAGGGGTAGATATAGGCATAGAGAAGGCAGCAGACCCCCCCCAATCGACAGCAGCAGCGACTGAAGCGCCTACAGAGACACTGACTGAGGCAGATAGGGGTAGATATCGGCATAGAGAAGGCAGCAGACCCCCCAATCGACAGCGGCAGCGACTGAGATGCTTACAGAGGCAGATAAGGGTAGAAGGCAGCAGACCCCCCCCAATCGACAGCGACAGCGACTGAGACGCCTACAGAGACGCTGACAGAGGCTGCGACGCCGATTGAGACGCCGACTGAGGCAGATAGGGGTAGATATAGGCATTGAGAAGTCAGCAGACTCCCCAATCGACAAAGGCAGCGACTGAGACGCCTAAAGTGACGCTGACAGAGGCTGCGACGCCGACTGAGACACCTTCTGAACCAGTTAGGTGTAGATATAGGCATGGAGAAGGCAGCAGACCCCCCAATTGAAAGCGGCAGCGACTGAGACGCCTACAGAGACGCTGACAGAGGCAGCGACGCCGACTGAGACGCCAACTAGGGCAGATAGGGGTAGATATAGGCATAGAGAAGGCAGCAGACCCCCCCCAATCGACAGCAGCAGCGACTGAAGCGCCTACAGAGACACTGACTGAGGCAGATAGGGGTAGATATAGGCATAGAGAAGGCAGCAGACCTCCCCAATCGACAGCGGCAGCGACTGAGACGCCTACAGAGACTCTGACAGAGGCTGCGACGCCTAATGAGACGCCGACTGACGTAGACAGGGGTAGATATAGGCATAGAGAAAGCAGCAGACCCCCCAAACGACAGCGGCAGTGACTGAGACGCCTACACTGACGCTGACAGAGGCTGAGACGCCGACAGAGACGCAGACTGAGACGCCGACTAAGGCAGATAGGGGTAGATATAGGCATAGAGAAGGCAGCAGACCCCCCAATCGACAGCAGCAGCGACTGGAGCGCCTACAGAGACACTGACTGAGGCAGATAGGGGTAGATATAGGCATAGAGAAAGCAACAGACCCCCAATCGACAGCGGCAGTGACTTAGACGCCTAAAGAGACGCTGACAGGCGCTGCGACGCCGACTGAGACACCGACTGGGGCAGATAGGGGTAGATATCGGCATAGAGAAGGCAGCAGACTCCCCAATCGACAGCGGCAGCGACTGAGATGCTTACAGAGACGCTGCCAGAGACTGCGACGCCGACTGAGGCAGATAGGGGTAGATATAGGCATAGAGACGGCAGCATACCCCCCAATCGACAGCGGTAGCGACTGAGACGCTGCGACGCCGACTGAGAAGCCGACTGTGGCAGATAGGTGCAGATATAGGCATAGAGAAGGCAGCAGACCCCCATTCGACAGCGATAGCGACTGAGACGCCTACAGAGACGTTGACAGAGGCTGCGCCGCCGACTGAGACGACGACTGACGCAGATAGGGGTAGATATAGGCATTGAGAGGGCAGCAGACCCCCCCAATCGATAGAGCAGCGATTGAGACGCCTACAGAGACGCTGACAGAGGCTGCGACGCCGTCTGAGACGCCAACTGAGACAGATAGGGGTAGATATAGGCATAGAGAAGGCAGCAGACCCCCCAATCGACAGCGGCAGCGACTGAGACTCCTACAGAGATGCTGACAGAAGCTGCGACGCCGACTGAGCCAGATAGGGGTAGGTATAGGCATAGAGAAGGCAGCAGACCCCCCAATCGACAGCGGCAGCGACTGAGACGCCTACAATAATGCTGACTAAGGCTGCGACGCCGACAGAGGCACATAGGGGTAGATATAGGCATAGAGAAGGCAGCAGATCCCCCAATCGACAGCGGCAGCGACTGAGACGCCTACAGAGACGCTGACAGACGCTGCGACCCCGACTGAGGCAGATAGGGGTAGATATAGGCATAGAGAAGGCAGCAGATCCCGCAATCGACAGCGGCAGCGACTTAGACGCCTCCAGAGACGCTGACAGAGGCTGCGACGCCGACTGAGGCAGAGAGGGGTAGAAGGCAGCAGACCCCCCAATCGACAGCGACAGCGACTGAGACTCCTACAGAGACGCTAACAGACGCTGCGACCCCGACTGAGACGTCGACTGAAGCATATAGGGGTAGATATAGGCGTAGAGAAGGCAGCAAACCCACCCAATCGACAGCGGCAGCGACTGAGACGCCTACAGAGACGCTGATAGAGGCGGCGACGCCGACTGAGGCGACGACTGAGGCAGATAGGGGTAGATATAGGCATAGAGAAGGCAGGAGACCCTCCAATCGACAGCGGCAGCGACTGACACTCCTACAGAGACGCTGACAGAGGCTGGGCCGCCGACTGAGGCAAATAGTGGTAGATATAGGCATAGAGAAGGCAGCAGACCCCCCAAACGACAGCGGCAGCGATTGAGACGCCTACAGAGATGCTGACAGAGGCTGGGACACCGACTGAGGCAAATAGATGTAGATATAGGCATAGAGAAGGCAGCAGACCCCCCAATCGACAGCGGCACCGACTGAGACACCTACAGAGGCGCTGACAGAGGCTGCGACGCCGACTGAGTCAGATAGGGGTAGATATAGGCATAGAGAAGGAAGCAGACCCCCCAATAAACAGCTGCATCGACTGAGACTTCTACAGAGACACTGACAGAGGCTGGGATGCCGACTGAGACGCCGACTGATGCAGATAGGGGTAAATATAGGCATAGAGAAGGCAGCAGACCCCCCCCAATCGACAGCGGCAGCGACTGAGACGCCTACAGAGACGCTGATAGAGGCTGCGACGCCGACTGAGTCAGATAGGGGTAGATATAGGCATAGAGAAGGAAGCAGACCCCCCAAACGACAGCGGCAGCGATTGAGACGCCTACAGAGATGCTGACAGAGGCTGGGACGCCGACTGAGGCAAATAGATGTAGATATAGGCATAGAGAAGGCAGCAGACCCCCCCAATCGACAGCGGCACCGACTGAGACACCTACAGAGGCGCTGACAGAGGCTGCGACGCCGACTGAGGCAGATAGGGGTAGAAGGCAGCAGACCCCCCCAATCGACAGCGACAGCGACTGAGACTCCTACAGAGACGCTGACAGACGCTGCGACCCCGACTGAGACGTCGACTGAAGCAGGTAGGGGTAGATATAGGCGTAGAGAAGGCAGCAGACCCCCCAATCGACAGCGGCACCGACTGAGACGCGTACAGAGATGCTGACTAAGGTTGCGAAGCCGACTGAGACGGCGACTGAGGCAGATTGGGGTAGATATAGGCATAGAGAAGGCAGCAGACCCCCCAATCGATAGCGGCAGCGACTGAGACGCCTACAATAATGCTGACTAAGGCTGCGACGCCGACTGAGACGCCGACTGAGGCAGATAGGGGTAGATATAGGCATAGAGGAGGCAGCATGCCCCCAAACGACAGCGGCAGCGACTGAGACGCCTACAGAGACGCTGACAGAGGCTGCGACACCCACTAAGACGCCGAATGGGGCAGATAGGGGTGATATAGGCATAGAGAAGGCAGCAGACCCCCCAATCGACAGCGGCAGCGACTGAGACGCCTACAGAGACGCTGACAGAGGCTGCGACGCCGACTGTGGCAGATAGGTGCAGATATAGGCATAGAGAAGGCAGCTTACGCCCCAATCGACAGCGGCAGTGACTGAGACGCCTACAGAGACGCTGACAGAGACTGCGACGCCGACTGAGATGCCGACTGGGGCAGATAGGGGTAGATATAGGCATAGAGAAGGCAGCAGACCCCCAATTGACAGCGGCAGCGACTGAGATGCTTACAGAGACGCTGCCAGAGACTGCAATGCCGACTGAGGCAGATAGGGGCATATATAGGCATAGAGAAGGCAGCAGACCCCCAATCGACAGCGGTATTGACTGAGATGCCTACAGAGACGCTGACAGAGGCTGCGACGCCGACTGAGGCAGATAGGGGTAGATATAGGCATAGAGACGGCAACAGACCCCCAATCGACAGCGGCAGTGACTGAGACGCCTACAGAGACGCTGACAGAGGCTGCGACGCCGACTGAGACTCAGACTGAGGCAGATAGGGGTAGATATAAGCATAGAGAAGGCAGCAGACTCCCCCCAATCGACAGCGACATCGACTGAGACTCCTACAGAGACGCTGACAGAAGCTGCGCCGCCGACTGAGACGATGAATGAGGCAGATAGTGGTAGATATAGAGAAGGCAGCAGACCCCCAATCGACAGCGGCAGCGACTGAGACGCCTACAGAGATGCTGACCAAGGCTGCGACGCCGACTGAGACGCCGACTGAGGCAGATTGGGGTAGATATAGGCATAGAGAAGGCAGCAGACCCTCCAATAAAAAGCGGCATCGACTGAGACTTCTACAGAGACACTGACAGAGGCTGGTACGCCGACTGAGACGCCGACTGAAGCAGATAGGGGTAAATATAGGCATAGAGAAGGCAGCAGACCCCCCAATCGAAAGCGGCAGCGACTGAGACGCCTACAGAGACGCTGATAGAGGCTGCGACGCCGACTGAGGCGACGACTGAGGCAGATAGGGGTAGATATAGGCATAGAGAAGGCAGGAGGCCCCCCAATCGACAGCGGCAGCCACTGACAAGCCTACAGAGACGCTGACAGAGGCTGGGACGCCGACTGAGGCAAATAGAAGTAGATATAGGCATAGAGAAGGCAGCAGACCCCCCAAACGACAGCGGCAGCGACTGAGACGCCTACAGAGATGCTGACAGAGGCTGGGACGCCGACTGAGGCAAATAGAGGTAGATATAGGCATAGAGAAGGCAGCAGACCCCCCCCCCAATCGACAGCGGCACCGACTGAGACGCCTACAGAGGCGCTGACAGAGGCTGCGACACCGACTGAGTCAGATAGGGGTAGATATAGGCATAGAGAAGGAAGCAGACCCCCCAATAAACAGCTGCATCGACTGAGACTTCTACAGAGACACTGACAGAGGCTGGGACGCCGACTGAGACGCCGACTGAGGCAGATAGGGGTTAATATAGGCATAGAGAAGGCAGCAGACCCCCAATCGACAGCGGCAGCGACTGAGACGCCTACACAGACGCTGATAGAGGCTGCGACGCCGACTGAGTCAGTTAGGGGTAGATATAGGCATAGAGAAGGAAGCAGACCCCCCAATAAACAGCTGCATCGACTGAGACTTCTACAGAGACACTGACAGAGGCTGGGACGCCGACTGAGACGCCGACTGAGGCAGATAGGGGTAGATATAGGCATAGAGAAGGCAGCAGATCCCGCAATCGACAGTGGGAGCGACTGAGACGCCTCCAGAGACGCTGACAGAGGCTGCGACCCCGACTGAGACGCCGAGTGAGGCAGATAGGGGTAGATATAGGCATAGAGAAGGCAGGAGACCCCCCAATCGACAGCGGGAGCGACTGAGACGCCTACAGAGACGCTGACAGAGGCTGGGACGCCGACTGAGGCAAATAGAGGTAGATATAGGCATAGAGAAGGCAGCAGACACCCCAAACGACAGCGGCGGCGACTAAGATGCCTACAGAGATGCTGACAGAGGCTGGGACGCCGACTGAGGCAAATAGAGGTAGATATAGACATAGAGAAGGCAGCAGACCCCCCCCAATCGACAGCGGCAGCGACTGAGACGCCTACAAAGGCGCTGACAGAGGCTGCGACGCCGACTGAGTCAGATAGGGGTAGATATAGGCATAGAGAAGGAAGCATACGCCACAATCGACAGAGGCAGTGACTGAAACTCCTACAGAGACGCTGACAGAGGCTGCGACGCCGACTGTGGCAGATAGGTGCAGATATAGGCATAGAGACGGCAGCATACGCCACAATCGACAGAGGCAGTGACTGAAACGCCTACAGAGACGCTGACAGAGACTGCGACGCCGACTGGGGCAGATTGGGGTAGATATAGGCATAGAGAAGGCAGCAGACCCCCCAATTGACAGCGGCAGCGACTGAGACGCCTACAGAGACGCTGATAGAGGCTGCGACGCCGACTGAGTCAGATAGGGGTAGATATAGGCATAGAGAAGGAAGCAGACCCCCCAATAAACAGCTGCATCGACTGAGACTTCTACAGAGACCCTGACAGAGGCTGGGATGCCGACTGAGACGCCGACTGAGGCAGATAGGGGTAAATATAGGCATAGAGAAGGCAACAGACCCCCCAATCGACAGCGGCAGTGACTGAGACGCCTACAGAGACACTGACAGAGGCTGCGACGCCCACTGACACGCCGACTGGGGCAGATAGGGGTAGATATAGGCATAGAGAAGGCAGCAGACCCCCCAATCGACAGCGGCAGCGACTGAGACGCCTACAGAGACGCTGATAGAGGCTGCGACGCCGACTGTGGCAGATAGGTGCAGATATAGGCATAGAGACGGCAGCATACGCCACAATCGACAGAGGCAGTGACTGAAACGCCTACAGAGACGCTGACAGAGACTGCGACGCCGACTGAGACGCCGACTGGGGCAGATTGGGGTAGATATAGGCATAGAGAAGGCAGCAGACCCCCCAATTGACAGCGGCAGCGACTGAGATGCTTACAGAGACGCTGCCAAAGACTGCAACGCCGACTGAGGCAGATAGGGGCAGATATAGGCATAGAGAAGGCAGCAGATCCCCCAATCCACAGCGGTATTGACTGAGACGCCTACAGAGACGCTGACAGAGGCTGCGACGCCGACTGAGGCAGATAGGGGTAGATATAGGCATAGACACGGCAACAGACCCCGCAATCGACAGCGGCAGTGACTGAGACGCCTACAGAGACGCTGACAGAGGCTGCGAAGCCGACTGAGACTCAGACTGGGGCAGATTGGGGTAGATATAAGCATAGAGAAGGCAGCAGACTCCCCCCATTCGACAGCGACATCGACTGAGACCCCTACAGAGACGCTGACAGAAGCTGCGCCGCTGACTGAGACGATGACTGAGGCAGATAGTGGTAGATATAGGCGTAGAGAAGGCAGCAGACCCCCCAATCGACATCGGCAGCGACTGAGACGCCTACAGAGATGCTGACTAAGGCTGCGACGCCGACTGATACGCCGACTGAGGCAGATAGGGGTAGATATAGGCATAGAGGATGCAGCATACCCCCCAATCGACAGCGGGAGCGACTGAGACGCTGCGACGCCGACTGAGACGCCGACTGTGGCAGATAGGTGCAGATATAGGCATAGAGAAGGCAGCAGACCCCCATTCGACGGCGGCAGCGACTGAGACGCCTACAGAGACGCTGACAGAGGCTGCGACGCCGACTGAGACGACGACTGACGCAGATAGGGGTAGATATAGGCATTGAGAAGGCAGCAGACCCCCAATCGATAGAGCAGCGATTGAGCCGCCGACTGAGACGACGACTGCCGCAGATAGGGGTAGATATAGGCATTGAGAGGGCAGCAGACCCCCCAATCGACAGCGGCAGCGACTGAGACGCCTACAGAGACGCTGATAGATTCTGCAACGCCGACTGAGGTGACGACTGAGGCAGATAGGGGTAGATATAGGCATAGGGAAGGCAGGAGACCCCCCAATCGATAGAGCAGGGATTGAGACACCTACAGAGACGCTGACCGAGGCTGGGACGCCGACTGAGACGCCGACTGAGGCAGATTGGGGTAGATATAGGCATTGAGAGGGCAGCAGACCACCCAATCGATAGAGCAGGGATTGAGACGCCTACAGAGACGCTGACCGAGGCTGGGACGCCGACTGAGACGCCGACTGAGGCAGATTGGGGTAGATATAGGCATAGAGAAGGCAGCAGACCCTCCAATAAACAGCGGCATCGACTGAGACTTCTACAGAGACACTGACAGAGGCTGGGACGCCGACTAAGACGCCGACTGAGACGCCGACTGAGACGCCGACTGATTTTGGGACGCCGACTGAGGCAAATAGAGGTAGATATAGGCATAGAGAAGGCAGCAGACCCCCCAAACGACAGCGGCAGCGACTGAGACGCTGACAGAGGCTGCGACGCCGTCTGAGACGCCAACTGAGACAGACAGGGATAGATATAGGCATAGAGAAGGCAGCAGACCCCCCAATCGACAGCGGCAGCGACTGAGACTCCTACAGAGACGCTGACAGAAGCTGCGACGCCGACTGAGACGCCGACTGAGCCAGATAGGGGTAGATATGGGCATAGAGAAGGCAGCAGACCCCCCAATCGACAGCGACAGCGACTGAGACGCCTACAATAATGCTGACTAAGGCTGCGACGCCGACTGAGACGCCGACTGAGGCAGATAGGGGTAGATATAGACATAGAGGAGGCAGCATGCCCCCAATCGACAGCGGCAGCGACTGAGACGCCTACAGAGACGCTGACAGAGGCTGCGACGCCGATTGAGACGCCGACAGAGGCAGATAGGGGTAGGTATAGGCATAGAGAAGGCAGCAGATCCTCCAATCGACAGCGGCAGCGACTGACACGCCTACAGAGACGCTGACAGACGCTGCGACCCCGACTGAGACGCCGACTGAGGCAGATAGGGGTAGATGTAGGCATAGAGAAGGCAGCAGAACCCGGAATCGACAGCGGCAGCGACTGAGACGCCTCCAGAGACGCTGACAGAAGCTGCGACCCCGACTGAGACGACGACTGACGCAGATAGGGGTAGATATAGGCATTGAGAAGGCAGCAGACCCCCAATCGATAGAGCAGCGATTGAGCCGCCTACAGAGACGCTGACAGAGGCTGCGACGCCGTCTGAGACGCCAACTGAGACAGACAGGGGTAGATATAGGCATAAAGAAGGCAGCAGACCCCCCCAATCGACAGCGGAAGCGACTGAGACTCCTACAGAGACGCTGATAGATTCTGCAGCGCCGACTGAGGTGACGACTGAGGCAGATAGGGGTAGATATAGGCATAGAGAAGGCAGGAGACCCCCCAATCGATAGAGCAGGGATTGAGACGCCTACAGAGACGCTGACCGAGGCAGATAGGGGCAGATATAGGCATAGAGAAGGCAGCAGATCCCCCAATCCACAGCGGTATTGACTGAGACGCCTACAGAGACGCTGACAGAGGCTGCGACGCCGACTGAGGCAGATAGGGGTAGATATAGGCATAGACACGGCATCAGACCCCGCAATCGACAGCGGCAGTGACTGAGACGCCTACAGAGACGCTGACAGAGGCTGCGAAGCCGACTGAGACTCAGACTGGGGCTGATTGGGGTAGATATAAGCATAGAGAAGGCAGCAGACTCCCCCCATTCGACAGCGACATCGACTGAGACCCCTACAGAGACGCTGACAGAAGCTGCGCCGCCGACTGAGACGATGACTGAGGCAGATAGTGGTAGATATAGGCGTAGAGAAGGCAGCAGACCCCCCAATCGACATCGGCAGCGACTGAGACGCCTACAGAGATGCTGACTAAGGCTGCGACGCCGACTGATACGCCCACTGAGGCAGATAGGGGTAGATATAGGCATAGAGGATGCAGCATACCCCCCAATCGACAGCGGGAGCGACTGAGACGCTGCGACGCCGACTGAGACGCCGACTGTGGCAGATAGGTGCAGATATAGGCATAGAGAAGGCAGCAGACCCCCATTCGACGGCGGCAGCGACTGAGACGCCTACAGAGACGCTGACAGAGGCTGCGACGCCGACTGAGACGACGACTGACGCAGATAGGGGTAGATATAGGCATTGAGAAGGCAGCAGACCCCCAATCGATAGAGCAGCGATTGAGCCGCCTACAGAGACGCTGACAGAGGCTGCGACGCCGTCTGAGACGCCAACTGAGACAGACAGGGGTAGATATAGGCATAAAGAAGGCAGCAGACCCCCCCAATCGACAGCGGAAGCGACTGAGACTCCTACAGAGACGCTGACAGAAGCTGCGACGCCGACTGAGACGCCGACTGAGCCAGATAGGGGTAGATATGGGCATAGAGAAGGCAGCAGACCCCCCAATCGACAGTGGCAGCGACTGAGACGCCTACAATAATGCTGACTAAGGCTGCGACGCCGACTGAGACGCCGACTGAGGCAGATAGGGGTAGATATAGGCATAGAGGAGGCAGCATGCCCCCAATCGACAGCGGCAGCGACTGAGACGCCTACAGAGACGCTGACAGAGGCTGCGACGCCGATTGAGACGCCGACAGAGGCAGATAGGGGTAGGTATAGGCATAGAGAAGGCAGCAGACCCCCCAATCGACAGCGGCAGCGACTGAGACGCCTTCAGAGGCGCTGACAGAGGCTGCGACGCCGACTGAGGGAAATAGAAGTAGATATAGGTATAGAGAAGGCAGCAGACCCCCGAAACGACAGCGGCAGCGACTGAGACGCCTACAGAGACACTGACAGAGGCTGGGACGCCGACTGAGACGCCGACTGAGGCAGATTGGGGTAGATATAGGCATAGAGAAGGCAGCAGACCCTCCAATAAACAGCGGCATTGACTGAGACGCCTACAATAATGCTGACTAAGGCTGCGACGCCGACTGAGACGCCGACTGAGGCAGATAGGGGTAGATATAGGCATAGAGGAGGCAGCATGCCCCCAATCGACAGCGGCAGCGACTGAGACGCCTACAGAGACGCTGACAGAGGCTGCGACGCCGATTGAGACGCCGACAGAGGCAGATAGGGGTAGGTATAGGCATAGAGAAGGCAGCAGATCCTCCAATCGACAGCGGCAGCGACTGAGACGCCTACAGAGACGCTGACAGACGCTGCGACCCCGACTGAGACGCCGACTGAGGCAGATAGGGGTAGATGTAGGCATAGAGAAGGCAGCAGATCCCGGAATCGACAGCGAAAGCGACTGAGACGCCTCCAGAGACGCTGACAGAAGCTGCGACCCCGACTGAGACGACGACTGCCGCAGATAGGGGTAGATATAGGCATTGAGAGCGCAGCAGACCCCCCAATCGACAGCGGCAGCGACTGAGACGCCTACAGAGACGCTGATAGATTCTGCAACGCCGACTGAGGTGACGACTGAGGCAGATAGGGGTAGATATAGGCATAGGGAAGGCAGGAGACCCCCCAATCGATAGAGCATTGATTGAGACGCCTACAGAGACGCTGACCGAGGCTGGGACGCCGACTGAGACGCCGACTGAGGCAGATTGGGGTAGCTATAGGCATTGAGAGGGCAGCAGACCACCCAATCGATAGAGCAGGGATTGAGACGCCTACAGAGACGCTGACCGAGGCTGGGACGCCGACTGAGACGCCGACTGAGGCAGATTGGGGTAGATATAGGCATAGAGAAGGCAGCAGACCCTCCAATAAACAGCGGCATCGACTGAGACTTCTACAGAGACACTGACAGAGGCTGGGACGCCGACTGAGACGCCGACTGAGACGCCGACTGATTTTGGGACGCCGACTGAGGCAAATAGAGGTAGATATAGGCATAGAGAAGGCAGCAGACCCCCCAAACGACAGCGGCAGCGACTGAGACGCCTACAGAGATGCTGACAGAGGCTGGGACGCCGACTGAGGCAAATAGAGGTAGATATAGGCATAGAGAAGGCAGCAGACCCCCCAATCGACAGCGGCAGCGACTGAGACGCCTTCAGAGGCGCTGACAGAGGCTGCGACGCCGACTGAGGCAAATAGAAGTAGATATAGGTATAGAGAAGGCAGCAGACCCCCGAAACGACAGCGGCAGCGACTGAGACGCCTACAGAGACGCTGACAGAGGCTGGGACGCCGACTGAGACGCCGACTGAGGCAGATTGGGGTAGATATAGGCATAGAGAAGGCAGCAGACCCTCCAATAAACAGCGGCATTGACTGAGACTTCTACAGAGACACTGACAGAGGCTGGGACGCCGACTGAGACGCCGACTGAGACGCCGACTGATTCTGCGACGCCAACTGAGGCAGATAGGGGTAGATATAGGCATAGAAAAGGCAGCAGACCCCTACCAATCGACAGGGGCAGCAACTGATATGCCTACAGAGACGCTCACAGAGGCTGCGACGCCGACTGAGACGATGACTGAGGCAGATAGTGGTAGATATAGGCGTAGAGAAGGCAGCAGACCCCCCCAATCGACATCGGCAGCGACTGAGACGCCTACAGAGATGCTGACTAAGGCTGCGACGCCGACTGATACGCCGACTGAGGCAGATAGGGGTAGATATAGGCATAGAGGACGCAGCATACCCCCCAATCGACAGCGGGAGCGACTGAGACGCTGCGACGCCGACTGAGACGCCGACTGTGGCAGATAGGTGCAGATATAGGCATAGAGAAGGCAGCAGACCCCCATTCGACGGCGGCAGCGACTGAGACGCCTACAGAGACGCTGACAGAGGCTGCGACGCCGACTGAGACGACGACTGACGCAGATAGGGGTAGATATAGGCATTGAGAAGGCAGCAGACCCCCAATCGATAGAGCAGCGATTGAGCCGCCTACAGAGACGCTGACAGAGGCTGCGACGCCGTCTGAGACGCCAACTGAGACAGACAGGGGTAGATATAGGCATAAAGAAGGCAGCAGACCCCCCCAATCGACAGCGGAAGCGACTGAGACTCCTACAGAGACGCTGACAGAAGCTGCGACGCCGACTGAGACGCCGACTGAGCCAGATAGGGGTAGATATGGGCATAGAGAAGGCAGCAGACCCCCCAATCGACAGTGGCAGCGACTGAGACGCCTACAATAATGCTGACTAAGGCTGCGACGCCGACTGAGACGCCGACTGAGGCAGATAGGGGTAGATATAGGCATAGAGGAGGCAGCATGCCCCCAATCGACAGCGGCAGCGACTGAGACGCCTACAGAGACGCTGACAGAGGCTGCGACGCCGATTGAGACGCCGACAGAGGCAGATAGGGGTAGGTATAGGCATAGAGAAGGCAGCAGATCCTCCAATCGACAGCGGCAGCGACTGAGACGCCTACAGAGACGCTGACAGACGCTGCGACCCCGACTGAGACCCCGACTGAGGCAGATAGGGGTAGATGTAGGCATAGAGAAGGCAGCAGATCCCGGAATCGACAGCGAAAGCGACTGAGACGCCTCCAGAGACGCTGACAGAAGCTGCGTCCCCGACTGAGACGACGACTGCCGCAGATAGGGGTAGATATAGGCATTGAGAGGGCAGCAGACCCCCCAATCGACAGCGGCAGCGACTGAGACGCCTACAGAGACGCTGATAGATTCTGCAACGCCGACTGAGGTGACGACTGAGGCAGATAGGGGTAGATATAGGCATAGGGAAGGCAGGAGACCCCCCAATCGATAGAGCAGGGATTGAGACGCCTACAGAGACGCTGACCGAGGCTGGGACGCCGACTGAGACGCCGACTGAGGCAGATTGGGGTAGATATAGGCATTGAGAGGGCAGCAGACCACCCAATCGATAGAGCAGGGATTGAGACGCCTACAGAGACGCTGACCGAGGCTGGGACGCCGACTGAGACGCCGACTGAGGCAGATTGGGGTAGATATAGGCATAGAGAAGGCAGCAGACCCCCCAATCGACAGCGGCAGCGACTGAGACGCCTTCAGAGGCGCTGACAGAGGCTGCGACGCCGACTGAGGCAAATAGAAGTAGATATAGGTATAGAGAAGGCAGCAGACCCCCGAAACGACAGCGGCAGCGACTGAGACGCCTACAGAGACGCTGACAGAGGCTCGGACGCCGACTGAGACGCCGACTGAGGCAGATTGGGGTAGATATAGGCATAGAGAAGGCAGCAGACCCTCCAATAAACAGCGGCATTGACTGAGACTTCTACAGAGACACTGACAGAGGCTGGGACGCCGACTGAGACGCCGACTGAGACGCCGACTGATTCTGCGACGCCAACTGAGGCAGATAGGGGTAGATATAGGCATAGAAAAGGCAGCAGACCCCTAAAAATCGACAGGGGCAGCAACTGATATGCCTACAGAGACGCTCACAGAGGCTGCGACGCCGACTGAGACGATGACTGAGGCAGATAGTGGTAGATATAGGCGTAGAGAAGGCAGCAGACCCCCCAATCGACATCGGCAGCGACTGAGACGCCTACAGAGATGCTGACTAAGGCTGCGACGCCGACTGATACGCCGACTGAGGCAGATAGGGGTAGATATAGGCATAGAGGATGCAGCATACCCCCCAATCGTCAGGGGGAGCGACTGAGACGCTGCGACGCCGACTGAGACGCCGACTGTGGCAGATAGGTGCAGATATAGGCATAGAGAAGGCAGCAGACCCCCATTCGACGGCGGCAGCGACTGAGACGCCTACAGAGACGCTGACAGAGGCTGCGACGCCGACTGAGACGACGACTGACGCAGATAGGGGTAGATATAGGCATTGAGAAGGCAGCAGACCCCCCATCGATAGAGCAGCGATTGAGCCGCCTACAGAGACGCTGACAGAGGCTGCGACGCCGTCTGAGACGCCAACTGAGACAGACAGGGGTAGATATAGGCATAAAGAAGGCAGGAGACCCCCCCAATCGACAGCGGAAGCGACTGAGACTCCTACAGAGACGCTGACAGAAGCTGCGACGCCGACTGAGACGCCGACTGAGCCAGATAGGGGTAGATATGGGCATAGAGAAGGCAGCAGACCCCCCAATCGACAGTGGCAGCGACTGAGACGCCTACAATAATGCTGACTAAGGCTGCGACGCCGACTGAGACGCCGACTGAGGCAGATAGGGGTAGATATAGGCATAGAGGAGGCAGCATGCCCCCAATCGACAGCGGCAGCGACTGAGACGCCTACAGAGACGCTGACAGAGGCTGCGACGCCTTTTGAGACGCCGACAGAGGCAGATAGGGGTAGGTATAGGCATAGAGAAGGCAGCAGATCCTCCAATCGACAGCGGCAGCGACTGAGACGCCTACAGAGACGCTGACAGACGCTGCGACCCCGACTGAGACGCCGACTGAGGCAGATAGGGGTAGATGTAGGCATAGAGAAGGCAGCAGATCCCGGAATCGACAGCGAAAGCGACTGAGACGCCTCCAGAGACGCTGACAGAAGCTGCGACCCCGACTGAGACGACGACTGCCGCAGATAGGGGTAGATATAGGCATTGAGAGGGCAGCAGACCCCCCAATCGACAGCGGCAGCGACTGAGACGCCTACAGAGACGCTGATAGATTCTGCAACGCCGACTAAGGTGACGACTGAGGCAGATAGGGGTAGATATAGGCATAGGGAAGGCAGGAGACCCCCCAATCGATAGAGCAGGGATTGAGACTCCTACAGAGACGCTGACCGAGGCTGGGACGCCGACTGAGACGCCGACTGAGGCAGATTGGGGTAGATATAGGCATTGAGAGGGCAGCAGACCACCCAATCGATAGAGCAGGGATTGAGACGCCTACAGAGACGCTGACCGAGGCTGGGACGCCGACTGAGACGCCGACTGAGGCAGATTGGGGTAGATATAGGCATAGAGAAGGCAGCAGACCCTCCAATAAACAGCGGCATCGACTGAGACTTCTACAGAGACACTGACAGAGGCTGGGACGCCGACTGAGACGCCGACTGAGACGCCGACTGATTTTGGGACGCCGACAGAGGCAAATAGAGGTAGATATAGGCATAGAGAAGCCAGCAGACCCCCCAAACGACAGCGGCAGCGACTGAGACGCCTACAGAGATGCTGACAGAGGCTGGGACGCCGACTGAGGCAAATAGAGGTAGATATAGGCATAGAGAAGGCAGCAGACCCCCCAATCGACAGCGGCAGCGACTGAGACGCCTTCAGAGGCGCTGACAGAGGCTGCGACGCCGACTGAGGCAAATAGAAGTAGATATAGGTATAGAGAAGGCAGCAGACCCCCGAAACGACAGCGGCAGCGACTGAGACGCCTACAGAGACGCTGACAGAGGCTGGGACGCCGACTGAGACGCCGACTGAGGCAGATTGGGGTAGATATAGGCATAGAGAAGGCAGCAGACCCTCCAATAAACAGCGGCATTGACTGAGACTTCTACAGAGACACTGACAGAGGCTGGGACGCCGACTGAGACGCCGACTGAGACGCCGACTGATTCTGCGACCCCAACTGAGGCAGATAGGGGTAGATATAGGCATAGAAAAGGCAGCAGACCCCTACCAATCGACAGGGGCAGCAACTGATATGCCTACAGAGACGCTCACAGAGGCTGCGACGCCGACTGAGACGATGACTGAGGCAGATAGTGGTAGATATAGGCGTAGAGAAGGCAGCAGACCCCCCCAATCGACATCGGCAGCGACTGAGACGCCTACAGAGATGCTGACTAAGGCTGCGACGCCGACTGATACGCCGACTGAGGCAGATAGGGGTAGATATAGGCATAGAGGATGCAGCATACCCCCCAATCGACAGCGGGAGCGACTGAGACGCTGCGACGCCGACTGAGACGCCGACTGTGGCAGATAGGTGCAGATATAGGCATAGAGAAGGCAGCAGACCCCCATTCGACGGCGGCAGCGACTGAGACGCCTACAGAGACGCTGACAGAGGCTGCGACGCCGACTGAGACGACGACTGACGCAGATAGGGGTAGATATAGGCATTGAGAAGGCAGCAGACCCCCAATCGATAGAGCAGCGATTGAGCCGCCTACAGAGACGCTGACAGAGGCTGCGACGCCGTCTGAGACGCCAACTGAGACAGACAGGGGTAGATATAGGCATAAAGAAGGCAGCAGACCCCCCCAATCGACAGCGGAAGCGACTGAGACTCCTAGAGAGATGCTGACAGAGGCTGGGACGCCGACTGAGGCAAATAGAGGTAGATATAGGCATAGAGAAGGCAGCAGACCCCCCAATCGACAGCGGCAGCGACTGAGACGCCTACAGAGGCGCTGACAGAGGCTGCGACGCCGACTGAGGCAAATAGAAGTAGATATACGTATAGAGAAGGCAGCAGACCCCCCAAACGACAGCGGCAGCGACTGAGACGCCTACAGAGATGCTGACAGAGGCTGCGACGCCGACTGAGGCAGATAGGGGTAGATATAGGCATAGAAAAGGCAGCAGACCCCTACCAATCGACAGGGGCAGCAACTGATATGCCTACAGAGACGCTCACAGAGGCTGCGACGCCAACTGAGAAGTCGACTGACGCAGATAGGGGTAGATATAGGCATAGAGACGGCAGTAGACCCCCCAATCGACAGCGGCAGCGACTGAGACGCCTACAGAGACGCTGACAGAGGCTGCGACGCCGACTGAGGCGACGACTGAGGCAGATAGGAGTAGATATAAGCATAGAGACGGCAGCAGACCCCCTTATCGACAGCGGCAGCGACTGAGACGCCTACAGAGACGCTGACTGAGGCTGCGACGCCGACTGAGACGCCGACTGAGGCAGATATGGGTAGATATAGGCATAGAGAAGGCAGCAGACCACCCCAATCGACAGTGGCAGCGACTGAGACGCCTACAGAGACGCTGACACAGGCTGCGACGCCGACTGAGGCAGATAGGGGTAGATATAGGCATATAGAAGGCAGCAGACCCCCCCCAATCCACAGCGGCAAAGACTGAGACACCTACAGAGACGCTGACAGAGGCTGCGACGCCGACTGACGCAGATAGGTGTAGATATAGGCATAGAAAAGGCAGCAGACCCCCAATCGATAGCGCAGAGATTGCGACGCCTACAGAGACGCTGACAGAGGCTGCGACGCCAACTGAGAAGTCGACTAACGCAGATAGAGATAGATATAGGCATAGAGAAGGAAGCAGACCCCCCAATCGAGAGCGGCACGACGGAGACGCCTACAGAGACGGTGACATAGGCTGGGACGCCGACTGAGGCAAATAGGGGTAGATATTGGCATAGAGAAAGTAGCAGACCCCCCAATCGACACCGGCAGCGACTAAGACGCCTACAGAGACGCTGACAGAGGCTACGACGCCGACTGAGGCAGATAGGGGTAGATATAGGCATAGAGAAGGCAGCGGACGCCCCAATCGACAGCGGCAGCGACTGAGGCGAATACAGAGACGCTGGCAGAGGCTGCGACGCCAACTGAGATGCCGACTGAAACAGATAAGGGTAGATATAGGCATAGAGAAGGCAGCAGACCCCCCAATCGACAGCGGCAGCGACTGAGACGCCTACAAAGAAGTTGACAGAGGCTGCGACGCCGACTGAGGCAGATAGGGATAGATATATGCATAGAGAAGGCAGCAGCCCCCAATCGACGGCGGCAGCGACTGAGACGCCTACAGAGACGCTGACGGAAACAGCGACAACGACTGAGACGACGACTGAGGCAGATAGGGGCAGATATACGCATAGAGAAGGCAGCAGATCCCCCAATCCACAGCGGTATTGGCTGAGACGCCTACAGAGACGCTGTTAGAGGCTGCGACGCAGAATAAGAAGCCGACTGAGGTAGATAGGGGTTGATATAGGCATAGAGAAGGCAGCAGACCACCCCAATCGACAGTGGCAGCGACTGAGACGCCTACAGAGACGCTGACACAGGCTGCGACGCCGACTGAGGCAGATAGGGGTAGATATAGGCATAGAGACGGCAACAGACCCCGCAATCGACAGCGGCAGTGACTGAGACGCCTACAGAGACGCTGACAGAGGCTGCGACGCCGACTGAGACTCAGACTGGGGCAGATTGGGGTAGATATAAGCATAGAGAAGGCAGCAGACTCCCCCCATTCGACAGCGACATCGACTGAGACCCCTACAGAGACGCTGACAGAAGCTGCGCCGCCGACTGAGACGATGACTTAGGCAGATAGTGGTAGATATAGGCGTAGAGAAGGCAGCAGACCCCCCAATCGACATCGGCAGCGACCGAGACGCCTACAGAGATGCTGACTAAGGCTGCGACGCCGACTGATACGCCGACTGAGGCAGATAGGGGTAGATATAGGCATAGAGGATGCAGCATACACCCCAATCGACAGCGGCAGCGACTGAGACGCTGCGACGCCGACTGAGACGCCGACTGAGACGCCGACTGTGGCAGATAGGTGCAGATATAGGCATAGAGAAGGCAGCAGACCCCCATTCGACAGCGGCAGCGACTGAGACGCCTACAGAGACGCTGACAGAGGCTGCGACGCCGACTGAGACGACGACTGACGCAGATACGGGTAGATATAGGCATTGAGAGGGCAGCAGACCCCTAATCGATAGAGCAGCGATTGAGCCGCCTACAGAGACGCTGACAGAGGCTGCGACGCCGTCTGAGACGCCAACTGAGACAGACAGGGGTAGATATAGGCATAGAGAAGGCAGCAGACCCCCCAATCGACAGCGGAAGCGACTGAGACTCCTACAGAGACGCTGACAGAAGCTGCGACGCCGACTGAGACGCCGACTGAGCCAGATAGGGGTAGATATGGGCATACAGAAGGCAGCAGACCCCCCAATCGACAGCGGCAGCGACTGAGACGCCTACAATAATGCTGACTAAGGCTGCGACGCCGACTGAGACGCCGACTGAGGCAGATAGGGGTAGATGTAGGCATAGAGAAAGCAGCAGATCCCGGAATCGACAGCGGCAGCGACTGAGACGCCTCCAGAGACGCTGACAGAAGCTGCGACCCCGACTGAGACGACGACTGACGCAGATAGGGGTAGATATAGGCATTGAGAGGGGGCAGCAGACCCCCCAATCGACAGCGGCAGTGACTGAGACGCCTACAGAGACGCTGATAGATTCTGCAACGCCGACTGAGGTGACGACTGAGGCAGATAGGGGTAGATATAGGCATAGAGAAGGCAGGAGACCCCCCAATCGATAGAGCAGGGATTGAGAACGCCTACAGAGACGCTGACCGAGGCTGGGACGCCGACTTAGATGCCGACTGAGGCAGATTGGGGTAGATATAGGCATTGAGAGGGCAGCAGACCCCCCAATCGATAGAGCAGGGATTGAGACGCCTACAGAGACGCTGACCGAGGCTGGGACGCCGACTGAGACGCCGACTGAGGCAGATTGGGGTAGATATAGGCATAGAGAAGGCAGCAGACCCTCCAATAAACAGCGGCATCGACTGAGACTTCTACAGAGACACTGACAGAGGCTGGGACGCCGACTGAGACGCCGACTGAGACGCCGACTGATTCTGGGACGCCGACTGAGGCAAATAGAGGTAGATATAGGCATAGAGAAGGCAGCAGACCCCCCAAACGACAGCGGCAGCGACTGAGACGCCTACAGAGATGCTGACAGAGGCTGGGACGCCGACTGAGGCAAATAGAGGTAGATATAGGCATAGAGAAGGCAGCAGACCCCCCAATCGACAGCGGCAGCGACTGAGACGCCTACAGAGGCGCTGACAGAGGCTGCGACGCCGACTGAGGCAAATAGAAGTAGATATAGGTATAGAGAAGGCAGCAGACCCCCCAAACGACAGCGGCAGCGACTGAGACGCCTACAGAGACGCTGACAGAGGCTGGGACGCCGACTGAGACGCCCACTGAGGCATATTGGGGTAGATATAGGCATAGAGCAGGCAGCAGACCCCCCAATAAACAGCGGCATCGACTGAGACTTCTACAGAGACACTGACAGAGGCTGGGACGCCGACTGAGACGCCGACTGAGACGCCGACTGATTCTGCGACGCCGACTGAGGCAGATAGGGGTAGATATAAGCATAGAAAAGGCAGCAGACCCCTACCAATCGACAGGGGCAGCAACTGATATGCCTACAGAGACGCTCACAGAGGCTGCGACGCCAACTGAGAAGTCGACTGACGCAGATAGGGGTAGATATAGGCATAGAGAAGGCAGTAGACCCCCCAATCGACTGCGGCAGCGACTGAGACGCCTACAGAGACGCCTACAGAGACGCCTACAGAGACGCTGACAGAGGCTGCGACGCCGACTGAGGCGACGACTGAGGCAGATAGGAGTAGATATAAGCATAGAGACGGCAGCAGACCCCTTATCGACAGCGGCAGCGACTGAGACGCCTACAGAGACGCTGACTGAGGCTGCGACGCCAACTGAGACGCCGACTGAGGCAGATATGGGTAGATATAGGCATATAGAAGGAAGCAGACCCCCAATCGACAGCGGCAACGACTGAGACGCCTACAGAGACGCTGTTAGAGGCTGCGACGCAGAATAAGAAGCCGACTGAGGTAGATAGGGGTAGATATAGGCATAGAGAAGGCAGCAGACCACCCCAATCGACAGTGGCAGCGACTGAGACGCCTACAGAGACGCTGACACAGGCTGCGACGCCGACTGAGGCAGATAGGGGTAGATATAGGCATAGAGACGGCAACAGACCCCGCAATCGACAGCGGCAGTGACTGAGACGCCTACAGAGACGCTGACAGAGGCTGCGACGCCGACTGAGACTCAGACTGGGGCAGATTGGGGTAGATATAAGCATAGAGAAGGCAGCAGACTCCCCCCATTCGACAGCGACATCGACTGAGACCCCTACAGAGACGCTGACAGAGGCTGCGACGCCGTCTGAGACGCCAACTGAGACAGACCGGGGTAGATATAGGCATAGAGAAGGCAGCAGACCCCCCAATCGACAGCGGAAGCAACTGAGACTCCTACAGAGACGCTGACAGAAGCTGCGACGCCGACTGAGACGCCGACTGAGCCAGATAGGGGTAGATATGGGCATAGAGAAGGCAGCAGACCCCCCAATCGACAGCGGCAGCGACTGAGACGCCTACAATAATACTGACTAGGCTGCGACGCCGACTGAGACGCCGACTGAGGCAGATAGGGGTAGATATAGGCATAGAGGAGGCAGCATGCCCCAAAATCGACAGCGGCAGCGACTGAGACGCCTACAGAGACGCTCACAGAGGCTGCGACGCCGATTGACACGCCGACAGAGGCAGATAGGGGTAGGTATAGGCATAGAGAAGGCAGCAGATCCTCCAATCGACAGCGGCAGCGACTGAGACGCCTACAGAGACGCTGACAGACGCTGCGACCCCGACTGAGACGCCGACTGAGGCAGATAGGGGTAGATGTAGGCATAGAGAAAGCAGCAGATCCCGGAATCGACAGCGGCAGCGACTGAGACGCCTCCAGAGACGCTGACAGAAGCTGCGACCCCGACTGAGACGACGACTGACGCAGATAGGGGTAGATATAGGCATTGAGAGGGGGCAGCAGACCCCCCAATCGACAGCGGCAGTGACTGAGACGCCTACAGAGACGCAGATAGATTCTGCAACGCCGACTGAGGTGACGACTGAGGCAGATAGGGGTAGATATAGGCATAGAGAAGGCAGGAGACGCCCCAATCGATAGAGCAGGGATTGAGACGCCTACAGAGACGCTGACCGAGGCTGGGACGCCGACTTAGATGCCGACTGAGGCAGATTGGGGTAGATATAGGCATTGAGAGGGCAGCAGACCCCCCAATCGATAGAGCAGGGATTGAGACGCCTACAGAGACGCTGACCGAGGCTGGGACGCCGACTGAGACGCCGACTGAGGCAGATTGGGGTAGATATAGGCATAGAGAAGGCAGCAGACCCTCCAATAAACAGCGGCATCGACTGAGACTTCTACAGAGACACTGACAGAGGCTGGGATGCCGACTGAGACGCCGACTGAGACGCCGACTGATTCTGGTTCGCCGACTGAGGCAAATAGAGGTAGATATAGGCATAGAGAAGGCAGCAGACCCCCCAAACGACAGCGGCAGCGACTGAGACGCCTACAGAGATGCTGACAGAGGCTGGGACGCCGACTGAGGCAAATAGAGGTAGATATAGGCATAGAGAAGGCAGCAGACCCCCCAATCGACAGCGGCAGCGACTGAGACGCCTACAGAGGCGCTGACAGAGGCTGCGACGCCGACTGAGGCAAATAGAAGTAGATATAGGTATAGAGAAGGCAGCAGACCCCCCAAACGACAGCGGCAGCGACTGAGACGCCTACAGAGACGCTGACAGAGGCTGGGACGCCGACTGAGACGCCCACTGAGGCAGATTGGGGTAGATATAGGCATAGAGCAGGCAGCAGACCCTCCAATAAACAGCGGCATCGACTGAGACTTCTACAGAGACACTGACAGAGGCTGGGACGCCGACTGATTCTGCGACGCCGACTGAGGCAGATAGGGGTAGATATAGGCATAGAAAAGGCAGCAGACCCCTACCAATCGACAGGGGCAGCAACTGATATGCCTACAGAGACGCTCACAGAGGCTGCGACGCCAACTGAGAAGTCGACTGACGCAGATAGGGGTAGATATAGGCATAGAGAAGGCAGTAGACCCCCCAATCGACTGCGGCAGCGACTGAGACGCCTACAGAGACGCTGACAGAGGCTGCGACGCCGACTCAGGCGACGACTGAGGCAGATAGGAGTAGATATAAGCATAGAGACGGCAGCAGACCCCCTTATCGACAGCGGCAGCGACTGAGACGCCTACAGAGATGCTGACTGAGGCTGCGACGCCAACTGAGACGCCGACTGAGGCAGATATGGGTAGATATAGGCATAGAGAAGGAAGCAGACCCCCCAATCGATAGAGCAGCGATTGAGCCGCCTACAGAGACGCTGACAGAGGCTGCGACGCCGTCTGATACGCCGACTGAGGCAGATAGGGGTAGATATAGGCATAGAGGATGCAGCATACACCCCAATCGACAGCGGCAGCGACTGAGACGCTGCGACGCCGACTGAGACGCCGACTGAGACGCCGACTGTGGCAGATAGGTGCAGATATAGGCATAGAGAAGGCAGCAGACCCCCATTCGACAGCGGCAGCGACTGAGACGCCTACAGAGACGCTGACAGAGGCTGCGACGCCGACTGAGACGACGACTGACGCAGATACGGGTAGATATAGGCATTGAGAGGGCAGCAGACCCCCAATCGATAGAGCAGCGATTGAGCCGCCTACAGAGACGCTGACAGAGGCTGCGACGCCGTCTGAGACGCCAACTGAGACAGACAGGGGTAGATATAGGCATAGAGAAGGCAGCAGACCCCCCAATCGACAGCGGAAGCGACTGAGACTCCTACAGAGACGCTGACAGAAGCTGCGACGCCGACTGAGACGCCGACTGAGCCAGATAGGGGTAGATATGGGCATACAGAAGGCAGCAGACCCCCCAATCGACAGCGGCAGCGACTGAGACGCCTACAATAATGCTGACTAAGGCTGCGACGCCGACTGAGACGCCGACTGAGGCAGATAGGGTAGATATAGGCATAGAGGAGGCAGCATGCCCCCCAATGGACAGCGGCAGCGACTGAGACGCCTACAGAGACGCCGACAGAGGCTGCGACGCCGATTGACACGCCGACAGAGGCAGATAGGGGTTGGTAAAGGCATAGAGAAGGCAGCAGATCCTCCAATCGACAGCGGCAGCGACTGAGACGCCTACAGAGACGCTGACAGACGCTGCGACCCCGACTGAGACGCCGACTGAGGCAGATAGGGGTAGATGTAGGCATAGAGAAAGCAGCAGATCCCGGAATCGACAGCGGCAGCGACTGAGACGCCTCCAGAGACGCTGACAGAAGCTGCGACCCCGACTGAGACGACGACTGACGCAGATAGGGGTAGATATAGGCATTGAGAGGGGGCAGCAGACCCCCCAATCGACAGCGGCAGTGACTGAGACGCCTACAGAGACGCTGATAGATTCTTCAACGCTGACTGAGGTGACGACTGAGGCAGATAGGGGTAGATATAGGCATAGAGAAGGCAGGAGACCCCCCCAATCGATAGAGCAGGGATTGAGAACGCCTACAGAGACGCTGACCGAGGCTGGGACGCCGACTTAGATGCCGACTGAGGCAGATTGGGGTAGATATAGGCATTGAGAGGGCAGCAGACCCCCCAATCGATAGAGCAGGGATTGAGACGCCTACAGAGACGCTGACCGAGGCTGGGACGCCGACTGAGACGCCGACTGAGGCAGATTGGGGTAGATATAGGCATAGAGAAGGCAGCAGACCCTCCAATAAACAGCGGCATCGACTGAGACTTCTACAGAGACCCTGACAGAGGCTGGGACGCCGACTGAGACGCCGACTGAGACGCCGACTGATTCTGGGACGCCGACTGAGGCAAATAGAGGTAGATATAGGCATAGAGAAGGCAGCAGACCCCCCAATCGACAGCGGCAGCGACTGAGACGCCTACAGAGATGCTGACAGAGGCTGGGACGCCGACTGAGGCAAATAGAGGTAGATATAGGCATATAGAAGGCAGCAGACCCCCCAATCGACAGCGGCAGCGACTGAGACGCCTACAGAGAAGCTGACAGAGGCTGCGACGCGACTGAGGCAAATAGAAGTAGATATAGGTATAGAGAAGGCAGCAGACCCCCCAAACGACAGCGGCAGCGACTGAGACGCCTACAGAGACGCTGACAGAGGCTGGGACGCCGACTGAGACGCCCACTGAGGCAGATTGGGGTAGATATAGGCATAGAGCAGGCAGCAGACCCCCAATAAACAGCGGCATCGACTGAGACTTCTACAGAGACACTGACAGAGGCTGGGACGCCGACTGAGACGCCGACTGAGACGCCGACTGATTCTGCGACGCCGACTGAGGCAGATAGGGGTAGATATAAGCATAGAAAAGGCAGCAGACCCCTACCAATCGACAGGGGCAGCAACTGATATGCCTACAGAGACGCTCACAGAGGCTGCGACGCCAACTGAGAAGTCGACTGACGCAGATAGGGGTAGATATAGGCATAGAGAAGGCAGTAGACCCCCCAATCGACTGCGGCAGCGACTGAGACGCCTACAGAGACGCCTACAGAGACACTGACAGAGGCTGCGACGCCGACTGAGGCGACGACTGAGGCAGATAGGAGTAGATATAAGCATAGAGACGGCAGCAGACCCCTTATCGACAGCGGCAGCGACTGAGACGCCTACAGAGACGCTGACTGAGGCTGCGACGCCAACTGAGACGCCGACTGAGGGCAGATATGGTAGATATAGGCATATAGAAGGAAGCAGACCCCCAATCGACAGCGGCAGCGACTGAGACGCCTACAGAGACGCTGTTAGAGGCTGCGACGCAAGAATAAGAAGCCGACTGAGGTAGATAGGGGTAGATATAGGCATAGAGAAGGCAGCAGACCACCCCAATCGACAGTGGCAGCGACTGAGACGCCTACAGAGACGCTGACACAGGCTGCGACGCCGACTGAGGCAGATAGGGGTAGATATAGGCATATAGAAGGCAGCAGACCCCCCCAATCGACAGCGGCAAAGACTGAGACACTTACAGAGACGCTGACAGAGGCTGCGACGCCGACTGACGCAGATAGGTGCAGATATAGGCATAGAGAAGGCAGCAGACCCCCATCGACAGCGGCAGCGACTGAGACGCCTACAGAGACGCTGACAGAGGCTGCGACGCCGACTGAGGCGACGACTGAGGCAGATAGGAGTAGATATAAGCATAGAGACGGCAGCAGACCCCCTTATCGACAGCGGCAGCGACTGAGACGCCTACAGAGACGCTGATAGATTCTGCAACGCCGACTGAGGTGACGACTGAGGCAGATAGGGGTAGATATAGGCATAGAGAAGGCAGGAGACCCCCCCAATCGATAGAGCAGGGATTGAGACGCCTACAGAGACGCTGACCGAGGCTGGGACGCCGACTGAGACGCCGACTGAGGCAGATTGGGGTAGATATAGGCATAGAGAAGGCAGCAGACCCTCCAATAAACAGCGGCATCGACTGAGACTTCTACAGAGACACTGACAGAGGCTGGGACGCCGACTGAGACGCCGACTGAGACGCCGACTGATTCTGGGACGCCGACTGAGGCAAAATAGAGGTAGATATAGGCATAGAGAAGGCAGCAGACCCCCCAACGACAGCGGCAGCGACTGAGACGCCTACAGAGATGCTGACAGAGGCTGGGACGCCGACTGAGGCAAATAGAGGTAGATATAGGCATAGAGAAGGCAGCAGACCCCCCCAATCGACAGCGGCAGCGACTGAGACGCCTACAGAGGCGCTGACAGAGGCTGCGACGCCGACTGAGGCAAATAGAAGTAGATATAGGTATAGAGAAGGCAGCAGACCCCCCAAACGACAGCGGCAGCGACTGAGACGCCTACATAGACGCTGACAGAGGCTGGGACGCCGACTGAGACGCCGACTGAGGCACATTGGGGTAGATATAGGCATAGAGAAGGCAGGAGACCCTCCAATAAACAGCGGCATCGACTGAGACTTCTACAGAGACACTGACAGAGGCTGGGACGCCGACTGAGACGCCGACTGAGACGCCGACTGATTCTGTGACGCCGACTGAGGCAGATAGGGGTAGATATAGGCATAGAAAAGGCAGCAGACCCCTACCAATCGACAGGGGCAGCAACTGATATGCCTACAGAGACGCTCACAGAGGCTGCGACACCAACTGAGAAGTCGACTGACGCAGATAGGGGTAGATATAGGCATAGAGAAGGCAGTAGACCCCCCAATCGACTGCGGCAGCGACTGAGACGCCTACAGAGACGCTGACAGAGGCTGCGACGCCGACTGAGGCGACGACTGAGGCAGATAGGAGTAGATATAAGCATAGAGACGGCAGCAGACCCCCTTATCGACAGCGGCAGCGACTGAGACGCCTACAGAGACGCTGACTGAGGCAGCTACGCCAACTGAGACGCCGACTGAGCAGATATGGGTAGATATAGGCATAGAGAAGGAAGCAGACCCCCCAATCGGACAGCGGCAGCGACTGAGACGCCTACAGAGACGCTGTTAGAGGCTGCGACGCAGAATAAGAAGCCGACTGAGGTTGATAGGGGTAGATATAGGCATAGAGAAGGCAGCAGACCACCCAAATCGACAGTGGCAGCGACTGAGACGCCTACAGAGACGCTGACACAGGCTGCGACGCCGACTGAGGCAGATAGGGGTAGATATAGGCATATAGAAGGCAGCAGACCCCCCCAATCGACAGCGGCAAAGACTGAGACACTTACAGAGACGCTGACAGAGGCTGCGACGCCGACTGACGCAGATAGGTGTAGATATAGGCATAGAGAAGGCAGCAGACCCCCAATCGATAGCGCAGAGATTGCGACGCCTACAGAGACGCTGACCGAGGCAGCGACGCCAACTGAGAAGTCAACTAACGCAGATAGAGATTGATATAGGCATAGAGAAGGAAGCAGACCCCCCAATCGACACCGGCAGCGACTAAGACGCCTACAGAGACGCTGACAGAGGCTGCGACGCCGACTGAGGCATATAGGGGTAGATATAGGCATAGAGAAGGCAGCGGATGCCCCAATCGACAGCGGCAGCGACTGAGGCGAATACAGAGATGCTGGCAGAGGCTGCGACGCCAACTGAGATGCCGACTGAAACAGATAAGGGTAGATATAGGCATAGAGAAGCAGCAGACCCCCCAATCGACAGCGGCAGCGACTGAGACGCCTACAAAGAAGTTGACAGAGGCTGCGACGCCGACTGAGGCAGATAGGGATAGATATATGCATAGAGAAGGCAGCAGCCCCCAATCGACAGCGGCAGCGACTGAGACGCCTACAGAGACGCTGACGGAGACAGCGACAACGACTGAGACGACGACTGAGGCAGATAGGTGTAGATATAGGCATAGTAAAGGCAGCAGACCCCCCAATCGACAGCGGCAGCGACTGAGATGTATACAGAGACGCTGACAGAGGCTGCAACGCCGACTGAGATGAAGACTGAGGCAGATGGGGGTATATATAAGCATTGAGAAGGCAGCAGACCACCCGATCGATAGCGGTAGCGATTGAGACGACTAAAGAGATGCTGACAGAGGCTGCGACGCCAACTGAGACGCCAACTGAGGCAGAGAGGGGTAGAGATAGGCATAGAGAAGGCATCAGACCCCCCAATCGGCAGCGGCTGCGACTGAGACGGCTACAGAGACGTTGAGAGAGGCTGCGACGCCGACAGAGGCGCCTACTGAGGCAGATAGGGGTAGATATAGACATAGAGAAGGCAGCAGACACCCCAATCGACAGCGACAGCGACTGATACGCCTACAGAGACGCTGACAGAGGCTGCGACGCCGACTGAGACGCCGACTGAAGCAGATAGGGGTAGATATAGGCATAGAGAAGTCAGCAGACCCCCAATCGACAGCGGCAGCGATTGAAACGCCTACAGAGACGCTGACAAAGGCTGGGACGCCGACTGAGGCAAATAGAGGTAGATATAGGCATAGAGAAGGCAGAAGACCCCCAAATCGACAGCGGCAAAGACTGAGACGCCTACAGAGACGCTGACAGAGGCTGCGACGCCTACTGAAACGCCGTCTGGGGCAGATAGGGGTAGATATAGGCATAGAGAAGCCAGCAGACCCCCCCAATCGACAGCGGCAGCGACTGAGACGCCTACAGAGACGCTGACAGAGGCTGCGACGCCGACTGTGGCAGATAGGTGCAGATATAGGCATAGAGAAGGCAGCATACGCCCCAATCGACAGCGGCAGTGACTGAGACGCCTACAGAGACGCTGACAGAGACTGCGACGCCGACTGAGACGCCGACTGAAGCAGATAGAGGTAGATATAGGCATAGAGAAGGCAGCAGACCCCCCAATCGACAGCGGCAGCGACTGAGACGCCTACAGAGACGCTGACTGAGGCTGCGATGCCGACTGAGACGCCGACTGAGGCAGATGAGTAGATATAGGCATAGAGAAGGTAGCAGTCCCGCCATTCTACATCGGCAGCGATTGAAACGCCTACAGAGACGCTGACAGAGGCTGCGACGCCGACTGAGACACCGACTGAGGCAGATAGGTGTAGATATAGGCATAGAGAAGGCAGCAGACCACCCCAATCCACAGTGGCAGCGACTTAGACGCCTACAGAGACGCTGTTAGAGGCTGCGACGCTGAATAAGAAGCCGACTGAGGTAGATAGGGGTAGATATAGGCATAGAGAAGGCAGCAGACCATCCCAATCCACAGTGGCAGCGACTGAGACGCTGACACAGGCTGCGACGCCGACTGAGGCAAATAGAGGTAGATATAGGCATAGAGAAGGCAGCAGACCCCCCCAAACGACAGCAGCAGCGACTGAGACGCCTACAGAGATGCTGACAGAGGCTGGGACGCCGACTGGGGGCAAATAGAGGTAGATATAGCATAGAGAAGACAGCAGACCCCCCCCAATCGACAGCGGCAGCGACTGAGACGCCTACAGAGACGCTGACAGAGGCTGGGACGCCGACTGAGCAAATAGAGGTAGATATAGGCATAGAGAAGGCAGAAGACCCCCAAATCGACAGCGGCAAAGACTGAGACGCCTACCGAGACGCTGACAGAGGCTGCGACGCCGACTGTGGCAGATAGGTGCAGATATAGGCATAGAGAAGGCAGCATACGCCCCAATCGACAGCGGCAGTGACTGAGACGCCTACAGAGACGCTGACAGAGACTGCGACGCCGACTGAGACGCCGACTGGGGCAGATAGGGGTAGATATAGGCATAGAGAAGGCAGCAGACCCCCCAATTGACAGCGGCAGCGACTGAGATGCTTACAGTGACGCTGCCAGAGACTGCAACGCCGACTGAGGCAGATAGGGGCAGACATAGGCATAGAGTAGGCAGCAGACCCCCCAATCGACAGCGGTATTGACTGAGACGCCTACAGAGACGCTGAAAGAGGCTGCGACGCCGACTGAGGCAGATAGGGGTAGATATAGGCATAGAGGCGGCAACAGACCCCGCAATCGACAGCGGCAGTGACTGAGTCGCCTACAGAGACGCTGACAGAAGCTGCGCCGCCGACTGAGACGATGACTGAGGCAGATAGTGGTAGATATCGGCGTAGAGAAGGCTGCAGACCCCCCAATCGACATCGGCAGCGACTGAGACGCCTACAGAGATGCTGACTAAGCCTGCGATGCCGACTGAGGCAGATAGGGGTAGATATAGGCATAGAGGAGGCAGCATACCCCCCAATCGACAGCGGCAGCGACTGAGACGCTGCGACCCCGAATGAGACGCCGACTGTAGCAGATAGGTGCATATATAGGCATAGAGAAGGCAGCAGTCCCCCATTCTACATCGGCAGCGATTGAAACGCCTACAGAGACGCTGACAGAGGCTGCGACGCCGACTGAGACGCCGACTGAGGCAGATAGGTGTAGATATAGGCATAGAGAAGGCAGCAGACCCCCCAATCGACAGCGGCAGCGACTGAGACGCCCACAGAGACGCTGACTGAGGCTGCGACGCCGACTGAGACGCCGACTGAGGTAGGTAGGGGTAGATATAGGCATAGAGAAGGCAGCAGACCACCCCAATCCACAGTGGCAGCGACTGAGACGCTGACACAGGCTGCGACGCCGACTGAGGCAAATAGAGGTAGATATAGGCATAGAGACGGCAGCAGCCCCCCAAACGACAGCAGCAGCGACTGAGACGCCTACAGAGATGCTGACAGAGGCTGGGACGCCGACTGAGGCAAATAGAGGTAGATATAGGCATAGAGAAGGCAGCAGACCCCCCAATCGACAGCGGCAGCGACTGAGACGCCTACAGAGGCGCTGACAGAGGCTGCGACGCCGACTGAGTCAGATAGGGTAGATATAGGCATAGAGAAGGAAGCAGACCCCCCAATAAACAGTTGCATCGACTGAGACTTCTACAGAGACCCTGACAGAGGCTGGAATGCCGACTGAGACGCGACTGAGGCAGATAGGGGTAAATATAGGCATAGAGAAGGCAGCAGACCCCCAAATCGACAGCGGCAGCGACTGAGACGCCTACAGAGACGCTGATAGAGGCTGCGACGCCGACTGAGGCGACGACTGAGGCAGATAGGGGTAGATATAGGCATAGAGAAGGCAGGAGACCCCCCAATCGACAGCGGCAGCGACTGAGACGCCTACAGAGACGCTGACAGAGGCTGGGACGCCGACTGAGGCAAATAGAGGTAGATATAGGCATAGAGAAGGCAGAAGACCCCCAAATCGACAGCGGCAAAGACTGAGACGCCTACAGAGCCGCTGACAGAGGCTGCGACGCCGACTGTGGCAGATAGGTGCAGATATAGGCATAGAGAAGGCAGCATACGCCCCAATCGACAGCGGCAGTGACTGAGACGCCTACAGAGACGCTGACAGAGACTGCGACGCCGACTGAGACGCCGACAGGGGCAGATAGTGGTAGATATAGGCATAGAGAAGGCAGCAGACCCCCCAATTGACAGCGGCAGCGACTGAGATGCTTACAGAGACGCTGCCAGAGACTGCAACGCCGACTGAGGCAGATAGGGGCAGATATAGGCATAGAGAAGGCAGCAGACCCCCCAATCGACAGCGGTATTGACTGAGACGCCTACAGAGACGCTGAAAGAGGCTGCGATGCCGTCTGAGGCAGATAGGGGTAGATATAGGCATAGAGACGGCAACAGACCCCGCAATCGACAGCGGCAGTGACTGAGACGCCTACAGAGACGCTGACAGAGGCTGCGACGCCGACTGAGACGCCGACTGAAGCAGATAGGGGTAGATATAGGCATAGAGAAGGCAGCAGACCCCCAATCGACAGCGGCAGCGATTGAAACGCCTACAGAGACGCTGACAGAGGCTGGGACGCCGACTGAGGCAAATAGAGGTAGATATAGGCATAGAGAAGGCAGAAGACCCCCAAATCGACAGCGGCAAAGACTGAGACGCCTACAGAGACGCTGGCAGAGGCTGCGACGCCCACTTAAACGCCGTCTGAGGCAGATAGGGGTAGATATAGGCATAGAGAAGGCAGCAGACCCCCCCCCCAATCGACAGCGGCAGCGACTGAGACGCCTACAGAGACGCTGACAGAGGCTGCGACGCCGACTGTGGCAGATAGGTGCAGATATAGGCATAGAGAAGGCAGCATACGCCCCAATCGACAGCGGCAGTGACTGAGACGCCTACAGAGACGCTGACAGAGACTGCGACGCCGACTGAGACGCCGACTGAAGCAGATAGAGGTAGATATAGGCAGAGAGAAGGCAGCAGACCCCCAATCGACAGCGGCAGCGACTGAGACGCCTACAGAGACGCTGACTGAGGCTGCGATGCCGACTGAGACGCCGACTGAGGCAGATAGAGTAGATATAGGCATAGAGAAGGTAGCAGTCCCGCCATTCTACATCGGCAGCGATTGAAACGCCTACAGAGACGCTGACAGAGGCTGCGACGCCGACTGAGACGCCGACTGAGGCAGATAGGTGTAGATATAGGCATAGAGAAGGCAGCAGACCACCCCAATCCACAGTGGCAGCGACTGAGACGCCTACAGAGACGCTGTTAGAGGCTGCGACGCCGAATAAGAAGCCGACTGAGGTAGATAGGGGTAGATATAGGCATAGAGAAGGCAGCAGACCATCCCAATCCACAGTGGCAGCGACTGAGACGCTGACACAGGCTGCGACGCCGACTGAGGCAAATAGAGGTAGATATAGGCATAGAGAAGGCAGCAGACCCCCCAAACGACAGCAGCAGCGACTGAGACGCCTACAGAGATGCTGACAGAGGCTGGGACGCCGACTGAGGCAAATAGAGGTAGATATAGGCATAGAGAAGACAGCAGACCCCCCCAATCGACAGCGGCAGCGACTGAGACGCCTACAGAGACGCTGACAGAGGCTGGGACGCCGACTGAGGCAAATAGAGGTAGATATAGGCATAGAGAAGGCAGAAGACCCCCAAATCGACAGCGGCAAAGACTGAGACGCCTACCGAGACGCTGACAGAGGCTGCGACGCCGACTGTGGCAGATAGGTGCAGATATAGGCATAGAGAAGGCAGCATACGCCCCAATCGACAGCGGCAGTGACTGAGACGCCTACAGAGACGCTGACAGAGACTGCGACGCCGACTGAGACGCCGACTGGGGCAGATAGGGGTAGATATAGGCATAGAGAAGGCAGCAGACCCCGCAATCGACAGCGGCAGTGACTGAGTCGCCTACAGAGACGCTGACAGAAGCTGCGCCGCCGACTGAGACGATGACTGAGGCAGATAGTGGTAGATATAGGCGTAGAGAAGGCTGCAGACCCCCCAATCGACATCGGCAGCGACTGAGACGCCTACAGAGATGCTGACTAAGCCTGCGATGCCGACTGAGGCAGATAGGGGTAGATATAGGCATAGAGGCGGCAACAGACCCCGCAATCGACAGCGGCAGTGACTGAGTCGCCTACAGAGACGCTGACAGAAGCTGCGCCGCCGACTGAGACGATGACTGAGGCAGATAGTGGTAGATATAGGCGTAGAGAAGGCTGCAGACCCCCCAATCGACATCGGCAGCGACTGAGACGCCTACAGAGATGCTGACTAAGCCTGCGATGCCGACTGAGGCAGATAGGGGTAGATATAGGCATAGAGGAGGCAGCATACCCCCCAATCGACAGCGGCAGCGACTGAGACGCTGCGACCCCGAATGAGACGCCGACTGTAGCAGATAGGTGCATATATAGGCATAGAGAAGGCAGCAGTCCCCCATTCTACATCGGCAGCGATTGAAACGCCTACAGAGACGCTGACAGAGGCTGCGACGCCGACTGAGACGCCGACTGAGGCAGATAGGTGTAGATATAGGCATAGAGAAGGCAGCAGACCCCCCAATCGACAGCGGCAGCGACTGAGACGCCCACAGAGACGCTGACTGAGGCTGCGACGCCGACTGAGACGCCGACTGAGGCAAATATGGGTAGATATAGGCATAGAGAAGGCAGCAGACCCCCCAATCGACAGCGGCAGCGACTGAGACGCCTGCAGAGACGCTGTTAGAGGCTGCGACGCCGAATAAGAAGCCGACTGAGGTAGATAGGGGTAGATATAGGCATAGAGAAGGCAGCAGACCACCCCAATCCACAGTGGCAGCGACTGAGACGCTGACACAGGCTGCGACGCCGACTATGGCAAATAGAGGTAGATATAGGCATAGAGACGGCAGCAGACCCCCCAAACGACAGCAGCAGCGACTGAGACGCCTACAGAGATGCTGACAGAGGCTGGGACGCCGACTGAGGCAAATAGAGGTAGATATAGGCATAGAGAAGGCAGCAGACCCCCCAATCGACAGCGGCAGCGACTGAGACGCCTACAGAGGCGCTGACAGAGGCTGCGACGCCGACTGAGTCAGATAGGGGTAGATATAGGCATAGAGAAGGAAGCAGACCCCCCAATAAACAGTTGCATCGACTGAGACTTCTACAGAGACCCTGACAGAGGCTGGAATGCCGACTGAGACGCCGACTGAGGCAGATAGGGGTAAATATAGGCATAGAGAAGGCAGCAGACCCCCCAATCGACAGCGGCAGCGACTGAGATGCTTACAGAGACGCTGCCAGAGACTGCAACGCCGACTGAGGCAGATAGGGGCAGATATAGGCATAGAGAAGGCAGCAGACCCCCCAATCGACAGCGGTATTGACTGAGACGCCTACAGAGACGCTGATAGAGGCTGCGACGCCGACTGAGGCGACGACTGAGGCAGATAGGGGTAGATATAGGCATAGAGAAGGCAGGAGACCCCCCAATCGACAGCGGCAGCGACTGAGACGCCTACAGAGACGCTGACAGAGGCTGGGACGCCGACTGAGGCAAATAGAGGTAGATATAGGCATAGAGAAGGCAGAAGACCCCCAAATCGACAGCGGCAAAAACTGAGACGCCTACAGAGCCGCTGACAGAGGCTGCGGCGCCCACTGAGACGCCGTCTGGGGCAGATAGGGGTAGATATAGGCATAGAGAAGGCAGCAGACCCCCCCCCCCCCAATCGACAGCGGCAGCGACTGAGACGCCTACAGAGACCCTGACAGAGGCTGCGACGCCGACTGTGGCAGATAGGGGTAGATATAGGCATAGAGACGGCAGCAGACCCCCCAAACGACAGCAGCAGCGACTGAGATGCTTACAGAGACGCTGCCAGAGACTGCAACGCCGACTGAGGCAGATAGGGGCAGATATAGGCATAGAGAAGGCAGCAGACCCCCCAATCGACAGCGGTATTGACTGAGACGCCTACAGAGACGCTGAAAGAGGCTGCGATGCCGTCTGAGGCAGATAGGGGTAGATATAGGCATAGAGACGGCAACAGACCCCGCAATCGACAGCGGCAGTGACTGAGACGCCTACAGAGACGCTGACAGAGGCTGCGACGCCGACTGAGACGCCGACTGAAGCAGATAGGGGTAGATATAGGCATAGAGAAGGCAGCAGACCCCCAATCGACAGCGGCAGCGATTGAAACGCCTACAGAGACGCTGACAGAGGCTGGGACGCCGACTGAGGCAAATAGAGGTAGATATAGGCATAGAGAAGGCAGAAGACCCCCAAATCGACAGCGGCAAAGACTGAGACGCCTACAGAGACGCTGACAGAGGCTGCGACGCCCACTGAAACGATGTCTGGGGCAGATAGGGATAGATATAGGCATAGAGAAGGCAGCAGACCCCCCCAATCGACAGCGGCAGCGACTGAGACGCCTACAGAGACGCTGACAGAGGCTGCGACGCCGACTGTGGCAGATAGGTGCAGATATAGGCATAGAGAAGGCAGCATACGCCCCAATCGACAACGGCAGTGACTGAGACGCCTACAGAGACGCTGACAGAGACTGCGACGCCGACTGAGACGCCGACTGAAGCAGATAGAGGTAGATATAGGCATAGAGAAGGCAGCAGACCCCCAATCGACAGCGGCAGCGACTGAGACGCCTACAGAGACGCTGACTGAGGCTGCGATGCCGACTGAGACGCCGACTGAGGCAGATAGAGTAGATATAGGCATAGAGAAGGCAGCAGACCACCCCAATCCACAGTGGCAGCGACTGAGACGCCTACAGAGACGCTGTTAGAGGCTGCGACGCCGAATAAGAAGCCGACTGAGGTAGATAGGGGTAGATATAGGCATAGAGAAGGCAGCAGACCATCCCAATCCACAGTGGCAGCGACTGAGACGCTGACACAGGCTGCGACGCCGACTGAGGCAAATAGAGGTAGATATAGGCATAGAGAAGGCAGCAGACCCCCCAAACGACAGCAGCAGCGACTGAGACGCCTACAGAGACGCTGACAGAGGCTGGGACGCCGACTGAGGCAAATAGAGGTAGATATAGGCATAGAGAAGGCAGAAGACCCCCAAATCGACAGCGGCAAAGACTGAGACGCCTACCGAGACGCTGACAGAGGCTGCGACGCCCACTGAGACGCCGTCTGGGACAGATAGGGGTAGATATAGGCATAGAGAAGGCAGCAGACCCCCCCAATCGACAGCGGCAGCGACTGAGACGCCTACAGAGACGCTGACAGAGGCTGCGACGCCGACTGTGGCAGATAGGTGCAGATATAGGCATAGAGAAGGCAGCATACGCCCCAATCGACAGCGGCAGTGACTGAGACGCCTACAGAGACGCTGACAGAGACTGCGACGCCGACTGAGACGCCGACTGGGGCAGATAGGGGTAGATATAGGCATAGAGAAGGCAGCAGACCCCCCAATTGACAGCGGCAGCGACTGAGATGCTTACAGAGACGCTGCCAGAGACTGCAACGCCGACTGAGGCAGATAGGGGCAGACATAGGCATAGAGAAGGCAGCAGACCCCCCAATCGACAGCGGTATTGACTGGGACGCCTACAGAGACGCTGAAAGAGGCTGCGACGCCGACTGAGGCATATAGGGGTAGATATAGGCATAGAGGCGGCAACAGACCCCGCAATCGACAGCGGCAGTGACTGAGACGCCTACAGAGACGCTGACAGAAGCTGCGCCGCCGACTGAGACGATGACTGAGGCAGATAGTGGTAGATATAGGCGTAGAGAAGGCTGCAGACCCCCCAATCGACATCGGCAGCGACTGAGACGCCTACAGAGGTGCTGACTAAGCCTGCGATGCCGACTGAGGCAGATAGGGGTAGATATAGGCATAGAGGAGGCAGCATACCCCCCAATCGACAGCGGCAGCGACTGAGACGCTGCGACCCCGAATGAGACGCCGACTGTAGCAGATAGGTGCATATATAGGCATAGAGAAGGCAGCAGTCCCCCATTCTACATCGGCAGCGATTGAAACGCCTACAGAGACGCTGACAGAGGCTGCGACGCCGACTGAGACGCCGACTGAGGCAGATAGGTGTAGATATAGGCATAGAGAAGGCAGCAGACCCCCCAATCGACAGCGGCAGCGACTGAGACGCCCACAGAGACGCTGACTGAGGCTGCGACGCCGACTGAGACGCCGACTGAGGCAAATATGGGTAGATATAGGCATAGAGAAGGCAGCAGACCCCCCAATCGACAGCGGCAGCGACTGAGACGCCTACAGAGACGCTGTTAGAGGCTGCGACGCCGAATAAGAAGCCGACTAAGGTAGATAGGGGTAGATATAGGCATAGAGAAGGCAGCAGACCACCCCAATCCACAGTGGCAGCGACTGAGACGCTGACACAGGCTGCGACGCCGACTGAGGTAAATAGAGGTAGATATAGGCATAGAGAAGGCAGCAGACCCCCAAATCGACAGCGGCAAAGACTGAGACGCCTACAGAGGCGCTGACAGAGGCTGCGACGCCGACTGAGTCAGATAGGGGTAGATATAGGCATAGAGAAGGAAGCAGACCCCCCAATAAACAGCTGCATCGACTGAGACTTCTACAGAGACCCTGACAGAGGCTGGAATGCCGACTGAGACGCCGACTGAGGCAGATAGGGGTAAATATAGGCATAGAGAAGGCAGCAGACCCCCCAATCGACAGCGGCAGCGACTGAGACGCCTACAGAGACGCTGATAGAGGCTGCGACGCCGACTGAGGCAGATAGGGGTAGATATAGGCATAGAGAAGGCAGGAGACCCCCCCAATCGACAGCGGCAGCGACTGAGACGCCTACAGAGACGCTGACAGAGGCTGGGACGCCGACTGAGGCAAATAGAGGTAGATATAGGCATAGAGAAAGCAGAAGACCCCCAAATCGACAGCGGCAAAGACTGAGACGCCTACAGAGCCACTGACAGAGGCTGCGACGCCCACTGAGACGCCGTCTGGGGCAGATAGGGGTAGATATAGGCATAGAGACGGCAGCGGACCCCCCAAACGACAGCAGCAGCGACTGAGATGCTTACAGAGACGCTGCCAGAGACTGCAACGCCGACTGAGGCAGATAGGGGCAGATATAGGCATAGAGAAGGCAGCAGACCCCCCAATCGACAGCGGTATTGACTGAGACGCCTACAGAGATGCTGACAGAGGCTGGGACGCCGACTGAGGCAAATAGAGGTAGACATAGGCATAGAGAAGGCAGAAGACCCCCAAATCGACAGCGGCAAAGACTGAGACGCCTACAGAGGCGCTGACAGAGGCTGCGACGCCGACTGAGTCAGATAGGGGTAGATATAGGCATAGAGAAGGAAGCAGACCCCCCAATAAACAGCTGCATCGACTGAGACTTCTACAGAGACCCTGACAGAGGCTGGAATGCCGACTGAGACGCCGACTGAGGCAGATAGGGGTAAATATAGGCATAGAGAAGGCAGCAGACCCCCCAATCGACAGCGGCAGCGACTGGTCGCTGATAGAGGCTGCGACGCCGACTGAGGCAGATAGGGGTAGATATAGGCATAGAGAAGGCAGGAGACCCCCCCAATCGACAGCGGCAGCGACTGAGACGCCTACAGAGACGCTGACAGAGGCTGGGACGCCGACTGAGGCAAATAGAGGTAGATATAGGCATAGAGAAAGCAGAAGACCCCCAAATCGACAGCGGCAAAGACTGAGACGCCTACAGAGCCACTGACAGAGGCTGCGACGCCCACTGAGACGCCGTCTGGGGCAGATAGGGGTAGATATAGGCATAGAGACGGCAGCGGACCCCCCAAACGACAGCAGCAGCGACTGAGATGCTTACAGAGACGCTGCCAGAGACTGCAACGCCGACTGAGGCAGATAGGGGCAGATATAGGCATAGAGAAGGCAGCAGACCCCCCAATCGACAGCGGTATTGACTGAGACGCCTACAGAGACGCTGAAAGAGGCTGCGATGCCGTCTGAGGCAGATAGGGGTAGATATAGGCATAGAGACGGCAACAGACCCCGCAATCGACAGCGGCAGTGACTGAGACGCCTACAGAGACGCTGACAGAGGCTGCGACGCCGACTGAGACGCCGACTGAAGCAGATAGGGGTAGATATAGGCATAGAGAAGGCAGCAGACCCCCAATCGACAGCGGCAGCGATTGAAACGCCTACAGAGACGCTGACAGAGGCTGGGACGCCGACTGAGGCAAATAGAGGTAGATATAGGCATAGAGAAGGCAGAAGACCCCCAAATCGACAGCGGCAAAGACTGAGACGCCTACAGAGACGCTGACAGAGGCTGCGACGCCCACTGAAACGCCGTCTGGGGCAGATAGGGGTAGATATAGGCATAGAGAAGGCAGCAGACCCCCCCAATCGACAGCGGCAGCGACTGAGACGCCTACAGAGACGCTGACAGAGGCTGCGACGCCGACTGTGGCAGATAGGTGCAGATATAGGCATAGAGAAGGCAGCATACGCCCCAATCGACAGCGGCAGTGACTGAGACGCCTACAGAGACGCTGACAGAGACTGCGACGCCGACTGAGACGCCGACTGAAGCAGATAGAGGTAGATATAGGCATAGAGAAGGCAGCAGACCCCCAATCGACAGCGGCAGCGACTGAGACGCCTACAGAGACGCTGACTGAGGCTGCGATGCGACTGAGACGCCGACTGAGGCAGATAGAGTAGATATAGGCATAGAGAAGGCAGCAGACCACCCCAATCCACAGTGGCAGCGACTGAGACGCCTACAGAGACGCTGTTAGAGGCTGCGACGCCGAATAAGAAGCCGACTGAGGTAGATAGGGGTAGATATAGGCATAGAGAAGGCAGCAGACCATCCCAATCCACAGTGGCAGCGACTGAGACGCTGACACAGGCTGCGACGCCGACTGAGGCAAATAGAGGTAGATATAGGCATAGAGAAGGCAGCAGACCCCCCAAACGACAGCAGCAGCGACTGAGACGCCTACAGAGATGCTGACAGAGGCTGGGACGCCGACTGAGGCAAATAGAGGTAGATATAGGCATAGAGAAGACAGCAGACCCCCCAATCGACAGCGGCAGCGACTGAGACGCCTACAGAGACGCTGACAGAGGCTGGGACGCCGACTGAGGCAAATAGAGGTAGATATAGGCATAGAGAAGGCAGAAGACCCCCAAATCGACAGCGGCAAAGACAGAGACGCCTACCGAGACGCTGACAGAGGCTGCGACGCCCACTGAGACGCCGTCTGGGACAGATAGGGGTAGATATAGGCATAGAGAAGGCAGCAGACCCCCCCAATCGACAGCGGCAGCGACTGAGACGCCTACAGAGACGCTGACAGAGGCTGCGACGCCGACTGTGGCAGATAGGTGCAGATATAGGCATAGAGAAGGCAGCATACGCCCCAATCGACAGCGGCAGTGACTGAGACGCCTACAGAGACGCTGACAGAGACTGCGACGCCGACTGAGACGCCGACTGGGGCAGATAGGGGTAGATATAGGCATAGAGAAGGCAGCAGACCCCCCAATTGACAGCGGCAGCGACTGAGATGCTTACAGAGACGCTGCCAGAGACTGCAACGCCGACTGAGGCAGATAGGGGCAGAGATAGGCATAGAGAAGGCAGCAGACCCCCCAATCGACAGCGGTATTGACTGGGACGCCTACAGAGACGCTGAAAGAGGCTGCGACGCCGACTGAGGCAGATAGGGGTAGATATAGGCATAGAGGCGGCAACAGACCCCGCAATCGACAGCGGCAGTGACTGAGACGCCTACAGAGACGCTGATAGAAGCTGCGCCGCCGACTGAGACGATGACTGAGGCAGATAGTGGTAGATATAGGCGTAGAGAAGGCTGCAGACCCCCCAATCGACATCGGCAGCGACTGAGACGCCTACAGAGATGCTGACTAAGCCTGCGATGCCGACTGAGGCAGATAGGGGTAGATATAGGCATAGAGGAGGCAGCATACCCCCCAATCGACAGCGGCAGCGACTGAGACGCTGCGACCCCGAATGAGACGCCGACTGTAGCAGATAGGTGCATATATAGGCATAGAGAAGGCAGCAGTCCCCCATTCTACATCGGCAGCGATTGAAACGCCTACAGAGACGCTGACAGAGGCTGCGACGCCGACTGAGACGCCGACTGAGGCAGATAGGTGTAGATATAGGCATAGAGAAGGCAGCAGACCCCCCAATCGACAGCGGCAGCGACTGAGACGCCTACAGAGACGCTGTTAGAGGCTGCGACGCCGAATAAGAAGCCGACTGAGGTAGATAGGGGTAGATATAGGCATAGAGAAGGCAGCAGACCACCCCAATCCACAGTGGCAGCGACTGAGACGCTGACACAGGCTGCGACGCCGACTGAGGCAAATAGAGGTAGATATAGGCATAGAGAAGGCAGCAGACCCCCCAAACGCCAGCAGCAGCGACTGAGACGCCTACAGAGATGCTGACAGAGGCTGGGACGCCGACTGAGGCAAATAGAGGTAGATATAGGCATAGAGAAGGCAGAAGACCCCCAAATCGACAGCGGCAAAGACTGAGACGCCTACAGAGGCGCTGACAGAGGCTGCGACGCCGACTGAGTCAGATAGGGGTAGATATAGGCATAGAGAAGGAAGCAGACCCCCCAATAAACAGCTGCATCGACTGAGACTTCTACAGAGACCCTGACAGAGGCTGGAATGCCGACTGAGACGCCGACTGAGGCAGATAGGGGTAAATATAGGCATAGACAAGGCAGCAGACCCCCCAATCGACAGCGGCAGCGACTGAGACGCCTACAGAGACGCTGATAGAGGCTGCGACGCCGACTGAGGCGACGACTGAGGCAGATAGGGGTAGATATAGGCATAGAGAAGGCAGGAGACCCCCCCAATCGACAGCGGCAGCGACTGAGACGCCTACAGAGACGCTGACAGAGGCTGGGACGCCGACTGAGGCAAATAGAGGTAGATATAGGCATAGAGAAAGCAGAAGACCCCCAAATCGACAGCGGCAAAGACTGAGACGCCTACAGAGCCACTGACAGAGGCTGCGACGCCCACTGAGACGCCGTCTGGGGCAGATAGGGGTAGATATAGGCATGGCGAAGGCAGCAGACCCCCCCAATCGACAGCGGCAGCGACTGAGACGCCTACAGAGACGCTGACAGAGGCTGCGACGCCGACTGTGGCAGATAGGTGCAGATATAGGCATAGAGAAGGCAGCATACGCCCCAATCGACAGCGGCAGTGACTGAGACGCCTACAGAGACGCTGACAGAGACTGCGACGCCGACTGAGACGCCGACTGGGGCAGATAGTGGTAGATATAGGCATAGAGAAGGCAGCAGACCCCCCAATTGACAGCGGCAGCGACTGAGATGCTTACAGAGACGCTGCCAGAGACTGCAACGCCGACTGAGGCAGATAGGGGCAGATATAGGCATAGAGAAGGCAGCAGACCCCCCAATCGACAGCGGTATTGACTGAGACGCCTACAGAGACGCTGAAAGAGGCTGCGATGCCGACTGAGGCAGATAGGGGTAGATATAGGCATAGAGACGGCAACAGACCCCGCAATCGACAGCGGCAGTGACTGAGACGCCTACAGAGACGCTGACAGAAGCTGCGCCGCCGACTGAGACGATGACAGAGGCAGATAGTGGTAGATATAGGCGTAGAGAAGGCTGCAGACCCCCCCAATCGACATCGGCAGCGACTGAGACGCCTACAGAGATGCTGACTAAGCCTGCGACGCCGACTGAGGCAGATAGGGGTAGATATAGGCATAGAGGAGGCAGCATACCCCCCAATCGACAGCGCCAGCGACTGAGACGCTGCGACCCCGACTGAGACGCCGACTGTAGCAGATAGGTGCATATATAGGCATAGAGAAGGCAGCAGTCCCCCATTCTACTTCGGCAGCGATTGAAACGCCTACAGAGACGCTGACAGAGGCTGGGACGCCGACTGAGACGCCGACTGAGGCAGATAGGTGTAGATATAGGCATAGAGAAGGCAGCAGACCCCCCAATCGACAGCGGCAGCGACTGAGACGCCCACAGAGACGCTGACTGAGGCTGCGACGCCGACTGAGACGCCGACTGAAGCAGATATGGGTAGATATAGGCATAGAGAAGGCAGCAGACCCCCCAATCGACAGCGGCAGCGACTGAGACGCCTACAGAGACGCTGTTAGAGGCTGCGACGCCGAATAAGAAGCCGACTGAGGTAGATAGGGGTAGATATAGGCATAGAGAAGGTAGCAGACCACCCCAATCCACAGTGGCAGCGACTGAGACGCTGACACAGGCTGCGACGCCGACTGAGGCAAATAGAGGTAGATATAGGCATAGAGAAGGCAGCAGACCCCCCAAACGACAGCAGCAGCGACTGAGACGCCTACAGAGATGCTGACAGAGGCTGGGACGCCGACTGAGGCAAATAGAGGTAGATATAGGCATAGAGAAGGCAGCAGACCCCCCCAATCGACAGCGGCAGCGACTGAGACGCCTACAGAGGCGCTGACAGAGGCTGCGACGCCGACTGAGTCAGATAGGGGTAGATATAGGCATAGAGAAGGAAGCAGACCCCCCAATAAACAGCTGCATCGACTGAGACTTCTACAGAGACCCTGACAGAGGCTGGAATGCCGACTGAGACGCCGACTGAGGCAGATAGGGGTAAATATAGGCATAGAGAAGGCAGCAGACCCCCCAATCGACAGCGGCAGCGACTGAGACGCCTACAGAGACGCTGATAGAGGCTGCGACGCCGACTGAGGCGACGACTGAGGCAGATAGGGGTAGATATAGCCATAGAGAAGGCAGGAGACCCCCCAATCGACAGCGGCAGCGACTGAGACGCCTACAGAGACGCTGACAGAGGTTGGGACGCCGACTGAGGCAAATAGAGGTAGATATAGGCATAGAGAAGGCAGAAGACCCCCAAATCGACAGCGGCAAAGACTGAGACGCCTACAGAGACGCTGACAGAGGCTGCGACGCCCACTGAGACGCCGTCTGGGGCAGATAGGGGTAGATATAGGCATCGAGAAGGCAGCAGAACCCCCCAATCGACAGCGGCAGCGACTGAGACGCCTACAGAGACGCTGACAGAGGCTGCGACGCCGACTGTGGCAGATAGGTGCAGATATAGGCATAGAGAAGGCAGCATACGCCCCAATCGACAGCGGCAGTGACTGAGACGCCTACAGAGACGCTGACAGAGACTGCGACGCCGACTGAGACGCCGACTGGGGCAGATAGGGGTAGATATAGGCATAGAGAAGGCAGCAGACCCCCCAATTGACAGCGGCAGCGACTGAGATGCTTACAGAGACGCTGCCAGAGACTGCAACGCCGACTGAGGCAGATAGGGGCAGATATAGGCATAGAGAAGGCAGCAGACCCCCCAATCGACAGCGGTATTGAATGAGACACCTACAGAGACGCTGAAAGAGGCTGCGACGCCGACTGTGGCAGATAGGGGTAGATATAGGCATAGAGACGGCAACAGACCCCGCAATCGACAGCGGCAGTGACTGAGACGCCTACAGAGACGCTGACAGAAGCTGCGCCGCCGACTGAGACGATGACTGAGGCAGATAGTGGTAGATACAGGCGTAGAGAAGGCTGCAGACCCTCCAATCGACATCGGCAGCGACTGAGACGCCGACAGAGATGCTGACTAAGCCTGCGACGCCGACTGAGACGCCGACTGAGGCAGATAGGGGTAGATATAGGCATAGAGGAGGCAGCATACCCCCCAATCGACAGCGGCAGCGACTGAGACGCTGCGACGCCGTCTGAGACGCCATCTGAGACGGACAGGGGTAGATATAGGCATAGAGAAGGCAGCAGACCCCCAATCGACAGCGGCAGCGACTGAGACGCCTACAGAGACGCTGACTGAGGCTGCGACGCCGACTGAGACGCCGACTGAGGCAGATAGGTGTAGATATAGGCATAGAGAAGGCAGCAGACCCCCAATCGACAGCGGCAGCGACTGAGACGCCTACAGAGACGCTGACTGAGGCTGCGACGCCGACTGAGACGCCGACTGAGGCAGATATGGGTAGATATAGGCATAGAGAAGGCAGCAGACCCCCCAATCGACAGCGGGAGCGACTGAGACGCCTACAGAGACGCTGTTAGAGGCTGCGACGCCGAATAAGAAACCGACTGTGGTAGATAGTGGTAGATATAGGCATAGACAAGGCAGCAGACCACCCCAATCCACAGTGGCAGCGACTGAGACACTGACACAGGCTGCGACGCCGACTGAGCAAATAGAGGTAGATATAGGGATAGAGAAGGCAGCAGACCCCCCAATCGACAGCGGCAGCGACTGAGACGCCTACAGAGACGCTGTTAGAGGCTGCGACGCCGAATAAGAAGCCGACTGAGGCAGATAGGTGTAGATATAGGCATAGAGAAGGCAGCAGACCCCCAATCGACAGCGGCAGCGACTGAGACGCCTACAGAGACGCTGACTGAGGCTGCGACGCCGACTGAGACGCCGACTGAGGCAGATATGGGTAGATATAGGCATAGAGAAGGCAGCAGACCCCCCAATCGACAGCGGGAGCGACTGAGACGCCTACAGAGACGCTGTTAGAGGCTGCGACGCCGAATAAGAAACCGACTGTGGTAGATAGTGGTAGATATAGGCATAGACAAGGCAGCAGACCACCCCAATCCACAGTGGCAGCGACTGAGACGCTGACACAGGCTGCGACGCCGACTGAGGCAAATAGAGGTAGATATAGGGATAGAGAAGGCAGCAGACCCCCAAATCGACAGCGGCAGCGAATGAGACGCCTACGGAGACGCTGTTAGAGGCTGCGACGCCGAATAAGAAGCCGACTGAGGTAGATAGGGGTAGATATAGGCATAGAGAAGGCAGCAGACCACCCCAATCCACAGTGGCAGCGACTGAGACGCTGACACAGGCTGCGACGCCGACTGAGGCAAATAGAGGTAGATATAGGCATAGAGAAGGCAGCAGACCCCCCAAACGACAGCAGCAGCGACTGAGACGCCTACAGAGATGCTGACAGAGGCTGGGACGCCGACTGAGGCAAATAGAGGTAGATATAGGCATAGAGAAGGCAGCAGACCCCCCAATCGACAGCGGCAGCGACTGAGACGCCTACAGAGGCGCTGACAGAGGCTGCGACGCCGACTGAGTCAGATAGGGGTAGATATAGGCATAGAGAAGGAAGCAGACCCCCCAATAAACAGATGCATCGACTGAGACTTCTACAGATACCCTGACAGAGGCTGGAATGCCGACTGAGACGCCGACTGAGGCAGATAGGGGTAAATATAGGCATAGAGAAGGCAGCATACGCCCCAATCGACAGCGGCAGTGACTGAGACGCCTACAGAGACGCTGACAGAGACTGCGACGCCGACTGAGGCGACGACTGAGTCAGATAGGGGTAGATATAGGCATAGAGAAGCAGCAGACCCCCCAATTGACAGCGGCAGCGACTGAGATGCTTACAGAGACGCTGCCAGAGACTGCAACGCCGACTGAGGCAGATAGGGGCAGATATAGGCATAGAGAAGGCAGCAGACCCCCCAATCGACAGCGGTATTGACTGAGACACCTACAGAGACGCTGAAAGAGGCTGCGACGCCGACTGAGGCAGATAGGGGTAGATATAGGCATAGAGACGGCAACAGACCCCGCAATCGACAGCGGCAGTGACTGAGACGCCTACAGAGACGCTGACAGAAGCTGCGCCGCCGACTGAGACGATGACTGAGGCAGATAGTGGTAGATACAGGCGTAGAGAAGGCTGCAGACCCTCCAATCGACATCGGCAGCGACTGAGACGCCTACAGAGATGCTGACTAAGCCTGCGACGCCGACTGAGACGCCGACTGAGGCAGATAGGGGTAGATATAGGCATAGAGGAGGCAGCATACCCCCCAATCGACAGCGGCAGCGACTGAGACGCTGCGACGCCGTCTGAGACGCCAACTGAGACGGACAGGGGTAGATATAGGCATAGAGAAGGCAGCAGACCCCCAATCGACAGCGGCAGCGACTGAGACGCCTACAGAGACGCTGACTGAGGCTGCGACGCCGACTGAGACGCCGACTGAGGCAGATAGGTGTAGATATAGGCATAGAGAAGGCAGCAGACCCCCAATCGACAGCGGCAGCGACTGAGACGCCTACAGAGACGCTGACTGAGGCTGCGACGCCGACTGAGACGCCGACTGAGGCAGATATGGGTAGATATAGGCATAGAGAAGGCAGCAGACCCCCCAATCGACAGCGGGAGCGACTGAGACGCCTACAGAGACGCTGTTAGAGGCTGCGGCGCCGAATAAGGAACCGACTGTGGTAGATAGTGGTAGATATAGGCATAGACAAGGCAGCAGACCACCCCAATCCACAGTGGCAGCGACTGAGACACTGACACAGGCTGCGACGCCGACTGAGGCAAATAGAGGTAGATATAGGGATAGAGAAGGCAGCAGACCCCCCAATCGACAGCGGCAGCGACTGAGACGCCTACAGAGACGCTGTTAGAGGCTGCGACGCCGAATAAGAAGCCGACTGAGGTAGATAGGGGTAGATATAGGCATAGAGAAGGCAGCAGACCACCCCAATCCACAGTGGCAGCGACTGAGACGCAGACACAGGCTGAGACGCCGACTGAGGCAGATAGGGTAGATATAGGCATAGAGAAGGTAGCAGTCCCCCCATTCTACATCGGCAGCAATTGAAACGCCTACAGAGACGCTGACAGAGGCTGCGACGCCGACTGAGACGCCGACTGAGGCAGATAGGTGTAGCTATAGGCATAGAGAAGGCAGCAGACCCCCAATCGACAGCGGCAGCGACTGAGACGCCTACAGAGACGCTGACTGAGGCTGCGACGCCGACTGAGACGCCGACTGAGGCAGATATGGGTAGATATAGGCATAGAGAAGGCAGCAGACCCCCCCAATCGACAGCGGGAGCGACTGAGACGCCTACAGAGACGCTGTTAGAGGCTGCGACGCCGAATAAGAAACCGACTGTGGTAGATAGTGGTAGATATAGGCATAGACAAGGCAGCAGACCACCCCAATCCACAGTGGCAGCGACTGAGACGCTGACACAGGCTGCGACGCCGACTGAGGCAAATAGAGGTAGATATAGGGATAGAGAAGGCAGCAGACCCCCCAATCGACAGCGGCAGCGACTGAGACGCCTACGGAGACGCTGTTAGAGGCTGCGACGCCGAATAAGAAGCCGACTGAGGTAGATAGGGGTAGATATAGGCATAGAGAAGGCAGCAGACCCCCATTCTACATCGGCAGCGATTGAAACGCCTACAGAGACGCTGACAGAGGCTGCGACGCCGACTGAGACGCCGACTGAGGCAGATAGGTGTAGATATAGGCATAGAGAAGGCAGCAGACCCCCCAATCGACAGCGGTAGCGACTGAGACGCCCACAGAGACGCTGAATGAGGCTGCGACGCCGACTGAGACGCCGACTGAGGCAGATATGGGTAGATATAGGCATAGAGAAGGCAGCAGACCCCCCAATCGACAGCGGCAGCGACTGAGACGCCTACAGAGACGCTGTTAGAGGCTGCGACGCCGAATAAGAAGCCGACTGAGGTAGATAGGGGTAGATATAGGCATAGAGAAGGCAGCAGACCACCCCAATCCACAGTGGCAGCGACTGAGACGCTGACACAGGCTGCGACGCCGACTTAGGCAAATAGAGGTAGATATAGGCATAGAGAAGGCAGCAGACCCCCCCAAACGACAGCAGCAGCGACTGAGACGCCTACAGAGATGCTGACAGAGGCTGGGACGCCGACTGAGGCAAATAGAGGTAGATATAGGCATAGAGAAGGCAGCAGACCCCCCCAATCGACAGCGGCAGCGACTGAGACGCCTACAGAGGCGCTGACAGAGGCTGCGACGCCGACTGAGTCAGATAGGGGTAGATATAGGCATAGAGAAGGAAGCAGACCCCCCAATAAACAGCTGCATCGACTGAGACTTCTACAGAGACCCTGACAGAGGCTGGAATGCCGACTGAGACGCCGACTGAGGCAGATAGGGGTAAATATAGGCATATAGAAGGCAGCAGACCCCCCAATCGACAGCGGCAGCGACTGAGACGCCTACAGAGACGCTGATAGAGGCTGCGACGCCGACTGAGGCGACGACTGAGGCAGATAGGGGTAGATATAGGCATAGAGAAGGCAGGAGACCCCCCAATCGACAGCGGCAGCGACTGAGACGCCTACAGAGACGCTGACAGAGGCTGGGACGCCGACTGAGGCAAATAGAGGTAGATATAGGCATAGAGAAGGCAGAAGACCCCCAAATCGACAGCGGCAAAGACTGAGACGCCTACAGAGACGCTGACAGAGGCTGCGACGCCCACTGAGACGCCGTCTGGGGCAGATAGGGGTAGATATAGGCATAGCGAAGGCAGCAGACCCCCCCAATCGACAGCGGCAGCGACTGAGACGCCTACAGAGACGCTGACAGAGGCTGCGACGCCGACTGTGGCAGATAGGTGCAGATATAGGCATAGAGAAGTCAGCATACGCCCCAATCGACAGCGGCAGTGACTGAAACGCCTACAGAGACGCTGACAGAGACAGCGACGCCGACTGAGACGCCGACTGGGGCAGATAGCGGTAGATATAGGCATAGAGAAGGCAGCAGACCCCTCAATTGACAGCGGCAGCGACTGAGATGCTTACAGAGACGCTGCCAGAGACTGCAACGCCGACTGAGGCAGATAGGGGCAGATATAGGCATAGAGAAGGCAGCAGACCCCCCAATCGACAGCGGTATTGACTGAGACGCCTACAGAGACGCTGAAAGAGGCTGCGACGCCGACTGAGGCAGATAGGGGTAGATATAGGCATAGAGACGGCAACAGACCCCGCAATCGACAGCGGCAGTGACTGAGACGCCTACAGAGCCGCTGACAGAAGCTGCGCCGCCGACTGAGACGATGACTGAGGCAGATAGGGGTAGATATAGGCATAGAGGAGGCAGCATACCCCCCAATCGACAGCGGCAGCGACTGAGGCGCCTACAGAGACGCTGACTGAGGCTGCGATGCCGACTGAGGCAGATAGGGTAGATATAGGCATAGAGAAGGTAGCAGTCCCCCCATTCTACATCGGCAGCAATTGAAACGCCTACAGAGACGCTGACAGAGGCTGCGACGCCGACTGAGGCAGATAGGTGTAGATATAGGCATAGAGAAGGCAGCAGACCCCCAATCGACAGCGGCAGCGACTGAGACGCCTACAGAGACGCTGACTGAGGCTGCGACGCCGACTGAGACGCCGACAGAGGCAGATATGGGTAGATATAGGCATAGAGAAGGCAGCAGACCCCCCCAATCGACAGCGGGAGCGACTGAGCCGCCTACAGAGACGCTGTTAGAGGCTGCGACGCCGAATAAGAAACCGACTGAGGTAGATAGTGGTAGATATAGGCATAGAGAAGGCAGCAGACCACCCCAATCCACAGTGGCAGCGACTGAGACGCTGACACAGGCTGCGACGCCGACTGAGGCAAATAGAGGTAGATATAATGATAGAGAAGGCAGCAGACCCTCCAAACGACAGCGGCAGCGACTGAGACGCCTACAGAGATGCTTACAGAGGCTGGGACGCCGACTGAGGCAAATAGAGGTAGATATTGGCATAGAGAAGGCAGCAGAACCCCCCCAATCGACAGCGGCAGCGACCGAGACGCCTACAGAGGCGCTGACAGAGGCTGCGACGCCGACTGAGTCAAATAGGGGTAGATATAGGCATAGAGAAGGAAGCAGACCCCCCAATAAACAGCTGCATCGACTGAGACTTCTACAGATACCCTGACAGAGGCTGGGATGCCGACTGAGACGCCTACTGAGGCAGATAGGGGTAAATATAGGCATAGAGAAGGCAGCAGACCCCCCAATCGACAGCGGCAGCGACTGAGAGGCCTACAGAGACGCTGATAGAGGCTGCGACGCCGACTGAGGCGACGACTGAGGCAGATAGGTGTAGATATAGGCATAGAGAAGGCAGGAGACCCCCCCAATCGACAGCGGCAGCGACTGAGACGCCTACAGAGACGCTGACAGAGGCTGGGACGCCGACTGAGGCAAATAGAGGTAGATATAGGCATAGAGAAGGCAGCAGACCCCCCAATTGACAGCGGCAGCGACTGAGATGCTTACAGAGACGCTGCCAGAGACTGCAACGCCGACTGAGGCAGATAGGGGCAGATATAGGCATAGAGAAGGCAGCAGAACCCCCAATCGACAGCGGTATTGACTGAGACGCCTACAGAGACGCTGAAAGAGGCTGCGACGCCGACTGAGGCAGATAGGGTTAGATATAGGCATAGAGACGGCAACAGACCCCGCAATCGACAGCGGCAGTGACTGAGAGGCCTACAGAGACGCTGACAGAGACTGCGACGCCGACTGAGACGCCGACTGGGGCAGATAGGGGTAGATATAGGCATAGAGAAGGCAGCAGACCCCCCAATTGACAGCGGCAGCGACTGAGATGCTTACAGAGACGCTGCCAGAGACTGCAACGCCGACTGAGGCAGATAGGGGCAGATATAGGCATAGAGAAGGCAGCAGACACCCCAATCGACAGCGGTATTGACTGAGACGCCTACAGAGACGCTGAAAGAGGCTGCGACGCCGACTGAGGCAGATAGGGGTAGATATAGGCATAGAGACGGCAACAGACCCCGCAATCGACAGCGGCAGTGACTGAGACGCCTACAGAGACGCTGACAGAAGCTGCGCCGCCGACTGAGACGATGACTGAGGCAGATAGTGGTAGATATAGGCGTAGAGAAGCCTGCAGACCCCCCAATCGACAGCGGGAGCGACTGAGACGCCTACAGAGACGCTGTTAGAGGCTGCGGCGCCGAATAAGGAACCGACTGTGGTAGATAGTGGTAGATATAGGCATAGACAAGGCAGCAGACCACCCCAATCCACAGTGGCAGCGACTGAGACACTGACACAGGCTGCGACGCCGACTGAGGCAAATAGAGGTAGATATAGGGATAGAGAAGGCAGCAGACCCCCCAATCGACAGCGGCAGCGACTGAGACGCCTACAGAGACGCTGTTAGAGGCTGCGACGCCGAATAAGAAGCCGACTGAGGTAGATAGGGGTAGATATAGGCATAGAGAAGGCAGCAGACCACCCCAATCCACAGTGGCAGCGACTGAGACGCAGACACAGGCTGAGACGCCGACTGAGGCAGATAGGGTAGATATAGGCATAGAGAAGGTAGCAGTCCCCCCATTCTACATCGGCAGCAATTGAAACGCCTACAGAGACGCTGACAGAGGCTGCGACGCCGACTGAGACGCCGACTGAGGCAGATAGGTGTAGCTATAGGCATAGAGAAGGCAGCAGACCCCCAATCGACAGCGGCAGCGACTGAGACGCCTACAGAGACGCTGACTGAGGCTGCGACGCCGACTGAGACGCCGACTGAGGCAGATATGGGTAGATATAGGCATAGAGAAGGCAGCAGACCCCCCCAATCGACAGCGGGAGCGACTGAGCCGCCTACAGAGACGCTGTTAGAGGCTGCGACGCCGAATAAGAAACCGACTGAGGTAGATAGTGGTAGATATAGGCATAGAGAAGGCAGCAGACCACCCCAATCCACAGTGGCAGCGACTGAGACGCTGACACAGGCTGCGACGCCGACTGAGGCAAATAGAGGTAGATATAATGATAGAGAAGGCAGCAGACCCTCCAAACGACAGCGGCAGCGACTGAGACGCCTACAGAGATGCTTACAGAGGCTGGGACGCCGACTGAGGCAAATAGAGGTAGATATTGGCATAGAGAAGGCAGCAGAACCCCCCCAATCGACAGCGGCAGCGACCGAGACGCCTACAGAGGCGCTGACAGAGGCTGCGACGCCGACTGAGTCAAATAGGGGTAGATATAGGCATAGAGAAGGAAGCAGACCCCCCAATAAACAGCTGCATCGACTGAGACTTCTACAGATACCCTGACAGAGGCTGGGATGCCGACTGAGACGCCTACTGAGGCAGATAGGGGTAAATATAGGCATAGAGAAGGCAGCAGACCCCCCAATCGACAGCGGCAGCGACTGAGAGGCCTACAGAGACGCTGATAGAGGCTGCGACGCCGACTGAGGCGACGACTGAGGCAGATAGGTGTAGATATAGGCATAGAGAAGGCAGGAGACCCCCCCAATCGACAGCGGCAGCGACTGAGACGCCTACAGAGACGCTGACAGAGGCTGCGACGCCGACTGAGGCAAATAGAGGTAGATATAGGCATAGAGAAGGCAGCAGACCCCCCAATTGACAGCGGCAGCGACTGAGATGCTTACAGAGACGCTGCCAGAGACTGCAACGCCGACTGAGGCAGATAGGGGCAGATATAGGCATAGAGAAGGCAGCAGAACCCCCAATCGACAGCGGTATTGACTGAGACGCCTACAGAGACGCTGAAAGAGGCTGCGACGCCGACTGAGGCAGATAGGGTTAGATATAGGCATAGAGACGGCAACAGACCCCGCAATCGACAGCGGCAGTGACTGAGAGGCCTACAGAGACGCTGACAGAGACTGCGACGCCGACTGAGACGCCGACTGGGGCAGATAGGGGTAGATATAGGCATAGAGAAGGCAGCAGACCCCCCAATTGACAGCGGCAGCGACTGAGATGCTTACAGAGACGCTGCCAGAGACTGCAACGCCGACTGAGGCAGATAGGGGCAGATATAGGCATAGAGAAGGCAGCAGACACCCCAATCGACAGCGGTATTGACTGAGACGCCTACAGAGACGCTGAAAGAGGCTGCGACGCCGACTGAGGCAGATAGGGGTAGATATAGGCATAGAGACGGCAACAGACCCCGCAATCGACAGCGGCAGTGACTGAGACGCCTACAGAGACGCTGACAGAAGCTGCGCCGCCGACTGAGACGATGACTGAGGCAGATAGTGGTAGATATAGGCGTAGAGAAGCCTGCAGACCCCCAATTGACATCGGCAGCGACTGAGACGCCTACAGAAATGCTGACTAAGCCTGCGACGCCGACTGAGACGCCGACTGAGGCAGATAGGGGTAGATATAGGCATAGAGGAGGCAGCATACCCCCCAATCGACAGCGGCAGCGACTTAACCGCTGCGACGCCGACTGAGACGCCGACTGCAGCAGATAGGTGCATATATAGGCATAGAGAAGGCAGCAGACCCCCATTCGACAGCGGCAGCGACTGAGACGCCTACAGAGACGCTGACAGAGGCTGCGACGCCGACTGAGACGACGACTGACGCAGTTAGGGGTAGATATAGGCATTGAGAGGGCAGCAGACCCCCCAATCGATAGAGCAGCGATTGAGACGCCTACAGAGACGCTGACAGAGGCTGCGACGCCGTCTGAGACGCCAACTGAGACAGGCAGGGGTAGATATAGGCATAGAGAAGGCAGCAGACCCCCAATCGAGAGCGGCAGCGACTGAGACGCCTACAGAGACGCTGACTGAGGCTGGGACGCCGACTGAGGCAAATAGAGGTAGATATTGGCATAGAGAAGGCAGCAGACCCCCCCCAATCGACAGCGGCAGCGACTGAGACGCCTACAGAGGCGCTGACAGAGGCTGCGACGCCGACTGAGTCAGATAGGGGTAGATATAGGCATAGAGAAGGAAGCAGACCCCCCAATAAACAGCTGCATCGACTGAGACTTCTACAGAGACCCTGACAGAGGGTGGGATGCCGACTGAGACGCCGACTGAGGCAGATATGGGTAGATATAGGCATAGAGAAGGCAGCAGACCCCCCCAATCGACAGCGGCAGCGACTGAGAGGCCTACAGAGACGCTGATAGAGGCTGCGACGCCGACTGAGGCGACGACTGAGGCAGATAGGGGTAGATATAGGCATAGAGAAGGCAGGAGACCCCCCAATCGACAGCGGCAGCGACTGAGGCGCCTACAGAGACGCTGACAGAGGCTGCGACGCCCACTGAGACGCCGTCTGGGGCAGATAGGGGTAGATATAGGCATAGAGAAGGCAGCAGACCCCCCCAATCGACAGCGGCAGCGAGTGAGACGCCTACAGAGACGCTGACAGAGGCTGCGACGCCGACTGTGGCAGATAGGTACAGATATAGGCATAGAGAAGGCAGCATACGCCCCAATCGACAGCGGCAGTGACTGAGACGCCTACAGAGACGCTGACAGAGACTGCGACGCCGACTGAGACGCCGACTGGGGCAGATAGGGGTAGATATAGGCATAGAGAAGGCAGCAGACCCCCCAATTGACAGCGGCAGCAACTGAGATGCTTACAGAGACGCTGCCAGAGACTGCAACGCCGACTTTGGCAGATATAGGCATAGAGAAGGCAGCAGACCCCCCAATCGACAGCGGTATTGACTGAGACGCCTACAGAGACGCTGAAAGAGGCTGCGACGCCGACTGAGGCAGATAGGGGTAGATATAGGCATAGAGACGGCAACAGACCCCGCAATCGACAGCGGCAGTGACTGAGACGCCTACAGAGACGCTGACAGAGGCTGCGACGCCGACTGAGACTCAGACTGAGGCAGATAGGGGTAGATATAAGCATAGAGAAGGCAGCAGACTCCCCCCAATCGACAGCGACATCGACTGAGACTCCTACAGAGACGCTGACAGAAGCTGCGCCGCCGACTGAGACGATGACTGAGGCAGATAGTGGTAGATATAGGCGTAGAGAAGGCTGCAGACCCCCCAATCGACATCGGCAGCGACTGAGACGCCTACAGAGATGCTGACTAAGCCTGCGACGCTGACTGAGACGCCGACTGAGGCAGATAGGGGTAGATATAGGCATAGAGGAGGCAGCATACCCCCCAATCGACAGCGGCAGCGACTGAGACGCTGCGACGCCGACTGAGACGCCAACTGTAGCAGATAGGTGCAGATATAGGCATAGAGAAGGCAGCAGACCCCCATTCGACAGCGGCAGCGACTGAGACGCCTACAGAGACGCTGACAGAGGCTGGGACGCCGACTGAGGCAAATAGAGGTAGATATAGGCATAGAGAAGGCAAAAGACCCCCAAATCGACAGCGGCAAAGACTGAGACGCCTACAGAGACGCTGACAGAGGCTGCGACGCCCACTGAGACGCCGTCTGGGGCAGATAGGGGTAGATATAGGCATAGAGAAGGAAGCAGACCCCCCAATAAACAGCTGCATCGACTGAGACTTCTACAGAGACCCTGACAGAGGCTGGGATGCCGACTGAGACGCCGACTGAGGCAGATAGGGGTAAATATAGGCATAGAGAAAGCAGCAGACCCCCCAATCGACAGCGGCAGCGACTGAGAGGCCTACAGAGACGCTGATAGAGGCTGCGACGCCGACTGAGGCGACGACTGAGGCAGATAGGGGTAGATATAGGCATAGAGAAGGCAGGAGACCCCCCAATCGACAGCGGCAGCGACTGAGACGCCTACAGAGACGCTGACAGAGGCTGCGACGCCCACTGAGACGCCGTCTGGGGCAGATAGGGGTAGATATAGGCATAGAGAAGGCAGCAGACCCCCCCCAATCGACAGCGGCAGCGACTGAGACGCCTACAGAGACGCTGACAGAGGCTGCGACGCCGACTGTGGCAGATAGGTACAGATATAGGCATAGAGAAGGTAGCATACGCCCCAATCGACAGCGGCAGTGACGGAGACGCCTACAGAGACGCTGACAGAGACTGCGACGCCGACTGAGACGCCGACTGGGGCAGCTGGGGTAGATATAGGCATAGAGAAGGCAGCAGACCCCCCAATTAACAGCGGCGGCAACTGAGATGCTTACAGAGACGCTGCCAGAGACTGCAACGCCGACTGAGGCAGATATAGGCATAGAGAAGGCAGCAGACCCCCCAATCGACAGCGGTATTGACTGAGACGCCTACAGAGACGCTGAAAGAGGCTGCGACGCCGACTGAGGCAGATAGGGGTAGATATAGGCATAGAGACGGCCACAGACCCCGCAATCGACAGCGGCAGTGACTGAGACGCCTACAGAGACGCTGACAGAGACTGCGACGCCGACTGACACGATGACTGAGGCAGATAGTGGTAGATATAGGCGTAGAGAAGGCTGCAGACCCCCCAATCGACATCGGCAGCGACTGAGACGCCTACAGAGATGCTGACTAAGCCTGCGACGCCGACTGAGACGCCGACTGAGGCAGATAGGGGTAGATATAGGCATAGAGGAGGCAGCATACCCCCCAATCGACAGCGGCAGTGACTGAGACGCTGCGACGCCGACTGAGACGCCGACTGTAGCAGATAGGTGCAGATATAGGCATAGAGAAGGCAGCAGACCCCCATTCGACAGCGGCAGCGACTGAGACGCCTACAGAGACGCTGACAGAGGCTGGGACGCCGACTGAGGCAAATAGAGGTAGATATAGGCATAGAGAAGGCAGAAGACCCCCAAATCGACAGCGGCAAAGACTGAGACGCCTACAGAGACGCTGACAGAAGCTGCGACGCCCACTGAGACGCCGTCTGGGGCAGATAGGGATAGATTTAGGCATAGCGAATGCAGCAGACCCCCCCAATCGACAGCGGCAGCGACTGAGACGCCTACAGAGACGCTGACAGAGGCTGCGACGCCGACTGTGGCAGATAGGTGCAGATATAGGCATAGAGAAGGCAGCATACGCCCCAATCGACAGCGGCAGTGACTGAGACGCCTACAGAGACGCTGACAGAGACTGCGACGCCGACTGAGACGCCGACATGGGCAGATAGGGGTAGATATAGGCATAGAGAAGGCAGCAGACCCCCAATTGACAGCGGCAGCGACTGAGATGCTTACAGAGACGCTGCCAGAGACTGCAACGCCGATTGAGGCAGATAGGGGCAGATATAGGCATAGAGAAGGCAGCAGACCCCCAATCGACAGCGGTATTGACTGAGACGCCTACAGATACGCTGAAAGAGGCTGCGACGCCGACTGAGGCAGATAGGGGTAGATATAGGCATAGAGACGGCAACAGACCCCGCAATCGACAGCGGCAGTGACTGAGACGCCTACAGAGACGCTGACAGAAGCTGCGCCGCCGACTGAGACGATGACTGAGGCAGATAGTGGTAGATATAGGCGTAGAGAAGGCTGCAGACCCCCCAATCGACATCGGCAGCGACTGAGACGCCTACAGAGATGCTGACTAAGCCTGCGACGCCGACTGAGACGCCGACTGAGGCAGATAGGGGTAGATATAGGCATAGAGGAGGCAGCATACCCCCCAATCGACAGCGGCAGCGACTGAGACGCTGCGACGCCGACTGAGACGGCGACTGTAGCAGATAGGTGCATATATAGGCATAGAGAAGGCAGCAGACCCCCATTCGACAGCGGCAGCGACTGAGACGCCTACAGAGACGCTGACAGAGGCTGCGACGCCGACTGAGACGACGACTGACGCAGTTAGGGGTAGATATAGGCATTGAGAGGGCAGCAGACCCCCCAATCGATAGAGCAGCGATTGAGACGCTGACTGAGGCTGCGATGCCGACTGAGACGCCGACTGAGGCAGATAGGGTAGATATAGGCATAGAGAAGGCAGCAGACCCCCAATCGACAGCGGCAGCGACTGAGACGCCTACAGAGACGCTGACTGAGGCTGCGACGCCGACTGAGACGCCGACTGAGGCAGATATGGGTAGATATAGGCATAGAGAAGGCAGCAGACCCCCCAATCGACAGCGGCAGCGACTGAGACGCCTACAGAGACGCTTTTAGAGGCTGCGACGCCGAATAAGAAGCCGACTAAGGTAGATAGTGGTAGATATAGGCATAGAGAAGGCAGCAGACCACCCCAATCCACAGTGGCAGCGACTGAGACGCTGACACAGGCTGCGACGCCGACTGAGGCAAATAGAGGTAGATATAGGCATAGAGAAGGCAGCAGACCCCCCAAACGACAGCGGCAGCGACTGAGACGCCTACAGAGATGCTGACAGACGCTGGGACGCCGACTGAGGCAAATAGAGGTAGATATTGGCATAGAGAAGGCAGCAGACCCCCACCAATCGACAGCGGCAGCGACTGAGACGCCTACAGAGGCGCTGACAGAGGCTGCGACGCCGACTGAGTCAGATAGGGGTAGATATAGGCATAGAGAAGGAAGCAGACCCCCCAATAAACAGCTGCATCGACTGAGACTTCTACAGAGACCCTGACAGAGGCTGGGATGCCGACTGAGACGCCGACTGAGGCAGATAGGGGTAAATATAGGCATAGAGAAGGCAGCAGGCCCCCCAATCGACAGCGGCAGCGACTGAGAGGCCTACAGAGACGCTGATAGAGGCTGCGACGCCGACTGAGGCGACGACTGAGGCAGATAGGGGTAGATATAGGCATAGAGAAGGCAGGAGACCCCCCAATCGACAGCGGCAGCGACTGAGACGCCTACAGAGACGCTGACAGAGGCTGGGACGCCGACTGAGGCAAATAGAGGTAGATATAGACATAGAGAAGGCAGAAGACCCCCCAATTGACAGCGGCAGCGACTGAGATGCTTACACAGACGTTGCCAGAGACTGCAACGCCGAGTGAGGCAGATATAGGCATAGAGAAGGCAGCAGACCCCCCCAATCGACAGCGGTATTGACTGAGACGCCTACAGAGACGCTGACAGAGGCTGCGACGCCGACTGAGACGACGACTGACGCAGTTAGGGGTAGATATAGGCATTGAGAGGGCAGCAGACCCCCCAATCGATAGAGCAGCGATTGAGACGCCTACAGAGACGCTGACAGAGGCTGCGACGCCGTCTGAGACGCCAACTGAGACAGACAGGGGTAGATATAGGCATAGAGAAGGCAGCAGACCCCCAATCGACAGCGGCAGCGACTGAGACGCCTACAGAGACGCTGACAGAGGCTGCGACGCCCACTGAGACGCCGTCTGGGGCAGATAGGGGTAGATATAGGCATAGAGAAGGCAGCAGTCCCCCCAATCGACAGCGGCAGCGACTGAGACGCCTACAGAGACGCTGACTGAGGCTGCGATGCCGACTGCGACGCCGACTGAGGCAGATAGGGTAGATATAGGCATAGAGAAGGTAGCAGTCCCCCCATTCTACATCGGCAGCAATTGAAACGCCTACAGAGACGCTGACAGAGGCTGCGACGCCGACTGAGACGCCGACTGAGGCCCATAGGTGTATATATAGGCATAGAGAAGGCAGCAGACCCCCATTCGACAGCGGCAGCGACTGAGACGCCTACAGAGACGCTAACAGAGGCTGCGACGCCGACTGAGACGACGAGTGACGCAGTTAGGGGTAGATATAGGCATTGAGAGGGCAGCAGACCCCCCAATCGATAGAGCAGCGATTGAGACGCCTACAGAGACGCTGACAGAGGCTGCGACGCCGTCTGAGACGCCAACTGAGACAGACAGGGGTAGATATAGGCATAGAGAAGGCAGCAGACCCCCAATCGACAGCGGCAGCCACTGAGACGCCTACAGAGACGCTGACAGAGGCTGCGACGCCCACTGAGACGCCGTCTGGGGCAGATAGGGGTAGATATAGGCATAGAGAAGGCAGCAGACCCCCCCAATCGACAGCGGCAGCGACTGAGACGCCTACAGAGACGCTGACAGAGGCTGCGACGCCGTCTGAGACGCCAACTGAGACAGACAGGGGTAGATATAGGCATAGAGAAGGCAGCAGACCCCCAATCGACAGCGGCAGCGACTGAGACGCCTACAGAGACGCTGACTGGGGCTGCGATGCCGACTGAGACGCCGACTGAGGCAGATAGGGTAGATATAGGCATAGAGAAGGTAGCATTCCCCCCATTCTACATCGGCAGCGATTGAAACGCCTACAGAGACGCTGACAGAGGCTGCGACGCCCACTGAGACGCCGTCTGGGGCAGATAGGGGTAGATATAGGCATAGAGAAGGCAGCAGACCCCCCCAATCGACAGCGGCAGCGACTGAGACGCCTACAGAGACGCTGACTGAGGCTGCGATGCCGACTGCGACGCCGACTGAGGCAGATAGGGTAGATATAGGCATAGAGAAGGTAGCAGTCCCCCCATTCTACATCGGCAGCAATTGAAACGCCTACAGAGACGCTGACAGAGGCTGCGACGCCGACTGAGACGCCGACTGAGGCACATAGGTGTATATATAGGCATAGAGAAGGCAGCAGACCCCCATTCGACAGCGGCAGCGACTGAGACGCCTACAGAGACGCTGACAGAGGCTGCGACGCCGACTGAGACGACGAGTGACGCAGTTAGGGGTAGATATAGGCATTGAGAGGGCAGCAGACCCCCCAATCGATAGAGCAGCGATTGAGACGCCTACAGAGACGCTGACAGAGGCTGCGACGCCGTCTGAGACGCCAACTGAGACAGACAGGGGTAGATATAGGCATAGAGAAGGCAGCAGACCCCCAATCGACAGCGGCAGCGACTGAGACGCCTACAGAGACGCTGACAGAGGCTGCGACGCCCACTGAGACGCCGTCTGGGGCAGATAGGGTAGATATAGGCATAGAGAAGGCAGCAGACCCCCCAATCGACAGCGGCAGCGACTGAGACGCCTACAGAGACGCTGGCAGAGGCTGCAACGCCGACTGTGGCAGATAGGTACAGATATAGGCATAGAGAAGGCAGCATACGCCCCAATCGACAGCGGCAGTGACTGAGACGCCTACAGAGACGCTGACAGAGACTGCGACGCCGACTGAGACGCCGACTGGGGCAGATAGGGGCAGATATAGGCATAGAGAAGGCAGCAGACCCCCCAATTGACAGCGGCAGCAACTGAGATGCTTACAGAGACGCTGCCAGAGACTGCAACGCCGACTGAGGCAGATATAGGCATAGAGAAGGCAGCAGACCCCCCAATCGACAGCGGTATTGACTGAGACGCCTACAGAGACGCTGACAGAGACTGCGACGCCGACTGAGACTCAGACTGAGCCAGATAGGGGTAGATATAAGCATAGAGAAGGCAGCAGACTCCCCCCAATCGACAGCGACATCGACTGAGACTCCTACAGAGACGCTGACAGAAGCTGCGCCGCCGACTGAGACGATGACTGAGGCAGATAGTGGTAGATATAGGCGTAGAGAAGGCTGCAGACCCCCCAATCGACATCGGCAGCGACTGAGACGCCTACAGAGATGCTGACTAAGCCTGCAACGCCGACTGAGACGCCGACTGAGGCAGATAGGGGTAGATATAGGCATAGAGAAGGCATCATACCCCCCAATCGACAGCGGCAGCGACTGAGACGCTGCGACGCCGACTGAGACGCCGACTGTAGCAGATAGGTGCAGATATAGGCATAGAGAAGGCAGCAGACCCCCATTGGACAGCGGCAGCGACTGAGACGCGTACAGAGACGCTGACAGAGGCTGCGACGCCGACTGAGACGACGACTGACGCAGTTAGGGGTAGATATAGGCATTGAGAGGGCAGCAGACCCCCCAATCGATAGAGCAGCGATTGAGACGCCTACAGAGACGCTGACAGAGGCTGCGACGCCAACTGAGACAGACAGGGGTAGATATAGGCATAGAGAAGGCAGCAGACCCCCAATCGACAGCGGCAGTGACTGAGACGCCTACAGAGACGCTGACAGAGACTGCGACGCCGACTGAGACGCCGACTGGGGCAGATAGATGTAGATATAGGCATAGAGAAGGCAGCAGACCCCCCAATTGACAGCGGCAGCAACTGAGATGCTTACAGAGACGCTGCCAGAGACTGCAACGCCGACTTTGGCAGATATAGGCATAGAGAAGGCAGCAGACCCCCCAATCGACAGCGGTATTGACTGAGACGCCTACAGAGACGCTGAAAGAGGCTGCGACGCCTTCTGAGGCAGATAGGGGTAGATATAGGCATAGAGACGGCAACAGACCCCGCAATCGACAGCGGCAGTGACTGAGACGCCTACAGAGACGCTGACAGAGGCTGCGACGCCGACTGAGACTCAGACTGAGGCAGATAGGGGTAGATATAAGCATAGAGAAGGCAGCAGACTCCCCCCAATCGACAGCGACATCGACTGAGACTCCTACAGAGACGCTGACAGAAGCTGCGCCGCCGACTGAGACGATGACTGAGGCAGATAGTGGTAGATATAGGCGTAGAGAAGGCTGCAGACCCCCCAATCGACATCGGCAGCGACTGAGACGCCTACAGAGATGCTGACTAAGGCTGCGACGCTGACTGAGACGCCGACTGAGGCAGATAGGGGTAGATATAGGCATAGAGGAGGCAGCATACCTCCCAATCGACAGCGGCAGCGACTGAGACGCTGCGACGCCGACTGAGACGCCAACTGTAGCAGATAGGTGCAGATATAGGCATAGAGAAGGCAGCAGACCCCCATTCGACAGCGGCAGCGACTGAGACGCCTACAGAGACGCTGACAGAGGCTGGGACGCCGACTGAGGCAAATAGAGGTAGATATAGGCATAGAGAAGGCAGAAGACCCCCAAATCGACAGCGGCAAAGACTGAGACGCCTACAGAGACGCTGACAGAGGCTGCGACGCCCACTGAGACGCCGTCTGGGGCAGATAGGGGTAGATATAGGCATAGAGAAGGAAGCAGACCCCCCAATAAACAGCTGCATCGACTGAGACTTCTACAGAGACCCTGACAGAGGCTGGGATGCCGACTGAGACGCCGACTGAGGCAGATAGGGGTAAATATAGGCATAGAGAAGGCAGCAGACCCCACAATCGACAGCGGCAGCGACTGAGAGGCCTACAGAGACGCTGATAGAGGCTGATACGCCGACTGAGGCGACGACTGAGGCAGATAGGGGTAGATATAGGCATAGAGAAGGCAGGAGACCCCCCAATCGACAGCGGCAGCGACTGAGACGCCTACAGAGACGCTGACAGAGGCTGCGACGCCCACTGAGACGCCGTCTGGGGCAGATAGGGGTAGATATAGGCATAGAGAAGGCAGCAGACCCCCCCAATCGACAGCGGCAGCGACTGAGACGCCTACAGAGACGCTGACAGAGGCTGCGACGCCGACTGTGGCAGATAGGTACAGATATAGGCAAAGAGAAGGCAGCATACGCCCCAATCGACAGCGGCAGTGACGGAGACGCCTACAGAGACGCTGACAGAGACTGCGACGCCGACTGAGACGCCGACTGGGGCAGCTGGGGTAGATATAGGCATAGAGAAGGCAGCAGACCCCCCAATTAACAGCGGCAGCAACTGAGATGCTTACAGAGATGCTGCCAGAGACTGCAACGCCGACTGAGGCAGATATAGGCATAGAGAAGGCAGCAGACCCCCCAATCGACAGCGGTATTGACTGAGACGCCTACAGAGACGCTGAAAGAGGCTGCGACGCCGACTGAGGCAGATAGGGGTAGATATAGGCATAGAGACGGCAACAGACCCCGCAATCGACAGCGGCAGTGACTGAGACGCCTACAGAGACGCTGACAGAGGCTGCGACGCCGACTGAGACTCAGACTGAGGCAGATAGGGGTAGATATAAGCATAGAGAAGGCAGCAGACTCCCCCCAATCGACAGCGACATCGACTGAGACCCCTACAGAGACGCTGACAGAAGCTGCGCCGCCGACTGAGACGATGACTGAGGCAGATAGTGGTAGATATAGGCGTAGAGAAGGCTGCAGACCCCCCAATCGACATCGGCAGCGACTGAGACGCCTACAGAGATGCTGACTAAGCCTGCGACGCCGACTGAGACGCCGACTGAGGCAGATAGGGGTAGATATAGGCATAGAGGAGGCAGCATACCCCCCAATCGACAGCGGCAGCGACTGAGACGCTGCGACGCCGACTGAGACGCCGACTGTAGCAGATAGGTGCATATATAGGCATAGAGAAGGCAGTAGACCCCCATTCGACAGCGGCAGCGACTGAGACGCCTACAGAGACGCTGACAGAGGCTGCGACGCCGACTGAGACGACGACTGACGCAGTTAGGGGTAGATATAGGCATTGAGAGGGCAGCAGACCCCCCCAATCGATAGAGCAGCGATTGAGACGCCTACAGAGTCGCTGACAGAGGCTGCGACGCCGTCTGAGACGCCAACTGAGACAGACAGGGGTAGATATAGGCATAGAGAAGGCAGGAGACCCCCCAATCGACAGCGGCAGCGACTGAGACGCCTACAGAGACGCTGACAGAGGCTGGGACGCCGACTGAGGCAAATAGAGGTAGATATAGGCATAGAGAAGGCAGAAGACCCCCCAATTGACAGCGGCAGCGACTGAGATGCTTACAGAGACGTTGCCAGAGACTGCAACGCCGAGTGAGGCAGATAGGGGCAGATATAGGCATAGAGAAGGCAGCAGACCCCCCAATCGACAGCGGTATTGACTGAGACGCCTACAGAGACGCTGACAGAGGCTGCGACGCCGACTGAGACGACGACTGACGCAGTTAGGGGTAGATATAGGCATTGAGAGGGCAGCAGACCCCCCAATCGATAGAGCAGCGATTGAGACGCCTACAGAGACGCTGACAGAGGCTGCGACGCCGTCTGAGACGCCAACTGAGACAGACAGGGGTAGATATAGGCATAGAGAAGGCAGCAGACCCCCAATCGACAGCGACAGCGACTGAGACGCCTACAGAGACGCTGACAGAGGCTGCGACGCCCACTGAGACGCCGTCTGGGGCAGATAGGGGTAGATATAGGCATAGAGAAGGCAGCAGACCCCCCCAATCGACAGCGGCAGCGACTGAGACGCCTACAGAGACGCTGACTGAGGCTGCGATGCCGACTGCGACGCCGACTGAGGCAGATAAGGTAGATATAGGCATAGAGAAGGTAGCAGTCCCCCCATTCTACATCGGCAGCAATTGAAACGCCTACAGAGACGCTGACAGAGGCTGCGACGCCGACTGAGACGCCGTCTGAGGCACATAGGTGTATATATAGGCATAGAGAAGGCAGCAGACCCCCATTCGACAGCGGCAGCGACTGAGACGCCTACAGAGACGCTGACAGAGGCTGCGACGCCGACTGAGACGACGAGTGACGCAGTTAGGGGTAGATATAGGCATTGAGAGGGCAGCAGACCCCCCAATCGATAGAGCAGCGATTGAGACGCCAACAGAGACGCTGACAGAGGCTGCGACGCCGTCTGAGATGCCAACTGAGAGAGACAGGGGTAGATATAGGCATAGAGAAGGCAGCAGACCCCCAATCGACAGCGGCAGCGACTGAGACGCCTACAGAGACGCTGACAGAGGCTGCGACGCCCACTGAGACGCCGTCTGGGGCAGATAGGGGTAGATATAGGCATAGAGAAGGCAGCAGACCCCCCCAATCGACAGCGGCAGCGACTGAGACGCCTACAGAGACGCTGACAGAGGCTGCGACGCCGACTGTGGCAGATAGGTACAGATATAGGCATAGAGAAGGCAGCATACGCCCCAATCGACAGCGGCAGTGACGGAGACGCCTACAGAGACGCTGACAGAGACTGCGACGCCGACTGAGACGCCGACTGGGGCAGCTGGGGTAGATATAGGCATAGAGAAGGCAGCAGACCCCCCAATTAACAGCGGCAGCAACTGAGATGCTTACAGAGATGCTGCCAGAGACTGCAACGCCGACTGAGGCAGATATAGGCATAGAGAAGGCAGCAGACCCCCCAATCGACAGCGGTATTGACTGAGACGCCTACAGAGACGCTGAAAGAGGCTGCGACGCCGACTGAGGCAGATAGGGGTAGATATAGGCATAGAGACGGCAACAGACCCCGCAATCGACAGCGGCAGTGACTGAGACGCCTACAGAGACGCTGACAGAGGCTGCGACGCCGACTGAGACTCAGACTGAGGCAGATAGGGGTAGATATAAGCATAGAGAAGGCAGCAGACTCCCCCCAATCGACAGCGACATCGACTGAGACCCCTACAGAGACGCTGACAGAAGCTGCGCCGCCGACTGAGACGATGACTGAGGCAGATAGTGGTAGATATAGGCGTAGAGAAGGCTGCAGACCCCCCAATCGACATCGGCAGCGACTGAGACGCCTACAGAGATGCTGACTAAGCCTGCGACGCCGACTGAGACGCCGACTGAGGCAGATAGGGGTAGATATAGGCATAGAGGAGGCAGCATACCCCCCAATCGACAGCGGCAGCGACTGAGACGCTGCGACGCCGACTGAGACGCCGACTGTAGCAGATAGGTGCATATATAGGCATAGAGAAGGCAGTAGACCCCCATTCGACAGCGGCAGCGACTGAGACGCCTACAGAGACGCTGACAGAGGCTGCGACGCCGACTGAGACGACGACTGACGCAGTTAGGGGTAGATATAGGCATTGAGAGGGCAGCAGACCCCCCCAATCGATAGAGCAGCGATTGAGACGCCTACAGAGTCGCTGACAGAGGCTGCGACGCCGTCTGAGACGCCAACTGAGACAGACAGGGGTAGATATAGGCATAGAGAAGGCAGCAGACCCCCAATCGACAGCGGCAGCGACTGAGACGCCTACAGAGACGCTGACTGAGGCTGCGATGCCGACTGAGACGCCGACTGAGGCAGATAGGGTAGATATAGGCATAGAGAAGGTAGCAGTCCCCCCATTCTACATCGGCAGGAATTGAAACGCCTACAGAGACACTGACAGAGGCTGCGACGCCGACTGAGACGCCGACTGAGGCAGATGGGTGTAGATATAGGCATAGAGAAGGCAGCAGACCCCCAATCGACAGCGGCAGCGACTGAGAGGCCTACAGAGACGCTGACTGAGGCTGCGACGCCGACTGAGACGCCGACTGAGGCAGATATGGGTAGATATAGGCATAGAGAAGGCAGCAGACCCCCCAATCGACAGCGGCAGCGACTGAGACGCCTACAGAGACGCTTTTAGAGGCTGCGACGCCGAATAAGAAGCCGACTGAGGTAGATAGTGGTAGATATAGGCATAGAGAAGGCAGCAGACCACCCCAATCCACAGTGGCAGCGACTGAGACGCTGACACAGGCTGCGACGCCGACTGAGGCAAATAGAGGTAGAGATATAGGAATAGAGAAAGCAGCAGACCCCCAATCGACAGCGGCAGCGACTGAGAGGCCTACAGAGACGCTGACAGAGGCTGGGATGCCGACTGAGATGCCGACTGAGGCAGATAGGGGTAGATATAGGCATAGAGAAGGCAGGAGACCCCCCAATCGACAGCGGCAGCGACTGAGACGCCTACAGAGACGCTGACAGAGGCTGGGACGCCGACTGAGGCAAATAGAGGTAGATATAGGCATAGAGAAGGCAGAAGACCCCCCAATTGACAGCGGCAGCGACTGAGATGCTTACAGAGACGTTGCCAGAGACTGCAACGCCGAGTGAGGCAGATAGGGGCAGATATAGGCATAGAGAAGGCAGCAGACCCCCCAATCGACAGCGGTATTGACTGAGACGCCTACAGAGACGCTGACAGAGGCTGCGACGCCGACTGAGACGACGACTGACGCAGTTAGGGGTAGATATAGGCATTGAGAGGGCAGCAGACCCCCCAATCGATAGAGCAGCGATTGAGACGCCTACAGAGACGCTGACAGAGGCTGCGACGCCGTCTGAGACGCCAACTGAGACAGACAGGGGTAGATATAGGCATAGAGAAGGCAGCAGACCCCCAATCGACAGCGACAGCGACTGAGACGCCTACAGAGACGCTGACAGAGGCTGCGACGCCCACTGAGACGCCGTCTGGGGCAGATAGGGGTAGATATAGGCATAGAGAAGGCAGCAGACCCCCCCAATCGACAGCGGCAGCGACTGAGACGCCTACAGAGACGCTGACTGAGGCTGCGATGCCGACTGCGACGCCGACTGAGGCAGATAAGGTAGATATAGGCATAGAGAAGGTAGCAGTCCCCCCATTCTACATCGGCAGCAATTGAAACGCCTACAGAGACGCTGACAGAGGCTGCGACGCCGACTGAGACGCCGTCTGAGGCACATAGGTGTATATATAGGCATAGAGAAGGCAGCAGACCCCCATTCGACAGCGGCAGCGACTGAGACGCCTACAGAGACGCTGACAGAGGCTGCGACGCCGACTGAGACGACGAGTGACGCAGTTAGGGGTAGATATAGGCATTGAGAGGGCAGCAGACCCCCCAATCGATAGAGCAGCGATTGAGACGCCAACAGAGACGCTGACAGAGGCTGCGACGCCGTCTGAGATGCCAACTGAGAGAGACAGGGGTAGATATAGGCATAGAGAAGGCAGCAGACCCCCAATCGACAGCGGCAGCGACTGAGACGCCTACAGAGACGCTGACAGAGGCTGCGACGCCCACTGAGACGCCGTCTGGGGCAGATAGGGGTAGATATAGGCATAGAGAAGGCAGCAGACCCCCCCAATCGACAGCGGCAGCGACTGAGACGCCTACAGAGACGCTGACAGAGGCTGCGACGCCGACTGTGGCAGATAGGTACAGATATAGGCATAGAGAAGGCAGCATACGCCCCAATCGACAGCGGCAGTGACTGAGACGCCTACAGAGACGCTGACAGAGACTGCGACGCCGACTGAGACGCCGACTGGGGCAGATAGGGGTAGATATAGGCATAGAGAAGGCAGCAGACCCCCCAATTGACAGCGGCAGCAACTGAGATGCTTACAGAGACGCTGCCAGAGACTGCAACGCCGACTGAGGCAGATATAGGCATATAGAAGGCAGCAGACCCCCCAATCGACAGCGGTATTGACTGAGACGCCTACAGAGACGCTGAAAGAGGCTGCGACGCCCACTGAGGCAGATAGGGGTAGATATAGGCATAGAGACGGCAACAGACCCCGCAATCGACAGCGGCAGTGACTGAGACGCCTACAGAGACGCTGACAGAGGCTGCGACGCCGACTGAGACTCAGACTGAGGCAGATAGGGGTAGATATAAGCATAGAGAAGGCAGCAGACTCCCCCCAATCGACAGCGATATCGACTGAGACTCCTACAGAGACGCTGACAGAAGCTGCGCCGCCGACTGAGACGATGACTGAGGCAGATAGTGGTAGATATAGGCGTAGAGAAGGCTGCAGACCCCCCAATCGACATCGGCAGCGACTGAGACGCCTACAGAGATGCTGACTAAGCCTGCGACGCCGACTGAGACGCCGACTGAGGCAGATAGGGGTAGATATAGGCATAGAGGAGGCAGCATACCCCCCAATCGACAGCGGCAGCGACTGAGACGCTGCGACGCCGACTGAGACGCCGACTGTAGCAGATAGGTGCAGATATAGGCGTAGAGAAGGCAGCAAACCCCCCATTGGACAGCGGCAGCGACTGAGACGCGTACAGAGTCGCTGACAGAGGCTGCGACGCCGACTGAGACGACGACTGACGCAGTTAGGGGTAGATATAGGCATTGAGAGGGCAGCAGACCCCCCAATCGATAGAGCAGCGATTGAGACGCCTACAGAGACGCTGACAGAGGCTGCGACGCCGTCTGAGACGCCAACTGAGATAGACAGGGCTAGATATAGGCATAGAGAAGGCAGCAGACCCCCAATCGACAGCGGCAGCGACTGAGACGCCTACAGAGACGCTGACTGGGGCTGCGATGCCGACTGAGACGCCGACTGAGGCAGATAGGGTAGATATAGGCATAGAGAAGGTAGCATTCCCCCCATTCTACATCGGCAGCGATTGAAACGCCTACAGAGACGCTGACAGAGGCTGCGACGCCGTTTGAGACGCCGACTGAGGCAGATAGGTGTAGATATAGGCATAGAGAAGGCAGCAGACCCCCAATCGACAGCGGCAGCGACTGAGACGCCTACAGAGACGCTGACTGAGGCTGCGACGCCGACTGAGACGCCGACTGAGGCAGATATGGGTAGATATAGGCATAGAGAAGGCAGCAGACCCCCCAATCGACAGCAGCAGCGACTGAGACGCCTACAGAGACGCTGTTAGAGGCTGCGACGCCGAATAAGAAGCCGACTGAGGTAGATAGGGGTAGATATAGGCATAGAGAAGGCAACAGACCACCCCAATCCACAGTGGCAGCGACTGAGACGCTGACACAGGCTGCGACGCCGACTGAGGCAAATAGAGGTAGATATAGGCATAGAGAAGGCAGCAGACCCCCCAAACGACAGCGGCAGCGACTGAGACGCCTACAGAGATGCTGACAGAGGCTGGGACGCCGACTGAGGCAAATAGAGGTAGATATAGGCATAGAGAAGGCAGCAGACCTCCCCAATCGACAGCGGCAGCGACTGAGACGCCTACAGAGGCGCTGACAGAGGCTGCGACGCCGACTGAGTCAGATAGGGGTAGATATAGGCATAGAGAAGGAAGCAGACCCCCCAATAAACAGCTGCATCGACTGAGACTTCTACAGAGACCCTGACAGAGGCTGGGATGCCGACTGAGACGCCGACTGAGGCAGATAGGGGTAAATATAGGCATAGAGAAGGCAGCAGACCCCCCAATCGACAGCGGCAGCGACTGAGACGCCTACAGAGACGCTGATAGAGGCTGCGATGCCGACTGAGGCGACGACTGAGGCAGATAGGGGTAGATATAGGCATAGAGAAGGCAGGAGACCCCCCAATCGACAGCGGCAGCGACTGAGACGCCTACAGAGACGCTGACAGAGGCTGGGACGCCGACTGAGGCAAATAGAGGTAGATATAGGCATAGAGAATGCAGAAGACCCCCAAATCGACAGCGGCAAAGACTGAGACGCCTACAGAAACGCTGACAGAGGCTGCGACGCCCACTGAGACGCCGTCTAGGGCAGATAGGGGTAGATATAGGCATAGAGAAGGCAGCAGACCCCCCAATTGACAGCGGTATTGACTGAGACGCCTACAGAGACGCTGAAACAGGCTGCGACGCCGACTGAGGCAGATAGGGGTAGATATATAGGCATAGAGACGGCAACAGACCCCGCAATCGACAGCGGCAGTGACTGAGACGCCTACAGAGACGCTGACAGAGGCTGCGACGCCGACTGAGACTCAGACTGAGGCAGATAGGGGTAGATATAAGCATAGAGAAGGCAGCAGACTCCCCCCAATCGACAGCGACATCGACTGAGACTCCTACAGAGACGCTGACAGAAGCTGCGCCGCCGACTGAGACGATGACTGAGGCAGATAGTGGTAGATATAGGCGTAGAGAAGGCTGCAGACCCCCCAATCGACATCGGCAGCGACTGAGACGCCTACAGAGATGCTGACTAAGCCTGCGACGCCGACTGAGACGCCGACTGAGGCAGATAGGGGTAGATATAGGCATAGAGGAGGCAGCATACCCCCCAATCGACAGCGGCAGCGACTGAGACGCTGCGACGCCGACTGAGACTCCGACTGTAGCAGATAGGTGCAGATATAGGCATAGAGAAGGCAGCAGACCCCCATTCGACAGCGGCAGCGACTGAGACGCCTACAGAGACGCTGACAGAGGCTGCGACGCCGACTGAGACGACGACTGACGCACTTAGGGGTAGATATAGGCATTGAGAGGGCAGCAGACCCCCAATCGATAGAGCAGCGATTGAGACGCCTACAGAGACGCTGACAGAGACTGCGACGCCGACTGAGACGCCGACAGGGGAAGATAGGGGTAGATATAGGCATAGAGAAGGCAGCAGACCCCCCCAATTGACAGCTGCAGCGACTGAGATGCTTACAGGGACGCTGCCAGAGACTGCAACGCCGACTGAGGCAGATAGGGGCAGATATAGGCATAGAGAAGGCAGCAGACCCCCCAATCGACAGCGGCAAAGGCTGAGACGCCTACAGAGACGCTGACAGAGGCTGCGACGCCGACTGAGGCAGATAGGGGTAGATATAGGCATAGAGAAAGCAATATACCCCCCAATCGACAGCGGCAGCGACTGAGACGCCTACAGAGACGCTGACAGAGGCTGCGACGCCGACTGTGGCAGATAGGGGCAGATATAGGCATAGAGAAGGCAGCAGACCCCCCAATCGACAGCGGTATTGACTGAGACGCCTACAGAGACGCTGAAAGAGGCTGCGACGCCGACTGAGGCAGATAGGGGTAGATATAGGCATAGAGACGGCAACAGACCCCGCAATCGACAGCGGCAGTGACTGAGACGCCTACAGAGACGCTGACAGAGGCTGCGACGCCGACTGAGACTCAGACTGAGGCAGATAGGGGTAGATATAAGCATAGAGAAGGCAGCAGACTCCCCCCAATCGACAGCGACATCGACTGAGACTCCTACAGAGACGCTGACAGAAGCTGCGACGCCCACTGAGACGCCGACTGGGACAGATAGGGGTAGATATAGGCATAGAGGAGGCAGCATACCCCCCAATCGACATAGGCAGCGACTGAGACGCTGCGACGCCGACTGAGACGCCGACTGTGGCAGATAGGTGCAGACATAGGCATAGAGAAGGCAGCAGACCCCCATTCGACAGTGGCAGCGACTGAGACGCCTACAGAGACGCTGACAGAGGCTGCGACGCCGACTGAGACGACGACTGAGACGACGACTGACGCAGTTAGGGGTAGATATAGGCATTGAGAGGGCAGCAGACCCCCCAATCGATAGAGCAGCGATTGAGACGCCTACAGAGACGCTGACAGAGGCTGCGACGCCGTCTGAGACGCCAACTGAGACAGACAGGGGTAGATATAGGCATAGAGAAGGCAGCAGACCCCCCAATCGACAGCGGCAGCGACTGAGACTTCTACAGAGACGCTGACAGAGGCTGGGACGCCGACTGAGACGCCGACTGAGACGCCGACTGAGACGCCGACTGAGGCAGATAGGGGTAAATATAGGCATAGAGAAGGCAGCAGACCCCCAATCGACAGCGGCAGCGACTGAGACGCCTACAGAGACGCTGATAGATTCTGCAACGCCGACTGAGGTGACGACTGAGGTAGATAGGGGTAGATATTGGCATAGAGAAGGCAGGGGACCCCCCCAATCGACAGCGGCAGCGACTGAGACGCCTACAGAGACGCTGACAGAGGCTGCGACGCCGACTGAGGCAAATAGAGGTGATATAGGCATAGAGAAGGCAGCAGACCCCCCAAACGACAGCGGGAGCGACTGAGACGCCTACAGAGATGCTGACAGAGGCTGGGACGCCTACTGAGGCAATTAGAGGTAGATATAGGCATAGAGAAGGCAGCAGACCCCCCAATCGACAGCGGCAGCGACTGAGACGCCTACATAGGCGCTGACAGAGGCTGCGACGCCGACTGAGACGCCGACTGAGGCAGATAGGGCTAGATATAGGCATAGAAAAGGCAGCAGACCCCTACCAATCGACAGGGGCAGCAACTGATATGCCTACAGAGCCGCTCACAGAGGCTGCGACGCCACCTAAAAAGTCGACTGACGCAGATAGGGGTAGATATGGGCATAGAGAAGGCAGTAGACCCCCCAATCGACAGCGGCAGCGACTGAGACGCCTACAGAGACGCTGACAGAGGCTGCGACGCCGACTGAGGCGACGACTGAGGCAGATAGGAGTAGATATAAGCATAGAGACGGCAGCAGACCCCCTAATCGACAGCGGCAGCGACTAAGACGCCTACAAAGCCGCTGACAGAGGCTGCGATGCCGTCTGAGAAGCAGGCTGAGGCAGATAGGGGTAGATATATGCATAGAGAAGGCTGCAGACCTCCCCAATCGACAGTTGCAGCGACTGAGACGCCAACAGAGACGCTAACAGAGGCTGGAATGCCGACAGAGACGCCGACTGAGGCAGATAGGTGTAAATATAGGCATAGATTAGGCAGCAGATCCCCCAATCGACAGCGGCAGCGACTGAGACGCCTACAGAGACACTGACAGAGGCTGGGACGCCGACTGAGACGCAGACTGAGGCAGATAGGGGTAGATATAGGCATATAGAAGGCAGCAGACCCCCCAAACGACAGCGGCAGCGACTGAGACGCCTACAGAGATGCTGACAGAGGCTGCGACGCCAACTGAGAAGTCGACTGACGCAGATAGGGGTAGATATAGGCATAGAGAAGGCAGTAGACCCCCCAATCGACAGCGGCAGCGACTGATACGCCTACAGAGATGCTGACAGAGGCTGCGACGCCAACTGAGAAGTCGACTGACGCAGATAGGGGTAGATATAGGCATAGAGAAGGCAGTAGACCCCCCAATCGACAGCGGCAATGACTGAGACGCCTACAGAGACGCTGACAGAGGCTGCGACGCCGACTGAGACGCCGACTGGGGCAGATAGGGGTAGATATAGGCATAAAGAAGGCAGCAGACCCCCCAAACGACAGCGGCAGCGACTGAGACGCCTACAGAGATGCTGACAGAGGCTGCGACGCCAACTGAGAAGTCGACTGACGTAGATAGGGGTAGATATAGGCATAGAGAAGGCAGTAGACCCCCCAATCGACAGCGGCAGCGACTGATACGCCTACAGAGATGCTGTTAGAGGCTGCGACGCAGAATAAGAAGCCGACTGAGGTAGATAGGGGTAGATATAGGCATAGAGAAGGCAGCAGACCACCCCAATCGACAGTGGCAGCGACTGAGACGCCGACAGAGACGCTGACACAGGCTGCGACGCCGACTGAGGCAGATAGGGGTAGATATAGGCATATAGAGAGCAGCAGACCCCCCAATCGACAGCGGCAAAGACTGAGACGCCTACAGAGACGCTGACAGAGGCTGCGACGCCGACTGAGGCAGATAGGTGTAGATATAGGCATAGAGAAGGCAGCAGACCCCCAATCGGTAGCGCAGAGATTGCGACGCCTACAGAGACGCTGACAGAGACTGCGAAGCCAACTGAGAAGTCGACAAATGCAGATAGAGATAGATATAGGCATAGAGAAGGAAGCAGACCTCCCAATCGAGAGCGGCACGACTGAGACGCCTACAGAGACGGTGACAGAGACTGGGACGCCGACTGAGGCAGATAGGGATAGATATATGCATAGAGAAGGCAGCAGCCCCCAATCGACAGCGGCAGCGACTGAGACGCCTACAGAGACGCTGACGGAGACAGCGACAACGACTGAGAAGACGACTGAGGCAGATAGGTGTAGATATAGGCATAGTAAAGGCAGCAGATCCCCAATCGACAGCGGCAGCGACTGAGATGTATACAGCGACGCTGACAGAGGCTGCGACGCTGACTGAGACGACGACTGAGGCAGATGGTTGTATATATAAGCATTGAGAAGGCAGCAGACCACCCGATCGATAGCGGCATCGATTGAGGCGACTAAAGAGACGCTGACAGAGGCTGCGACGCCAACTGAGACGCCAACTGAGGCAGAGAGGGGTAGAGATAGGCATAGAGAAGGCATCAGAACCCCCAATCGACAGCGGCTGCGACTGATACGCCTACAGAGACGCTGACAGAGGCTGCGACGCCGACTGAGACGCCGACTGAAGCAGATAGGGGTAGATATAGGCATAGAGAAGGCAGCAGACCCCCCAATCGACAGCGACAGCGACTGATACGCCTACAGAGACGCTGACAGAGGCTGCGACGCCGACTGAGGCAGATAGGGGTAGATATAGGCATAGAGAAAGCAATATACCCCCCAATCGACAGAGGCAGCGACTGAGACGCCTACAGAGACGCTGACAGAGGCTGCGACGCCGACTGTGGCAGATAGGGGCAGATATATGCATAGAGAAGGCAGCAGACCCCCCAATCGACAGCGGTATTGACTGAGACGCCTACAGAGACGCTGAAAGAGGCTGCGACGCCGACTGAGGCAGATAGGGGTAGATATAGGCATAGAGACGGCAACAGACCCCGCAATCGACAGCGGCAGTGACTGAGACGCCTACAGAGACGCTGACAGAGGCTGCGACGCCGACTGAGACTCAGACTGAGGCAGATAGGGGTAGATATAAGCATAGAGAAGGCAGCAGACTCCCCCCAATCGACAGCGACATCGACTGAGACTCCTACAGAGACGCTGACAGAAGCTACGACGCCCACTGAGACGCCGACTGGGACAGATAGGGGTAGATATAGGCATAGAGGAGGCAGCATACCCCCCAATCGACAGCGGCAGCGACTGAGACGCTGCGACGCCGACTGAGACGCCGACTGTGGCAGATAGGTGCAGACATAGGCATAGAGAAGGCAGCAGACCCCCATTCGACAGTGGCAGCGACTGAGACGCCTACAGAGACGCTGACAGAGGCTGCGACGCCGACTGAGACGACGACTGACGCAGTTAGGGGTAGATATAGGCATTGAGAGGGCAGCAGACCCCCCAATCGGTAGAGCAGCGATTGAGACGCCTACAGAGACGCTAACAGAGGCTGCGACGCCGTCTGAGACGCCAACTGAGACAGACAGGGGTAGATATAGGCATAGAGAAGGCAGCAGATCCCCCAATCGACAGCGGCAGCGACTGAGACTTCTACAGAGACGCTGACAGAGGCTGGGACGCCGACTGAGACGCCGACTGACGCAGATAGGGGTAGATATAGGCATAGAGAAGGCAGTAGACCCCCCAATCGACAGCGGCAATGACTGAGACGCCTACAGAGACGCTGACAGAGGCTGCGACGCCGACTGAGACGCCGACTGGGGCAGATAGGGGTAGATATAGGCATAAAGAAGGCAGCAGACCCCCCAAACGACAGCGGCAGCGACTGAGACGCCTACAGAGATGCTGACAGAGGCTGCGACGCCAACTGAGAAGTCGACTGACGCAGATAGGGGTAGATATAGGCATAGAGAAGGCAGTAGACCCCCCAATCGACAGCGGCAGCAACTGATACGCCTACAGAGATGCTGTTAGAGGCTGCGACGCAGAATAAGAAGCCGACTGAGGTAGATAGGGGTAGATATAGGCATAGAGAAGGCAGCAGACCACCCCAATCGACAGTGGCAGCGACTGAGACGCCTACAGAGACGCTGACACAGGCTGCGACGCCGACTGAGGCAGATAGGGGTAGATATAGGCATATAGAGAGCAGCAGACCCCCCAATCGACAGCGGCAAAGACTGAGACGCCTACAGAGACGCTGACAGAGGCTGCGACGCCGACTGAGGCAGATAGGTGTAGATATAGGCATAGAGAAGGCAGCAGACCCCCAATCGGTAGCGCAGAGATTGCGACGCCTACAGAGACGCTGACAGAGACTGCGAAGCCAACTGAGAAGTCGACAAATGCAGATAGAGATAGATATAGGCATAGAGAAGGAAGCAGACCCCCCAATCGAGAGCGGCACGACTGAGACGCATACAGAGACGGTGACAGAGACTGGGACGCCGACTGAGGCAGATAGGGATAGATATATGCATAGAGAAGGCAGCAGCCCCCAATCGACAGCGGCAGCGACTGAGACGCCTACAGAGACGCTGACGGAGACAGCGACAACGACTGAGACGACGACTGAGGCAGATAGGTGTAGATATAGGCATAGTAAAGGCAGCAGACCCCCAATCGACAGCGGCAGCGACTGAGATGTATACAGAGACGCTGACAGAGGCTGCGACGCTGACTGAGACGACGACTGAGGCAGATGGTTGTATATATAAGCATTGAGAAGGCAGCAGACCACCCGATCGATAGCGGCATCGATTGAGACGACTAAAGAGACGCTGACAGAGGCTGCGACGCCAACTGAGACGCCAACTGAGGCAGAGAGGGGTAGAGATAGGCATAGAGAAGGCATCAGAACCCCCAATCGACAGCGGCTGCGACTGATACGCCTACAGAGACGCTGACAGAGGCTGCGACGCCGACTGAGACGCCGACTGAAGCAGATAGGGGTAGATATAGGCATAGTGAAGGCAGCAGACCCCCCAATCGACAGCGAGAGCGACTGATACGCCTACAGAGACGCTGACAGAGGCTGCGACGCCGACTGAGACGCCGACTGAAGCAGTTAGGGGTAGATATAGGCATAGAGAAGGCAGCAGACCCCCAATCAGCAGACTGAGGTAGATAGGGGTAGATATAGGCATAGAGAAGGCAGCAGACCACCCCAATCGACAGTGGCAGCGACTGAGACGCCTACAGAGACGCTGACACAGGCTGCGACGCCGACTGAGGCAGATAGGGGTAGATATAGGCATATAGAGAGCAGCAGACCCCCCCAATCGACAGCGGCAAAGACTGAGACGCCTACAGAGACGCTGACAGAGGCTGCGACGCCGACTGAGGCAGATAGGTGTAGATATAGGCATAGAGAAGGCAGCAGACCCCCAATCGGTAGCGCAGAGATTGCGACGCCTACAGAGACGCTGACAGAGACTGCGACGCACACTGAGAAGTCGACAAATGCAGATAGAGATAGATATAGGCATAGAGAAGGAAGCAGACCCCCCCAATCGAGAGCGGCACGACTGAGACGCCTACAGAGACGGTGACAGAGACTGGGACGCCGACTGAGGCAGATAGGGATAGATATATGCATAGAGAAGGCAGCAGCCCCCAATCGACAGCGGCAGCGACTGAGACGCCTACAGAGACGCTGACGGAGACAGCGACAACGACTGAGACGACGACTGAGGCAGATAGGTGTAGATATAGGCATAGTAAAGGCAGCAGACCCCCAATCGACAGCGGCAGCGACTGAGATGTATACAGAGACGCTGACAGAGGCTGCGACGCTGACTGAGACGACGACTGAGGCAGATGGTTGTATATATAAGCATTGAGAAGGCAGCAGACCACCCGATCGATAGCGGCATCGATTGAGACGACTAAAGAGACGCTGACAGAGGCTGCGACACCAACTGAGGCAGAGAGGGGTAGAGATAGGCATAGAGAAGGCATCAGAACCCCCAATCGACAGCGGCTGCGAGTGATACGCCTACAGAGACGCTGACAGAGGCTGCGACGCCGACTGAGACGCCGACTGAAGCAGATAGGGGTAGATATAGGCATAGAGAAGGCAGCAGACCCCCCAATCGACAGCGACAGCGACTGATACGCCTACAGAGACGCTGACAGAGGCTGCGACGCCGACTGAGACGCCGACTGAAGCAGTTAGGGGTAGATATAGGCATAGAGAAGGCAGCAGACCCCCAATCGACAGCGGCAGCGACTGAGACGCCTACAGAGACGCTGACTGAGGCTGCGACGCCTACTGAGACGCCGACTGAGGCAGATAGGGTAGATATAGGCATAGAGAAGGTAGCTGTCCCCCCATTCTACATTGGCAGCGATTGAAACGCCTACAGAGACGCTGGCAGAGGCTGCTACGCCGACTGAGACGCCGATTGAGGCAGATAGGTGTAGATATAGGCATAGAGAAGGCAGCAGACCCCCAATCGACAGCGGCAGCGACTGAGACGCCTACAGAGACGCTGACTGAGGCTGCGACGGCGACTGAGACGCCGACTGAGGTAGATATGGGTAGATATAGGCATAGAGAAGGCAGCAGACCCCCCCAATCGACAGCGGCAGCGACTGAGACGCCTACAGAGACGCTGTTAGAGGCTGCGGCGCCGAATAAGAAGCTGACTGAGGTAGATAGGGGTAGATATAGGCATAGAGAAGGCAGCAGACCACCCCAATCCACAGTGGCAGCGACTGAGAATCTGACACAGGCTGCGACGCCGACTGAGGCAGATAGGGGTAGATATAGGCATATAGAAGGCAGCAGACCCCCCAATCGACAGCGGCAGCGACTGAGACGCCTACAGAGACGCTGACAGAGGCTGCGACGCCGACTGTGGCAGATAGGTGCAGATATAGGCATAGAGAACGCAGCAGACCCCCCCAATCGACAGCGGCAGTGACTGAGACGCCTACAGAGACGCTGACAGAGGCTACAACGCCGACTGAGGCAAATAGAGGTAGATATAGGCATAGAGAAGGCAGCAGACCCCCAATCGACAGCGGCAAAGGCTGAGACGCCTACAGAGACGCTGACAGAGGCTGCGACGCCGACTGTGGCAGATAGGGGTAGATATAGGCATAGAGAAAGCAATATACCCCCCAATCGACAGCGGCAGCGACTGAGACGCCTACAGAGACGCTGACAGAGGCTGCGACGCCGACTGTGGCAGATAGGTGCAGATATAGGCATAGAGAATGCAGCATACGCCCCAATCGACAGCGGCAGTGACTGAGACGCCTACAGAGACGCTGACAGAGGCTGCGACGCCGACTGAGACGCAGACTGGGACAGATAGGGGTAGATATAAGCATTGAGAAGGCAGCAGACCTCCCCAATCGACAGCTGTAGCGACTGAGACGCTGCGACGCCGACTGAGACGCCGACTGTAGCAGATAGGTGCAGATATAGGCATAGAGAAGGCAGCAGACCCCCATTCGACAGCGGCAGCGACTGAGACGCCTACAGAGACGCTGACAGAGGCTGCGACGCCGACTGAGACGACGACTGACGAAGTTGGGGGTAGATATAGGCATTGAGAGGGCAGCAGACCCCCCAATCGATAGAGCAGCGATTGAGACGCCTACAGAGACGCTGACAGAGGCTGCGACGCCGTCTGAGACGCCAACTGAGACAGACAGGGGTAGATATAGGCATAGAGAAGGCAGCAGACCCCTCAATCGACAGCGGCAGCGACTGAGACTCCTACAGAGACGCTGACAGAAGCTGCGACGCCGACTGAGACGCCGACTGAGCCAGATAGGGGTAGATATGGGCATAGAGAAAGCAGCAGACCTCCCAATCGACAGCGGCAGCGACTGAGACGCCTACAATAATGCTGACTAAGGCTGCGACGCCGACTGAGACGCCGACTGAGGCAGATAGGGGTAGATATAGGCATAGAGGAGACAGCATGCTCCCCAATCGACAGCGGCAGCGACTGAGACGCCTACAGAGGCGCTGACAGAGGCTGCGACGCCGACTGAGGCAAATAGAGGTAGATATAGGTATAGAGAAGGCAGCAGACCCCCCCAAACGACAGCGGCAGCGACTGAGACGCCTACAGAGATGCTGACAGAGGCTGCGACGCTGACTGAGACGCCGACTGAGGCAGATAGGGGTAGATATAGGCATATAGAAGGCAGCAGACCCCCAATCGACAGCGGCAGCGACTGAGACGCCTACAGAGACGCTGACAGAGGCTGCGACGCCGACTGAGACGCAGACTGAGGCAGATAGGGGTAGATATAAGCATTGAGAAGGCAGCAGACCTCCCCAATCGACAGCTGCAGCGACTGAGACGCTGCGACGCAGACTGAGACGCCGACTGTAGCAGATAGGTGCAGATATACGCATAGAGAAGGCAGCAGACCCCCATTCGACAGCGGCAGCGACTGAGACGCCTACAGAGACGCTGACAGAGGCTGCGACGCCTACTGAGACGACGACTGACGCAGTTACGGGTAGATATAGGCATTGAGAGGGCAGCAGACCCCCCAATCGATAGAGCAGCGATTGAGACGCCTACAGAGACGCTGACAGAGGCTGCGACGCCATCTGATACGCCAACTGAGACAGACAGGGGTAGATATAGGCATAGAGAAGGCAGCAGACCCCCCAATCGACAGCGGCAGCGACTGAGACTCCTACAGAGACGCTGACAGAAGCTGCGACGCCGACTGAGCCAGATAGGGGTAGATATGGGCATAGAGAAGGCAGCAGACCCCCCCAATCGACAGCGGCAGCGACTGAGACGCCTACAATAATGCTGACTAAGGCTGCGACGCCGACTGAGACGCCGACTGAGGCAGATAGGGGTCCATCCCTATATATAGATATAGGCATAGAGGAGGCAGCATGCTCCCCAATCGACAGCGGCAGCGACTGAGACGCCTACAGAGACGCTGACAGAGGCTGCGACGCCGATTGAGACGCCGACAGAGGCAGATAGGGGTAGATGTAGGCATAGAGAAGGCAGCAGATCCCGGAATCGACAGCGGCAGCGACTGAGACGCCTCCAGATACGCTGACAGAAGCTGCGACCCCGACTGAGACGCCGACTGAGGCAGATAGGGAAGGCAGCAGACCCCCCAATCGACCGCGGTAGCGACTGAGACGCCTACAGAAACGCTGACAGAGGCTGCGACGCCGACTGAGACGACGACTGACGCAGATAGGAGTATATATAGGCATTGAGAGGGCAGCAGACCCCCCAATCGATAGAGCAGCGATTGAGACGCCTACTGAGACGCTGACAGAAGCTGCGACGCCGACTGAGACGCCGACTGAGGCAGATAGGGGTAGATATAGGCATAGAAAAGGCAGCAGACCCCTACCAATCGACAGGGGCAGCAACTGATATGCCTACAGAGACGCTCACAGAGGCTGCGACGCCAACTGAGAAGTCGACTGACGCAGATAGGGGTAGATATGGGCATAGAGAAGGCAGTGGACCCCCCAATCGACAGCGGCAGCGACTGAGACGCCTACAGAGGCGCTGACAGAGGCTGCGACGCCGACTGAGGCGACGACTGAGGCAGATAGGAGTAGATATAAGCATAGAGACGGCAGCAGACCCCCTAATCGACAGCGGCAGCGACTAAGACGCCTACAAAGCCGATGACAGAGGCTGCGATGCCGTCTGAGAAGCAGGCTGAGGCAGATAGGGGTAGATATATGCATAGAGAAGGCTGCAGACCTCCCCAATCGACAGTTGCAGCGACTGAGACGCCAACAGAGACGCTAACAGAGGCTGGAATGCCGACAGAGACGCCGACTGAGGCAGATAGGTGTAAATATAGGCATAGAGAAGGCAGCAGATCCCCCAATCGACAGCGGCAGCGACTGAGACGCCTACAGAGACACTGACAGAGGCTGGGACGCCGACTGAGACGCAGACTGAGGCAGATAGGGGTAGATATAGGCATATAGAAGGCAGCAGACCCCCCAATCGACAGCGGCAGCGACTGAGACGCCAACAGAGACGCTGACAGAGGCTCCGACGCCGACTGTGGCAGATAGGGGTAGATATAGGCATAGAGAAAGCAACAGACCCCCCAATCGACAGCGGCAATGACTGAGACGCCTACAGAGACGCTGACAGAGGTTGCGACGCCGACTGAGACGCCGACTGGGGCAGATAGGGGTAGATATAGGCATAAAGAAGGCAGCAGACCCCCCAAACGACAGCGGCAGCGACTGAGACGCCTACAGAGATGCTGACAGACGCTGCGACGCCGACTGAGACGCCGACTGAGGCAGATAGGGGTAGATATAGGCATAGAAAAGGCAGCAGACCCCTACCAATCGACAGGGGCAGCAACTGATATGCCTACAGAGACGCTCACAGACGCTGCGACGCCAACTGAGAAGTCGACTGACGCAGATAGGGGTAGATATAGGCATAGAGAAGGCAGTAGACCCCTCAATCGACAGCGGCAGCGACTGAGACGTCTACGGAGACGCTGACTGAGGCTGCGACGCCGACTGAGACGCCGACTGAGGCAGATATGGGTAGATATAGGCATAGAGAAGGAAGCAGACCCCCAATCGACAGCGGCAGCGACTGATACGCCTACAGAGATGCTGTTAGAGGCTGCGACGCAGAATAAGAAGCCGACTGAGGTAGATAGGGGTAGATATAGGCATAGAGAAGGCAGCAGACCACCCCAATCGACAGTGGCAGCGACTGAGACGCCTACAGAGACGCTGACACAGGCTGCGACGCCGACTGAGGCAGATAGGGGTAGATATAGGCATATAGAGAGCAGCAGACCCCCCCAATCGACAGCGGAAAAGACTGAGACGCCTACAGAGACGCTGACAGAGACTGCGACGCCGACTGAGGCAGATAGGTGTAGATATAGGCATAGAGAAGGCAGCAGACCCCCAATCGGTAGCGCAGAGATTGCGACGCCTACAGAGACGCTGACAGAGACTGCGACGCCAACTGAGAAGTCGACAAATGCAGATAGAGATAGATATAGGCATAGAGAAGGAAGCAGACCCCCCAATCGAGAGCGGCACGACTGAGACGCCTACAGAGACGGTGACAGAGACTGGGACGCCGACTGAGGCAGATAGGGATAGATATATGCATAGAGAAGGCAGCAGCCCCCAATCGACAGCGGCAGCGACTGAGACGCCTACAGAGACGCTGACGGAGACAGCGACAGCGACTGAGACGACGACTGAGGCAGATAGGTGCAGATATAGGCATAGTAAAGGCAGCAGACGCCCCAATCGACAGCAGCAGCGACTGAGATGTATACAGAGACGCTGACAGAGGCTGCAACGCTGACTGAGACGACGACTGAGGCAGATGGTTGTATATATAAGCATTGAGAAGGCAGCAGACCACCCGATCGATAGCGGCAGCGATTGAGACGACTAAAGAGACGCTGACAGAGGCTGCGACGCCAACTGAGACGCCAACTGAGGCAGAGAGGGGTAGAGATAGGCATAGAGAAGGCATCAGAACCCCCAATCGACAGCGGCTGCGACTGATACGCCTACAGAGACGCTGACAGAGGCTGCGACGCCGACTGAGACGCCGACTGAAGCAGATAGGGGTAGATATAGGCATAGAGAAGGCAGCAGACCCCCCAATCGACAGCGGCAGCGACTGAGACGCCTACAGAGAAGTTGACAGAGGCTGCGACGCCGACTGAGGCAGATAGGGATAGATATATGCATAGAGAAGGCAGAAGCCCCCAATCGACAGCGGCAGCGACTGAGACGCTTACAGAGACGCTGACGGAGACAGCGACAACGACTGAGACGACGACTGAGGCAGATAGGTGTAGATATAGGCATCGTAAAGGCAGCAGACCCCCCAATCGACAGCGGCAGCGACTGAGATGTACACAGAGACGCTGACAGAGGCTGCGACGCCGACTGAGACGACGACTGAGGCAGATGGGGGTATATATAAGCATTGAGAAGGCAGCAGACCACCCGATCGATAGCGGCAGCGATTGAGACGACTAAAGAGACGCTGACAGAGGCTGCGACGCCAACTGAGACGCCAACTGAGGCAGAGAGGGGTATAGATAGGCATAGAGAAGGAATCAGACCCCCCAATCGACAGCGGCTGCGACTGAGACGCCTACAGAGACGCTGAGAGAGGCTGCGACGCCGACAGAGGCGCCTACTGAGGCAGATAGGGGTAGATATAGGCATAGAGAAGGCAGCAGACCCCCCAATCGACAGCGACAGCGACTGATACGCCTACAGAGACGCTGACAGAGGCTGCGACGCCGACTGAGACGCCGACTGAAGCAGATAGGGGTAGATGTAGGCATAGAGAAGGCAGCAGACCCCCAATCGACAGCGGCAGCGACTGAGACGCCTACAGAGACGCTGACTGAGGCTGCGACGCCGACTGAGACGCCGACTGAGGCAGATATGGGTAGATATAGGCATAGAGAAGGCAGCAGACCCCCCCAATCGACAGCGGCAGCGACTGAGACGCCTACAGAGACGCTGTTAGAGGCTGCGACGCCGAATAAGAAGCCGACTGAGGTAGATAGGGGTAGATATAGGCATAGAGAAGGCAGCAGACCACCCCAATCCACAGTGGCAGCGACTGAGAATCTGACACAGGCTGCGACGCCGACTGAGGCAGATAGGGGTAGATATAGGCATATAGAAGGCAGCAGACCCCCCCCAATCGACAGCGGCAGCGACTGAGACGCATACAGAGACGCTGACAGAGGCTGCGACGCCGACTGTGGCAGATAGGTGCAGATATAGGCATAGAGAAGGCAGCAGACCCCCCCAATCGACAGCGGCAGTGACTGAGACGCCTACAGAGACGCTGACAGAGGCTGCGACGCCGACTGAGACGACGACTGACGCAGTTAGGGGTAGATATAGGCATTGAGAGGGCAGCAGACCCCCCAATCGATAGAGCAGCGATTGAGACGCCTACAGAGACGCTGACAGAGGCTGCGACGCCGTCTGAGACGCCAACTGAGACAGACAGGGGTAGATATAGGCATAGAGAAGGCAGCAGACCCCCCAATCGACAGCGGCAGCGACTGAGACGCCTACAGAGACGCTGACTGAGGCTGCGACGGCGACTGAGACGCCGACTGAGGTAGATATGGGTAGATATAGGCATAGAGAAGGCAGCAGACCCCCCCCAATCGACAACGGCAGCGACTGAGACGCCTACAGAGACGCTGTTAGAGGCTGCGACGCCGAATAAGAAGCTGACTGAGGTAGATAGGGGTAGATATAGGCATAGAGAAGGCAGCAGACCACCCCAATCCACAGTGGCAGCGACTGAGAATCTGACACAGGCTGCGACGCCGACTGAGGCAGATAGGGGTAGATATAGGCATATAGAAGGCAGCAGACCCCCCAATCGACAGCGGCAGCGACTGAGACGCCTACAGAGACGCTGACAGAGGCTGCGACGCCGACTGTGGCAGATAGGTGCAGATATAGGCATAGAGAACGCAGCAGACCCCCCCAATCGACAGCGGCAGTGACTGAGACGCCTACAGAGACGCTGACAGAGGCTACGACGCCGACTGAGGCAAATAGAGGTAGATATAGGCATAGAGAAGGCAGCAGACCCCCAATCGACAGCGGCAAAGGCTGAGACGCCTACAGAGACGCTGACAGAGGCTGCGACGCCGACTGTGGCAGATAGGGGTAGATATAGGCATAGAGAAAGCAATATACCCCCCAATCGACAGCGGCAGCGACTGAGACGCCTACAGAGACGCTGACAGAGGCTGCAACGCCGACTGTGGCAGATAGGTGCAGATATAGGCATAGAGAATGCAGCATACGCCCCAATCGACAGCGGCAGTGACTGAGACGCCTACAGAGACGCTGACAGAGGCTGCGACGCCGACTGAGACGCAGACTGGGACAGATAGGGGTAGATATAAGCATTGAGAAGGCAGCAGACCTCCCCAATCGACAGCTGTAGCGACTGAGACGCTGCGACGCCGACTGAGACGCCGACTGTAGCAGATAGGTGCAGATATAGGCATAGAGAAGGCAGCAGACCCCCATTCGACAGCGGCAGCGACTGAGACGCCTACAGAGACGCTGACAGAGGCTGCGACGCCGACTGAGACGACGACTGACGAAGTTGGGGGTAGATATAGGCATTGACAGGGCAGCAGACCCCCCAATCGATAGAGCAGCGATTGAGACGCCTACAGAGACGCTGACAGAGGCTGCGACGCCGTCTGAGACGCCAACTGAGACAGACAGGGGTAGATATAGGCATAGAGAAGGCAGCAGACCCCCCAATCGACAGCGGCAGCGACTGAGACTCCTACAGAGACGCTGACAGAAGCTGCGACGCCGACTGAGACGCCGACTGAGCCAGATAGGGGTAGATATGGGCATAGAGAAAGCAGCAGACCTCCCAATCGACAGCGGCAGCGACTGAGACGCCTACAATAATGCTGACTAAGGCTGCGACGCCGACTGAGACGCCGACTGAGGCATATAGGGGTAGATATAGGCATGGAGGAGACAGCATGCTCCCCAATCGACAGCGGCAGCGACTGAGACGCCTACAGAGGCGCTGACAGAGGCTGCGACGCCGACTGAGGCAAATAGAGGTAGATATAGGTATAGAGAAGGCAGCAGACCCCCCAAACGTCAGCGACAGCGACTGAGACGCCTACAGAGACGCTGACAGAGGCTGCGACGCCGACTGAGACGCAGACTGAGGCAGATAGGGGTAGATATAAGCATTGAGAAGGCAGCAGACCTCCCCAATCGACAGCTGCAGCGACTGAGACGCTGCGACGCAGACTGAGACGCCGACTGTAGCAGATAGGTGCAGATATTCGCATAGAGAAGGCAGCAGACCCCCATTCGACAGCGGCAGCGACTGAGACGCCTACAGAGACGCTGACAGAGGCTGCGACGCCTACTGAGACGACGACTGACGCAGTTACGGGTAGATATAGGCATTGAGAGGGCAGCAGACCCCCCAATCGATAGAGCAGCGATTGAGACGCCTACAGAGACGCTGACAGAGGCTGCGACGCCATCTGATACGCCAACTGAGACAGACAGGGGTAGATATAGGCATAGAGAAGGCAGCAGACCCCCCAATCGACAGCGGCAGCGACTGAGACTCCTACAGAGACGCTGACAGAAGCTGCGACGCCGACTGAGCCAGATAGGGGTAGATATGGGCATAGAGAAGGCAGCAGACCCCCCCCAATCGACAGCGGCAGCGACTGAGACGCCTACAATAATGCTGACTAAGGCTGCGACGCCGACTGAGACGCCGACTGAGGCAGATAGGGGTCCATCCCTATATATAGATATAGGCATAGAGGAGGCAGCATGCTCCCCAATCGACAGCGGCAGCGACTGAGACGCCTACAGAGACGCTGACAGAGGCTGCGACGCCGATTGAGACGCCGACAGAGGCAGATAGGGGTAGATGTAGGCATAGAGAAGGCAGCAGATCCCGGAATCGACAGCGGCAGCGACTGAGACGCCTCCAGATACGCTGACAGAAGCTGCGACCCCGACTGAGACGCCGACTGAGGCAGATAGGGAAGGCAGCAGACCCCCCAATCGACCGCGGTAGCGACTGAGACGCCTACAGAAACGCTGACAGAGGCTGCGACGCCGACTGAGACGACGACTGACGCAGATAGGAGTATATATAGGCATTGAGAGGGCAGCAGACCCCCCAATCGATAGAGCAGCGATTGAGACGCCTACTGAGACGCTGACAGAAGCTGCGACGCCGACTGAGACGCCGACTGAGGCAGATAGGGGTAGATATAGGCATAGAAAAGGCAGCAGACCCCTACCAATCGACAGGGGCAGCAACTGATATGCCTACAGAGACGCTCACAGAGGCTGCGACGCCAACTGAGAAGTCGACTGACGCAGATAGGGGTAGATATGGGCATAGAGAAGGCAGTAGACCCCCCAATCGACAGCGGCAGCGACTGAGACGCCTACAGAGGCGCTGACAGAGGCTGCGACGCCGACTGAGGCGACGACTGAGGCAGATAGGAGTAGATATAAGCATAGAGACGGCAGCAGACCCCCTAATCGACAGCGGCAGAGACTAAGACGCCTACAAAGCCGATGACAGAGGCTGCGATGCCGTCTGAGAAGCAGGCTGAGGCAGATAGGGGTAGATATATGCATAGAGAAGGCTGCAGACCTCCCCAATCGACAGTTGCAGCGACTGAGACGCCAACAGAGACGCTAACAGAGGCTGGAATGCCAACAGAGACGCCGACTGAGGCAGATAGGTGTAAATATAGGCATAGAGAAGGCAGCAGATCCCCCAATCGACAGCGGCAGCGACTGAGACGCCTACAGAGACACTGACAGAGGCTGGGACGCCGACTGAGACGCAGACTGAGGCAGATAGGGGTAGATATAGGCATATAGAAGGCAGCAGACCCCCCAATCGACAGCGGCAGCGACTGAGACGCCAACAGAGACGCTGACAGAGGCTCCGACGCCGACTGTGGCAGATAGGGGTAGATATAGGCATAGAGAAAGCAACAGACCCCCCAATCGACAGCGGCAATGACTGAGACGCCTACAGAGACGCTCACAGAGGCTGCGAGGCCAACTGAGAAGTCGACTGACGCAGATAGGGGTAGATATGGGCATAGAGAAGGCAGCAGACCCCCCAAACGACAGCGGCAGCGACTGAGACGCCTACAGAGATGCTGACAGAGGCTGCGACGCCGACTGAGACGCCGACTGAGGCAGATAGGGGTAGATATAGGCATAGAAAAGGCAGCAGACCCCTACCAATCGACAGGGGCAGCAACTGATATGCCTACAGAGACGCTCACAGACGCTGCGACGCCAACTGAGAAGTCGACTGACGCAGATAGGGGTAGATATAGGCATAGAGAAGGCAGTAGACCCCTCAATCGACAGCGGCAGCGACTGAGACGTCTACGGAGACGCTGACTGAGGCTGCGACGCCGACTGAGACGCCGACTGAGGCAGATATGGGTAGATATAGGCATAGAGAAGGAAGCAGACCCCCAATCGACAGCGGCAGCGACTGATACGCCTACAGAGATGCTGTTAGAGGCTGCGACGCAGAATAAGAAGCCGACTGAGGTAGATAGGGGTAGATATAGGCATAGAGAAGGCAGCAGACCACCCCAATCGACAGTGGCAGCGACTGAGACGCCTACAGAGACGCTGACACAGGCTGCGACGCCGACTGAGGCAGATAGGGGTAGATATAGGCATATAGAGAGCAGCAGACCCCCCCAATCGAGAGCGGCACGACTGAGACGCCTACAGAGACGGTGACAGAGACTGGGACGCCGACTGAGGCAGATAGGGATAGATATATGCATAGAGAAGGCAGCAGCCCCCAATCGACAGCGGCAGCGACTGAGACGCCTACAGAGACGCTGACGGAGACAGCGACAACGACTGAGACGACGACTGAGGCAGATAGGTGCAGATATAGGCATAGTAAAGGCAGCAGACCCCCCAATCGACAGCAGCAGCGACTGAGATGTATACAGAGACGCTGACAGAGGCTGCAACGCTGACTGAGACGACGACTGAGGCAGATGGTTGTATATATAAGCATTGAGAAGGCAGCAGACCACCCGATCGATAGCGGCAGCGATTGAGACGACTAAAGAGACGCTGACAGAGGCTGCGACGCCAACTGAGACGCCAACTGAGGCAGAGAGGGGTAGAGATAGGCATAGAGAAGGCATCAGAACCCCCCAATCGACAGCGGCTGCGACTGATACGCCTACAGAGACGCTGACAGAGGCTGCGACGCCGACTGAGACGCCGACTGAAGCAGATAGGGGTAGATATAGGCATAGAGAAGGCAGCAGACCCCCCAATCGACAGCGGCAGCGACTGAGACGCCTACAGAGAAGTTGACAGAGGCTGCGACGCCGACTGAGGCAGATAGGGATAGATATATGCATAGAGAAGGCAGAAGCCCCCAATCGACAGCGGCAGCGACTGAGACGCTTACAGAGACGCTGACGGAGACAGCGACAACGACTGAGACGACGACTGAGGCAGATAGGTGTAGATATAGGCATCGTAAAGGCAGCAGACCCCCCAATCGACAGCGGCAGCGCCTGAGATGTACACAGAGACGCTGACAGAGGCTGCGACGCCGACTGAGACGACGACTGAGGCAGATGGGGGTATATATAAGCATTGAGAAGGCAGCAGACCACCCGATCGATAGCGGCAGCGATTGAGACGACTAAAGAGACGCTGACAGAGGCTGCGACGCCAACTGAGACGCCAACTGAGGCAGAGAGGGGTATAGATAGGCATAGAGAAGGAATCAGACCCCCCCAATCGACAGCGGCTGCGACTGAGACGCCTACAGAGACGCTGAGAGAGGCTGCGACGCCTACAGAGGCGCCTACTGAGGCAGATAGGGGTAGATATAGGCATAGAGAAAGCAGCAGACCCCCCAATCGACAGCGACAGCGACTGATACGCCTACAGAGATGCTGACAGAGGCTGCGACGCCGACTGAGACGCCGACTGAAGCAGATAGGGGTAGATATAGGCATAGAGAAGGCAGCAGACCCCCAATCGACAGCGGCAGCGACTGAGACGCCTACAGAGACGCTGACTGAGGCTGCGACGCCGACTGAGACGCCGACTGAGGCAGATATGGGTAGATATAGGCATAGAGAAGGCAGCAGACCCCCCCAATCGACAGCGGCAGCGACTGAGACGCCTACAGAGACGCTGTTAGAGGCTGCGACGCCGAATAAGAAGCCGACTGAGGTAGATAGGGGTAGATATAGGCATAGAGAAGGCAGCAGACCACCCCAATCCACAGTGGCAGCGACTGAGAATCTGACACAGGCTGCGACGCCGACTGAGGCAGATAGGGGTAGATATAGGCATATAGAAGGCAGCTGACCCCCCCAATCGACAGCGGCAGCGACTGAGACGCATACAGAGACGCTGACAGAGGCTGCGACGCCGACTGTGGCAGATAGGTGCAGATATAGGCATAGAGAAGGCAGCAGACCCCCCAATCGACAGCGGCAGTGACTGAGACGCCTACAGAGACGCTGACAGAGGCTACGTCGCCGACTGAGGCAAATAGAGGTAGATATAGGCATAGAGAAGGCAGCAGACCCCCTAATCGACAGCGGCAAAGACTGAGACGCCTACAGAGACGCTGACAGAGGCTGCGACGCCGACTGAGGCAGATAGGGGTAGATATAGGCATAGAGAAAGCAATATACCCCCCAATCGGCAGCGGCAGTGACTGAGACGCCTACAGAGACACTGACAGAGGCTGCGACGCCGACTGTGGCAGATAGGTGCAGATATAGGCATAGAGAATGCAGCATACGCCTTAATCGACAGCGGCAGTGACTAAGACGCCTACAGAGACGCTGACAGAGACTGCGACGCCGACTGAGACGCCGACAGGGGCAGATAGGGGTAGATATAGGCATAGAGAAGGCAGCAGACCCCCCCACTTGACAGCGGCAGCGACTGAGATGCTTACAGGGACGCTGCCAGAGACTGCAACGTCGACTGAGGCAGATAGGTGCAGATATAGGCATAGAGAATGCAGCATACGCCCCAATCGACAGCGGCAGTGACTGAGACGCCTACAGAGACGCTGACAGAGGCTGCGACGCCGACTGTGGCAGATAGGTGCAGATATAGGCATAGAGAAGGCAGCAGACCCCCCAATCGACAGCGGCAAAGACTGAGACGCCTACAGAGACGCTGACAGAGGCTGCGACGCCGACTGAGGCAGATAGGGGTAGATATAGGCATAGAGAAAGCAATATACCCCCAATCGACAGCGGCAGTGACTGAGACGCCTACAGAGACACTGACAGAGGCTGCGACGCCCACTGAGACGCCGACTGGGACAGATAGGGGTAGATATAGGCATAGAAAAGGCAGCAGACCCCCCCAATCGACAGCGGCAGCGACTGAGACGCCTACAGAGACGCTGACAGAGGCTGCGACGCCGACTGTGGCAGATAGGTGCAGATATAGGCATAGAGAATGCAGCATACGCCCCAATCGACAGCGGCAGTGACTGAGACGCCTACAGAGACGCTGACAGAGGCTGCGACGCCGACTGAGACGCAGACTGGGACAGATAGGGGTAGATATAAGCATTGAGAAGGCAGCAGACCTCCCCAATCGACAGCTGCAGCGACTGAGATGCTGCGACGCCGACTGAGACGCCGACTGTAGCAGATACGTGCAGATATAGGCATAGAGAAGGCAGCAGACCCCCAATCGACAGCGGCAGCGACTGAGACGCCTACAGAGACTCTGACAGAGGCTGCGACGCCGACTGAGACGACGACTGACGCAGTTAGGGGTAGATATAGGCATTGAGAGGGCAGCAGACCCCCCAATCGATAGAGCAGCGATTGAGACGCCTACAGAGACGCTGACAGAGGCTGCGATGCCGTCTGAGACGCCAACTGAGACAGACAGGGGTAGATATAGGCATAGAGAAGGCAGCAGACACCCCAATCGACAGCGGCAGCGACTGAGACTCCTACAGAGACGCTGACAGAAGCTGCGACGCCGACTGAGACGCCGACTGAGCCAGATAGGGGTAGATATGGGCATAGAGAAAGCAGCAGACCCCCCAATCGACAGCGGCAGCGACTGAGACGCCTACAATAATGCTGACTAAGGCTGCGACGCCGACTGAGACGCCGACTGAGGCAGATAGGGGTAGATATAGGCATAGAGGAGACAGCATGCTCCCCAATCGACAGCGGCAGCGACTGAGACGCCTACAGAGGCGCTGACAGAGGCTGCGACGCCGACTGAGGCAAATAGAGGTAGATATAGGTATATAGAAGGCAGCAGACCCCCCAAACGACAGCGGCAGCGACTGAGACGCCTACAGAGATGCTGACAGAGGCTGCGACGCTGACTGAGTCGCCGACTGAGGCAGATAGGGGTAGATATAGGCATATAGAAGGCAGCAGACCCCCAATCGACAGCGGCAGCGACTGAGACGCCTACAGAGACGCTGACAGAGGCTGCGACGCCGACTGAGACGCAGACTGAGGCAGATAGGGGTAGATATAAGCATTGAGAAGGCAGCAGACCTCCCCAATCGACAGCTGCAGCGACTGAGACGCTGCGCCGCAGACTGAGACGCCGACTGTAGCAGATAGGGGTAGATATACGCATAGAGAAGGCAGCAGAAACCCATTCGACAGCGGCAGCGACTGAGACGCCTACAGAGACGCTGACAGAGGCTGCGACGCCTACTGAGACGACGACTGACGCAGTTACGGGTAGATATAGGCATTGAGAGGGCAGCAGACCCCCCAATCGATAGAGCAGCGATTGAGACGCCTACACAGACGCTGACAGAGGCTGCGACGCCGTCTGAGCCGCCAACTGAGACAGACAGGGGTAGATATAGGCATAGAGAAGGCAGCAGACCCCCCCAATCGACAGCGGCAGCGACTGAGACTCCTACAGAGACGCTGACAGAAGCTGCGACGCCGACTGAGACGCCGACTGAGCCAGATAGGGGTAGATATGGGCATAGAGAAGGCAGCAGACCCCCCCAATCGACAGCGGCAGCGACTGAGACGCCTACAATAATGCTGACTAAGGCTGCGACGCCGACTGAGACGCCGACTGAGGCAGATAGGGGTCTACCCCTATATATAGATATAGGCATAGAGGAGGCAGCATGCTCCCCAATCGACAGCGGCAGCGACTGAGACGCCTACAGAGACGCTGACAGAGGCTGCGACGCCGATTGAGACGCCGACAGAGGCAGATAGGGGTAGATGTAGGCATAGAGAAGGCAGCAGATCCCGGAATCGACAGCGGCAGCGACTGAGACGCCTCCAGATACGCTGACAGAAGCTGCGACGCTGACTGAGACGACGACTGAGGCAGATGGTTGTATATATAAGCATTGAGAGGGCAGCAGACCCCCCAATCGATAGAGCAGCGATTGAGACGCCTACAGAGACGCTGACCGAGGCTGGGACGCCGACTGAGACGCCGACTGAGGCAGATTGGGGTAGATATAGGCATAGAGAAGGCAGCAGACCCTCCAATAAACAGCGGCATCGACTGAGACTTCTACAGAGACAATGACAGAGGCTGGGTCGCCGACTGAGACGCCGACTGAGGCAGATAGGGGTAAATATAGGCATAGAGAAGGCAGCAGACCCCCAATCGACAGCGGCAGCGACTGAGACGCCTACAGAGACGCTGATAGATTCTGCAACGCCGACTGAGGTGACGACTGAGGCAGATAGGGGTAGATATAGGCATAGAGAAGGCAGAAACCCCCACAATGGACAGCGGCAGCGACTGAGACGCCTACAGAGACGCTGACAGAGGCTGGGACGCCGACTGAGGCAAATAGAGGTGATATAGGCATAGAGAAGGCAGCAGACCCCCCAAACGACAGCGGCAGCGACTGAGACGCCTACAGAGATGCTGACAGAGGCTGGGACGCCGACTGAGGCAAATAGAGGTAGATATAGGCATAGAGAAGGCAGCAGACCCCCCAATCAACAGCGGCAGCAACTGAGACGCCTACAGAGGCGCTGACAGAGGCTGCGACGCCGACTGAAGCAAATAGAGGTAGATATAGGTATAGAGAAGGCAGCAGACCCCCCAAACGACAGCGGCAGCGACTGAGACGCCTACAGAGATGCTGACAGAGGCTGCGACGCCGACTGAGACGCTGACTGAGGCAGATAGGGGTAGATATAGGCATAGAAAAGGCAGCAGACCCCTACCAATCGACAGGGGCAGCAACTGATATGCCTACAGAGACGCTCACAGAGGCTGAGACGCCAACTGAGAAGTCGACTGACGCAGATAGGGGTAGATATAGGCATAGAGAAGGCAGTAGACCCCTCAATCGACAGCGGCAGCGGCTGAGACGTCTACGGAGACGCTGACTGAGGCTGCGACGCCGACTGAGACGCCGACTGAGGCAGATATGGGTAGATATAGGCATAGAGAAGGAAGCAGACCCCCCAATCGACAGCGGCAGCGACTGAGACGCCTACAGAGATGCTGTTAGAGGCTGCGACGCAGAATAAGAAGCCGACTGAGGTAGATAGGGATAGATATAGGCATAGAGAAGGCAGCAGACCCCCAATCGGTAGCGCAGAGATTGCGACGCCTACAGAGACGCTGACAGAGACTGCGACGCCAACTGAGAAGTCGACAAATGCAGATAGAGATAGATATAGGCATAGAGAAGGAAGCAGACCCCCCAATCGAGAGCGGTACGACTGAGACGCCTACAGAGACGGTGACAGAGACTGGGACGCCGACTGAGGCAGATAGGGATAGATATATGCATAGAGAAGGCAGCAGCCCCCAATCAAAAGCGGCAGCGACTGAGACGCCTGCAGAGACGCTGACGGAGACAGCGACAACGACTGAGACGACGACTGAGGCAGATAGGTGTAGATATAGGCATAGTAAAGGCAGCAGACCCCCCAATCGACAGCGGCAGCGACTGAGACGTCTACAGAGAAGTTGACAGAGGCTGCGACGCCGACTGAGGCAGATAGGGATAGATATATGCATAGAGAAGGCAGCAGCCCCCAATCGACAGCGGCAGCGACTGAGACGCTTACAGAGACGCTGACGGAGACAGCGACAACGACTGAGACGACGACTGAGGCAGATAGGTGTAGATATAGGCATCGTAAATGCAGCAGACCCCCCAATCGACAGCGGCAGCGACTGAGATGTATACAGAGACGCTGACAGAGGCTGCGACGCCGACTGAGACGACGACTGAGGCAGATGGGGGTATATATAAGCATTGAGAACGCAGCAGACCACCCGATCGATAGCGGCAGCGATTGAGACGACTAAAGAGACGCTGACAGAGGTTGCGACGCCAACTGAGGCAGAGAGGGGTATAGATAGGCATAGAGAAAGCATCAGACCCCCCAATCGACAGCGGCTGCGACTGAGACGCCTACAGAGACGCTGAGAGAGGCTGCGACGCCGACAGAGACGCCGACTGAGGCAGATAGGGTAGATATAGGCATAGAGAAGGTAGCTGTCCCCCATTCTACATCGGCAGCGATTGAAACGCCTACAGAAACGCTGACAGAGGCTGCGACGCCGACTTAGACGCCGACTGAGGCAGATAGGTGTAGATATAGGCATAGAGAAGGCAGCAGACCCCCAATCGACAGCGGCAGCGACTGAGACGCCTACAGAGACGCTGACTGAGGCTGCGACGGCGACTGAGACGCCGACTGAGGCAGATAGGGGTAGATATAGGCATAGAAAAGGCAGCAGACCCCTACCAATCGACAGGGGCAGCAACTGATATGCCTACAGAGACGCTCACAGAGGCTGCGACGCCAACTGAGAAGTCGACTGACGCAGATAGGGGTAGATATGGGCATAGAGAAGGCAGTAGACCCCCCAATCGACAGCGGCAGCGACTGAGACGCCTACAGAGACGCTGACAGAGGCTGCGACGCCGACTGAGGCGACGACTGAGGCAGATAGGAGTAGATATAAGCATAGAGACGGCAGCAGACCCCCTAATCGACAGCGGCAGCGACTAAGACGCCTACAAAGCCGCTGACAGAGGCTGCGATGCCGTCTGAGAAGCAGGCTGAGGCAGATAGGAGTAGATATATGCATAGAGAAGGCTGCAGACCTCCCCAATCGACAGTTGCAGCGACTGAGACGCCAACAGAGACGCTAACAGAGGCTGGAATGCCGACAGAGACGCCGACTGAGGCAGATAAGTGTAAATATAGGCATAGAGAAGGCAGCAGACCCCCCCAATCGACAGCGGCAGCGACTGAGACGCATACAGAGACGCTGACAGAGGCTGCGACGCCGACTGTGGCAGATAGGTGCAGATATAGGCATAGAGAAGGCAGCAGACCCCCCCAATCGACAGCGGCAGTGACTGAGACGCCTACAGAGACGCTGACAGAGGCTACGTCGCCGACTGAGGCAAATAGAGGTAGATATAGGCATAGAGAAGGCAGCAGACCCCCTAATCGACAGCGGCAAAGACTGAGACGCCTACAGAGACGCTGACAGAGGCTGCGACGCCGACTGAGGCAGATAGGGGTAGATATAGGCATAGAGAAAGCAATATACCCCCCAATCGACAGCGGCGGTGACTGAGACGCCTACAGAGACACTGACAGAGGCTGCGACGCCGACTGTGGCAGATAGGTGCAGATATAGGCATAGAGAATGCAGCATACGCCTTAATCGACAGCGGCAGTGACTGAGACGCCTACAGAGACGCTGACAGAGACTGCGACGCCGACTGAGACGCCGACAGGGGCAGATAGGGGTAGATATAGGCATAGAGAAGGCAGCAGACCCCCCCACTTGACAGCGGCAGCGACTGAGATGCTTACAGGGACGCTGCCAGAGACTGCAACGCCGACTGAGGCAGATAGGGGCAGATATAGGCATAGAGAAGGCAGCAGACCCCCCAATGGACAGCGGCAAAGACTGAGACGCCTACAGAGACGCTGACAGAGGCTGCGACGCCGACTGAGGCAGATAGGGGTAGATATAGGCATAGAGAAAGCAATATACCCCCCAATCGACAGCGGCAGTGACTGAGACGCCTACAGAGACACTGACAGAGGCTGCGACGCCCACTGAGACGCCGACTGGGACAGATAGGGGTAGATATAGGCATAGAAAAGGCAGCAGACCCCCCCAATCGACAGCGGCAGCGACTGAGACGCCTACAGAGACGCTGACAGAGGCTGCGACGCCGACTGAGACGCCGACTGTGGCAGATAGGTGCAGATATAGGCATAGAGAATGCAGCATACGCCCCAATCGACAGCGGCAGTGACTGAGACGCCTACAGAGACGCTGACAGAGGCTGCGACGCCGACTGAGACGCAGACTGGGACAGATAGGGGTAGATATAAGCATTGAGAAGGCAGCAGACCTCCCCAATCGACAGCTGCAGCGACTGAGATGCTGCGACGCCGACTGAGATGCCGACTGTAGCAGATACGTGCAGATATAGGCATAGAGAAGGCAGCAGACCCCCAATCGACAGCGGCAGCGACTGAGACGCCTACAGAGACGCTGACAGAGGCTGCGACGCCGACTGAGACGACGACTGACGCAGTTAGGGGTAGATATAGGCATTGAGAGGGCAGCAGACCCCCCAATCGATAGAGCAGCGATTGAGACGCCTACAGAGACGCTGACAGAGGCTGCGACGCCGTCTGAGACGCCAACTGAGACAGACAGGGGTAGATATAGGCATAGAGAAGGCAGCAGACACCCCAATCGACAGCGGCAGCGACTGAGATTCCTACAGAGACGTTGACAGACGCTGCGACGCCGACTGAGACGCCGACTGAGCCAGATAGGGGTAGATATGGGCATAGAGAAAGCAGCAGACCCCCCAATCGACAGCGGCAGCGACTGAGCCGCCTACAATAATGCTGACTAAGGCTGCGACGCCGACTGAGACGCCGACTGAGGCAGATAGGGGTAGATATAGGCATAGAGGAGACAGCATGCTCCCCAATCGACAGCGGCAGCGACTGAGACGCCTACAGAGGCGCTGACAGAGGCTGCGACGCCGACTGAGGCAAATAGAGGTAGATATAGGTATATAGAAGGCAGCAGACCCCCCAAACGACAGCGGCAGCGACTGAGACGCCTACAGAGATGCTGACAGAGGCTGCGACGCTGACTGTGGCAGATAGGTGCAGATATAGGCATAGAGAAAGCAATATACCCCCCAATCGACAGCGGCAGTGACTGAGACGCCTACAGAGACACTGACAGAGGCTGCGACGCCCACTGAGACGCCGACTGGGACAGATAGGGGTAGATATAGGCATAGAAAAGGCAGCAGACCCCCCCAATCGACAGCGGCAGCGACTGAGACGCCTACAGAGACGCTGACAGAGGCTGCGACGCCGACTGTGGCAGATAGGTGCAGATATAGGCATAGAGAATGCAGCATACGCCCCAATCGACAGCGGCAGTGACTGAGACGCCTACAGAGACGCTGACAGAGGCTGCGACGCCGACTGAGACGCAGACTGGGACAGATAGGGGTAGATATAAGCATTGAGAAGGCAGCAGACCTCCCCAATCGACAGCTGCAGCGACTGAGATGCTGCGACGCCGACTGAGATGCCGACTGTAGCAGATACGTGCAGATATAGGCATAGAGAAGGCAGCAGACCCCCAATCGACAGCGGCAGCGACTGAGACGCCTACAGAGACGCTGACAGAGGCTGCGACGCCGACTGAGACGACGACTGACGCAGTTAGGGGTAGATATAGGCATTGAGAGGGCAGCAGACCCCCCAATCGATAGAGCAGCGATTGAGACGCCTACAGAGACGCTGACAGAGGCTGCGACGCCGTCTGAGACGCCAACTGAGACAGACAGGGGTAGATATAGGCATAGAGAAGGCAGCAGACACCCCAATCGACAGCGGCAGCGACTGAGATTCCTACAGAGACGCTGACAGACGCTGCGACGCCGACTGAGACGCCGACTGAGCCAGATAGGGGTAGATATGGGCATAGAGAAAGCAGCAGACCCCCCAATCGACAGCGGCAGCGACTGAGCCGCCTACAATAATGCTGACTAAGGCTGCGACGCCGACTGAGACGCCGACTGAGGCAGATAGGGGTAGATATAGGCATAGAGGAGACAGCATGCTCCCCAATCGACAGCGGCAGCGACTGAGACGCCTACAGAGGCGCTGACAGAGGCTGCGACGCCGACTGAGGCAAATAGAGGTAGATATAGGTATATAGAAGGCAGCAGACCCCCCAAACGACAGCGGCAGCGACTGAGACGCCTACAGAGATGCTGACAGAGGCTGCGACGCTGACTGAGTCGCCGACTGAGGCAGATAGGGGTAGATATAGGCATATAGAAGGCAGCAGACCCCCAATCGACAGCGGCAGCGACTGAGACGCCTACAGAGACGCTGACAGAGGCTGCGACGCCGACTGAGACGCAGACTGAGGCAGATAGGGGTAGATATAAGCATTGAGAAGGCAGCAGACCTCCCCAATCGACAGCTGCAGCGACTGAGACGCTGCGCCGCAGACTGAGACGCCGACTGTAGCAGATAGGGGTAGATATACGCATAGAGAAGGCAGCAGAAACCCATTCGACAGCGGCAGCGACTGAGACGCCTACAGAGACGCTGACAGAGGCTGCGACGCCTACTGAGACGACGACTGACGCAGTTACGGGTAGATATAGGCATTGAGAGGGCAGCAGACCCCCCAATCGATAGAGCAGCGATTGAGACGCCTACACAGACGCTGACAGAGGCTGCGACGCCGTCTGAGCCGCCAACTGAGACAGACAGGGCTAGATATAGGCATAGAGAAGGCAGCAGACCCCCCCAATCGACAGCGGCAGCGACTGAGACTCCTACAGAGACGCTGACAGAAGCTGCGACGCCGACTGAGACGCCGACTGAGCCAGATAGGGGTAGATATGGGCATAGAGAAGGCAGCAGACCCCCCCCCAATCGACAGCGGCAGCGACTGAGACGCCTACAATAATGCTGACTAAGGCTGCGACGCCGACTGAGACGCCGACTGAGGCAGATAGGGGTAGATATAGGCATAGAAAAGGCAGCAGACCCCTACCAATCGACAGGGGCAGCAACTGATATGCCTACAGAGACGCTCACAGAGGCTGCGACGCCAACTGAGAAGTCGACTGACGCAGATAGGGGTAGATATAGGCATAGAGAAGGCAGTAGACCCCTCAATCGACAGCGGCAGCGACTGAGACGTCTACGGAGACGCTGACTGAGGCTGCGACGCCGACTGAGACGCCGACTGAGGTAGATATGGGTAGATATAGGCATAGAGAAGGAAGCAGACCCCCCAATCGACAGCGGCAGCGACTGAGACGCCTACAGAGATGCTGTTAGAGGCTGCGACGCAGAATAAGAAGCCGACTGAGGTAGATAGGGATAGATATAGGCATAGAGAAGGCAGCAGACCCCCAATCGGTAGCGCAGAGATTGCGACGCCTACAGAGACGCTGACAGAGACTGCGACGCCAACTGAGAAGTCGACAAATGCAGATAGAGATAGATATAGGCATAGAGAAGGAAGCAGACCCCCCAATCGAGAGCGGTACGACTGAGACGCCTACAGAGACGGTGACAGAGACTGGGACGCCGACTGAGGCAGATAGGGATAGATATATGCATAGAGAAGGCAGCAGTCCCCAATCAAAAGCGGCAGCGACTGAGACGCCTGCAGAGACGCTGACGGAGACAGCGACAACGACTGAGACGACGACTGAGGCAGATAGGTGTAGATATAGGCATAGTAAAGGCAGCAGACCCCCAATCGACAGCGGCAGCGACTGAGATGTATACAGAGACGCTGACAGAGGCTGCGACGCTGACTGAGACGACGACTGAGGCAGATGGTTGTATATATAAGCATTGAGAAGGCAGCAGACCACCCGATCGATAGCGGCAGCGATTGAGACGACTAAACAGACGCTGACAGAGGCTGCGACGCCAACTGAGACGCCAACTGAGGCAGAGAGGGGTAGAGATAGGCATAGAGAAGGCATCAGACCCCCCAATCGACAGCGGCTACGACTGATACGCCTACAGAGACGCTGACAGAGGCTGCGACGCCGACTGAGACGCCGACTGAAGCAAATAGGGGTAGATATAGGCATAGAGAAGGCAGCAGACCCCCCAATCGACAGCGGCAGCGACTGAGACGTCTACAGAGAAGTTGACAGAGGCTGCGACGCCGACTGAGGCAGATAGGGATAGATATATGCATAGAGAAGGCAGCAGCCCCCAATCGACAGCGGCAGCGACTGAGACGCTTACAGAGACGCTGACGGAGACAGCGACAACGACTGAGACGACGACTGAGGCAGATAGGTGTAGATATAGGCATCGTAAAGGCAGCAGACCCCCCAATCGACAGCGGCAGCGACTGAGATGTATACAGAGACGCTGACAGAGGCTGCGACGCCGACTGAGACGACGACTGAGGCAGATGGGGGTATATATAAGCATTGAGAACGCAGCAGACCACCCGATCGATAGCGGCAGCGATTGAGACGACTAAAGAGACGCTGACAGAGGTTGCGACGCCAACTGAGGCAGAGAGGGGTATAGATAGGCATAGAGAAAGCATCAGACCCCCCAATCGACAGCGGCTGCGACTGAGACGCCTACAGAGACGCTGAGAGAGGCTGCGACGCCGACAGAGACGCCGACTGAGGCAGATAGGGTAGATATAGGCATAGAGAAGACAGCAGACCCACCAATCGACAGCGGCAGCGACTGAGACGCCTACAGAGAAGTTGACAGAGGCTGCGACGCCGACTGAGACGCCGACTGAGGCAGATAGGTGTAGATATAGGCATAGAGAAGGCAGCAGACCCCCAATCGACAGCGGCAGCGACTGAGACGCCTACAGAGACGCTGACTGAGGCTGCGACGGCGACTGAGACGCCGACTGAGGCAGATAGGGGTAGATATAGGCATAGAAAAGGCAGCAGACCCCTACCAATCGACAGGGGCCGCAACTGATATGCCTACAGAGACGCTCACAGAGGCTGCGACGCCAACTGAGAAGTCGACTGACGCAGATAGGGGTAGATATAGGCATAGAGAAGGCAGTAGACCCCTCAATCGACAGCGGCAGCGACTGAGACGTCTACGGAGACGCTGACTGAGGCTGCGACGCCGACTGAGACGCCGACTGAGGCAGATATGGGTAGATATAGGCATAGAGAAGGAAGCAGACCCCCCAATCGACAGCGGCAGCGACTGATACGCCTACAGAGATGCTGTTAGACGCTGCGACGCAGAATAAGAAGCCGACTGAGGTAGATAGGGGTAGATATAGGCATAGAGAAGGCAGCAGACCACTCCAATCGACAGTGGCAGCGACTGAGACGCCTACAGAGACGCTGACACAGGCTGCGACGCCGACTGAGGCAGATAGGGGTAGATATAGGCACATAGAGAGCAGCAGACCCCCCCAATCGACAGCGGCAAAGACTGAGACGCCTACAGAGACGCTGACAGAGGCTGCGACGCCGACTGAGGCAGATAGGTGTAGATATAGGCATAGAGAAGGCAGCAGACCACCAATCGGTAGCGCAGAGATTGCGACGCCTACAGAGACGCTGACAGAGACTGCGACGCCAACTGAGAAGTCGACAAATGCAGATAGAGATAGATATAGGCATAGAGAAGGAAGCAGACCCCCCAATCGAGAGTGGCACGACTGAGACGCCTACAGAGACAGTGACAGAGACTGGGACGCCGACTGAGAAGTCGACAAATGCAGATAGAGATAGATATAGGCATAGAGACGGCAGCAGCCCCCAATCGACAGCGGCAGCGACTGAGACGCCTACAGAGACGCTGACGGAGACAGCGAAAACGACTGAGACGATGACTGAGGCAGATAGGTGTAGATATAGGCATCGTAAAGGCAGCAGACCCCCCAATCGACAGCGGCAGCGATTGAGATGTATACAGAGACGCTGACAGAGGCTGCGACGCCGACTGAGACGACGACTGAGGCAGATGGGGGTATATATAAGCATTGAGAAGGCAGCAGACCACCCGATCGATAGCGGCAGCGATTGAGACGACTAAAGAGACGCTGACAGAGGCTGCGACGCCAACTGAGACGCCAACTGAGGCAGAGAGGGGTATAGATAGGCATAGAGAAGGCATCAGACCCCCCAATCGACAGCGGCTGCGACTGAGACGCCTACAGAGACGCTGAGAGAGGCTGCGGCGCCGACAGAGGCGCCTACTGAGGCAGATATTGGTAGATATAGGCATAGAGAAGGCAGCAGACCCCCCAATCGACAGCGACAGCGACTGATACGCCTACAGAGAAGCTGACAGAGGCTGCGACGCTGACTGAGACGCCGACTGAAGCAGATAGGGGTAGATATAGGCATAGAGAAGGCAGCAGACCCCCAATCGACAGCGGCAGCGACTGAGACGCCTACAGAGACGCTGACTGAGGCTGCGACGCCTACTGAGACGCCGACTGAAGCAGATAGGGGTAGATATAGGCATAGAGAAGACAGCAGACCCACCAATCGACAGCGGCAGCGACTGAGACGCCTACAGAGAAGTTGACAGAGGCTGCGACGCCGACTGAGGCAGATAGGGATAGATATATGCATAGAGAAGGCAGCAGCCCCCAATCGACAGCGGCAGCGACTGAGACGCTTATAGAGACGCTGACGGAGACAGCGACAACGACTGAGACGACGACTGAGGCAGATAGGTGTAGATATAGGCATCGTAAAGGCAGCAGACCCCCCAATCGACAGCGGCAGCGATTGAGATGTATACAGAGACGCTGACAGAGGCTGCGACGCCGACTAAGACGACGACTGAGGCAGATGGGGGTATATATAAGCATTGAGAAGGCAGCAGACCACCCGAGCGATAGCGGCAGCGATTGAGACGACTAAAGATACGCTGACAGAGGCTGCGACGCCAACTGAGACGCCAACTGAGGCAGAGAGGGGTATAGATAGGCATAGAGAAGGCATCAGACCCCCCAATCGACAGCGGCTGCGACTGAGACGCCTACAGAGACGCTGAGAGAGGCTGCGGCGCCGACAGAGGCGCCTACTGAGGCAGATATTGGTAGATATAGGCATAGAGAAGGCAGCAGACCCCCAATCGACAGCGACAGCGACTGATACGCCTACAGAGAAGCTGACAGAGGCTGCGACGCCGACTGAGACGCCGACTGAAGCAGATAGGGGTAGATATAGGCATAGAGAAGGCAGCAGACCCCCAATCGACAGCGGCAGCGACTGAGACGCCTACAGAGACGCTGACTGAGGCTGCGACGCCTACTGAGACGCCGACTGAGGCAGATATGGGTAGATATAGGCATAGAGAAGGCAGCAGACCCCCCCAATCGACAGCGGCAGCGACTGAGACGCCTACAGAGACGCTGTTAGAGGCTGCGACGCCGAATAAGAAGCCGACTGAGGTAGATAGGGGTAGATATAGGCATAGAGAAGGCAGCAGACCACCCCAATCCACAGTGGCAGCGACTGAGAATCTGACACAGGCTGCGATGCCGACTGAGGCAGATAGGGGTAGATATAGGCATATAGAAGGCAGCAGACCCTCCCAATCGACAGCGGCAGCGACTGAGACGCCTACAGAGACGCTGACAGAGGCTGCGACGCCGACTGTGGCAGATAGGTGCAGATATAGGCATAGAGAAGGCAGCAGACCCCCCCAATCGACAGCGGCAGTGACTGAGACGCCTACAGAGACGCTGACCGAGGCTGGGACGCCGACTGAGACGCCGACTGAGGCATATTGGGGTATATATAGGCATAGAGAAGGCAGCAGACCCTCCAATAAACAGCGGCATCGACTGAGACTTCTACAGAGACACTGACAGAGGCTGGGACGCCGACTGAGACGCCGACTGAGACGCCGACTGAGGCAGATAGGGGTAAATATAGGCATAGAGAAGGCAGCACACCCCCAATCGACAGCGGCAGCGACTGAGACGCCTACAGAGACGCTGATAGATTCTGCAACGCCGACTGAGGTGACGACTGAGGGAGATAGGGGTAGATATAGGCATAGAGAAGGCAGGAGACCCCCCCCAATCGACAGCGGCAGCGATTGAGACGCCTACAGAGACGCTGACAGAGGCTGGGACGCCGACTGAGGCAAATAGAGGTGATATAGGCATAGAGAAGGCAGCAGACCCCCCAAACGACAGCGGCAGCGACTGAGACGCCTACATAGGCGCTGACAGAGGCTGCGACGCCGACTGAGGCAAATAGAGGTAGATATAGGTATAGAGAAGGCAGCAGACCCCCCAAACGACAGCGGCAGCGACTGAGACGCCTACAGAGATGCTGACAGAGGCTGCGACGCAGACTGAGACGCCAACTGAGGCAGATAGGGGTAGATATAGGCATAGAAAAGGCAGCAGACCCCCCAATCGACAGCGGCAATGACTGAGACGCCTACAGAGACGCTGACAGAGGCTGCGACGCCGACTGAGATGCCGACTGGGGCAGATAGGGGTAGATATAGGCATAAAGAAGGCAGCAGACCCCCCAATCGACAGCGGCAGCGACTGAGACTCCTACAGAGACGCTGACAGAGGCTGTGACGCCGACTGTGGCAGATAGGTGCAGATATAGGCATAGAGAAGGCAGCATACGCCCCAATCGACAGCGGCAGTGACTGAGACGCCTACAAAAACGCTGACAGAGGCTGGGACGCCGACTGAGACGCCGACTGAGACGCCGACTGAGGGAGATAGGGGTAAATATAGGCATAGAGAAGGCAGCAGACCCCAATCGACAGCGGCAGCGACTGAGACGCCTACAGAGACGCTGATAGATTCTGCAACGCCGACTGAGGCGACGACTGAGGCAGATAGGAGTAGATATAAGCATAGAGACGGCAGCAGACCCCCTAATCGACAGCGGCAGCGACTAAGACGCCTACAAAGCCGCTGAGAGAGGCTGCGATGCCGTCTGAGAAGCAGGCTGAGGCAGATAGGGGTAGATATATGCATAGAGAAGGCTGCAGACCCCCAATCGACAGCGACATCGACTGAGACTCCTACAGAGACGCTGACAGAAGCTGCGCCGCCGACTGAGACGATGACTGATGCAAATAGGGGTAGATATAGGCATATAGAAGGCAGCAGACCCCCAATCGACAGCGGCAGCGACTGAGACGCCTACAGAGACACTGACAGAGGCTGGGACGCCGACTGAGACGCCGACTGAGGCAGATAGGGGTAGATATAGGCATATAGAAGGCAGCAGACCCCCAATCGACAGAGGCAGCGACTGAGACGCCTACAGAGACGCAGACAGAGGCTGCGACGCCGACGGAGGCATATAGGGGTAGATATAGGCATATAGAAGGCAGCAGACCCCCCAATCGACAGCGGCAGCGACTGAGACGCCAACAGAGACGCTGACAGAGGCTCCGACGCCGACTGTGGCAGATAGGGGTAGATATAGGCATAGAGAAAGCAACAGACCCCCCAATCGACAGCGGCAATGACTGAGACGCCTACAGAGACGCTGACAGAGGCTGCGACGCCGACTGAGACGCCGACTGGGGCAGATAGGGGTAGATATAGGCATAAAGAAGGCAGCAGACCCCCCAATCGACAGCGGCAGCGACTGAGACTCCTACAGAGACGCTGACAGAGGCTGCGACGCCGACTGTTTCAGATAGGTGCAGATATAGGCATAGAGAAGGCAGCATACGCCCCAATCGACAGCGGCAGTGACTGAGACGCCTACAGAGACGCTGACAGAGACTGCGACGCCGACTGAGACGCCGACTGAGGCAGATAGGGGTAGATATAGGCATATAGAAGGCAGCAGACCCCCAATCGACAGCGGCAGCGACTGAGACGCCTACAGAGACGCTGACAGAGGCTGCGACGCCGACTGAGACGCCGACTGAGGCAGATAGGTGTAGATATAGGCATAGAGAAGGCAGCAGACCCCCAATCGACAGCGGCAGCGACTGAGACGCCTACAGAGACGCTGACTGGGGCTGCGACGGCGACTGAGACGCCGACTGAGGCAGATATGGGTAGATATAGGCATAGAGAAGGCAGCAGACCCCCCCCCAATCGACAGCGGCAGCGACTGAGACGCCTACAGAGACGCTGTTAGAGGCTGCGACGCCGAATAAGAAGCCGACTGAGGTAGATAGGGCTAGATATAGGCATAGAGAAGGCAGCAGACCACCCAATCGACAGCGGCAGCGACTGAGACGCCAACAGAGACGCTGACAGAAGCTCCGACGCCGACTGTGGCAGATAGGGGTAGATATAGGCATAGAGAAAGCAACAGACCCCCCAATCGACAGCGGCAATGACTGAGACGCCTACAGAGACGCTGACAGAGACTGCGACGCCGACTAAAACGCAGACTGAGGCAGATAGGGGTAGATATAAGCATTGAGAAGGCAGCAGACCTCCCCAATCGACAGCTGCAGCGACTGAGACGCCAACAGAGACGCTGACCGAGGCTGGGACGCCGACTGAGACGCCGACTGAGGGAGATTGGGGTAGATATAAGCATAGAGAAGGCAGCAGACCCCCCAATCAACAGCGGCAGCGATTGAAACGCCTACATTGACGCTGACAGAGGCTGCGACGCCGACTGAGACGCCGACTGGGGCAGATAGGTGTAGATATAGGCATAGAGAAGGCAGCAGACCCCCAATCGACAGCGGCAGCGACTGAGACGCCTACAGAGACGCTGACTGAGGCTGCGACGCCGACTGAGACGCCGACTGAGGCAGATAGGTGTAGATATAGGCATAGAGAAGGCAGCAGACTCCCCCCAATCGACAGCGACATCGACTGAAACTCCTACAGAGACGGTGACAGAAGCTGCGCCGCCGACTGAGACGATGACTGATGCAGATAGTGGTAGATATAGGCGTAGAGAAGGCTGCAGACCCCCCAATCGACATCGGCAACGACTGAGACGCCTACAGAGATGCTGACTAAGCCTGCGAGCCGACTGAGACGCCGACTGAGGCAGATAGGGGTAGATATAGGCATAGAGGAGGCAACATACCCCCCAATCGACAGCGGCAGCGACTGAGACGCTGCGACGCCGACTGAGACGCCGACTGTAGCAGATAGGTGCAGATATAGGCATAGAGAAGGCAGCAGACCCCCATTCGACAGCGGCAGCGACTGAGACGCCTACAGAGACGCTGACAGAGGCTGCGACGCCGACTGAGACGACGACTGACGCAGTTAGGGGTGGATATAGGCATTGAGAGGGCAGCAGACACCCCAATCGATAGAGCAGCGATTGAGACGCCTACAGAGACGCTGACAGAGGCTGCGACGCCGTCTGAGACGCCAACTGAGACAGACAGGGGCAGATATAGGCAGAGAGAAGGCAGCAGATCCCGGAATCGACAGCGGCAGCGACTGAGACGCCTCCAGATACGCTGACAGAAGCTGCGACCCCGACTGAGACGCCGACTGAGGCAGATAGGGAAGGCAGCAGACCCCCCAATCGACCGCGGTAGCAACTGAGACGCCTACAGAAACGCTGACAGAGGCTGCGACGCCGACTGAGATGACGACTGACGCAGATAGGGGTAGATATAGGCATTGAGAGGGCAGCAGACCCCCCAATCGATAGAGCAGCGATTGAGACGCCTACAGAGACGCTGACCGAGGCTGGGACGCCGACTGAGGCAAATAGAGGTGATATAGGCATAGAGAAAGCAGCAGACCCCCCAAACGACAGCGGCAGAGACTGAGACGCCTACAGAGATGCTGACAGAGGCTGGGACGCCGACTTAGGCAAATAGAGGTAGATATAGGCATAGAGAAGGCAGCAGACCCCCCAATCGACAGCGGCAGCGACTGAGACGCCTACAGAGGCGCTGACAGAGGCTGCGACGCCGACTGAGGCAAATAGAGGTAGATATAGGTATAGAGAAGGCAGCAGACCCCCCAAACGACAGCGGCAGCGACTGAGACGCCTACAGAGATGCTGACAGAGGCTGCGACGCCGACTGAGACGAAGAATGAGGCAGATAGGGGTAGATATAGGCATAGAAAAGGCAGCAGACCCCTACCAATCGACAGGGGCAGCAACTGATATGCCTACAGAGACGCTCACAGAGACTGCGACGCCAACTGAGAAGTCGACTGATGCAGATAGGTGTAGATATAGGCATAGAGGAGGCAGCAGACTCCCCAATCGACCGCGGTAGCGACTGAGACGCCTACAGAAACGCTGACAGAGGCTGCGACGCTGACTGAGACGACGACTGACGCAGATTGTGGTAGATATAGGCATTGAGAGGGCAGCAGACCCCCCAATCGATAGAGCAGCGATTGAGACGCCTACAGAGACGCTGACCGAGGCTGGGACGCCTACTGAGGCAAATAGAGGTAGATATAGGCATAGAGAAGGCAGCAGACCCCCCAATCGACAGCGGCAGCGACTGAGACGCCTACAGAGGCGCTGACAGAGGCTGCGACGCCGACTGAGGCAAATAGAGGTAGATATAGGTATAGAGAAGGCAGCAGACCCCCCAAACGACAGCGGCAGCGACTGAGACGCCTACAGAGATGCTGACAGAGGCTGCGACGCCGACTGAGACGCCGACTGAGACGCCGACTGAGGCAGATACGGGTAGATATAGGCATAGAAAAGGCAGCAGACCCCTACCAATCGACAGGGGCAGCAACTGATATGCCTACAGAGACGCTCACAGAGGCTGCGACGCCAACTGAGAAGTCGACTGACGCAGATAGGGGTAGATATAGGCATAGAGAAGGCAGTAGACCCCCTAATCGACAGCGGCAGCGACTGAGACGCCTACAGAGACGCTGACAGAGGCTGCGACGCCGACTGAGGCGACGACTGAGGCAGACAGGAGTAGATATAAGCATAGAGACGGCAGCAGACCCCCTAATCGACAGCGGCAGCGACTAAGACGCCTACAAAGACGCTGACAGAGGCTGCGATGCCGTCTGAGAAGCAGGCTGAGGCAGATAGGGGTAGATATATGCATAGAGAAGGCTGCAGACTTCCCCAATCGACAGTTGCAGCGACTGAGACGCCAACAGAGACGCTAACAGGGGCTGGAATGCCGACTGAGACGCAGACTGAGGCAGATAGGGGTAGATATAGGCATATAGAAGGCAGCAGACCCCCCAATCGACAGCGGCAGCGACTGAGACGCCAACAGAGACGCTGACAGAGGCTCCGACGCCGACTGTGGCAGATAGGGGTAGATATAGGCATAGAGAAAGCAACAGACCCCCCAATCGACAGCGGCAATGACTGAGACGCCTACAGAGACGCTGACAGAGGCTGCGACGACGAATGAGACGCCGACTGGGGCAGATAGCGCTAGACATAGGCATAGAGAACACAGTAGACCCCCCAAGCGACAGCGGCAGCGACTGAGACGGCTACAGAGACGCTGACAGAGGCTGTGACGCCGAGTGAGGCGACGACTGAGGCAGATAGGAGTAGATATAGGCATAGAGAAGGCAGCAGACCCCCAATCGACAGCGGCAGCGACTAAGACGCCTACAGAGACGCTGACAGAGGCTGCGACGCCGACTGAGACGCAGACTGAGGCAGATAGGGGTAGATATAAGCATTGAGAAGGCAGCAGACCTCCCCAATCGACAGCTGCAGCGACTGAGACGCTGCGACGCCGACTGAGATGCCGGCTGTAGCAGATAGGTGCAGATATAGGCATAGAGAAGGCAGCAGACCCCGACTGACGCAGTTAGGGGTAGATATAGGCATTGAGAGGGCAGCAGACCCCCCAATCGATAGAGCAGCGATTGAGACGCCTACAGAGACGCTGACAGAGGCTACGACGCCGACTGAGACGCCGAGTGAGCCAGATAGGGGTAGATATAGGCATAGAGGAGGCAGCATGCCCCCCAAACGACAGCGGCAGCGACTGAGACGCCTACAGAGACGCTGACAGAGGCTGGGACGCCGACTGAGGCAAATAGAGGTGATATAGGCATAGAGAAGGCAGCAGACCCCCCAAACGACAGCGGGAGCGACTGAGACGCCTACAGAGATGCTGACAGAGGCTGGGACACCGACTGAGGCAAATAGAGGTGATATAGGCATAGAGAAGGCAGCAGACCCCCCAATCGATAGAGCAGCGATTGAGACGCCTACAGAGACGCTGACCGAGGCTGGGACGCCGACTGAGGCGCCGACTGAGGCATATTGGGGTAGATATAGGCATAGAGAAGGCAGCAGAGCCTCCAATAAACAGCGGCATCGACTGAGACTTCTACAGAGACACAGACAGAGGCTGGGACGCCGACTGAGACGCCGACTGAGACGCCGACTGAGACGCCGACTGAGACGCCGACTGAGACGCCGACTGAGGCACATAGGGGTAAATATAGGCATAGAGAAGGCAGCAGACCCCCAATCGACAGCGGCAGCGACTGAGACGCCTACAGAGACGCTGATAGATTCTGCAACGCCGACTGAGGTGACCACTGAGGCAGATAGGGGTAGATATAGGCATAGAGAAGTCAGGAGACCCCCCAATCGACAGCGGCAGCGACTGAGACGCCTACAGAGACGCTGACAGAGGCTGGGACGCCGACTGAGGCAAATAGAGGTGATATAGGCATAGAGAAGGCAGCAGACCCCCCAAACGACAGCGGGAGCGACTGAGACGCCTACAGAGATGCTGACAGAGGTTGGGACGCCGACTGAGGCAAATAGAGGTAGATATAGGCATAGAGAAGGCAGCAGACCCCCCAATCGACAGCGGCAGTGACTGAGACACCTACAGAGGCGCTGACAGAGGCTGCGACGCCGACTGAGGCAAATATAGGTAGATATAGGTATAGAGAAGGCAGCAGACCCCCCAAACGACAACGGCAGCGACTGAGACGCCTACAGAGATGCTGACAGAGGCTGCGACGCCGACTGAGACGCCGACTGAGGCAGATAGGGGCAGATATAGGCATAGAAAAGGCAGCAGACCCCTACCAATCGACAGGGGCAGCAACTGATATGCCTACAGAGACGCTCACAGAGGCTGCGACGCCAACTGAGAAGTCGACTGACGCAGATAGGCGTAGATATGGGCATAGAGAAGGCAGTAGACCCCCCAATCGACAGCGGAAGCGACTGAGACGCCTACAGAGACGCTGCCAGAGGCTGCGACGCCGACTGAGGCGACGACTGAGGCAGATAGGAGTAGATATAAGCATAGAGACGGCAGCAGACCCCTTAATCGACAGCTGCAGCGACTAAGACGCCTACAAAGACGCTGACAGAGGCTGCGATGCCGTCTGAGAAGCAGGCTGAGGCAGATTGGGGTAGATATATGCATAGAGAAGGCTGCAGACCTCCCCAATCGACAGTTGCAGCGACTCAGACGCCAACAGAGACGCTAACAGAGGCTGGAATGCCGACTGAGACGCCGACTGAGGCAGATAGGGGTAAATATAGGCATAAAGAAAGCAACAGACCCCCCAATCGACAGCGGCAATGACTGAGAAGCCTACAGAGACGCTGACAGAGGCTGCGACGCCGACTGAGACGCCGACTGACGCAGATAGGGGTAGATATGGGCATAGAGAAGGCAGTAGACCCCCCAGTCGACAGCGGCAGCTACTGAGACGCCTACAGAGACGCTGACAGAGACTGCGACGCCGACTGAGGCGACGACTGAGGCAGATAGGAGTAGATATAAGCATAGAGACGGCAGCAGACCCCCTAATCGACAGCGGCAGCGACTAAGACGCCTACAAAGACGCTGACAGAGGCTCCGACGCCGACTGTGGCAGATAGGGGTAGATATAGGCATAGAGAAAGCAACAGACCCCCCAATCGACAGCGGCAATGACTGAGACGCCTACAGAGATGCTGACAGAGGCTGCGACGCCGACTGAGACGCCGACTGTGGCAGATAGGGGTAGATATATGCATAGAGAAGGCTGCAGACCTCCACAATCGACAGTTGCAGCGACTGAGACGCCAACAGAGACGCTAACAGAGGCTGGAATGCCGACTGAGACGCAGACTGAGGCAGATAGGGGTAGATATAGGCATATAGAAGGCAGCAGACCCCCCAATCGACAGCGGCAGCGACTGAGACGCCAACAGAGACGCTGACAGAGGCTCCGACGCCGACTGTGGCAGATAGGGGTAGATATAGGCATAGAGAAAGCAACAGACCCCCCAATCGACAGCGGCAATGACTGAGACGCCTACAGAGGCGCTGACAGAGGCTGCGACGCCGACTGAGACGCCGACTGGGGCAGATAGTGGTAGATATAGGCATAAAGAAGGCAGCAGACCCCCCAATCTACAGCGGCAGCGACTGAGACGCCTACAGAGACGCTGACAGAGGCTGCGACGCCGACTGTGGCAGATAGGTGCAGATATAGGCATATAGAAGGCAGCAGACCCCCAATCGACAGCGGCAGCGACTGAGACGCCTACAGAGACTCTGACAGAGGCTGCGACGCCGACTGAGACGCAGACTGAGGCAGATAGGGGTAGATATAAGCATTGAGAAGGCAGCAGACCTCCCCAATCGACAGCTGCAGCGACTGAGACACCAACAGAGACGCTGACCGAGGCTGGGACGCCGACTGAGACGCCAACTGAGGGAGATTGGGGTAGATATAGGCATAGAGAAGGTAGCAGACCCCCAATCAACAGCGGCAGCGATTGAAACGCCTACATTGACGCTGACAGAGGCTGCGACGCCGACTGAGACGCCGACTGAGGCAGATAGGTGTAGATATAGGCATAGAGAAGGCAGCAGACCCCCAATCGACAGCGGCAGCGACTGAGACGCCTACAGAGACGCTGACTGAGGCTGCGACGCCGACTGAGACGCCGACTGAGGCAGATATGGGTAGATATAGGCATAGACAAAGAAGCAGACCCCCCAATCGACAGCGGCAGCGACTGAGACGCCTACAGAGACGCTGTTAGAGGCTGCGACGCAGAATAAGAAGCCGACTGAGGTAGATAGCGGTAGATATAGGCATAGAGAAGGCAGCAGACCACCCCAATCGACAGTGGCAGCGACTGAGACGCCTACAGAGACGCTGACACAGGCTGCGACGCCGACTGAGGCAGATAGGGGTAGATATAGGCATATAGAAGGCAGCAGACCACCCCAATCGACAGCGGCAAAGACTGAGACGCCTACAGAGACGCTGACAGAGGCTGCGACGCCGACTGAGGCAGATAGGTGTAGATATAGGCATAGAGAAGGCAGCAGACCCCCAATCGATAACGCAGAGATTGCGACGCCTACAGAGACGCTGACAGAGGCTGCGACGCCAACTGAGAAGTCGACAAACGCAGATAGAGATAGATATAGGCATAGAGAAGGAAGCAGACCCCCCAATCGAGAGCGGCACGACTGAGACGCCTACAGAGACGGTGACAGAGGCTGGGACGCCGACTGAGGCAAATAGGGGTAGATATTGGCATAGAGAAGGTAGCAGACCCCCCAATCGACAGCGGCAGCGACTAAGACGCCTACAGAGACGCTGACAGAGGCCGCGACGCCGACTGAGGCAGATAGGGGTAGATATAGGCATAGAAAAGGCAGCGGACCCCCCAATCGACAGCGGCAGCGACTGAGGCGAATACAGAGACGCTGGCAGAGGCTGCGACCCCAACTTAGATGCCGACTGAAGCAGATAGGGGTAGATATAGGCATAGAGAAGGCAGCAGACCCCCCCCCCAATCGACAGCGGCAGCGACTGAGGCGAATACAGAGACGCTGGCAGCGGCTGCGACGCCAACTGAGATGCCGACTGAAGCAGATAGGGTAGATATAGGCATAGAGAAGGCAGCAGACCCCCCAATCGACAGCGGCAGCGACTGAGACGCCTACAGAGAAGTTGGCAGAGGCTGCGACGCCGACTGAGGCAGATAGGGATAGATATATGCATAGAGAAGGCAGCAGCCCCCAATCGACAGCGGCAGCGACTGAGACGCCTACAGAGACGCTGACGGAGACAGCGACAACGACTGAGACGACGACTGAGGCAGATAGGTGTAGATACAGGCATAGTAAAGGCAGCAGACACCCAATCGACAGCGGCAGCGACTGAGATGTATACAGAGACGCTCAGAGACTAAGGCTGCGACGCCGACTGAGACGCCGACTGAGGCAGATAGGGGTAGATATAGGCATAGAGGAGGCAGCATGCCCCCCAATCGACAGCGGCAGCGACTGAGTCGCCTACAGAGACGCTGAGAGAGGCTGTGACGCCGACTGAGACGCCGACTGGGGCAGATAGGTGTAGATATAGGCATAGAGAAGGCAGCAGACCCCCAATCGAGAGCGGCAGCGACTGAGACGCCTACAGAGACGCTGACTGAGGCTGCGACGCCGACTGAGACGCCGACTGAGGCAGATAGGTGTAGATATAGGCATAGAGAAGGCAGCAGACCCCCAATAGACAGCGGCAGCGACTGAGACGCCTACAGAGACGCTGACTGAGGCTGCGACGGCGACTGAGACTGAGACGCCGACTGAGGCAGATATGGGTGGATATAGGCATAGAGAAGGCAGCAGACCCCCCAATCGACAGCGGGAGCGACTGAGACGCCTACAGAGACGCTGTTCGAGGCTGCGACGTCGAATAAGAAGCCGTCGGAGGTAGATAGGGGTAGATATGGGCATAGAGAAGGCAGCAGACCACCCCAATCCACAGTGGCAGCGACTGAGAATCTGACACAGGCTGCGACGCCGACTGAGGCAGATAGGGGTAGATATGGGCATATAGAAGGCAGCAGACCCCCCCCCCAATCGACAGCGGCAGCGACTGAGACGCCAACAGAGACGCTGACAGAGGCTGCGACGCCGACTGTGGCAGATAATTGCAGATATAGGCATAGAGAAGGCAGCAGACCCCCCAATCGACAGCGGCAGTGACTGAGACGCCTACAGAGACACTGACAGAGGCTGCGACGCCCACTGAAACGCCGACTGGGACAGATAGGGGTAGATATAGGCATAGAGAAGGCAGCAGACCCCCCAAATCGACAGCGGCAGCGACTGAGACGCCTACAGAGACGCTGACAGAGGCTGCGACGTTGACTGTGGCAGATAGGTGCAGATATAGCCATAGAGAAGGCAGCATACGCCCCAATCGACAGCGGCAGTGACTGAGACGCTGCGACGCCGACTGAGACGCCGACTGTGGCAGATAGGTGCAGATATAGGCATAGAGAAGGCAGCAGACCCCCATTCGACAGCGGCAGCGACTGAGACGCCTACAATAATGCTGACTAAGGCTGCGACGCCGACTGAGACGCCGACTGAGGCAGATAGGGGTAGATATAGGCATAGAGGAGGCAGCATGCCTCCAATCGACAGCGGCAGCGACTGAGACGCCTACAGAGACGCTGACAGAGGCTGCGACGCCGACTGAGAGGACGACTGAGGCAGATGGGGGTATATATAAGCATTGAGAAGGCAGCAGACCACCCGATCGATAGCGGCAGCGATTGAGACGACTAAAGAGACGCTGACAGAGGCTGCGACGCCAACTGAGGCAGAGAGGGGTAGAGATAGGCATAGAGAGGGCATCAGACCCCCCCAATCGACAGCGGCTGCGACTGAGACGCCTACAGAGACGCTGATAGAGGCTGCGACGCCGATAGAGGCGCCTACTGAGGCAGATAGGGGTAGATATAGGCATAGAGAAGGCAGCAGACCCCCAATCGACAGCGGCAGCGACTGAGACGCATACAGAGACGCTGACTGAGGCTGCGACGCCGACTGAGACGCCAACTGAGGCAGAGAGGGGTAGATATAGGCGTAGAGAAAGCAATAGACCCCCCAATCGCCAGCGGCAGTGACTGAGACGCCTACAGAGACGCTGACAGAGACTGCGACGCCGACTGAGACGCCGACTGGGGTAGATAGGGGTAGATATAGGCATAGAGATGGCAGCAGACCCCCCAATTGACAGCGGCAGCGACTGAGATGCTTACAGAGACGCTGCCAGAGACTGCAACGCCGATTGAGGCAGATAGGGGCAGATATAGGCATAGAGAAGGTAGCAGACCCCCCAATCGACAGCGGTATTGACTGAGACGCCTACAGAGACGCTGAAAGAGGCTGCGACGCCGACTGAGGCAGATAGGGGTAGATATAGGCATAGAGACGGCAACAGACCCCGCAATCGACAGCGGCTGTGACTGAGACGCCTACAGAGACGCTGACAGAGGCTGCGACGCCGTCTGAGACGCCAACTGAGACAGACAGGGGTAGATATAGGCATAGAGAAGGCAGCAGACCCCCCAATCGACAGCTGCAGCGACTGAGACTCCTACAGAGACGCTGACAGAAGCTGCGACGCCGACTGAGACGCCGAGTGAGCCAGATAGGGGTAGATATGGGCATAGAGAAGGCAGCAGACCCCCCAATCGACAGCTTCAGCGACTGAGACGCCTACAATAATGCTGACTAAGGCTGCGACGCCGACTGAGACTCCGACTGAGGCAGATAGGGGTAGATATAGGCATAGAGGAGGCAGCATGCCCCCCAATCGACAGCGGCAGCGACTGAGTCGCCTACAGAGACGCTGAGAGAGTCTGTGACGCCGACTGAGACGCCGACTGGGGCAGATAGGTGTAGATATAGGCATAGAGAAGGCAGCAGACCCCCAATCGACAGCGGCAGCGACTGAGACGCCTACAGAGACGCTGACTGAGGCTGCGACGCCGACTGAGACGCCGACTGAGGCAGATAGGTGTAGATATAGGCATAGAGAAGGCAGCAGACCCCCAATAGACAGCGGCAGCGACTGAGACGCCTACAGAGACGCTGACTGAGGCTGCGACGGCGACTGAGACTGAGACGCCGACTGAGGCAGATATGGGTGGATATAGGCATAGAGAAGGCAGCAGACCCCCCAATCGACAGCGGGAGCGACTGAGACGCCTACAGAGACGCTGTTAGAGGCTGCGACGTCGAATAAGAAGCCGACGGAGGTAGATAGGGGTAGATATGGGCATAGAGAAGGCAGCAGACCACCCCAATCCACAGTAGCAGCGAGTCAGAATCTGACACAGGCTGCGACGCCGACTGAGGCAGATAGGGGTAGATATGGGCATATAGAAGGCAGCAGACCCCCCCCCCCAATCGACAGCGGCAGCGACTGAGACGCCAACAGAGACGCTGACAGAGGCTACGACGCCGACTGTGGCAGATAATTGCAGATATAGGCATAGAGAAGGCAGCAGACCCCCCAATCGACAGCGGCAGTGACTGAGACGCCAACAGAGACACTGACAGAGGCTGCGACGCCCACTGAAACGCCGACTGGGACAGATAGGGGTAGATATAGGCATAGAGAAGGCAGCAGACCCCCCAAATCGACAGCGGCAGCGACTGAGACGCCTACAGAGACGCTGACAGAGGCTGCGACGTTGACTGTGGCAGATAGGTGCAGATATAGGCATAGAGAAGGCAGCATACGCCCCAATCGACAGCGGCAGTGACTGAGACGCTGCGACGCCGACTGAGACGCCGACTGTGGCAGATAGGTGCAGATATAGGCATAGAGAAGGCAGCAGACCCCCATTCGACAGCGGCAGCGACTGAGACGCCTACAATAATGCTGACTAAGGCTGCGACGCCGACTGAGACGCCGACTGAGGCAGATAGGGGTAGATATAGGCATAGAGGAGGCAGCATGCCTCCAATCGACAGCGGCAGCGACTGAGACGCCTACAGAGACGCTGACAGAGGCTGCGACGCCGACTGAGACGCCGACTGAGGCAGATAGGGGTAGATATAGGCATAGAGGAGGCAGCATACCCCCCAATCGACAGCGGCAGTGACGGAGACGCTGCGACGCCGACTGAGACGCCGACTGTGGCAGATAGGTGCAGATATAGGCATAGAGAAGGCAGCAGACCCCCATTCGACAGCGGCAGCGACTGAGACGCCTACAGAGACGCTGACAGAGGCTGCGACGCCGTCTGAGACGCCAACTGAGACAGACAGGGGTAGATATAGGCATAGAGAAGGCAGCAGACCCCCCAATCGACAGCGGCAGCGACTGAGACTCCTACAGAGACGCTGACAGAAGCTGCGACGCCGACTGAGACGCCGAATGAGCCAGATAGGGGTAGATATGGGCATAGAGAAGGCAGCAGACCCCCCAATCGACAGCGGCAGCGACTGAGACGCCTACAATAAGGCTGACTAAGGCTGCGACGCCGACTGAGACGCCGACTGAGGCAGATAGGGGTAGATATAGGCATAGAGGAGGCAGCATGCCCCCCAATCGACAGCGGCAGCGACTGAGATGCCTACAGAGACGCTGACAGAGGCTGCGACGCCGATTGAGACGCCGACAGAGGCAGATAGGGGTAGATATAGGCATAGAGAAGGCAGCAGATCCTCCTATCGACAGCGGCAGCGACTGAGACGCCTACAGAGACGCTGACAGACGCTGCGACCCCGACTGAGACGCCGACTGAGGCAGATAGGGGTAGATGTAGGCATAGAGAAAGCAGCAGATCGCGGAATCGACAGCGGCAGCGACTGAGACGCCTCCAGATACGCTGACAGAAGCTACGAGCCCGACTGAGACGCCGCCTGAGGCAGATAGGCAAGGCAGCAGACCCCCCAATCGACCGCGGTAGCGACTGAGACGCCTACAGAAACGCTGACCGAGGCTGGGACCCGACTGAGACGCCGACTGAGACGCCGACTGAGGCATATTGGGGTAGATATAGGCATAGAGAAGGCAGCAGAACCTCCAATAAACAGCGGCATCGACTGATACTTCTACAGAGACACTGACAGAGGCTGGGACGCCGACTGAGACGCCGACTGAGGCAGATAGGGGTAAATATAGGAATAGAGAAGGCAGCAGACCCCCAATCGACAGCGGCAGCGACTGAGACGCCTACAGAGACGCTGATAGATTCTGCAACGCCGACTGAGGTGACGACTGAGGCAGATAGGGGTAGATATAGGCATAGAGAAGGCAGGAGACCCCCCAATCGACAGCGGCAGCGACTGAGACGCCTACAGAGATGCTGACAGAGGCTGGGGCGCCGACTGAGGCAAATAGAGGTGATATAGGCATAGAGAAGGCAGCAGACCCCCCAAACGACACCGGGAGCGACTGAGACGCCTACAGAGATGCTGACAGAGGCTGGGACGCCGACTGAGACGACGACTGACGCAGTTAGGGGTAGATATAGACATTGAGAGGGCAGCAGACCCCCAATCGATAGAGCAGCGATTGAGACGCCAACAGAGACGCTGACAGAGGCTGCGACGCCGTCTGAGACGCCAACTGAGACAGACAGGGGTAGATATAGGCATAGAGAAGGCAGCAGCCCCCCAATCGACAGCGGCAGCGACTGAGACTCCTACAGAGACGCTGACAGAAACTGCGACGCCGACTGAGACGCCGAGTGAGCCAGATAGGGGTAGATATGGGCATAGAGAAGGCAGCAGACCCCCCCAATCGACAGCGGCAGCGACTGAGACGCCTACAATAATGCTGACTAAGGCTGCGACGCCGACTGAGACGCCGACTGAGGCAGATAGGGGTAGATATAGGCATAGAGGAGGCAGCATGCCCCCCAATCGACAGCGGCAGCGACTGAGACGCCTACAGAGACGCTGAGAGAGGCTGTGACGCCGACTGAGACGCCGACTGGGGCAGATAGGTGTAGATATAGGCATAGAGAAGGCAGCAGACCCCCAATCGACAGCGGCAGCGACTGAGACGCCTACAGAGACGCTGACTGAGGCTGCGACGCCGACTGAGACGCCGACTGAGGCAGATAGGTGTAGATATAGGCATAGAGAAGGCAGCAGACCCCCAATCGACAGCGGCAGCGACTGAGACGCCTACAGAGACGCTGACTGAGGGTGCGACGGCGACTGAGACGCCGACTGAGGCAGATATGGGTGGATATAGGCATAGAGAAGGCAGCAGACCCCCCAATCGACAGCGGGAGCGACTGAGACGCCTACAGAGACGCTGTTAGATTCTGCGACGCCGAATAAGAAGCCGACGGAGGTAGATAGGGGTAGATATGGGCATAGAGAAGGCAGCAGACCACCCCAATCCACAGTGGCAGCGACTGAGAATCTGACACAGGCTGCGACGCCGACTGAGGCAGATAGGGGTAGATATAGGCATATAGAAGGCAGCAGACCCCCCCCCAATCGACAGCGGCAGCGACTGAGACGCCAACAGAGACGCTGACAGAGGCTGCGACGCCGACTGTGGCAGATAGGTGCAGATATAGGCATAGAGAAGGCAGCTGACCCCCCCAATCGACAGCGGCAGTAACTGAGACGCCTACAGAGACACTGACAGAGGCTGCGAAGCCCACTGAGACGCCGACTGGGACAGATAGGGGTAGATATAGGCATAGAGAAGGCAGCAGACCCCCCAAATCGACAGCGGCAGCGACTGAGACGCCTACAGAGACGCTGACAGAGGCTGCGACGCCGACTGTGGCAGATAGGTGCAGATATAGGCAAAGAGAAGGCAGCATACGCCCCAATCGACAGCGGCAGTGACTGAGACGCCTACAGAGACGCTGACAGAGACTGCGACGCCGACTGAGACGCCGACTGGGGCAGATAGGGGTAGATATAGGCATAGAGGAGGCAGCATGCCACCCAATCGACAGCGGCAGCGACTGAGACGCCTACAGAGACGCTGACAGAGGCTGCGACGCCGACTGAGACGCCGACTGAGGCAGATAGGGGTAGATATAGGCATAGAGGAGGCAGCATACCCCCCAATCGACAGCGGCAGTGACTGAGACGCTGCGACGCCGACTGAGACGCCGACTGTGGCAGATAGGTGCAGATATAGGCATAGAGAAGGCAGCAGACCCCCATTCGACAGCGGCAGCGACTGAGACGCCTACAGAGACGCTGACAGAGGCTGCGACGCCGTCTGAGACGCCAACTGAGACAGACAGGGGTAGATATAGGCATAGAGAAGGCAGCAGACCCCCCAATCGACAGCGGCAGCGACTGAGACTCCTACAGAGACGCTGACAGAAGCTGCGACGCCGACTGAGACGCCGAGTGAGCCAGATAGGGGTAGATATGGGCATAGAGAAGGCAGCAGACCCCCCAATCGACAGCGGCAGCGACTGAGACGCCTACAATAAGGCTGACTAAGGCTGCGACGCCGACTGAGGCAGATAGGGGTAGATATAGGCATAGAGGAGGCAGCATGCCCCCCAATCGACAACGGCAGCGACTGAGATGCCTACAGAGACGCTGACAGAGGCTGCGACGCCGATTGAGACGCCGACAGAGGCAGATAGGGGTAGATATAGGCATAGAGAAGGCAGCAGATCCTCCAATCGACAGCGGCAGCGACTGAGACGCCTACAGAGACGCTGACAGACGCTGCGACCTCGACTGAGACGCCGACTGAGGCAGATAGGGGTAGATGTAGGCATAGAGAAAGCAGCAGATCCCGGAATCGACAGCAGCAGCGACTGAGACGCCTCCAGATACGCTGACAGAAGCTACGAGCCCGACTGAGACGCCGCCTGAGGCAGATAGGCAAGGCAGCAGACCCCCCAATCGACCGCGGTAGCGACTGAGACGCCTACAGAAACGCTGACCGACGCTGGGACCCGACTGAGACGCCGACTGAGACGCCGACTGAGGCATATTGGGGTAGATATAGGCATAGAGAAGGCAGCAGAACCTCCAATAAACAGCGGTATCGACTGATACTTCTACAGAGACACTGACAGAGGCTGGGACGCCGACTGAGACGCCGACTGAGACGCCGACTGAGGCAGATAGGGGTAAATATAGGCATAGAGAAGGCAGCAGACCCCCAATCGACAGCGGCAGCGACTGAGACGCCTACAGAGACGCTGATAGATTCTGCAACGCCGACTGAGGTGACGACTGAGGCAGATAGGGGTAGATATAGGCATAGAGAAGGCAGGAGACCCCCCCAATCGACAGCGGCAGCGACTGAGACGCCTACAGAGACGCTGACAGAGGCTGGGGCGCCGACTGAGGCAAATAGAGGTGATATAGGCATAGAGAAGGCAGCAGACCCCCAAACGACACCGGGACCGACTGAGACGCCTACAGAGATGCTGACAGAGGCTGGGACGCCGACTGAGGCAAATAGAGGTAGATATAGGCATAGAGAAGGCAGCAGACCCCCCAATCGACAGCGGCAGCGACTGAGACGCCTACAGAGGCGCTGACAGAGGCTGCAACGCCGACTGAGGCAAATAGAGGTAGATATAGGTATAGAGAAGGCAGCAGACCCCCCAAACGACAGCGGCAGCGACTGAGACGCCTACAGAGAAGCTGACAGAGGCTGCGACGCCGACTGAGACGCCGACTGAGGCAGATAGGGGTAGATATAGGCATAGAAAAGGCAGCAGACCCCTACCAATCGACAGGGGCAGCAACTGATATGCCTTCAGAGACCCTCACAGAGGCTGCGACGCCAACTGAGAAGTCGACTGACGCAGATAGGGGTAGATATGGGCATAGAGAAGGCAGTAGACCCCCCAATCGACAGCGGCAGCGACTGAGACGCCTACAGAGACGCTGACAGAGGCTGCGCCGCCGACTGAGGCGACGACTGAGGCAGATAGGAGTAGATATAAGCATAGAGACGGCAGCAGACCCCCTAATCGACAGCGGCAGCGACTAAGACGCCTACAAAGACGCCGACAGAGGCTGCGATGCCGTCTGAGACGCCGAGTGAGCCAGATAGGGGTAGATATAAGCATATAGAAGGCAGCAGACCCCCCCCCAATCGACAGCGGCAGCGACTGAGACGCCAACAGAGACGCTGACAGAGGCTGCGACGCCGACTGTGGCAGATAGGTGCAGATATAGGCATAGAGAAGGCAGCAGACCCCCCAATCGACAGCGGCAGTGACTGAGACGCCTACAGAGACGCTGACAGAGGCTGGGACGCCGACTGAGGCAAATAGAGGTAGATATAGGCATAGAGAAGGCAGCAGACCCCCTAATCGACAGCGGCAAAGACTGAGACGCCTACAGAGACGCTGACAGAGGCTGCGACGCCGACTGAGGCGACGACTGAGGCAGATAGGAGTAGATATAAGAATAGAGACGGCAGCAGACCCCCTAATCGACAGCGGCAGCGACTAAGATGCCTACAAAGACGCTGACAGAGGCTGCGATGCCGTCTGAGAAGCAGGCTGAGGCAGATAGGGGTAGATATATGCATAGAGAAGGCTGCAGACCTCCCCAATCGACAGTTGCAGCGACTGAGACGCCAACAGAGACGCTAACAGAGGCTGGAATGCCGACTGAGACGCCGACTGAGGCAGATAGGGGTAAATATAGGCATAGAGAAGGCAGCAGATCCCCCAATCGACAGCGGCAGCGACTGAGACACCTACAGAGACACTGACAGAGGCTGGGACGCCGACTGAGACGCAGACTGAGGCAGATAGGGGTAGATATAGGCATATAGAAAACAGCAGACCCCCCAATACACAGCGGCAGCGACTGAGACGCCAACCGAGACGCTGACAGAGGCTCCGACGCCGACTGTGGCAGATAGGGGTAGATATAGGCATAGAAAAAGCAACAGACCCCCCAATCGACAGCGGCAATGACTGAGACGCCTACAGAGACGCTGACAGAGGCTGCGACGCCGACTGAGACGCCGACTGGGGCAGATAGGGGTAGATATAGGCATAAAGAAGGCAGCAGACCCCCCAATCGACAGCGGCAGCGACTGAGACGCCTACAGAGACGCTGACAGAGGCTGCGACGCCGACTGTGGCAGATAGGTGCAGATATAGGCATAGAGAAGGCAGCATACGCCCCAATCGACAGCGGCAGTGACTGAGACGCCTACAGAGACGCTGACAGAGACTGCGACGCCGACTGAGACGCCGACTGAGGCAGATAGGGGTAGATATAGGCATATAGAAGGCAGCAGACCCCCAATCGACAGCGGCAGCGACTGAGACGCCTACAGAGCCGCTGACAGAGGCTGCGACGCCGACTGAGACGCAGACTGAGGCAGATAGGGGTAGATATAAGCATTGAGAAGGCAGCAGACCTCCCCAATCGACAGCTGCTGCGACTGAGACGCCAACAGAGACGCTGACCGAGGCTGGGACGCCGACTGAGACGCCGACTGAGGGAGATTGGGGTAGATATAGGCATAGAGAAGGCAGCAGACCCCCCCAATCAACAGCGGCAGCGATTGAAACGCCTACATTGACGCTGACAGAGGCTGCGACGCCGACTGAGACGCCGACTGAGGCAGATAGGTGTAGATATAGGCATAGAGAAGGCAGCAGACCCCCAATCGACAGCGGCAGCGACTGAGACGCCTACAGAGACGCTGATTGAGGCTGCGACGCCGACTGAGGCAGATATGGGTAGATATAGGCATAGAGAAGGAAGCAGACCCCTCAATCGACAGCGGCAGCGACTGAGACGCCTACAGAGACGCTGTTAGAGGCTGCGACGCAGAATAAGAAGCCGACTGAGGTAGATAGGGGTAGATATAGGCATAGAGAAGGCAGCAGACCACCCCAATCGATAGTGGCAGCGACTGAGACGCCTACAGAGACGCTGATACAGGCTGCGACGCCGTCTGAGACGCCAACTGAGACAGACAGGGGTAGATATAGGCATAGAGAAGGCAGCAGACCCCCCAATCGACAGCGGCAGCGACTGAGACTCCTACAGAGCCGCTGACAGAGGCTGCGACGCCGACTGAGACGCCGACTGAGGCAGATATGGGTAGATATAGGCATAGAGAAGGAAGCAGACCCCTCAATCGACAGCGGCAGCGACTGAGACGCCTACAGAGACGCTGTTAGAGGCTGCGACGCAGAATAAGAAGCCGACTGAGGTAGATAGGGGTAGATATAGGCATATAGAAGGCAGCAGACCCCCAATCGACAGCGGCAGCGACTGAGACGCCTACAGAGCCGCTGACAGAGGCTGCGACGCCGACTGAGACGCCGACTGAGGCAGATAGGGGTAGATATAGGCATAGAGGAGGCAGCATACCCCCAATCGACAGCGGCAGTGACTGAGACGCTGCGACGCCGACTGAGACGCCGACTGTGGCAGATAGGTGCAGATATAGGCATAGAGAAGGCAGCAGACCCCCATTCGACAGCGGCAGCGACTGAGACGCCTACAGAGACGCTGACAGAGGCTGCGACGCCGTCTGAGACGCCAACTGAGACAGACAGGGGTAGATATAGGCATAGAGAAGGCAGCAGACCCCCCAATCGACAGCGGCAGCGACTGAGACTCCTACAGAGACGCTGACAGAAGCTGCGACGCCGACTGAGACGCCGAGTGAGCCAGATAGGGGTAGATATGGGCATAGAGAAGGCAGCAGACCCCCCAATCGACAGCGGCAGCGACTGAGACGCCTACAATAAGGCTGACTAAGGCTGCGACGCCGACTGAGACGCCGACTGAGGCAGATAGGGGTAGATGTAGGCATAGAGAAAGCAGCAGATCCCGGAATCGACAGCGGCAGCGACTGAGACGCCTCCAGATACGCTGACAGAAGCTACGAGCCCGACTGAGACGCCGCCTGAGGCAGATAGGCAAGGCAGCAGACCCCCCAATCGACCGCGGTAGCGACTGAGACGCCTACAGAAACGCTGACCGAGGCTGGGACCCGACTGAGACGCCGACTGAGACACCGACTGAGGCATATTGGGGTAGATATAGGCATAGAGAAGGCAGCAGAACCTCCAATAAACAGCGGCATCGACTGATACTCCTACAGAGACACTGACAGAGGCTGGGACGCCGACTGAGACGCCGACTGAGACGCCGACTGAGGCAGATAGGGGTAAATATAGGCATAGAGAAGGCAGCAGACCCCCAATCGACAGCGGCAGCGACTGAGACGCCTACAGAGACGCTGATAGATTCTGCAACGCCGACTGAGGTGACGACTGAGGCAGATAGGGGTAGATATAGGCATAGAGAAGGCAGGAGACCCCCCCAATCGACAGCGGCAGCGACTGAGACGCCTACAGAGACGCTGACAGAGGCTGGGGCGCCGACTGAGGCAAATAGAGGTGATATAGGCATAGAGAAGGCAGCAGACCCCCAAACGACACCGGGACCGACTGAGACGCCTACAGAGATGCTGACAGAGGCTGGGACGCCGACTGAGGCAAATAGAGGTAGATATAGGCATAGAGAAGGCAGCAGACCCCCCAATCGACAGCGGCAGCGACTGAGACGCCTACAGAGGCGCTGACAGAGGCTGCGACGCCGACTGAGGCAAATAGAGGTAGATATAGGTATAGAGAAGGCAGCAGACCCCCCAAACGACAGCGGCAGCGACTGAGACGCCTACAGAGATGCTGACAGAGGCTGCGACGCCGACTGAGACGCCGACTGAGGCAGATAGGGGTAGATATAGGCATAGAAAAGGCAGCAGACCCTTACCAATCGACAGGGGCAGCAACTGATATGCCTTCAGAGACGCTCACAGAGGCTGCGACGCCAACTGAGAAGTCGACTGACGCAGATAGGGGTAGATATGGGCATAGAGAAGGCAGTAGACCCCCCAATCGACAGCGGCAGCGACTGAGACGCCTACAGAGACGCTGACAGAGGCTGCGCCGCCGACTGAGGCGACGACTGAGGCAGATAGGAGTAGATATAAGCATAGAGACGGCAGCAGACCCTCTAATCGACAGCGGCAGCGACTAAGACGCCTACAAAGACGCTGACAGAGGCTGCGATGCCGTCTGAGACGCCGAGTGAGCCAGATAGGGGTAGATATAAGCATATAGAAGGCAGCAGACCCCCCCCAATCGACAGCGGCAGCGACTGAGACGCCAACAGAGACGCTGACAGAGGCTGGGACGCCGACTGAGGCAAATAGAGGTAGATATAGGCATAGAGAAGGCAGCAGACCCCCCAATCGACAGCGGCAGTGACTGAGACGCCTACAGAGACGCTGACAGAGGCTGGGACGCCGACTGAGGCAAATAGAGGTAGATATAGGCATAGAGAAGGCAGCAGACCCCCTAATCGACAGCGGCAAAGACTGAGACGCCTACAGAGACGCTGACAGAGGCTGCGACGCCGACTGAGGCGACGACTGAGGCAGATAGGAGTAGATATAAGAATAGAGACGGCAGCAGACCCCCTAATCGACAGCGGCAGCGACTAAGATGCCTACAAAGACGCTGACAGAGGCTGCGATGCCGTCTGAGAAGCAGGCTGAGGCAGATAGGGGTAGATATATGCATAGAGAAGGCTGCAGACCTCCCCAATCGACAGTTGCAGCGACTGAGACGCCAACAGAGACGCTAACAGAGGCTGGAATGCCGACTGAGACGCCGACTGAGGCAGATAGGGGTAAATATAGGCATAGAGAAGGCAGCAGATCCCCCAATCGACAGCGGCAGCGACTGAGACACCTACAGAGACACTGACAGAGGCTGGGACGCCGACTGAGACGCAGACTGAGGCAGATAGGGGTAGATATAGGCATATAGAAGGCAGCAGACCCCCCAATACACAGCGGCAGCGACTGAGACGCCAACCGAGACGCTGACAGAGGCTGCGACGCCGACTGTGGCAGATAGGTGCAGATATAGGCATAGAGAAGGCAGCATACGCCCCAATCGACAGCGGCAGTGACTGAGACGCCTACAGAGACGCTGACAGAGGCTGCGACGCCGACTGAGACGCAGACTGAGGCAGATAGGGGTAGATATAAGCATTGAGAAGGCAGCAGACCTCCCCAATCGACAGCTGCTGCGACTGAGACGCCAACAGAGACGCTGACCGAGGCTGGGACGCCGACTGAGACGCCGACTGAGGGAGATTGGGGTAGATATAGGCATAGAGAAGGCAGCAGACCCCCCAATCAACAGCGGCAGCGATTGAAACGCCTACATTGACGCTGACAGAGGCTGCGACGCCGACTGAGACGCCGACTGAGGCAGATAGGTGTAGATATAGGCATAGAGAAGGCAGCAGACCCCCAATCGACAGCGGCAGCGACTGAGACGCCTACAGAGACGCTGATTGAGGCTGCGACGCCGACTGAGACGCCGACTGAGGCAGATATGGGTAGATATAGGCATAGAGAAGGAAGCAGACCCCTCAATCGACAGCGGCAGCGACTGAGACGCCTACAGAGACGCTGTTAGAGGCTGCGACGCAGAATAAGAAGCCGACTGAGGTAGATAGGGGTAGATATAGGCATAGAGAAGGCAGCAGACCCACCCAATCGATAGTGGCAGCGACTGAGACGCTTACAGAGACGCTGATACAGGCTGCGACGCCGACTGAGGCAGATAGGGGTAGATAAAGGCATATAGAAGGCAGCAGACCCCCAATCGACAGCGGCAGCGACTGAGACGCCTACAGAGCCGCTGACAGAGGCTGCGACGCCGGCTGAGGCAGATAGGGGTAGATATAGGCATAGAGGAGGCAGCATACCCCCCAATCGACAGCGGCAGTGACTGAGACGCTGCGACGCCGACTGAGACGCCGACTGTGGCAGATAGGTGCAGATATAGGCATAGAGAAGGCAGCAGACCCCCATTCGACAGCGGCAGCGACTGAGACGCCTACAGAGACGCTGACAGAGGCTGCGACGCCGTCTGAGACGCCAACTGAGACAGACAGGGGTAGATATAGGCATAGAGAAGGCAGCAGACCCCCCAATCGACAGCGGCAGCGACTGAGACTCCTACAGAGACGCTGACAGAAGCTGCGACGCCGACTGAGACGCCGAGTGAGCCAGATAGGGGTAGATATGGGCATAGAGAAGGCAGCAGACCCCCCAATCGACAGCGGCAGCGACTGAGACGCCTACAATAAGGCTGACTAAGGCTGCGACGCCGACTGAGACGCCGACTGAGGCAGATAGGGGTAGATATAGGCATAGAGGAGGCAGCATGCCCCCCAATCGACAACGGCAGCGACTGAGATGCCTACAGAGACGCTGACAGAGGCTGCGACGCCGATTGAGACGCCGACAGAGGCAGATAGGGGTAGATATAGGCATAGAGAAGGCAGCAGATCCTCCAATCGACAGCGGCAGCGACTGAGACGCCTACAGAGACACTGACAGACGCTGCGACCCCGACTGAGACGCCGACTGAGGCAGATAGGGGTAGATGTAGGCATAGAGAAAGCAGCAGATCCCGGAATCGACAGCGGCAGCGACTGAGACGCCTCCAGATACGCTGACAGAAGCTACGAGCCCGACTGAGACGCCGCCTGAGGCAGATAGGCAAGGCAGCAGACCCCCCAATCGACCGCGGTAGCGACTGAGACGCCTACAGAAACGCTGACCGAGGCTGGGACCCGACTGAGACGCCGACTGAGACGCCGACTGAGGCATATTGGGGTAGATATAGGCATAGAGAAGGCAGCAGAACCTCCAATAAACAGCGGCATCGACTGATACTTCTACAGAGACACTGACAGAGGCTGGGACGCCGACTGAGACGCCTACAGAGACGCTGATAGATTCTGCAACGCCGACTGAGGTGACGACTGAGGCAGATAGGGGTAGATATAGGCATAGAGAAGGCAGGAGACCCCCCCAATCGACAGCGGCAGCGACTGAGACGCCTACAGAGACGCTGACAGAGGCTGGGGCGCCGACTGAGGCAAATAGAGGTGATATAGGCATAGAGAAGGCAGCAGACCCCCAAACGACACCGGGACCGACTGAGACGCCTACAGAGATGCTGACAGAGGCTGGGACGCCGACTGAGGCAAATAGAGGTAGATATAGGCATAGAGAAGGCAGCAGACACCCCAATCGACAGCGGCAGCGACTGAGACGCCTACAGAGGCGCTGACAGAGGCTGCGACGCCGACTGAGGCAAATAGAGGTAGATATAGGTATAGAGAAGGCAGCAGACCCCCCAAACGACAGCGGCAGCGACTGAGACGCCTACAGAGATGCTGACAGAGGCTGCGACGCCAACTGAGAAGTCGACTGACGCAGATAGGGGTAGATATGGGCATAGAGAAGGCAGTAGACCCCCCAATCGACAGCGGCAGCGACTGAGACGCCTACAGAGACGCTGACAGAGGCTGCGCCGCCGACTGAGGCGACGACTGAGGCAGATAGGAGTAGATATAAGCATAGAGACGGCAGCAGACCCCCTAATCGACAGCGGCAGCGACTAAGACGCCTACAAAGACGCTGACAGAGGCTGCGATGCCGTCTGAGACGCCGAGTGAGCCAGATAGGGGTAGATATAAGCATATAGAAGGCAGCAGACCCCCCCCAATCGACAGCGGCAGCGACTGAGACGCCAACAGAGACGCTGACAGAGGCTGGGACGCCGACTGAGGCAAATAGAGGTAGATATAGGCATAGAGAAGGCAGCAGACCCCCCAATCGACAGCGGCAGTGACTGAGACGCCTACAGAGACGCTGACAGAGGCTGGGACGCCGACTGAGGCAAATAGAGGTAGATATAGGCATAGAGAAGGCAACAGACCCCCTAATCGACAGCGGCAAATACTGAGACGCCTACAGAGACGCTGACAGAGGCTGCGACGCCGACTGAGGCGACGACTGAGGCAGATAGGAGTAGATATAAGAATAGAGACGGCAGCAGCCCCCTAATCGACAGCGGCAGCGACTAAGATGCCTACAAAGACGCTGACAGAGGCTGCGATGCCGTCTGAGAAGCAGGCTGAGGCAGATAGGGGTAGATATATGCATAGAGAAGGCTGCAGACCTCCCCAATCGACAGTTGCAGCGACTGAGACGCCAACAGAGACGCTAACAGAGGCTGGAATGCCGACTGAGACGCCGACTGAGGCAGATAGGGGTAAATATAGGCATAGAGAAGGCAGCAGATCCCCCAATCGACAGCGGCAGCGACTGAGACACCTACAGAGACACTGACAGAGGCTGGGACGCCGACTGAGACGCAGACTGAGGCAGATAGGGGTAGATATAGGCATATAGAAGGCAGCAGACCCCCCAATACACAGCGGCAGCGACTGAGACGCCAACCGAGACGCTGACAGAGGCTTCGACGCCGACTGTGGCAGATAGGGGTAGATATAGGCATAGAGAAAGCAACAGACCCCCCAATCGACAGCGGCAATGACTGAGACGCCTACAGAGACGCTGACAGAGGCTGCGACGCCGACTGAGACGCCGACTGGGGCAGATAGGGGTAGATATAGGCATAAAGAAGGCAGCAGACCCCCCAATCGACAGCGGCAGCGACTGAGACGCCTACAGAGACGCTGACAGAGGCTGCGACGCCGACTGTGGCAGATAGGTGCAGATATAGGCATAGAGAAGGCAGCATACGCCCCAATCGACAGCGGCAGTGACTGAGACGCCTACAGAGACGCTGACAGAGACTGCGACGCCGACTGAGACGCCGACTGAGGCAGATAGGGGTAGATATAGGCATATAGAAGGCAGCAGACCCCCCAATACACAGCGGCAGCGACTGAGACGCCAACCGAGACGCTGACAGAGGCTTCGACGCCGACTGTGGCAGATAGGGGTAGATATAGGCATAGAGAAAGCAACAGACCCCCCAATCGACAGCGGCAATGACTGAGACGCCTACAGAGACGCTGACAGAGGCTGCGACGCCGACTGAGACGCCGACTGGGGCAGATAGGGGTAGATATAGGCATAGAGAAGGCAGCAGACCTCCCCAATCGACAGCTGCTGCGACTGAGACGCCAACAGAGACGCTGACCGAGGCTGGGACGCCGACTGAGACGCCGACTGAGGGAGATTGGAGTAGATATAGGCATAGAGAAGGCAGGAGACCCCCCAATCAACAGCGGCAGAGATTGAAACGCCTACATTGACGCTGACAGAGGCTGCGACGCCGACTGAGACGCCGACTGAGGCAGATAGGTGTAGATATAGGCATAGAGAAGGCAGCAGACCCCCAATCGACAGCGGCAGCGACTGAGACGCCTACAGAGACGCTGACTGAGGCTGCGACGCCGACTGAGACGCCGACTGAGGCAGATATGGGTAGATATAGGCATAGAGAAGGAAGCAGACCCCTCAATCGACAGCGGCAGCGACTGAGACGCCTACAGAGACGCTGTTAGAGGCTGCGACGCAGAATAAGAAGCCGACAGAGGCAGATAGGGGTAGATATAGGCATAGAGAAGGCAGCAGATCCTCCAATCGACAGCGGCAGCGACTGAGACGCCTATAGAGACGCTGACAGACGCTGCGACCCCGACTGAGACGCCGACTGAGGCAGATAGGGGTAGATGTAGGCATAGAGAAAGCAGCAGATCCCGGAATCGACAGCGGCAGCGACTGAGACGCCTCCAGATACGCTGACAGAAGCTACGAGCCCGACTGAGACGCCGCCTGAGGCAGATAGGCAAGGCAGCAGACCCCCCAATCGACCGCGGTAGCGACTGAGACGCCTACAGAAACGCTGACCGAGGCTGGGACCCGACTGAGACGCCGACTGAGACGCCGACTGAGGCATATTGGGGTAGATATAGGCATAGAGAAGGCAGCAGAACCTCCAATAAACAGCGGCATCGACTGATACTTCTACAGAAACACTGACAGAGGCTGGGACGCCGACTGAGACGCCGACTGAGACGCCTACAGAGACGCTGATAGATTCTGCAACGCCGACTGAGGTGACGACTGAGGCAGATAGGGGTAGATATAGGCATAGAGAAGGCAGGAGACCCCCCAATCGACAGTGGCAGCGACTGAGACGCCTACAGAGACGCTGACAGAGGCTGGGGCGCCGACTGAGGCAAATAGAGGTGATATAGGCATAGAGAAGGCAGCAGACCCCCAAACGACACCGGGACCGACTGAGACGCCTACAGAGATGCTGACAGAGGCTGGGACGCCGACTGAGGCAAATAGAGGTAGATATAGGCATAGAGAAGGCAGCAGACACCCCAATCGACAGCGGCAGCGACTGAGACGCCTACAGAGGCGCTGACAGAGGCTGCGACGCCGACTGAGGCAAATAGAGGTAGATATAGGTATAGAGAAGGCAGCAGACCCCCCAAACGACAGCGGCAGCGACTGAGACGCCTACAGAGATGCTGACAGAGGCTGCGACGCCAACTGAGAAGTCCACTGACGCAGATAGGGGTAGATATGGGCATAGAGAAGGCAGTAGACCCCCCAATCGACAGCGGCAGCGACTGAGACGCCTACAGAGACGCTGACAGAGGCTGCGCCGCCGACTGAGGCGACGACTGAGGCAGATAGGAGTAGATATAAGCATAGAGACGGCAGCAGACCCCCTAATCGACAGCGGCAGCGACTAAGACGCCTACAAAGACGCTGACAGAGGCTGCGATGCCGTCTGAGACGCCGAGTGAGCCAGATAGGGGTAGATATAAGCATATAGAAGGCAGCAGACCCCCCAATCGACAGCGGCAGCGACTGAGACGCCAACAGAGACGCTGACAGAGGCTGGGACGCCGACTGAGGCAAATAGAGGTAGATATAGGCATAGAGAAGGCAGCAGACCCCCCAATCGACAGCGGCAGTGACTGAGACGCCTACAGAGACGCTGACAGAGGCTGGGACGCCGACTGAGGCAAATAGAGGTAGATATAGGCATAGAGAAGGCAACAGACCCCCTAATCGACAGCGGCAAAGACTGAGACGCCTACAGAGACGCTGACAGAGGCTGCGACGCCGACTGAGGCGACGACTGAGGCAGATAGGAGTAGATATAAGAATAGAGACGGCAGCAGACCCCCTAATCGACAGCGGCAGCGACTAAGATGCCTACAAAGACGCTGACAGAGGCTGCGATGCCGTCTGAGAAGCAGGCTGAGGCAGATAGGGGTAGATATATGCATAGAGAAGGCTGCAGACCTCCCCAATCGACAGTTGCAGCGACTGAGACGCCAACAGAGACGCTAACAGAGGCTGGAATGCCGACTGAGACGCCGACTGAGGCAGATAGGGGTAAATATAGGCATAGAGAAGGCAGCAGATCCCCCAATCGACAGCGGCAGCGACTGAGACACCTACAGAGACACTGACAGAGGCTGGGACGCCGACTGAGACGCAGACTGAGGCAGATAGGGGTAGATATAGGCATATAGAAGGCAGCAGACCCCCCAATACACAGCGGCAGCGACTGAGACGCCAACCGAGACGCTGACAGAGGCTCCGACGCCGACTGTGGCAGATAGGGGTAGATATAGGCATAGAGAAAGCAACAGACCCCCCAATCGACAGCGGCAATGACTGAGACGCCTACAGAGACGCTGACAGAGGCTGCGACGCCGACTGAGACGCCGACTGGGGCAGATAGGGGTAGATATAGGCATAAAGAAGGCAGCAGACCCCCCAATCGACAGCGGCAGCGACTGAGACGCCTACAGAGACGCTGACAGAGGCTGCGACGCCGACTGTGGCAGATAGGTGCAGATATAGGCATAGAGAAGGCAGCATACGCCCCAATCGACAGCGGCAGTGACTGAGACGCCTACAGAGACGCTGACAGAGACTGCGACGCCGACTGAGACGCCGACTGAGGCAGATAGGGGTAGATATAGGCATATAGAAGGCAGCAGACCCCCAATCGACAGCGGCAGCGACTGAGACGCCTACAGAGCCGCTGACAGAGGCTGCGACGCCGACTGAGACGCAGACTGAGGCAGATAGGGGTAGATATAGGCATAGAGAAGGCAGGAGACCCCCCAATCAACAGCGGCAGCGATTGAAACGCCTACATTGACGCTGACAGAGGCTGCGACGCCGACTGAGACGCCGACTGAGGCAGATAGGGGTAGATATAGGCATAGAGAAGGCAGCAGACCTCCCCAATCGACAGCTGCTGCGACTGAGACGCCAACAGAGACGCTGACCGAGGCTGGGACGCCGACTGAGACGCCGACTGAGGGAGATTGGGGTAGATATAGGCATAGAGAAGGCAGGAGACCCCCCAATCAACAGCGGCAGCGATTGAAACGCCTACATTGACGCTGACAGAGGCTGCGACGCCGACTGAGACGCCGACTGAGGCAGATAGGTGTAGATATAGGCATAGAGAAGGCAGCAGACCCCCAATCGACAGCGGCAGCGACTGAGACGCCTACAGAGACGCTGATTGAGGCTGCGACGCCGACTGAGACGCCGACTGAGGCAGATATGGGTAGATATGGGCATAGAGAAGGAAGCAGACCCCTCAATCGACAGCGGCAGCGACTGAGACGCCTACAGAGACGCTGTTAGAGGCTGCGACGCAGAATAAGAAGCCGACTGAGGTAGATAGGGGTAGATATAGGCATAGAGAAGGCAGCAGACCACCCCAATCGATAGTGGCAGCGACTGAGACGCCTACAGAGACGCTGATACAGGCTGCGACGCCGACTGAGGCAGATAGGGGTAGATATAGGCATATAGAAGGCAGCAGACCCCCCCAATCGACAGCGGCAAAGACTGAGACGCCTACAGAGACGCTGACAGAGGCTGCGACGCCGACTGAGGCAGATAGGTGTAGATATAGGCATAGAGAAGGCAGCAGACCCCCAATCGATAGCGCAGAGATTGCAACGCCTACAGAGACGCTTACAGAGGCTGCGACGCCAACTGAGAAGTCGACAAACGCAGATAGAGATAGATATAGGCACAGAGAAGGTAGCAGACCCCCCAATCGAGAGCGGCACGACTGAGACGCCTACAGAGACGGTGACAGAGGCTGGGACGCCGACTGAGGCAAATAGGGGTAGATATTGGCATAGAGAAGGTATCAGACCCCCCAATCGGCAGCGGCAGCGACTAAGACGCCTACAGAGACACTGACAGAGGCTGCGACGCCGACTGAGGCAGATAGGGGTAGATATAGGCATAGAGAAGGCAGCGGACCCCCCAATCGACAGCGGCAGCGACTGAGGCGAATACAGAGACGCTGGCAGAGGCTGCGACGCCAACTGAGATGCCGACTGAAGCAGATAGCGGTAGATATAGGCATAGAGAAGGCAGCAGACCCCCAATCGACAGCGGCAGCGACTGAGACGCCTACAGAGACGCTGACTGAGGCTGCGACGCCGACTGAGACGCCGACTGAGGCAGATAGGGTAGATATAGGCATAGAGAAGGCAGCAGACCCCCCAATCGACAGCGGCAGCGACTGAGTCGAATACAGAGACGCTGGCAGAGGCTGCGACGTCAACTGAGATGCCGACTGAAGCAGATAGAGTAGATATAGGCATAGAGAAGGCAGCAGACCCCCCAATCGACAGCGGCAGCGACTGAGACGCTTACAGAGACGTTGACAGAGGCAGCGATGCCGACTGAGGCAGATAGGGATAGATATATGCATAGAGAAGGCAGCAGCCCCCAATCGACAGCGGCAGCGACTGAGACGCCTACAGAGACGCTGACGGAGACAGCGGAAACGACTGAGACGCCGACTGGGGCAGATAGGGGTAGATATAGGCATAAAGAAGGCAGCAGACCCCCCCAATCGACAGCGGCAGCGACTGAGACGCCTACAGAGACGCTGACAGAGGCTGCGACGCCGACTGTGGCAGATAGGTGCAGATATAGGCATAGAGAAGGCAGCATACGCCCCAATCGACAGCGGCAGTGACTGAGACGCCTACAGAGACGCTGACAGAGACTGCGACGCCGACTGAGACGCCGACTGAGGCAGATAGGGGTAGATATAGGCATATAGAAGGCAGCAGACCCCCAATCGACAGCGGCAGAGACTGAGACGCCTACAGAGACGCTGACAGAGGCTGCGACGCCGACTGAGACGCAGACTGAGGCAGATAGGGGTAGATATAAGCATTGAGAAGGCAGCAGACCTCACCAATCGACAGCTGCAGCGACTGAGACGCCAACAGAGACGCTGACCGAGGCTGGGACGCCGACTGAGACGCCGACTGAGGGAAATGGGGGTAGATATAGGCATAGAGAAGGCAGCAGACCCCCCAATCAACAGCGGCAGCGATTGAAACGTCTACATTGACGCTGACAGAGGCTGCGACGCCGACTGAGACGCCGACTGAGGCAGATAGGTGTAGATATAGGCATAGAGAAGGCAGCAGACCCCCAATCGACAGCGGCAGCGACTGAGACGCCTACAGAGACGCTGACTGAGGCTGCGACGCCGACTGAGACGCCTACTGAGGCAGATATGGGTAGATATAGGCATAGAGAAGGAAGCAGACCCCCCAATCGACAGCGGTAGCGACTGAGACGCCTACAGAGACGCTGTTAGAGGCTGCGACGCAGAATAAGAAGCCGACTGAGGTAGATAGGGGTAGATATAGGCATAGAGAAGGCAGCAGACCACCCCAATCGACAGTGGCAGCGACTGAGACGCCTACAGAGACGCTGACACAGGCTGCGACGCCGACTGAGGCAGATAGGGGTAGATATAGGCATATAGAAGGCAGCAGACCCCCCCCAATCGACAGCGGCAAAGACTGAGACGTCTACAGAGACGCTGACAGAGGCTGCGACGCCGACTGAGGCAGATAGGTGTAGATATAGGCATAGAGAAGGCAGCAGACCCCCAATTGATAGCGCAGAGATTGCGACGCCTACAGAGACGCTGACAGAGGCTGCGACGCCAACTGAGAAGTCGACAAACGCAGATAGAGATAAATATAGGCATAGAGAAGGTAGCAGACCCCCCAATCGAGAGCGGCACGACTGAGACGCCTACAAAGACGGTGACAGAGGCTGGGACGCCGACTGAGGCAAATAGGGGTAGATATTGGCATAGAGAAGGTAGCAGACCCCCCAATCGACAGCGGGAGCGACTAAGACGCCTACAGAGACACTGACAGAGGCTGCGACGCCGACTGAGGCAGATAGGGGTAGATATAGGCATAGAGAAGGCAGCGGACCCCCCAATCGTCAGCGGCAGCGACTGAGGCGAATACAGAGACGCTGGCAGAGGCTGCGACGCCAACTGAGATGCCGACTGAAGCAGATAAGGGTAGATATAGGCATAGAGAAGGCAGCAGACCCTAAATCGACACCGGCAGCGACTGAGACGCCTACAGAGACGCTGACTGAGGCTGCGACGCCGACTGAGACGCCGACTGAGGCAGATAGGGTAGATATAGGCATAGAGAAGGCAGCAGACCCCCCAATCGACAGCGGCAGCGACTGAGGCGAATACAGAGACGCTGGCAGAGGCTGCGACGCCAACTGAGATGCCGACTGAAGCAGATAGGGTAGATATAGGCATAGAGAAGGCAGCAGACCCCCCAATCGACAGCGGCAGCGACTGAGACGCCTACAGAGAAGTTGACAGAGGCAGCGACGCCGACTGAGGCAGATAGGGATAGATATATGCATAGAGAAGGCAGCAGCCCCCAATCGACAGCGGCAGCGACTGAGACGCCTACAGAGACGCTGACGGAGACAGCGACAACGACTGAGACGACGACTGAGGCAGATAGGTGTAGATACAGGCATAGTAAAGGCAGCAGACCCCCCAATCGACAGCGGCAGCGACTGAGATGTATACAGAGACGCTGACAGAGGCTGCGACGCCGACTGAGACGACGACTGAGGCAGATGGGGGTATATATAAGCATTGAGAAGGCAGCAGACCACCCGATCGATAGCGGCAGCGATTGAGACGACTAAAGAGACGCTGACAGAGGCTGCGACGCCAACTGAGGCCGAGAGGGGTAGAGATAGGCATAGAGAAGGCATCAGACCCCCCCAATCGATAGCGGCTGCGACTGAGACGCCTACAGAGACGCTGAGAGAGGCTGCGACGCCGACAGAGGCGCCTACTGAGGCAGATAGGGGTAGATATAGGCATAGATAAGGCAGCAGACCCCCCAATCGACAGCGACAGCGACTGATACGCCTACAGAGACGCTGACAGAGGCTGCGACGCCGACTGAGACGCAGACTGAAGCAGATAGGGGTAGATATAGGCATAGAGAAGGCAGCAGACCCCCAATCGACAGCGGCAGCGAATGAGACGCATACAGAGACGCTGACTGAGGCTGCGACGCCGACTGAGACGCCGACTGAGGCAGATAGGGGTAGATATAGGCATAGAGAAAGCAATAGACCCCCCAATCGACAGCGGCAGTGACTGAGACGCCTACAGAGACACTGACAGAGGCTGCGACGGCCACTGAGACGCCGACTGGGACAGATAGGGGTAGATATAGGCATAGAGAAGGCAGCAAACCCCCCCAATCGACAGCGGCAGCGACTGAGACGCCTACAGAGACGCTGACAGAGGCTGCGACGCCGACTGTGGCAGATAGGTGCAGATATAGGCATAGAGAAGGCAGCATACGCCCCAATGGACAGCGGCAGTGACTGAGACGCCTACAGAGACGCTGAAAGAGGCTGCGACGCCGACTGATGCAGATATAGGCATAGAGACGGCAACATACCCCGCAATCGACAGCGGCAGTGACTGAGACGCCTACAGAGACGCTGACTGAGGCTGCGACGCCGACTGAGACTCAGACTGAGGCAGATAGGGGTAGATATAAGCATAGAGAAGGCAGCAGACTCCCCCAATCGACAGCGACATCGACTGAGACTCCTACAGAGACGCTGCCAGAAGCTGCGCCGCCGACTGAGACGATGACTGAGGCAGATAGTGGTAGATATAGGCGTAGAGAAGGCAGCAGACCCCCCCAATCGACATCGGCAGCGACTGAGATGCCTACAGAGATGCTGACTAAGGCTGCGACGCCGACTGAGACGCCGACTGAGGCAGATAGGGGTAGATATAGGCATAGAGGAGGCAGCATACCCCCCAATCTACAGCGGCAGCGACTGAGACGCTGCGACGCCGACTGAGACGCCGACTGAGACGCCGGCTGTGGCAGATAGGTGCAGATATAGGCATAGAGAAGGCAGCAGACCCCCATTCGACAGCGGCAGCGACTGAGACGCCTACAGAGACGCTGACAGAGGCTGCGACGCCGACTGAGACGACGACTGACGCAGTTAGGGGTAGATATAGGCATTGAGAGGGCAGCAGACCCCCAATCGATAGAGCAGCGATTGAGACGCCTACAGAGACGCTGACAGAGGCCGCGACGCCGTCTGAGACGCCAACTGAGACAGACAGGGGTAGATATAGGCATAGAGAAGGCAGCAGACCCCCAATCGACAGCGGCAGCGACTGAGACTCCTACAGAGACGCTGACAGAAGCTGCGACGCCGACTGAGACGCCGAGTGAGCCAGATAGGGGTAGATATGGGCATAGAGAAGGCAGCAGACCCCCCAATCGACAGCGGCAGCGACTGAGACGCCTACAATAATGCTGACTAAGGCTGCGACGCCGACTGAGACGCCGACTGAGGCATAATGGGGTAGATATAGGCATAGAGGAGGCAGCATGCCCCCCAATCGACAGCGGCAGCGACTGAGACGCCTACAGAGACGCTGACAGACGCTGAGACGCTGACAGACGCTGCGACCCCGACTGAGACGCCGACTGAGGCAGATAGGGGTAGATGTAGGCATAGAGAAAGCAGCAGATCCCGGAATCGACAGCGGCAGCGACTGAGACGCCTCCAGATACGCTGACAGAAGCTGCGAGCCCGACTGAGACGCCGACTGAGGCAGATAGGGAAGGCAGCAGACCCCCCAATCGACCGCGGTAGGGACTGAGACGCCTACAGAAACGCTGACAGAGGCTGCGACGCCAACTGAGATGACGACTGACGCAGATAGGGGTAGATATAGGCATTGAGAGGGCAGCAGACCCCCCAATCGATAGAGCAGCGATTGAGACGCCTACAGAGACGCTGACCGAGGCTGGGACGCCGAATGAGACGCCGACTGAGGCATATTGGGGTAGATATAGGCATAGAGAAGGCAGCATACCCTCCCATAAACAGCGGCATCGACTGAGACTTCTACAGAGACACTGACGGAGGCTGGGACGCCGACTGAGACGCCGACTGAGACGCCGACTGAGGCAGATAGGGGTAAATATAGGCATAGAGAAGGCAGCAGACCCCCAATCGACAGCGGCAGCGACTGAGACGCCTACAGAGACGCTGATAGATTCTGCAACGCCGACTGAGGTGACGACTGCGGCAGATAGGGGTAGATATAGGCATAGAGAAGGCAGGAGACCCCCCCCAATCGACAGCGGCAGCGACTGAGACGCCTACAGAGACGCTGACAGAGGCTGGGACGCCGACTGAGGCAAATAGAGGTGATATAGGCATAGAGAAGGCAGCAGACCCCCCAAACGACAGCGGGAGCGACTGAGACGCCTACAGAGATGCTGACAGAAGCTGGGACGCCGACTGAGGCAAATAGAGGTATATATAGGCATAGAGAAGGCAGCAGATCCCCCAATCGACAGCGGCAGCGACTGAGACGCCTACAGAGGCGCTGACAGAGGCTGCGACGCCGACTGAGGCAAATAGAGCTAGATATAGGTATAGAGAAGGCAGCAGACCCCCCAAACGGCAGCGGCAGCGACTGAGACGCCTACAGAGATGCTGGCAGAGGCTGCGACGCCGACTGAGACGCCGACTGAGACGCCGACTGAGGCAGATAGGGGTAGATATAGGCATAGAAAAGGCAGCAGACAGGGGCAGCAACTGATATGCCTACAGGAACGCTCACAGAGGCTGCGACGCCAACTGAGAAGTCGACTGACGCAGATAGGGGTAGATATGGGCATAGAGAAGGCAGTAGACCCCCAATCGACGCGACGCCTACAGAGACGCTGACAGAGGTTGCGACGCCGACTGATGCGACGACTGAGGCAGATAGGAGTAGATATAAGCATAGAGACGGCAGCAGACCCCCTAATCGACAGCGGCAGCGACTAAGACGCCTACAAAGACGCTGACAGAGGCTGCGATGCCGTCTGAGAAGCAGGCTGAGGCAGATAGGGGTAGATATATGCATAGAGAAGGCTACAGACCTCCCCAATCGACAGTTGCAGCGACTGAGACGCCAACAGAGACGCTAACAGAGGCTGGAATGCCGACTGAGACGCCGACTGAGGCAGATAGGGGTAAATATAGGCATAGAGAAGGCAGCAGATCCCCCAATCGACAGCGGCAGCGACTGAGACGCCTACAGAGACACTGATAGAGGCTGGGACGCCGACTGAGACGCAGACTGAGGCAGATAGGGGTAGATATAGGCATATGGAAGGCAGCAGAGCCCCCAATCGACAGCGGCAGCGACTGAGACGCCAACAGAGACGCTGACAGAGGCTCCGACGCCGACTGTGGCAGATAGGGGTAGATATAGGCATAGAGAAAGCAACAGACCCCCCAATCGACAGCGGCAATGACTGAGACGCCTACAGAGACGCTGACAGAGGCAGCAGACCCCCCAATCGACAGCGGCAGCGACTGAGACGTCTACAGAGACGCTGACAGAGGCTGCGACGCCGACTGTGGCAGATAGGTGCAGATATAGGCATAGAGAAGGCAGCATACGCCCCAATCGACAGCGGCAGTGACTGAGACGCCTACAGAGACGCAGACTGAGACTGCGACGCCGACTGAGACGCCGACTGAGGCAGATAGGGGTAGATATAGGCATATAGAAGGCAGCAGACCCCCAATCGACAGCGGCAGCGACTGAGACGCCTACAGAGACGCTGACAGAGGCTGCGACGCCGACTGAGACGCAGACTGAGGCAGATAGGGGTAGATATAAGCATTGAGAAGGCAGCAGACCTCCCCAATCGACAGCTGCAGCGACTGAGACGCCAACAGAGACGCTGACCGAGGCTGGGACGCCGACTGAGACGCCGACTGAGGGAGATTGGGGCAGATATAGGCATAGAGAAGGCAGCAGACCCCCCAATCAACAGCGGCAGCGATTGAAACGCCTACATTGTCGCTGACAGAGGATGCGACGCCGACTGAGACGCCGACTGAGGCAGATAGGTGTAGATATAGGGATAGAGAAGGCAGCAGACCCCCAATCGACAGCGGCAGCGACTGAGACGCCTACAGAGATGCTGACTAAGGCTGCGACGCCGGCTGAGACGCCGACTGAGGCAGATATGGGTAGATATAGGCATAGAGAAGGAAGCAGACCTCCCAATCGACAGCGGCAGCGACTGAGACGCCTACAGAGATGCTGACTGAGACTGCGACGCCGACTGAGACGCAGACTGAGGCAGATAGGGGTAGATATAGGCATATGGAAGGCAGCAGACCCCCCAATCGACAGTGGCAGCGACTAAGACGCCTATAGAGACGCTGACACAGGCTGCGACGCCGATTGAGGCAGATAGGGGTAGATATAGGCATATAGAAGGCAGCAGACCCCCCCAATCGACAGCGGCAAAGACTGAGACGCCTACAGAGACGCTGACAGAGGCTGCGACGCCGACTGAGGCAGATAGGTGTAGATATAGGCATAGAGAAGGCAGCAGACCCCCAATCGATAGCGTAGAGATTGCGACGCCTACAGAGACGCTGACAGAGGCTGCGACGCCAGCTGAGAAGTCGACAAACGCAGATAGAGATAGATATAGGCATAGAGAAGGAAGCAGACCCCCCAATCGAGAGCGGCACGACTGAGACGCCTACAGAGAAGGTGACAGAGGCTGGGACGCCGACTGAGGCAAATAGGGGTAGATGTAGGCATAGAGAAGGCAGCGGACCCCCCAATCGACAGCGGCAGCGATTGAGGCGAATACAGAGACGCTGGCAGAGGCTGCGACGCCAACTGAGATGCCGACTGAAGCAGATAGGGTAGATATAGGCATATTGAAGGCAGTAGACCCCCCAATCGACAGCGGCAGCGACTGAGACGCCTACAGAGAAGTTGACAGAGGCTGTGACGCCGACTGAGGCAGATATAGATAGATATATGCATAGAGAAGGCAGCAGCCCCCAATCGACAGCGGCAGCGACTGAGACGCCTACAGAGACGCTGACGGAGACAGCGACAACGACTGAGACGACGACTGAGGCAGATAGGTGTAGATACAGGCATAGTAAAGGCAGCAGACCCCCCAATCGACAGCGACAGCGACTGATACGCCTACAGAGACGCTGAGAGAGGCTGCGACGCCGACAGAGGCGCCTACTGAGGCAGATAGGGGTAGATATAGGCATAGATAAGGCAGCAGACCCCCCAATCGACAGCGACAGCGACTGATACGCCTACAGAGACGCTGACAGAGGCTGCGACGCCGACTGAGGCAGAGAGGGGTAGAGATAGGCATAGAGAAGGCATCAGACCCCCCAATCGACAGCGGCTGCGACTGAGACGCATACAGAGACGCTGACTGAGGCTGCGACGCCGACTGAGACGCCGACTGAAGCAGATAGGGGTAGATATAGGCATAGAGAAAGCAATAGACCCCCCAATCGACAGCGGCAGTGACTGAGACGCCTACAGAGACACTGACAGAGGCTGCGACGCCCACTGAGACGCCGACTGGGACAGATAGGGGTAGATATAGGCATAGAGAAGGCAGCAGACCCCCCAATCGACCGCGGCAGCGACAGAGACGCCTACAGAGACGCTGACAGAGGCTGCGACGCCGACTGTGGCAGATAGGTGCAGATATAGGCATAGAGAAGGCAGCATACGCCCCAATCGACAGCGGCAGTGACTGAGACGCCTACAGAGACGCTGACAGAGACGCCGACTGAGACGCCGACTGAGGCAGATAGGGGTAGATATAGGCATATAGGAGGCAGCATACCCCCCAATCGACAGCGGCAGCGACTGAGACGCTGCGACGCCGACTGAGACGCCGACTGTGGCAGATAGGTGCAGATATAGGCATAGAGAAGGCAGCAGACCCCCATTCGACAGCGGCAGCGACTGAGACGCCTACAGAGACGCTGACAGAGGCTGCGACGCCGACTGAGACGACGACTGACGCAGTTAGGGGTAGATATAAACATTGAGAGGGCAGCAGACCCCCCAATCGATAGAGCAGCGATTGAGACGCCTACAGAGACGCTGACAGAGGCAGCGACGCCGTCTGAGACGCCAACTGAGACAGACAGGGGTAGATATAGGCATAGTGAAGGCAGCAGACCCCCCAATCGACAGCGGCAGCGACTGAGACTCGTACAGAGACACTGACAGGAGCTGCGACGCCGACTGAGACGCCGAGTGAGCCAGATAGGGGTAGATATGGGCATAGAGAAGGCAGCAGACCCCCCAATCGACAGCGGCAGCGACTGAGACGCCTACAATAATGCTGACTAAGGCTGCGACGCCGACTGAGACGCCGACTGAGGCAGAATGGGGTAGATATAGGCATAGAGGAGGCAGCATGCCCCCCAATCGACAGCGGCAGCGACTGAGACGCCTACAGAGACGCTGACAGACGCTGAGACGCTGACAGACGCTGAGACGCTGACAGACGCTGCGACCCCGACTGAGACGCCGACTGAGGCAGATAGGGGTAGATGTAGGCATAGAGAAAGCAGCAGATCCCGGAATCGACAGCGGCAGCGACTGAGACGCCTCCAGATACGCTGACAGAAGCTGCGAGCCCGACTGAGACGCCGACTGAGGCAGATAGGGAAGGCAGCAGACCCCCCAATCGACCGCGGTAGCGACTGAGACGCCTACAGAAACGCTGACAGAGGCTGCGACGCCGACTGGGACGACGACTGACGCAGATAGGGGTAGATATATGCATTGAGAGGGCAGCAGACCCCCCAATCGATAGAGCAGCGATTGAGACGCCTACAGAGACGCTGACCGAGGCTGGGACGCCGACTGAGACGCCTTCTGAGGCATATTGGGGTAGATATAGGCATAGAGAAGGCAGCATACCCTCCAATAAACAGCGGCATCGACTGAGACTTCTACAGAGAAACTGACAGAGGCTGGGACGCCGACTGAGACGCCGACTGAGACGCCGACTGAGGCAGATAGGGGTAAATAAAGGCATAGAGAAGGCAGCAGACCCCCAATCGACAGCGGCAGCGACTGAGACGCCTACAGAGACGCTGATAGATTCTGCAACGCCGACTGAGGTGACGACTGAGGCAGATAGGGGTAGATATAGGCATAGAGAAGGCAGGAGACCCCCCCGCAGACTGAGGCAGATAGGGGTAGATATAAGCATTGAGAAGGCAGCAGACCTCCCCAATCGACAGCTGCAGCGACTGAGACGCCAACAGAGACGCTGACCGAGGCTGGGACGCCGACTGAGATGCCGACTGAGGGAGATTGGGGCAGATATAGGCATAGAGAAGGCAGCAGACCCGTCAATCAACAGCGGCAGCGATTGAAACGCCTACATTGACGCTGACAGAGGATGCGACGCCGACTGAGACGCCGACTGAGGCAGATAGGTGTAGATATAGGCATAGAGAAGGCAGCAGACCCCCAATCGACAGCGGCAGCGACTGAGACGCCTACAGAGATGCTGACTGAGGCTGCGACGCCGACTGAGACGCCGACTGAGGCAGATATGGGTAGATGTAGGCATAGAGTAGGAAGCAGACCCCCCAATCGACAGCGGCAGCGACTGAGACGCCTACAGAGACGCTGTTAGAGGCTGCGACGCAGAATAAAAAGCCGACTGAGGTAGATAAGGGTAGATATATTCATAGAGAAGGCAGCAGACCACCCCAATCGACAGTGGCAGCGACTGAGACGCCTATAGAGACGCTGACACAGGCTGCGACGCCGACTGAGGCAGATAGGTTTAGATATAGGCATATAGAAGGCAGCAGACCCCCCCAATCGACAGCTGCAAAGACTGAGACGCCTACAGAGACGCTGACAGAGGCTGCGACGCCGACTGAGGCAGATAGGTGTAGATATAGGCATAGAGAAGGCACCAGACCCCCAATCGATAGCGCAGAGATTGCGACGCCTACAGATACGCTGACAGAGGCTGCGACGCTAACTGAGAAGTCGACAAACGCAGATAGAGATAGATATAGGCATAGAGAAGGAAGCAGACCCCCCAATCGAGAGCGGCACGACTGAGACGCCTACAGAGAAGGTGACAGAGGCTGGGACGCCGACTGAGGCAAATAGGGGTAGATATAGGCATAGAGAAGGCAGCGGACCCCCCAATCGACAGCGGCAGCGACTGAGGCGAATACAGAGATGCTGGCAGAGGCTGCGACGCCAACTGAGATGCCGACTGAAGCAGATAGGGTAGATATAGGCATATTGAAGGCAGCAGACCCCCCAATCGACAGCGGCAGCGACTGAGACGCCTACAGAGACGCTGACAGAGACGCCGATTGAGACGCCGACTGAGGCAGATAGGGGTAGATATAGGCATAGAGGAGGCAGCATACCCCCCAATCGACAGCGGCAGCGACTGAGACGCTGCGACGCTGCGACGCCGACTGAGACGCCGACTGTGGCAGATAGGTGCAGATATAGGCATAGAGAAGGCAGCAGACCCCCATTCGACAGCGGCAGCGACTGAGACGCCTACAGAGACGCTGACAGAGGCTGCGACGCCGACTGAGACGACGACTGAGACAGACAGGGGTAGATATAGGCATAGAGAAGGCAGCAGACCCCCCAATCGACAGCGGCAGCGACTGAGACGCCTACAATAATGCTGACTAAGGCTGCGACGCCGACTGAGACGCCGACTGAGGCAGAATGGGGTAGATATAGGCATAGAGGAGGCAGCATGCCCCCCAATCGACAGCGGCAGCGACTGAGACGCCTACAGAGACGCTGACAGACGCTGAGACGCTGACAGACGCTGCGACCCCGACTGAGACGCCGACTGAGGCAGATAGGGGTAGATGTAGGCATAGAGAAAGCAGCAGATCCCGGAATCGACAGCGGCAGCGACTGAGACGCCTCCAGATACGCTGACAGAAGCTGCGAGCCCGACTGAGACGCCGACTGAGGCAGATAGGGAAGGCAGCAGACCCCCCAATCGACCGCGGTAGCGACTGAGACGCCTACAGAAACGCTGACAGAGGCTGCGACGCCGACTGGGACGACGACTGACGCAGATAGGGGTAGATATAGGCATTGAGAGGGCAGCAGACCCCCCAATCGATAGAGCAGCGATTGAGACGCCTACAGAGACGCTGACCGAGGCTGGGACGCCGACTGAGGCATATTGGGGTAGATATAGGCATAGAGAAGGCAGCATACCCTCCAATAAACAGCGGCATCGACTGAGACTTCTACAGATACACTGACAGAGGCTGGGACGCCGACTGAGACGCCGACTGAGGCAGATAGGGGTAAATATAGGCATAGAGAAGGCAGCAGACCCCCAATCGACAGCGGCAGCGACTGAGACGCCTACAGAGACGCTGATAGATTCTGCAACGCCGACTGAGGTGACGACTGAGGCAGATAGGGGTAGATATAGGCATAGAGAAGGCAGGAGACCCCCCAATCGACAGCGGCAGCGACTGAGACGCCTACAGAGACGCTGACAGAGGCTGGGACGCCGACTGAGGCAAATAGAGGTGATATAGGCATAGAGAAGGCAGCAGACCCCCCAAACGACAGCGGGAGCGACTGAGACGCCTACAGAGATGCTGACAGAAGCTGGGACGCCGACTGAGGCAAATAGAGGTAGATATAGGCATAGAGAAGGCAGCAGATCCCCCAATCGACAGCGGCAGCGACTGAGACGCCTACAGAGGCGCTGACAGAGGCTGCGACGCCGACTGAGGCAAATAGAGGTAGATATAGGTATAGAGAAGGCAGCAGACCCCCCAAACGACAGCGGCAGCGACTGAGACGCCTACAGAGATGCTGGCAGAGGCTGCGACGCCGACTGAGTCGCCGACTGAGGCAGATAGGGGTAGATATAGGCATAGAAAAGGCAGCAGACAGGGGCAGCAACTGATATGCCTACAGAAACGCTCACAGGGGCTGCGACGCCAACTGAGAAGTCGACTGACGCAGATAGGGGTAGATATGGGCATAGAGAAGGCAGTAGACCCCCCAATCGACAGCGGGAGCGACTGCGACGCCTATAGAGACGCTGACAGAGGCTGCGACGCCAACTGAGAAGTCGACTGACGCAGATAGGGGTAGATATGGGCATAGAGAAGGCAGTAGACCCCCCTAATCGACAGCGGCAGCGACTAAGACGCCTACAAAGACGCTGACAGAGGCTGCGATGCCGTCTGAGAAGCAGGCTGAGGCAGATAGGGGTAGATATATGCATAGAGAAGGCTGCAGACCTCCCCAATCGACAGTTGCAGCGACTGAGACGCCAACAGAGACGCTAACATAGGCTGGAATGCCGACTGAGACGCCGACTGAGGCAGATAGGGGTAAATATAGGCATAGAGAAGGCAGCAGATCCCCCAATCGACAGCGGCAGCGACTGAGACGCCTACAGAGACACTGACAGATGCTGGGACGCCGACTGAGACGCAGACTGAGGCAGATAGGGGTAGATATAGGCACATAGAAGGCAGCAGACCCCCCAATCGACAGCGGCAGCGACTGAGACGCCAACAGAGACGCTGACAGAGGCTCCGACGCCGACTGTGGCAGATAGGGGTAGATATAGGCATAGAGAAAGCAACAGACCCCCCAATCGACAGCGGCAATGACTGAGACACCTACAGAGACGCTGACAGAGGCAGCAGACCCCCCAATCGACAGCGGCAGCGACTGAGACGTCTACAGAGACGCTGACAGAGGCTGCGACGCCGACTGTGGCAGATAGGTGCAGATATAGGCATAGAGAAGGCAGCATACGCCCAATCGACAGCGGCAGTGACTGAGACGCCTACAGAGACGCTGACAGAGACTGCGACGCCGACTGAGACGCCGACTGAGGCAGACAGGGGTAGATATAGGCATATAGAAGGCAGCAGACCCCCAATCGACAGCGGCAGCGACTGAGACGCCTACAGAGACGCTGACAGAGGCTGCGACGCCGACTGAGACGCAGACTGAGGCAGATAGGGGTAGATATAAGCATTGAGAAGGCAGCAGACCTCCCCAATCGACAGCTGCAGCGACTGAGACGCCAACAGAGACGCTGACCGAGGCTGGGACGCCGACTGAGACGCCGACTGAGGGAGATTGGGGCAGATATAGGCATAGAGAAGGCAGCAGACCCCTCAATCAACAGCGGCAGCGATTGAAACGCCTACATTGACGCTGACAGAGGATGCGACGCCGACTGAGACGCCGACTGAGGCAGATAGGTGTAGATATAGGCATAGAGAAGGCAGCAGACCCCCAATCGACAGCGGCAGCGACTGAGACGCCTACAGAGATGCTGACTGAGGCTGCGACGCCGACTGAGACGCCGACTGAGGCAGATATGGGTAGATATAGGCATAGAGAAGGAAGCAGACCCCCCAATCGACAGCGGCAGCGACTGAGACGCCTACAGAGACGCTGTTAGAGGCTGCGACGCAGAATAAGAAGCCGACTGAGGTAGATAGGGGTAGATATAGGCATAGAGCAGGCAGCAGACCACCCCAATCGACAGTGGCAGCGACTGAGACGCCTATAGAGACGCTGACACAGGCTGCGACGCCGACTGAGGCAGATAGGGGTAGATATAGGCATATAGAAGGCAGCAAACCCCCCCAATCGACAGCGGCAAAGACTGAGACGCCTACAGAGACGCTGACAGAGGCTGCGACGCCGACTGAGGCAGATAGGTGTAGATATAGGCATAGAGAAGGCAGCAGACACCCAATCGATAGCGCAGAGATTGCGACGCCTACAGAGACGCTGACAGAGGCTGCGACGCCAACTGAGAAGTCGACTGACGCAGATAGGGGTAGATATGGGCATAGAGAAGGCAGTAGACCCCCCTAATCGACAGCGGCAGCGACTAAGACGCCTACAAAGACGCTGACAGAGGCTGCGATGCCGTCTGAGAAGCAGGCTGAGGCAGATAGGGGTAGATATATGCATAGAGAAGGCTGCAGACCTCCCCAATCGACAGTTGCAGCGACTGAGACGCCAACAGAGACGCTAACATAGGCTGGAATGCCGACTGAGACGCCGACTGAGGCAGATAGGGGTAAATATAGGCATAGAGAAGGCAGCAGATCCCCCAATCGACAGCGGCAGCGACTGAGACGCCTACAGAGACACTGACAGATGCTCTGACGCCGACTGAGACGCAGACTGAGGCAGATAGGGGTAGATATAGGCACATAGAAGGCAGCAGACCCCCCAATCGACAGCGGCAGCGACTGAGACGCCAACAGAGACGCTGACAGAGGCTCCGACGCCGACTGTGGCAGATAGGGGTAGATATAGGCATAGAGAAAGCAACAGACCCCCCAATCGACAGCGGCAATGACTGAGACACCTACAGAGACGCTGACAGAGGCAGCAGACCCCCCAATCGACAGCGGCAGCGACTGAGACGCCTACAGAGACACTGACAGATGCTCTGACGCCGACTGAGACGCAGACTGAGGCAGATAGGGGTAGATATAGGCATATAGAAGGCAGCAAACCCCCCCAATCGACAGCGGCAAAGACTGAGACGCCTACAGAGACGCTGACAGAGGCTGCGACGCCGACTGAGGCAGATAGGTGTAGATATAGGCATAGAGAAGGCAGCAGACCCCCAATCGATAGCGCAGAGATTGCGACGCCTACAGAGACGCTGACAGAGGCTGCGACGCCAACTGAGAAGTCGACAAACGCAGATAGAGATAGATATAGGCATAGAGAAGGAAGCAGACCCCCAATCGAGAGCGGCACGACTGAGACGCCTACAGAGAAGGTGACAGAGGCTGGGACGCCGACTGAGGCAAATAGGGGTAGATATAGGCATAGAGAAGGCAGCGGACCCCCCAATCGACAGCGGCAGCGACTGAGGCGAATACAGAGACGCTGGCAGAGGCTGCGACGCCAACTGAGATGCCGACTGAAGCAGATAGGGTAGATATAGGCATATTGAAGGCAGCAGACCCCCCAATCGACAGCGGCAGCGACTGAGACGCCTACAGAGAAGTTGACAGAGGCTGCGACGCCGACTGAGGCAGATATAGATAGATATATGCATAGAGAAGGCAGCAGCCCCCAATCGACAGCGGCAGCGACTGAGACGCCTACAGAGACGCTGACGGAGACAGCGACAACGACTGAGACGACGACTGAGGCAGATAGGTGTATATACAGGCATAGTAAAGGCAGCAGACCCCCCAATCGACAGCGGCAGCGACTGAGATGTATACAGAGACGCTGACAGAGGCTGGGACGCCGACTGAGACGACGACTGAGGCAGATGGGGGTATATATAAGCATTGAGAAGGCAGCAGACCACCCGATCGATAGCGGCAGCGATTGAGACGACTAAAGAGACGCTGACAGAGACTGCGACGCCAACTGAGGCAGAGAGGGGTAGAGATAGGCATAGAGAAGGCATCAGACCCCCCAATCGAAAGCGGCTGCGACTGAGACGCCTACAGAGACGCTGAGAGAGGCTGCGACGCCGACAGAGGCGAATACTGAGGCAGATAGGGGTAGATATAGGCATAGAGAAGGCAGCAGACCCCCCAATCGACAGCGACAGCGACTGATACGCCTACAGAGACGCTGACAGAGGCTGCGACGCGACTGAGACGCCGACTGAGGCAGATTGGGTAGATATAGGCATAGAGAAGGCAGCAGACCCCCAATCGACAGCGGCAGCGACTGAGACGCATACAGAGACGCTGACTGAGGCTGCGACGCCGACTGAGACGCCGACTGAGGCAGATAGGGTAGATATAGGCATAGAGAAGGTAGCAGTCCCCCCATTCTACATCGGCAGCGATTGAAACGCCTACAGAGACGCTGACAGAGGCAGCGACGCCGACTGAGACGCCGACTGAGGCAGATAGGTGTAGATATAGGCATAGATAAGGCAGCAGACCCCCAATCGACAGCGGCAGCGACTGAGACGCCTACAGAGACGCTGACTGAGGCTGCGACGCCGACTGAGACGCCGACTGAGGCAGATATGGGTAGATATAGGCATAGAGAAGGCAGCAGACCCCCCAATCGACAGCGGCAGCGACTGAGACGCCTACAGAGACGCTGTTAGAGGCTGCGACGCCGAATAAGAAGCCGAATGAGGTAGATAGGGGTAGAAATAGGCATAGAGAAGGCAGCAGACCACCCCAATCCACAGTGGCAGCGACTGAGACGCTGACACAGGCTGCGACGCCGACTGAGGCAGTTAGGGGTAGATATAGGCATATAGAAGGCAGCAGACCCCCCAATCGACAGCGGCAGCGACTGAGACGCCTACAGAGACGCTGACAGAGGCTGCGACGCCGACTGAGACACCGAATGAGGCAAATAGGGGTAGATATAGGCATAGAGAAGGCAGCAGACCTCCCCAATCGACAGCTGCAGCGACTGAGACGCCTACAGAGACGCTGACAGAGGCTGCGCCGCTGACTGAGGCAGATAGGAGTAGATATAGGCATTGAGAGGGCAGCAGACCCCCCAATCGATAGAGCAGCTATTGAGACGCCTACAGAGACGCTGACAGAGGCTGCGACGCCGACTGAGGCAGATAGGGGTAGATATAGGCATAGAGAAGGCAGCAGACCCCCCAATCGACAGCGGCAGCGACTGAGACGCCAACAGAGACGCTGACCGAGGGTGGGACGCCGACTGAGCCGCCGACTGAGGAAGATTGGGGTAGATATGGGCATAGAGAAGGCAGCAGACCCCCCAATAAACAGCGGCATCGACTGAGTCCTCTACAGAGACACTGACAGAAACTGGGACGCCGACTGAGATGCCGACTGAGGCAGATAGGGGGTAGATATAGGCATAGAGAAGGCAGCAGACCCCCCAATGGACAGCGGCAGCGACTGAGACGACAACAGAGATGCTGACAGAGGCTGCGATGCCGACTGAGGCGACGACTGAAGCAGATAGGGGTAGATATAGGCATAGAGAAGGCAAGAGACCACCCAATCGACAGCGGCAGCGTCTGAGACGCCTACAGAGACGCTGACAGAGGCTGCGACGCCGACTGAGACGCAGACTGAGGCAGATAGGGGTAGATATAGGCATAGAGAAGGCAGCAGATCCCCCAATCGACAGCGGCAGCGACTGAGACGCCTACAGAGACGCTGACAGACGCTGCGACTCCGACAGAGACACCGACTGAGGCAGATAGGGGTAGATATAGGCATAGAGAAGGCAGCAGACCCCCCAATCGACAGCGACAGCGACTGAGACGCCAACAGAGACGCTGACCGAGGGTGGGACGCCGACTGAGCCGCCGACTGAGGCAGATTGGGGTAGATATGGGCATAGAGAAGGCAGCAGACCCCCCAATAAACAGCGGCATCGACTGAGACCTCTACAGAGACACTGACAGAAACTGGGACGCCGACTGAGACGCCGACTGAGGCAGATAGGGGGTAGATATAGGCATAGAGAAGGCAGCAGACCCCCCAATGGACAGCGGCAGCGACTGAGACGACAACAGAGATGCTGACAGAGGCTGCGATGCCGACTGAGGCGACGACTGAAGCAGATAGGGGTAGATATAGGCATAGAGAAGGCAAGAGACCCCCCAATCGACAGCGGCAGCGTCTGAGACGCCTACAGAGACGCTGACAGAGGCTGCGACGCCGACTGAGACGCAGACTGAGGCAGATAGGGGTAGATATAGGCATAGAGAAAGCAGCAGACCACCCAATCGACAGCGGCAGCGACTGAGACGCCTACAGAGAAGTTGACAGAGGCTGCGGCGCCGACTGAGGCAGATAGGGGTAGATATATGCATAGAGAAGGCAGCAGCCCCCAATCGACAGCGGCAGTGACTGAGACGCCTACAGAGACGCTGACGGAGACAGCGACAAAGACTGAGACGCCGACTGAGGCAGATAGGTGTAGATATAGGTATAGTAAAGGCAGCAGACCCCCCAATCGACAGCGCCAGCGACTGAGATGTATACAGAGACGCTGACAGAGGCTGCGACGCCGACTGAGACGACAACTGAGGCAGATTGGGGTAGATATAGGCATAGAGAAGGCAGCAGACCCCCCAATCGAGAGCAGCACCGACTGAGACGCCTACAGAGACGCTGAAAGAGGCTGCGACGCCGAATAACAAGCCGACTGAGGTAGATAGGGGTAAATATAGGCACATAGAAGGCAGCGGACCCCCAATCGACAGCGGCAGCGACTGAGGCGCCTACAGAGACGCTGGCAGAGGCTGCGACGCCAACTGAGATGCCGACTGAAGCAGATAGGGGTAGATATTGGCATAGAGAAGGCAGCAGACCCCCCAATCAACAGCGGCATCGACTGAGACTTCTACAGAGGCTCCAACAGAGGCTGCGACGCCGACTGAGGCAGATAGGGGTAGATATAGGCATAGAGAAGGCAGTAGACCCCCCAATCGACAGCGGTAGCGACTGAGACGCCTACAGAGAAGCTGACACAGGCTGCGACGCCGATTGAGACGCCGCTTGAGGCAGATAAGGGTAGATATAGGCATAGAGAAGGCAGCAGACCCCCAATCTACAGCGGCAGCGACTGAGACGCCTACAGAGAAGTTGACAGAAGCTGCGACGCCGACTGAGGCAGATAGGGGTAGATATATGCATAGAGAAGGCAGCAGCCCTCAATCGACAGCGGCAGCGACTGAGACGCCTACAGAGAAGCTGACAGACGCTGCGACGCCGATTGAGACGCCGCTTGAGGCAGATAAGGGTAGATATAGGCAGAGAGAAGGCAAAAGACCCCCCAATCGACAGCGGCAGCGTCTGAGACGCCTACAGAGGCTCCAACAGAGGCTGTGACGCCGACTGAGACGCCGACTAGGGCAGATAGAGGTAGATATAGCCATAGAGAAGGCAGTAGACCCCCCAATCGACAGCGGTAGCGACTGAGACGCCTACAGAGAAGCTGACATCCGACTGAGGCAGATAGGGGTAGATATAGGCATATAGAAGGCAGCAGACCCCCCAATCGACAGCGGCAAAGACTGAGACGCCTACAGAGACGCTGATAGAGGCTGCGACGCCGACTGAAACACCGACTGAGCCAAATAGGGGTAGATATAGGCATAGAGAAGGCAGCAGACCCCCCAATCGACAGCGGCATCGACTGAGACACCTACAGAAACGCTGACAGAGGCTGCGATGCCGACTTAGGCAAATAGGGGTAGATATGGGCATATAGAAGGTAGCATACCCCCTCAATCGGTAGAGGCAAAGACTGAGACGCCTACAGAGATGCTGACAGAGGCTGCGACGCCGACTGAGCCAGATAGGGGTAGATATAGGCATAGAGATGGCAGCAGACCCCCTAATCGGCAGCGGCAGTGACTGAGACGCCTACAGAGGCGCTGACAGACGCTGCGACGCCGACTGAGACGCCGACTGGGGCAGATAGGGGTAGATATAGGCATAGAGAAGGCAGCAAACCCCCCAATCGACAGCGGCAGCGACTGAGACGCCTACAGAGACGCTGACAGAAGCTGCGACGCCGACTGTGGCAGATAGGTACAGATATAGGCATAGAGAAGGCAGCAGATGCCCCAATCGACAGCGGCAGTGACTGAGACGCCTACAGAGACGCTGACAGAGGCTGCGACGCCGACTGAGACTCCGACTGGGGCAGGTAGGGGTAGATATAGGCATAGAGAAGGCAGCAGACCCCCCAATTGACAGCGGCAGCGACTGAGATGCTTACAGAGACGCTGACAGAGACTAAGACTCCGACTGAGGCAGACAGGGGTGGATATAGGCATAGAGAAGGCAGCATACCCCCAATCGACAGCGGTAGCGACTGAGACGCCTATATATCCGTTGACAGCGGCTGCGACGCCGACTGAGGCAGATAGGGGTAGATATAGGCATAGAGAAGGCAGCAGACCCCCCAATCAACAGCGGCAGCGACTGAGACTCCTACAGAGACGCTGACAGAAGCTGCGCCGCCGACTGAGACGCCGACTGAGGCAGATAGGGGTAGATATAGGCATAGAGAAGGCAGTAGACCCCCCAATCGACAGCGGCAGCGACTGAGACGCCTACAGAGATGCTGACTAAGGCTACGACGCCGACTGAGACGCCGACTGAGGCAGATAGGGGTAGATATAGGCATAGAGAAGGCAGCAGACCCCCCATTTGACAGCGGCAGCGACTGAGACGCCTACAGAGATGCTGACTAAGGCTGCGACGCCGACTGAGACGCCGACTGAGGCAGATAGGGGTAGATATAGGCATAGAGCAGGCAGCATACCCCCCAATCGACAGCGACAGCGACTGAAACGCCTACAGAGACGCTGACAGAGGCAGCGAACCCGACTGAAACGCCGACTGAGGCAGATAGGGAAGGCAGAAGACCCCCCAATCGACCGCTGTAGCGACTGAGACGCCTACAGAGAAGCTGACAGAGGCTGCGACGCCGATTGAGACGACGACTGACGCAGATAGGGGTATATATAGACATCGAGAGGGCAGCAGACCCCCAAATCGATAGAGCAGCGATTGAAAAGCCTACAGAGATGCTGACAGAGGCTGCGACGCCAGCTGAGAAGTCGACTAACGCAGATAGAGATAGCTATAGGCATAGAGAAGGAAGCAGACCCCCCAATCGAGAGTGGCACGACTGAGACGCATACGGAGACGCTGACAGAGGCTGGGACGCCGACTGAGGCAGATAGGGGTAGATATAGGCATAGAGAAGGCAGCGGACCCCCCAATCCACAGCGGCAACGACTGAGACGCCTACAGAGACGCTGACAGAGGCTGCGACGCTGACTGACGCAGATAGGGGTAGATATAGGAATAGAGAAGGCAGCAGAGCCCCATCAATCAACGGGGCCGAGACTGAGACGCCTACAGAGACGCTGACAGAGGCTGCGACGCCGACTGAGAAGTCGACTGACGCAGATAGGGGTAGATATAGGCATAGATAAGGAAGCAGACCACCCAATCGGCAGCGGCAGCGACTGATACGCCTACAGAGGCGCTGACAAGAGGCTGCGATGTCGACTGAGACCCCGAATGAGGCAGATAGGGGTAGATATAGGCATAGAGAAGGCAGCAGACACCCCAATCCACAGCGGCAACGACTGAGACGCCTACAGAGACGCTGACAGAGGCTGCGACGCCGACTGACGCAGATAGACGTAGATATAGGTATAGAGAAGGCAGCAGACCCCCCAATCGACAGTAGCAGCGACTGAGACGCCTACAGAGACGCTGACAGAGGCTGCGACGCCGAATAAGAAGCCGACTGAGGTAGATAGGGGTAGATATAGGCAGAGAGAAGGCAAAAGACCCCCCAATCGACAGCGGCAGCGTCTGAGACGCCTACAGAGGCGCTAACAGAGGCTGCGACGCCGACTGAGACGCCGACTGAGGCAGATAGGTGTAGATATAGGCATATAGAAGGCAGCAGACCCCCCCAATCGACAGCGGCAAAGACTGACACGCCTACAGAGACGCTGATAGAGGCTGCGACGCCGACTGAGACACCGACTGAGGCAAATAGGGTTAGATATAGGCATAGAGAAGGCAGCAGACCCCCCAATCGACAGCGGCATCGACTGAGACAACTACAGAGACGCTGACAGAGGCTGCGATGCCGACTTAGGCAGATAGGGGTAGATATGGGCATATAGAAGGCAGCAGACCCCCCAATCGCTAGCGGCAAAAACTGAGACGCCTACAGAGACGCTGACAGAGGCTGCGACGCCGACTGAGGCAGATAGGGGTAGATATAGGCATAGAGATGGCAGCAGACCCCCTAATCGACAGCGGCAGTGACTGAGACGCCTACAGAGGCGCTAACAGAGGCTGCGACGCCGACTGAGACGCCGACTGGGGCAGATAGTTGCAGATATAGGCATAGAGAAGGCAGCAAACCCCCCAATCGACAGCGGCAGCGACTGAGACGCCTACAGAGACGCTGACAGAGGCTGCGACGCCGACTGTGGCAAATAGGTGCAGATATAGGCATAGAGAAGGCAGCAGACGCCCCAATCGACAGCGGCAGTGACTGAGACGCCTACAGAGATGCTGACAGAGGCTGCGACGCCGACTCAGACTCCGACTGGGGCAGGTAGGGGTAGATATAGGCATAGAGAAGGCAGCAGACCCCCCAATTGACAGCGGCACCGACTGAGATGCTTACAGAGACGCTGGCAGAGACTGAGACGCCGACTGAGGCAGATAGGGGTAGATATAGGCATAGAGAAGGCAGCAGACCCCCAATCGACAGCGGTAGCGACTGAGACGCCTACAGATCCGTTGACAGAGGCTGCGACGCCGACTGAGGCAGATAGGGGTAGATATAGGCATAGAGTAGGCAGCAGACCCCCCAATCAACAGCGGCAGCGACTGAGACTCCTACAGAGACGCTGACAGAAGCTGCGCCGCCGACTGAGACGCCGACTGAGGCAGATAGGGGTAGATATAGGCATAGAGAAGGCAGCAGACCCCCCAATCGACAGCGGCAGCGACTGAGACGCCTACAGAGATGCTGACTAAGGCTGCGACGCCGACTGAGACGCCGACTGAGGCAGATAGGGGTATATAGGCATAGAGGAGGCAGCATACCCCCCAATCGACAGCGGCAGCGACTGAGACGCTGCGACACCGACTGAGACGCCGACTGTGGCAGATAGGTGCAGATATAGGCATAGAGAAGGCAGCAGACCCCCCATTCGACAGCGGCAGCGACTGAGACGCCTACAGAGATGCTGACTAAGGCTGCGACGCCGACTGAGACGCCGACTGAGGCAGATATGGGTAGATATAGGCATAGAGAAGGCAGCAGACCCCCCAATCGACAGCGGCAGCGACTGAGACGCCTACAGAGACGCTGTTAGAGGCTGCGACGCCGAATAAGAAGCCGACTGAGGTAGATAGGGGTAGATATAGGCATAGAGAAGGCAGCAGACCACCCCAATCCACAGTGGCAGCGACTGAGACGCTGACACAGGCTGCGACGCCGACTGAGGCAGATAGGGGTAGATATAGGCATATAGAAAGCAGCAGACCCCCCCAATCGACAGCGGCAGCGACTGAGACGCCTACAGAGACGCTGACAGAGGCTGCGACGCCGACTGAGACACCGAATGAGGCAAATAGGGGTAGATATAGGCATAGAGAAGGCAGCAGACCTCCCCAATCGACAGCTGCAGCGACTGAGACGCCTACAGAGACGCTGACAGAGGCTGCGCCGCCGACTGAGGCAGATAGGAGTAGATATAGGCATTGAGAGGGCAGCAGACCCCCCAATCGATAGAGCAGCTATTGAGACGCCTACAGAGACGCTGACAGAGGCTGCGACGCCGACTGAGGCAGATAGGGGTAGATATAGGCATAGAGAAGGCAGCAGACCCCACAATCGACAGCGGCAGCGACTGAGACGCCTACAGAGACGCTGACAGAGGCTGCGACGCCGACTGAGACGCCGACTGAAGCAGATAAGGGTAGATATAGGCATAGAGAAGGCAGCAGACCCCCCAATCGACAGCGGCAGCGACTGAGACGCCAACAGAGACGCTGACCGAGGGTGGGACGCCGACTGAGCCGCCGACTGAGGAAGATTGGGGTAGATATGGGCATAGAGAAGGCAGCAGACCCCCCAATAAACAGCGGCATCGACTGAGACCTCTACAGAGACACTGACAGAAACTGGGACGCCGACTGAGACGCCGACTGAGGCAGATAGGGGGTAGATATAGGCATAGAGAAGGCAGCAGACCCCCCAATGGACAGCGGCAGCGACTGAGACGACAACAGAGATGCTGACAGAGGCTGCGATGCCGACTGAGGCGACGACTGAAGCAGATAGGGGTAGATATAGGCATAGAGAAGGCAAGAGACCCCCCAATCGACAGCGGCAGCGTCTGAGACGCCTACAGAGACGCTGACAGAGGCTGCGACGCCGACTGAGACGCAGACTGAGGCAGATAGGGGTAGATATAGGCATAGAGAAGGCAGCAGATCCCCCAATCGACAGCGGCAGCGACTGAGACGCCTACAGAGACGCTGACAGACGCTGCGACTCCGACAGAGACGCCGACTGAGGCAGATAGGGGTAGATATAGGCATAGAGAAGGCAGCAGACCCCCCAATCGACAGCGGCAGCGACTGAGACGCCAACAGAGACGCTGACCGAGGGTGGGACGCCGAATGAGCCGCCGACTGAGGCAGATTGGGGTAGATATGGGCATAGAGAAGGCAGCAGACCCCCCAATAAACTGCGGCATCGACTGAGACCTCTACAGAGACACTGACAGAAACTGGCACGCCGACTGAGACGCCGACTGAAGCAGATAGGGGGTAGATATAGGCATAGAGAAGGCAGCAGACCCCCCAATGGACAGCGGCAGCGACTGAGACGACAACAGAGATGCTGACAGAGGCTGCGATGCCGACTGAGGCGACGACTGAAGCAGATAGGGGTAGATATAGGCATAGAGAAGGCAAGAGACCCCCCCCCAATCGACAGCGGCAGCGTCTGAGACGCCTACAGAGACGCTGACAGAGGCTGCGACGCCGACTGAGACGCAGACTGAGGCAGATAGGGGTAGATATAGGCATAGAGAAAGCAGCAGACCACCCAATCGACAGCGGCAGCGACTGAGACGCCTACAGAGAAGTTGACAGAGGCTGCGGCGCCGACTGAGGCAGATAGGGGTAGATATATGCATAGAGAAGGCAGCAGCCCCCAATCGACAGCGGCAGCGACTGAGACGCCTACAGAGACGCTGGCGGAGACAGCGACAAAGACTGAGACGCCGACTGAGGCAGATAGGTGTAGATATAGGCATAGTAAAGGCAGCAGACCCCCCAATCGACAGCGCCAGCGACTGAGATGTATACAGAGACGCTGACAGAGGCTGCGACGCCGACTGAGACGCCAACTGAGGCAGATTGGGGTAGATATAGGCATAGAGAAGGCAGCAGACCTCCCCAATCGAGAGCAGCACCGACTGAGACGCCTACAGAGACGCTGAAAGAGGCTGCGACGCCGAATAACAAGCCGACTGAGGTAGATAGGGGTAAATATAGGCACATAGAAGGCAGCGGACCCCCAATCGACAGCGGCAGCGACTGAGGCGCCTACAGAGACGCTGGCAGAGGCTGCGACGCCAACTGAGATGCCGACTGAAGCAGATAGGGGTAGATATAGGCATAGAGAAGGCAGCAGACCCCCCAATCAACAGCGGCATCGACTGAGACTTCTACAGAGGCTCCAACAGAGGCTGCGACGCCGACTGAGACGCCGACTGAGGCAGATTGGGGTAGATATAGGCATAGAGAAGGCAGTAGACCCCCCAATCGACAGCGGTAGCGACTGAGACGCCTACAGAGAAGCTGACACAGGCTGCGACGCCGATTGAGACGCCGCTTGAGGCAGATAAGGGTAGATATAGGCATAGAGAAGGCAGCAGACCCCCAATCTACAGCGGCAGCGACTGAGACGCCTACAGAGAAGTTGACAGAGGCTGCGACGCCGACTGAGGCAGATAGGGGTAGATATATGCATATTGAAGGCAGCAGCCCCCAATCGACAGCGGCAGCGACTGAGACGCCTACAGAGAAGCTGACAGACGCTGCGACGCCGATTGAGACGCCGCTTGAGGCAGATAAGGGTAGATATAGGCAGAGAGAAGGCAAAAGACCCCCCAATCGACAGCGGCAGCGTCTGAGACGCCTACAGAGGCTCCAACAGAGGCTGTGACGCCGACTGAGACGCCGACTGAGGCAGATAGAGGTAGATATAGCCATAGAGAAGGCAGTAGACCCCCCAATCGACAGCGGTAGCGACTGAGACGCCTACAGAGAAGCTGACATCCGACTGAGGCAGAGAGGGGTAGATATAGGCATATAGAAGGCAGCAGACCCATTCCAATCGACAGCGGCAGCGACTGAGACGCCTACAGAGACGCTGACAGAGGCTGCGACGCCGACTGCGGCAGATAGGGGTAGATATAGGCATAGAGAAGGCAGCGGACCCCCCAATCCACAGCGGCAACGACTGAGACGCCTACAGAGACGCTGACAGAGGCTGCGACGCTGACTGACGCAGATAGACGTATATATAGGTATAGAGAAGGCAGCAGACCCCCCAATCGACAGTAGCAGCGACTGAGACGCCTACAGAGACGCTGACTAAGGCTGCGACGCCGACTGAGACGCCGACTGAGGCAGATAGGGGTAGATATAGGCATAGAGCAGGCAGCATACCCCCCAATCGACAGCGACAGCGACTGAAACGCCTACAGAGACGCTGACAGAGGCTGCGACGCCGACTGAGGCGCCGACTGAGGCAGATTGGGGTAGATATAGGCATAGAGAAGGCAGCAGATCCCGCAATCGACAGCGGCAGCGACTGAGACGCCTCCAGAGACGCTGATAGAGGCAGCGACCCCGACTGAAACGCCGACTGAGGCAGATAGGGAAGGCAGCAGACCCCCCAATCGACCGCTGTAGCGACTGAGACGCCTACAGAGAAGCTGACAGAGGCTGCGACGCCGATTGAGACGACGACTGACGCAGATAGGGGTAGATATAGACATCGAGAGGGCAGCAGACCCCCAAATCGATAGAGCAGCGATTGAAAAGCCTACAGAGATGCTGACAGAGGCTGCGACGCCGACTGAGGCAGATAGGGGTAGATATAGGCATAGAGATGGCAGCAGACCCCCTAATCGACAGCGGCAGTGACTGAGATGCTTACAGAGACGCTGACAGAGACTAAGACTCCGACTGAGGCAGACAGGGGTAGATATAGGCATAGAGAAGGCAGCATACCCCCAATCGACAGCGGTAGCGACTGAGACGCCTACAGAGACGCTGACAGAGGCTGCGACGCCGACTGAGACTCCGACTGGGGCAGGTAGGGGTAGATATAGGCATAGAGAAGGCAGCAGACCCCCCCAATTGACAGCGGCAGCGACTGAGATGCTTACAGAGACGCTGACAGAGACTAAGACTCCGACTGAGGCAGACAGGGGTAGATATAGGCATAGAGAAGGCAGCATACCCCCAATCGACAGCGGTAGCGACTGAGACGCCTATATATCCGTTGACAGCGGCTGCGACGCCGACTGAGGCAGATAGGGGTAGATATAGGCATAGAGAAGGCAGCAGACCCCCCAATCAACAGCAGCAGCGACTGAGACTCCTACAGAGACGCTGACAGAAGCTGCGCCGCCGACTGAGACGCCGACTGAGGTAGATAGGGGTAGATATAGGCATAGAGAAGGCAGCAGACCCCCCAATCGACAGCGGCAGCGACTGAGACGCCTACAGAGATGCTGACTAAGGCTACGACGCCGACTGAGACGCCGACTGAGGCAGATAGGGGTAGATATAGGCATAGAGGAGGCAGCATACCCCCCAATCGACAACGGCAGCGACTGAGACGCTGCGACACCGACTGAGACGCCGACTGTGGCAGATAGGTGCAGATATAGGCATAGAGAAGGCAGCAGACCCCCCATTTGATAGCGGCAGCGACTGAGACGCCTACAGAGATGCTGACTAAGGCTGCGACGCCGACTGAGACGCCGACTGAGGCAGATAGGGGTAGATATAGGCATAGAGCAGGCAGCATACCCCCCAATCGACAGCGACAGCGACTGAAACGCCTACAGAGACGCTGACAGAGGCTGCGACGCCGACTGAGGCGCCGACTGAGGCAGATTGGGGTAGATATAGGCATAGAGAAGGCAGCAGATCCCGCAATCGACAGCGGCAGCGACTGAGACGCCTCCAGAGACGCTGATAGAGGCAGCGACCCCGACTGAAACGCCGACTGCGGCAGATAGGGAAGGCAGCAGACCCCCCAATCGACCGCTGTAGCGACTGAGACGCCTACAGAGAAGCTGACAGAGGCTGCGACGCCGATTGAGACGACGACTGACGCAGATAGGGGTAGATATAGACATCGAGAGGGCAGCAGACCCCCAAATCGATAGAGCAGCGATTGAAAAGCCTACAGAGATGCTGACAGAGGCTGCGACGCCAACTGCGAAGTCGACTAACGCAGATAGAGATAGCTATAGGCATAGAGAAGGAAGCAGACCCCCCAATCGAGAGTGGCACGACTGAGACGCATACGGAGACGCTGACAGAGGCTGGGACGCCGACTGAGGCAGATAGGCATAGAGAAGGCAGCAGACCCATTCCAATCGACAGCGGCAGCGACTGAGACGCCTACAGAGACGCTGACAGAGGCTGCGACGCCGACTGCGGCAGATAGGGGTAGATATAGGCATAGAGAAGGCAGCGGACCCCCCAATCCACAGCGGCAACGACTGAGACGCCTACAGAGACGCTGACAGAGGCTGCGACGCTGACTGACGCAGATAGGGGTAGATATAGGAATAGAGAAGGCAGCAGAGCCCCACCAATCAACGGGGCCGAGACTGAGACGCCTACAGAGACGCTGACAGAGGCTGCGACGCCGACTGAGAAGTCGACTGAGGCAGATAGGAGTAGATATAGGCATAGATAAGGAAGCAGATCACCCAATCGGCAGCGGCAGCGACTGATACGCCTACAGAGGCGCTGACAAGAGGCTGCGATGTCGACTGAGACCCCGAATGAGGCAGATAGGGTTAGATATAGGCATAGAGAAGGCAGCAGACACCCCAATCCACAGCAGCAACGACTGAGACGCCTACAGAGACGCTGACAGAGGCTGCGACGCCGACTGACGCAGATAGACGTAGATATAGGTATAGAGAAGGCAGCAGACCCCCCAATCGACAGTAGCAGCGACTGAGACGCCTACAGAGACGCTGACAGAGGCTGTGACGCCGAATAAGAAGCCGACTGAGGTAGATAGGGGTAGATATAGGCAGAGAGAAGGCAAAGGACCCCCCAATCGACAGCGGCAGCGTCTGAGACGCCTACAGAGGCGCTAACAGAGGCTGCGACGCCGACTGAGACGCCGACTGAGGCAGATAGGTGTAGATATAGGCATATAGAAGGCAGCAGACCCCCCCAATCGACAGCGGCAAAGACTGACACGCCTACAGAGACGCTGATAGAGGCTGCGACGCCGACTGAGACACCGACTGAGGCAAATAGGGTTAGATATAGGCATAGAGAAGGCAGCAGACCCCCCAATCGACAGCGGCATCGACTGAGACACCTACAGAGACGCTGACAGAGGCTGCGATGCCGACTTAGGCAGATAGGGGTAGATATGGGCATATAGAAGGCAGCAGACCACCCAATCGATAGCGGCAAAGACTGAGACGCCTACAGAGACGCTGACAGAGGCTGCGACGCCGACTGAGGCAGATAGGGGTAGATATAGGCATAGAGATGGCAGCAGACCCCCTAATCGACAGCGGCAGTGACTGAGACGCCTACAGAGGCGCTAACAGAGGCTGCGACGCCGACTGAGACGCCGACTGGGGCAGATAGTTGCAGATATAGCCATAGAGAAGGCAGCAAACCCCCCAATCGACAGCGGCAGCGACTGAGACGCCTACAGAGACGCTGACAGAGGCTGCGACGCCGACTGAGACGCCGACTGAGGCAGATAGGTGTAGATATAGGCATATAGAAGGCAGCAGACCCCCCCAATCGACAGCGGCAAAGACTGACACGCCTACAGAGACGCTGATAGAGGCTGCGACGCCGACTGAGACACCGACTGAGGCAAATAGGGTTAGATATAGGCATAGAGAAGGCAGCAGACCCCCCAATCGACAGCGGCATCGACTGAGACACCTACAGAGACGCTGACAGAGGCTGCGATGCCGACTTAGGCAGATAGGGGTAGATATGGGCATATAGAAGGCAGCAGACCACCCAATCGATAGCGGCAAAGACTGAGACGCCTACAGAGACGCTGACAGAGGCTGCGACGCCGACTGAGGCAGATAGGGGTAGATATAGGCATAGAGATGGCAGCAGACCCCCTAATCGACAGCGGCAGTGACTGAGACGCCTACAGAGGCGCTAACAGAGGCTGCGACGCCGACTGAGACGCCGACTGTGGCAAATAGGTGCAGATATAGGCATAGAGAAGGCAGCAGACACCCCAATCGACAGCGGCAGTGACTGAGACGCCTACAGAGACGCTGACAGAGGCTGCGACGCCGACTCAGACTCCGACTGGGGTAGGTAGGGGTAGATATAGGCATAGAGAAGGCAGCAGACCCCCCAATTGACAGCGGCACCGACTGAGATGCTTACAGAGACGCTGGCAGAGACTGAGACGCCGACTGAGGCAGATAGGGGTAGATATAGGCATAGAGAAGGCAGCAGACCCCCAATCGACAGCGGTAGCGACTGAGACGCCTACAGATCCGTTGACACCTACAGAGACGCTGACAGAGGCTGCGATGCCGACTTAGGCAGATAGGGGTAGATATGGGCATATAGAAGGCAGCAGACCACCCAATCGATAGCGGCAAAGACTGAGACGCCTACAGAGACGCTGACAGAGGCTGCGACGCCGACTGAGGCAGATAGGGGTAGATATAGGCATAGAGTAGGCAGCAGACCCCCCAATCAACAGCGGCAGCGACTGAGACTCCTACAGAGACGCTGACAGAAGCTGCGCCGCCGACTGAGACGCCGACTGAGGCAGATAGGGGTAGATATAGGCATAGAGAAGGCAGCAGACCCCACAATCGACAGCGGCAGCGACTGAGACGCCTACAGAGATGCTGACTAAGGCTGCGACGCCGACTGAGACGCCGACTGAGGCAGATAGGGGTATATAGGCATAGAGGAGGCAACATACCCCCCAATCGACAGCGACACCGACTGAGACGCCGACTGTGGCAGATAGGTGCCGATATAGGCATAGAGAAGGCAGCAGACCCCCCATTCGACAGCGGCAGCGACTGAGACGCCTACAGAGATGCTGACTAAGGCTGCGACGCCGACTGAGACGCCGACTGAGACAGATAGGGGTAGATATAGGCATAGAGGAGGCAGCATACCCCCAATCGACAGCGGCAGCGACTGAGACGCTGCGACGCCGACAGAGACGCCGACTGTGGCAGATAGGGATAGATATAGGCATAGAGGAGGCAGCATACCCCCCAATCGACAGCGACAGCGACTGAAACGCCTACAGAGACGCTGACAGAGGCTGCGACGCCGATTGAGACGCCGACTGAGGCAGATAGCGGTAGATATAGGCATAGAAAAGGCAGCAGATCCCCCAATCGACAGCGGCAGCGACTGAGACGCCTACAGAGACGCTGACAGACGCTGCGACCCCGACTGAGGCAGATAGGGGTAGATATAGGCATAGAGAAGGCAGCAGACCCCTCCAATCGACAGCGGCAGCGACTGAGACGCCTACAGAGACGCTGACAGAGGCTGCGACGCTGACTGAGGCAGACAGGGGTAGATATAGGCATAGAGAAGGCAGCGGACCCCCAATCCACAGCGGCAACGACTGAGACGCCTACAGAGACGCTGACAGAGGCTGCGACGCCAACTGAGATGCCGACTGAAGCAGATAGGGGTAGATATATGCATAGAGAAGGCAGCAGCCCCCAATCGACAGCGGCAGCGACTGAGACGCCTACAGAGACGCTGACGGAGACAGCGACAAAGACTGAGACGCCGACTGAGGCAGATAGGTGTAGATATAGGCATAGTAAAGGCAGCAGACCCCCCAATCGACAGCGCCAGCGACTGAGATGTATACAGAGACGCTGACAGAGGCTGCGACGCCGACTGAGACGCCAACTGAGGCAGATTGGGGTAGATATAGGCATAGAGAAGGCAACAGACCCCCCAATCGAGAGCAGCAGCGACTGAGACGCCTACAGAGACGCTGACAGAGGCTGCGACGCCGAATAACAAGCCGACTGAGGTAGATAGGGGTAAATATAGGCATATAGAAGGCAGCGGACCCCCAATCGACAGCGGCAGCGACTGAGGGGCCTACAGAGACGCTGGCAGAGGCTGCGACGCCAACTCAGATGCCGACTGAAGCAGATAGGGATAGATATAGGCATAGAGAAGGCAGCAGACCCCCCTATCAACAGCGGCATCGACTGAGACTTCTTTTATTTTTTCTATGTTTTCTATTTGTTGAATAACAATTTCTTCAAAGGTTAGTTGGGTTTTTGAACTATTTAATTTTTTTATTGATGGTACAGCAAATCTTTCATGAAATATTAATTCTTTATTTGAAAAATGTTCTTCATTTACTTTTATTTTACAATCATTAAAAGAAATTAAGTAGTTTCCATTCAGTTTAGTTTTTCTATAATCACATGTACTATTTAATTGTGAATTTATTTGATTTTTTAACAAAATTAGACCAGGTTTTATATTAATAATTTCTGAATGATTGTTTTTGACTTTTAGACAGTTATCTTTGTAAATACATAGCTTTGATTTTTTAAAGTTTTTAATGTTTACATCACTATTATAATCATAAAAAGTATTATTTATTTTTATTACTTCTTGCACACTAATAAGTAATTCTTCATGTTTTGCGTTTGAAACGGGTACTACTAATGATCTTGGTACAGAAAGCATATTTTTAGGAATTTCTATTACAAATATAATTTCGTTATTTTTATATTCACCTACACCTAGTCGTATGTTTCTAAGTTTGTCAATGTCGATGTTGTATCGAGTTATTTCGTCGTCCGTTAATATGTTACTTGTCATTATGTCGAGTCTTGCTGAAGCGATGTTATTTTGTATATGTTCAATGTGATCCTCCAAAATTTTAATTTTTAATAAAAAGTCTAAGTAAAGAAATTGCGCATACATTCTTGAATTCGTTTCTTCTATGTCATTAAATTTTTCATTTATTTTATTTCTGTCCGACTCTATTGTTTTCCTTAGCATTTCGAATGTTTTATTAAAATGGTCATTTATTTGGATATTTTTGTTAATATTTTCAATTGCCATATGATTATTTGTGTCAATAATTTTTAAATGTTCTTCTATTTCTGTCCTATCATTGTCGTCCATTGTCCCATAAAGCCATTTAAGTCCTGTTCCAAAAATGTGTATAAGTCCCCTCTTCTGTCTATGTGGTAGGATGGTTTGAATTTTCCGTCTAAGTGTTTTAAGTTGTGAATTTAAAAGTTGCTTGTTTTCTAATAACTTTAATTGTTGTATTTCGGATGTAAAGTCGTCTATGATACTTTCTATTTCGGATGGGTTAATTATATGTAAAATCATGTTGTAGTTCTTAATGATTTGTGCGTTTTCCAGTTTTATTTCAATGAATCCATCGTCGGTTTCTATTTTGTCGATCATAAGTGTTCCACAAGCCTTAGATATCATTATTAGTAAGGTCAAAACGAGTAATGTCCAATTGATCTGAAAATTTGGTTGGTCTTTTAATATTTGTTGGATGAATATTGTCTATCTTTAATCTTCTATATCTTGGTTCGTATTTGTGTCTGAGTGCTTTATAATTCTTTACATATCCTTCTTGTTTATTGTGTGTAAAATCCTCACGTTTCCTATTAAGTTTATCAATATTTTGCTCTTTTTTACTTTGAATTAACTGCCTAATTTTTTCTTTATCGATTTTACCTTCTTCTACATCAATAGGTTTTTCTTTTAGAGTTGAATGCACTGATCTGTTATACCATTCTACACATTTAAATATACGTTCTTGCGTCGATAAACTAGACTTTTCTGCTTCTAGTGCTCTGAATTTTTCAGCAATAGTGCTATGGAATCTTTCTATGTCGGAATTTCCAGTGTGACTATTGGGTTTTGTAAAATGCACTAATATTTCTTCTTGTCTCATAAATTCTCTAACATTGACAGAATTGAACTCGTTATCCATAACAATTTTGTCTGGTTTACTTTTTATTGACAAGTCTATCTTCTAAGTAAAGAATGACCGCGAATTTAGAAAATTTAGCTATAAATGACATAAAACTGTGTTTCTTATTTGTATAAACATCTACGTGTATAATCTGATTTTTGTCGGTTGGGGTTTCTGTTAAAAAATATTTCGGTTTGATTGGTTTCCTGTCGTATTTTGCCCTACTACAGATGTCGCAATTATTTACGTACTTCTGTATTAATTTCTTTAGGTCCTTATAATAGATAAGTTTTTTCAATCCCTCGTAATTTGCCTGTATGCCACCATGTCCTGTCTCTAATTTATGATATTTTCCTATTTGTTTATATGTTTCCTCTTCGTTTGACATATCTGTGGCATGGTATGAGCATCTATAGAATTTAAGAGTTGAACCGAAGAGTTCTACTAGTTTCTGTTGTACTATGTTATATTCATGGTCCGTTATTTCCGAGTAAATGCCTGTTTTACCTGTTTTTAAATATCTTCTAAATATATCTGTCATAAAATTATTTTTAATATCTTCAGGACTAATAAAACTTTTTCTTTTATCATGAACTACTTCAATTTCTCTTACCTTGTTGTTAGTTAAAATTAGCTGTGTGTTAAATCTATTCACTATTGTGTCCAATATAAGAAAATGGTCATTTTGTTCCTCTTCTTGAGAATGAATTGTAGCATCTGTGCTTCTGTTGTCTTCGTGTTGAACTTCGGTCTCTTGGTTACGTGAATCAATTGCATTTATCTGTCCTAAATCCGCATTTATACGACTCATAAAATCGGCAGCTATATTTTCCTTACCTTTTATATAGTTTATTTTAATCTCCTAACTTAAGTAACCAACGTTGTAATCTTGGATTGATATCTTTGCCAGTGTTTTTGATTTTCAACCACACTAATGGTTGATGATCAGTTATCAAATCAAAATTTCGTCCGTAGATATATGGTCGAAAATAGTTAACCGCCCATACAATAGCTAACAGTTCTTTCTCTGTTGTAGAATATTTTCTTTCGTGCTCGTTTAGGGTTCTACTTGCATAGCTAATTGGATGCTCACTTTGAGTGAGAACTGCACCAATAGCGAAATCACTAGCATCTGTGGCTATTTTAAAACGTTTATCAAAGTCGGGGTATCTAAGTATTGGAGCTTCTGTTAATAATCGTTTCAATTTCTGAAAGGCATCTATGTACTGTGGATCTTGTTTATTAATTTTTGCATTTTTTTTCAAATATTTCGTCATTCCATGAGCTACTTTGGCATAATCCTTCACAAACTTTCTATAATAACCGGTAATTCCTAAAAATGACTTGATTTGTTTTGTTGTTTCAGGGAGTTTAAGCTTTTGAATGTTTTCAATTTTACTATCATTCGGCTTTACTCCTTCTGTTGTTAGAATGTGCCCTAAGTATTCAGTTTCCTTAGCAAAAAATTTACATTTATCTACCTGAATTTTTAAATTATGTTGTCTCAATTTATTAAAAATTTTTTCGAGGCTTTCCAAATGTTCTTCTAGTGAAGTGCTAAAAATAAGTATGTCATCAAGGTAGACAACACATATTTTGTTAATAAATTCTCTAAGGACTGAATTGATTAATCTTTGGAACGTGGCTGGGGCATTTTTGAGTCCGAATGGCATTCTCGTAAACTCATAGTGCCCAAGAGGAGTAGAAAATGCTGTCTTTTGTCTATCGCATTCTTTTATTAAAACCTGATGAAACCCTTTCGCTAAGTCTAGTGTTGTGAAATATTGGTACCTTCCTAGTTTCTCTAAGATATTTTCAATATTAGGGATGGGAAATTTATCGCTAATAGTTTCTTCGTTCAATTTCCTGTAATCGATGACTATACCCCATTTCTTTGTACCGGAATTGTCCGCCTTCTTTGGAACGATCCAAAGCGGTGAGTTGTACGGTGAGTTGCTTTGCTTTATTATTCCCTGTTCTAACATTTCTTTTATTTGTTTATTGATTTCGGTATCGTGTATCTGTGGATATCTATAAATTTTTGAGTAAAGTGGCCTACTTGTTGTAGTCACTATTTCGTGCTGAATTTCGTGTGTATGAGTCAATTTTTGTCCTTCTTGAAAAAATAAGTCTTTGTGCTTATTTATTAAATATTTTAGATAATCTATCTCTTCAGAGTTCATCTCTATTCTTTTTAATTTTTCAATAACGCTTTGATTCATAAACGAATTTTCAATTGTATAAATTTCGTCAAATTTGTACGGACATTCACTCAAAAATGTAGTTTTTACCTTATTGATTTCAATGTACCCCTCTCTAAGATTAATAATTGCTTGCATTGGTGCAAGTATATTTTGTCCAATAAGTGCGTCGAATTTTTTATTTTTGAACTTTGTAAGTTTCCAGCTCAAATATTTTTTTTCGTTAAATTCTTGTGGGAGTTCCGTTATTATTTCATGGCTTATGTTTGTTTGTCCACTGAGTGTATTAAATTGTAGATTATTTTTTAATTTTAGTCTTTTATATTTTGATAATTTGTCCTCGTTGATAAGTGTTGTTGTCGATCCTGTATCAATCAAGCATTTTATTTTTTCATCTCCTACAGTCAGCTCAACTATCGGTAAATTAGGTCCTCCCCCGGCAATTGAAAATTTACCTCATTTTGTTCTATATGGTCTACATCCATTCTACTCGTCCTAGTTTGGTCCGAATTTCTTTCGCCTGTATTTTGCGGATTTTGTCTGAACGGGTTTCTAAATTGTCCAGAGTTGTTATTTTGTCTAAACTGATTTTCTATTTGGTTATAGTTTTGTCTAAATGAATTCTGATTTTCAACTTGGTTGTAATTCGGTCTAAATGAATTCTGTGTAAAGTTTGTGTTTCTAAAATTTTGCGAGTTTGTGTTTCTATTTTTGTACGCTTTTTTCTCTACTTGTTCTATCATACCCGTTTCTTGTAATGTATAAAACGCTAATCTTAGATTTTGAATATTCCTACTGTGGATGATGCTGGCTAGATTGGCATCTAGTCCATTAACGAATGTTTTTAAAATTATAGATTCATTTACAATAGGTGAAAACTCTACCGGTTTATTTTCATCGAAATCATATTTAGTGTTTAGTTTATCTAATATGTTTCTTAACTGATAAAAGTAGTCACTTACATTAAGACATTTTGTGTTGATTGCTTGGTGAAACAGGTTGTGATATGTTTCTCTTATACCAAAATTCCTGACCAGCTCTGTTTTAACTTCCATCCACGATGGGTTTTGTCCCAGCGTCCTCACTGCTTGTAATGCTGTTCCTTGTATTTTAGTCATGATGTGGCGTTGGAAAATAAAATCCTTTAGAGCAGGGTTAACATCAAACATTGGAAGGATCAGTTCCACTTCCCTAATGAACGATGATAAGTCATAGTCCTTGTTTCCTCGGAATTCCCTAATTCTCGCAGCTTCCTTTATAATTTCCGATGCTGGAATCTGCTGGGCCGTCGTAGCTGCTTGGTGTTGCCTCATTGCTTCTGCTGCCGCTGCTGCTGCTGCCTCATGATTTTCCATAATATTTGTTGTTTTATTATACTGTAGACTTGTTTTATTTTTCTCGTACTTTGGCATTCGCCTCTTAACTTAAGCTTTTTTTTTTTTTTATTCCGGTCAGTCTATTGACTTATTTAAATCTTTTGATTTAAAGTTTTTAGTTCACTAGATTTCACTTTATTGGGTACCAATATTTGAATTAATTTAGAGTTATTTAAATCTTTTGATTTAATTTTTAATTCACTTAGTTACTTTAGTTACTCAAGAGTTAAAAGTTCAGTATCAATCTTTTGATTAATACTCCTGATTCGACTGCGCCACTAACATTACTTCTTTAGAACTAAAGGAAAAAAAACTAACATTACTTCTTTAGAAGTAAAGGAAAAAAATAAGTTTTTATTTTTATTAACCCGAAGGTTTCTTTATTTCTTTAAATTCAGATTAAGACTGACTTACTTAAAAATATTACAATCCAATGTAACCTCTTAAGATACAAAAGAAATACATTACTACAAAAATACAAAATACATATTTCCTGCCTTTGATTGCATTTTTTGTGTTGCAACCAATATTTAAAATTGTTTACGTATGAAAACCCAAAACACTTAGGTGGGTCAGTTGGATTGCAAGAGCAATTCGATACATTGTTTACACATTGCCGACGCTGTTGAATTTTGGGTTAAGCAACAGCGGTACATGACAAAATGTTCTGTAATCCGAGAATATGTTTTTGAGTTAAATGTTTTTAGATTCTTTATTCGGTTAATTGTTTCGAAACCATTGTATGTATGTTTCGAAACAATTAATTTATGTTGCCCAATTGACTGGCAGTTTGGTTGAAACCTGAGGTTTCTCAAGTGACGTTGATGTCGACATGACCCCCGCGGTTGCGACTGAGACGCCTACAGAGAAGCTGACAGAGGCTGCGACGCCGATTGAGACGCCGCTTGACGCAGATAACGGTAGATGTAGGCAAGGAGAAGGCAGAGGACCCCCAATCGATAGCGGCAGCGACTGAGACGCCTACAGAGATGCTGACAGAAGCTGCGACGCCGACTGAGGCGACGACTGAGGCAGATAGGGGTAGATATAGGCATAGAGAAGGCAGGAGACCCCCCAATCGACAGCGGCAGCGACTGAGACGCCTACAAAGACGCTGACAGAGGCTGGGACGCCGACTGAGGCAAATAGAGGTAGATATAGGCATAGAGAAGGCAGCAGACCCCCCTATCGACAGCGGCAGCGACTGAGACGCCTACAGAGGCGCTGACAGAGGCTGCGACGCCGACTGAGTCAGATAGGGGTAGATATAGGCATTCAGAAGGAAGCAGACCCCCCAATAAACAGCGGCATCGACTGATACTTCTACAGAGACACTGACTGAGGCTGGGACGCCGACTGATACGCCGACTGAGGTAGATAGGGGTAAATATAGGCATAGAGAAGGCAGCAGACCCCCCAATCGACAGCGGCAGCGACTGAGACGCCTACAGAGACGCTGACTGAGGCTGCGACCCCGACTGAGACGCCGACTGAGGCAGATAGGGAAGGCAGCAGAACCCCCAATCGACCGCGGTAGCGACTGCGACGCCTACAGAGAAGCTGACAGAGGCTGCGACGCCGATTAAGACGCCGCTTGACGCAGATAACGGTAGATATAGGCAAGGAGAAGGCAGGGGACCCCCAATCGACAGCGGCAGCGACTGAGACGCCTACAGAGACGCTGACAGAGGCTGGGACGCCGACTGAGACGCCGACTGAGACGCCGACTGAGGCAGATAGGGGTAAGTATAGGCATAGAGAAGGCAGCAGACCCCCCAATCGACAGCGGCAGCGACTGAGACGCCTACAGAGAAGCTGATAGAGGCTGCGACGCCGACTGAGGCGACGACTGCGGCAGATAGGGGTAGATATAGGCATAGAGAAGGTAGGAGACCCCCCCCAATCGACAGCGGCAGCGACTGAGACGCCTACAGAGACGCTGACAGAGGCTGGGACGCCGACTGAGGCAAATAGAGGTAGATATAGGCATAGAGAAGGCAGCAGACCCCCCAAATGGCAGCGGCAGCGACTGAGACGCCTACAGAGGCGCTGACAGAGGCTGCGACGCCGACTGAGTCAGATAGGGGTAGATATAGGCATAGAGAAGGAAGAAGACCCCCCAATAAACAGCTGCTTCGACTGAGACTTCTACAGAGACACTGACAGAGGCTGGGACGCCGACTGAGACGCCGACTGAAGCAGATAGGGGTAAATATAGGCATAGAGAAGGCAGCAGACCCTCCAATCGACAGCGGCAGCGACTGAGACGCCTACAGAGACGCTGATAGAGGCTGCGACGCCGACTGAGGCGACGACTGCGGCAGATAGGGGTAGATATAGGCATGGAGAAGGCAGGAGACCCCCCAATCGACAGCGGCAGCGACTGAGACGCCTACAGAGACGCTGACAGAGGCTGGGATGCCGACTGAGGCAAATAGAGGTAGATATAGGCATAGAGAAGGCAGCAGACCCCCCAAACGACAGCGGCAGTGACTGAGACGCCTACAGAGATGCTGACAGAGGCTGGGACGCCGACTGAGGCAAATAGAGGTAGATATAGGCATAGAGAATGCAGCAGTCTCCCCAATCGACAGCGGCAGCGACTGAGACGCCTACAGAGGCGCTGACAGTGGCTTCGACGCCGACTTAGTCAGATAGGGGTATATATAGGCATAGAGAAGGAAGCAGACCCCCCAATAAATAGCTGCATCGACTGAGACTTCTACAGAGACACTGACAGAGGCTGGGACGCCGACTGACACGCCGACTGAGGCAGATAGGGGTAAATATAGGGATAGAGAAGGCAGCAGACCCCCAATCGACAGCGGCAGCGACTGAGACGCCTACAGATACGCTGATAGAGGCTGCGACGCCCACTGAGGCGACGACTGAGGCAGATAGGGGTAGATATAGGCATAGAGAAGGCAGGAGACCCCCCCAATCGACAGCGGCAGCGACTGAGACGCCTACAGAGACGCTGACAGAGGCTTGGACGCCGACTGAGGCAAATAAAGGTAGATATAGGCATAGAGAAGGCAGCAGACCCCCCAATCGACAGCGGCAAAGACTGAGACGCCTACAGAGACACTCACAGAGGCTGCGACGCCGACTGAGGCATATAGGGGTAGATATAGGTATAGAGAAAGCAACAGACCCCCCAATCGACAGCGGCAGTGACTGAGACGCCTACAGAGACGCTGACAGAGGCTGCGACGCCGACTGTGGCAGATAGATGCAGATATAGGCATAGAGAAGGCAACATACGCCCCAATCGACAGCGGCAGTGACTGAGACGCCTACAGAGACGCTGACAGAGACTGCGATGCCGACTGAGACGCCGACTGGGGCAGATAGGGGTAGATATAGGCATAGAGAAGGCAGCAGACCCCCCAATTGACAGCGGCAGCGACTGAGATGCTTACAGAGACGCTGACAGAGGCTGCGACGCCGACTGAGACTCATACTGAGGCAGATTGGGGTAGATATAAGCATAGAGAAGGCAGCAGACTCCTCCCAATCGACAGCGACATCGACTGAGACTCCTACAGAGACGCTGACAGAACCTGCGCCGCCGACTGAGACGATGACTGAGGCAGATAGTGGTAGATATAAGCGTAGAGAAGGCAGCAGACCCCCCAATCGACAGCGGCAGCGACTGAGACGCCTACAGAGATGCTGACTAAGGCTGCGACGCCGACTGAGACGCCGACTGAAGCAGATAGGGGTAGATATAGGCATAGAGGAGGCAGCGTACCCCCCAATCGACAGCGGCAGCGACTGAGACGCTGCGACGCCGACTGTGGCAGATAGGTGCAGATATAGGCATAGAGAAGGCAGCAGACCCCCATTCGACAGCGGCAGCGACTGAGACGCCACCAGAGACGCTGACAGAGGCTGCGACGCCGACTGAGACGACGACTGACGCAGATAGGGGTAGATATAGGCATTGAGAGGGCAGCAGTCCCCCAATCGATAGAGCAGCGATTGAGACGCCTACAGAGACTCTGACTGAGGCTGCGACGCCGTCTGAGACGCCAACAGAGACAGATTGGGGTAGATATAGGCATAGAAAAGGCAGCAGACCCCCCAATCGACAGCGGCAGCGACTGAGACGCCAACAGAGACGCTGACCGAGGCTGGGACGCCGACTGAGACGCCGACTGAGGCAGATTGGGGTAGATATAGGCATAGAGAAGGCAGCAGACCCTCCAATCGACAGCGGCAGCGACTGAGACGCCTACAGAGACGCTGATAGAGGCTGCGACGCCGACTGAGGCGACGACTGCGGCAGATAGGGGTAGATATAGGCATGGAGAAGGCAGGAGACCCCCCAATCGACAGCGGCAGCGACTGAGACGGCTACAGAGACGCTGACAGAGGCTGGGACGCCGACTGAGGCAAATAGAGGTAGATATAGGCATAGAGAAGGCAGCAGACCCCCCAAACGACAGCGGCAGTGACTGAGAGGCCTACAGAGATGCTGACAGAGGCTGGGACGCCGACTGAGGCAAATAGAGGTAGATATAGGCATAGAGAAGGCAGCAGTCTCCCCAATCGACAGCGGCAGCGACTGAGACGCCTACAGAGGCGCTGACAGTGGCTTCGACGCCGACTGAGTCAGATAGGGGTATATATAGGCATAGAGAAGGAAGCAGACCCCCCAATAAATAGCTGCATCGACTGAGACTTCTACAGAGACACTGACAGAGGCTGGGACGCCGACTGACACGCCGACTGAGGCAGATAGGGGTAAATATAGGGATAGAGAAGGCAGCAGACCCCCAATCGACAGCGGCAGCGACTGAGACGCCTACAGAGACGCTGATAGAGGCTGCGACGCCCACTGAGGCGACGACTGAGGCAGATAGGGGTAGATATAGGCATAGAGAAGGCAGGAGACCCCCCCAATCGACAGCGGCAGCGACTGAGACGCCTACAGAGACGCTGACAGAGGCTTGGACGCCGACTGAGGCAAATAAAGGTAGATATAGGCATAGAGAAGGCAGCAGACCCCCCAATCGACAGCGGCAAAGACTGAGACGCCTACAGAGACACTCACAGAGGCTGCGACGCCGACTGAGGCAGATAGGGGTAGATATAGGTATAGAGAAAGCAACAGACCCCCCAATCGACAGCGGCAGTGACTGAGACGCCTACAGAGACGCTGACAGAGGCTGCGACGCCGACTGTGGCAGATAGATGCAGATATAGGCATAGAGAAGCCAACATACGCCCCAATCGACAGCGGCAGTGACTGAGACGCCTACAGAGACGCTGACAGAGACTGCGATGCCGACTGAGACGCCGACTGGGGCAGATAGGGGTAGATATAGGCATAGAGAAGGCAGCAGACCCCCCAATTGACAGCGGCAGCGACTGAGATGCTTACAGAGACGCTGACAGAGGCTGCGACGCCGACTGAGACTCATACTGAGGCAGATTGGGGTAGATATAAGCATAGAGAAGGCAGCAGACTCCTCCCAATCGACAGCGACATCGACTGAGACTCCTACAGAGACGCTGACAGAACCTGCGCCGCCGACTGAGACGATGACTGAGGCAGATAGTGGTAGATATAAGCGTAGAGAAGGCAGCAGACCCCCCAATCGGCAGCGGCAGCGACTGAGACGCCTACAGAGATGCTGACTAAGGCTGCGACGCCGACTGAGACGCCGACTGAAGCAGATAGGGGTAGATATAGGCATAGAGGAGGCAGCATACCCCCCAATCGACAGCGGCAGCGACTGAGACGCTGCGACGCCGACTGTGGCAGATAGGTGCAGATATAGGCATAGAGAAGGCAGCAGACCCCCATTCGACAGCGGCAGCGACTGAGACGCCACCAGAGACGCTGACAGAGGCTGCGACGCCGACTGAGACGACGACTGACGCAGATAGGGGTAGATATAGGCATTGAGAGGGCAGCAGTCCCCCAATCGATAGAGCAGCGATTGAGACGCCTACAGAGACTCTGACTGAGGCTGCGACGCCGTCTGAGACGCCAACAGAGACAGATTGGGGTAGATATAGGCATAGAAAAGGCAGCAGACCCCCCAATCGACAGCGGCAGCGACTGAGACGCCAACAGAGACGATGACCGAGGCTGGGACGCCGACTGAGACGCCGACTGAGGCAGATTGGGGTAGATATAGGCATAGAGAAGGCAGCAGACCCTCCAACAAACAGCGGCATCGACTGAGACTTCTACAGAGACACTGGCAGAGGCTGGGACGCCGACTGAGACTCAGACTGAGGCAGATTGGGGTAGATATAAGCATAGAGAAGGCAGCAGACTCCTCCCAATCGACAGCAACATCGACTGAGACTCCTACAGAGACGCTGACAGAACCTGCGCCGCCGACTGAGACGATGTCTGAAGCAGATATTGGTAGATATAAGCGTAGAGAAGGCAGCAGACCCCCCAATCGACAGCGGCAGCGACTGAGACGCCTACAGAGATGCTGACTAAGGCTGTGACACCGACTGAGACGCCGACTGAGGCAGATAGGGGTAGATATAGGCATAGAGGAGGCAGCATACCCCCCAATCGACAGCGGCAGCGACTGAGATGCTTACAGAGACGCTGCCAGAGACTGCAACGCCGACTGAGGCAGATAGGGGCAGATATAGGCATAGAGAAGGCAGCAGACACCCCAATCGACAGCGGCAGTGACTGAGACGCCTACAGAGACGCTGACAGAGGCTGCGACGCCGACAGAGACGCCGACTAAGGCAGATAGTGGTAGATATAGGCGTAGAGAAGGCAGCAGACCCCCCAATCGACAGCGGCAGCGACTGAGACGCCTACAGGGATGCTGACTAAGGCTGCGACGCCGACTGAGACGCCGACTGAGGCAGATAGGGGTAGATATAGGCATAGAGGAGGCAGCATACCCCCCAATCGACAGCGGCACTGACTGAGACGCCTACAATAATGCTGACTAAGGCTGCGACGCCGACTGAGACGCCGACTGAGGCAGATAGGTGCAGATATAGGCATAGAGAAGGCTGCAGACCCCATTCGACAGCGGCAGCGACTGAGACGCCTGCAGAGACGCCGACAGAGGCTGCGACGCCGTCTGCGACGCCAACTGAGACAGATAGGGGTAGATATAGGCATAGAGAAGGCAGCAGACCCCCCCAATCGACAGCGGCAGCGACTGAGACTCCTACAGAGACGCTGACAAAAGCTGCGACGCCGATTGAGACGCCGACAGAGGCAGATAGGGGTAGATATAGGCATAGAGAAGGCAGCAGATCCCGCAATCGACAGCGGCAGCGACTGAGACGCCTCCAGAGACGCTGACAGAGTCTGCGGCCCCGACTGAGACGCCGACTGAGGCAGATAGGGAAGGCAGTAAACCCCCCAATCGCCCGCGGTTGCGACTGAGACGCCTACAGAGAAGCTGACAGAGGCTGCGACGCCGATTGAGACGCCGCTTGACGCAGATAACGGTAGATGTAGGCAAGGAGAAGGCAGAGGACCCCCAATCGATAGCGGCAGTGACTGAGACGCCTACAGAGACGCTGACAGAGGCTGCGACGCCGACTGAGGCGACGACTGAGGCAGATAGGGGTAGATATAGGCATAGAGAAGGCAGCAGATCCTCCAATCGACAGCGGCAGCAACTGAGACTCCTACAGAGACGCTGACAGAAGCTGCGACCCCGACTGAGACGCCGACTGAGGCAGATAGGGAAGGCAGCAAACCCCCCAATCGCCCGCGGTTGCGACTGAGACGCCTACAGAGAAGCTGACAGAGGCTGGAACGCCGACTGAGGCAACTAGAGGTAGATATAGGCATAGAGAAGGCAGCAGACCCCCCAATGGACAGCGGCAGCGACTGAGACGCCTACAGAGACGCTGACAGAGGCTGCGACGCCGATTGAGACGCCGACAGAGGCAGATAGGGGTAGATATAGGCATAGAGAAGGCAGCAGATCCTCCAATCGACAGCGGCAGCAACTGAGACTCCTACAGAGACGCTGACAGAAGCTGCGACCCCGACTGAGACGCCGACTGAGGCAGATAGGGGTAGATATAGGCATAGAGAAGGCAGCAGATCCCGCAATCGACAGCGGCAGCGACTGAGACGCCTCCAGAGACGCTGACAGAGTCTGCGACGCCGATTGAGACGCCGCTTGACGCAGATAACGGTAGATGTAGGCAAGAAGAAGGCAGAGGACCCCCAATCGATAGCGGCAGTGACTGAGACGCCTACAGAGAGCTGACAGAGGCTGCGACGCCGACTGAGGCGACGACTGAGGCAGATAGGGGTAGATATAGGCATAGAGAAGGCAGGAGACCCCCCTATCGACAGCGGCAGCGACTGATACGCCTACAAAGACGCTGACAGAGGCTGGCACGCCGACTGAGGCAACTAGAGGTAGATATAGGCATAGAGAAGGCAGCAGACCCCCCAAACGACAGCGGCAGCGACTGAGACGCCTACAGAGATGCTGACAGAGGCTGGGACGCCGACTGAGGCGACGACTGAGGCAGATAGGGGTAGATATAGGCATAGAGAAGGCAGGAGACCCCCCAATCGACAGCTGCATCGACTGAGACGCGTACAGAGATGCTGACTAAGGCTGCGACGCCGACTGAGGCAAATAGAGGTAGATATAGGCATAGAGAAGGCAGCAGACCCCCCCAAACGACAGCGGCAGCGACTGAGACGCCTACAGAGATGCTGACATAGGCTGGGACGCCGACTGAGGCAAATAGAGGTAGATATAGGCATAGAGAAGGCAGCAGACCCCCCTATCGACAGCGGCAGCGACTGAGACGCCTACAGAGGCGCTGACAGAGGCTGCGACGCCGACTGAGTCAGATAGGGGTAGATATAGGCATACAGAAGGAAGCAGACCCCCCAATAAACAGCGGCATCGACTGATACTTCTACAGAGACACTGACTGAGGCTGGGACGCCGACTGATAAGCCGACTGAGGTAGATAGGGGTAAATATAGGCATAGAGAAGGCAGCAGACCCCCCAATCGACAGCTGCAGCGACTTAGACGCCTACAGAGACGCTGACAGAGGCTGCGACCCCGACTGAGACGCCGACTGAGGCAGATAGGGAAGGCAGCAGAACCCCGAATCGACCGCGGTAGCGACTGCGACGCCTACAGAGACGCTGACAGAGGCTGCGACGCCGACTGAGACGACGACTGACGCAGTTAGGGGTAGATATAGGCATTGAGAGGGCAGCAGACCCCCCTATCGATAGAGCAGCGATTGAGACGCCTACAGAGACGCTGACAGAGGCTGCGACGCCGTCTGAGACGCCAACTGTGACAGATAGGGGTAGATATAGGCATAGAGAAGGCAGCAGACCCCCCAATCGCCAGCGGCAGCGACTGAGACGCCCACAATAATGCTGACTAACGCTGCGACGCCGACTGAGGCAGATAGGGGTAGATATAGGCATAGAGGAGGCAGCATGCCCCCCAATCGACAGCGGCAGCGACTGAGACGCCTACAGAGACGCTGACAGAGGCTGCGACGCCGATTGAGACGCCGACAGAGGCAGATAGGGGTAGATATAGGCATAGAGAAGGCAGCAGATCCTCCAATCGACAGCGGCAGCGATTGAGACGCCTACAGAGACGCTGACAGACGCTGCGACCCCGACTGAGACGCCGACTGAGGCAGATAGGGGTAGATATAGGCATAGAGAAAGCAGCAGATCCCGGAATCGACAGCGGCAGCGACTGAGACGCCTCCAGATACGCTGACAGAAGCTGCGACCCCGACTGAGACACCGACTGAGGCAGATAGGGAAGGCAGCAGACCCCCCAATCGACCGCGGTAGCGACTGAGACGCCTACAGAGACGCTGACAGAGGCTGCGACGCCGACTGAGACGACGACTGACGCAGATAGGGGTAGATATAGGCATTGTGAGGGCAGCAGACCCCCCAATCGATAGAGCAGCAATTGAGACGCCTACAGAGACTCTGACTGAGGCTGCGACGCCGTCTGAGACGCCAAGTGAGACAGATAGGGGTAGATATAGGCATAGAGAAGGCAGCAGACCCCCCAATCGACAGCGGCAGCGACTGAGACGCCAACAGAGACGCTGACCGAGGCTGGGACGCCGACTGATACGCCGACTGAGGCAGATTGGGGCAGATATAGGCATAGAGAAGGCAGCAGACCCTCTAATAAGCAGCGGCATCGATTGAGACTTCTACAGAGACACTGACAGAGGCTGGGACGCCGACTGAGGCAGATAGGGGTAAATATAGGCATAGAGAAGGCAGCAGACCCCCTAATCGACAGCGGCCGCGACTGAGACGCCTACAGAGACGCTGATAGATCCTGCAACGCCGACTGGGGCGATGACTGAGGCAGATAGGGGTAGATATAGGCATAGAGAAGGCAGGAGACCCCCAATCGACAGCGGCAGCGACTGAGACGCCTACAGAGACGGTGACAGAGGCTGGGACGCCCACTGAGGCAAATAGAGGTAGATATAGGCATAGAGAAGGCATCAGACCCCCCAAACGACAGCGGCAGCGGCTGAGACGCCTACAGAGATGCTGACAGAGGCTGGGACGCTGACTGAGGCAAATAGAGGTAGATATAGGCATAGAGAAGGCAGCAGACCCCCCAATAAACAGCTGCATCGACTGAGACTTCTACAGAGACACTGACAGAGGCTGGGACTCCGACTGAGATGCCGACTGAGGCAGATAGGGGTAAATATAGGCATAGAGAAGGCAGCAGACCCCCCAATCGACAGCGGCAGCGACTGAGACGCCTACAGAGACGGTGACAGAGGCTGGGACGCCCACTGAGGCAAATAGAGGTAGATATAGGCATAGAGAAGGCATCAGACCCCCCAAACGACAGCGGCAGCGACTGAGACGCCTACAGAGGCGCTGACAGAGGCTGCGACGCCGACTGAGTCAGATAGGGGTAGATATAGGCATAGAGAAGGAAGCAGACCCCCCAATAAACAGCTGCATCGACTGAGACTTCTACAGAGACACTGACAGAGGCTGGGACTCCGACTGAGATGCCGACTGAGGCAGATAGGGGTAAATATAGGCATAGAGAAGGCAGCAGACCCCCCAATCGACAGCGGCAGCGACTGAGACGCCTACAGAGACGCTGATAGAGGCTGCGACGCCGACTGAGGCAAATAGAGGTAGATATAGGTATAGAGAAGGCAGCAGACCCCCCAAACGACAGCGGCAGCGACTGAGACGCCTACAGAGATGCTGACAGAGGCTGCGACGCCGACTGAGACGCCGACTGAGGCAGATAGGGGTAGATATAGGCATAGAAAAGGCAGCAGACCCCTACCAATCGACAGGGGCAGCAACTGATATGCCTACAGATACGCTCACAGAGGCTGCGACGCCAACTGAGAAGTCAACTGACGCAGATAGGGGTAGATATAGGCATAGAGAAGGAAGCAGACCCCCAATAAACAGCTGCATCGACTGAGACTTCTACAGAGACGCTGACAGAGGCTGCGATGCCGTCTGAGACGCAGGCTGAGGCAGATAGGGGTAGATATATGCATAGAGAAGGCTGCAGACCTCCCCAATCGACAGTTGCAGCGACTGAGACGCCAACAGAGACGCTAACAGAGGCTGGAACGCCGACTGAGACGCCGACTGAGGCAGATAGGTAAATATAGGCATAGAGAAGGCAGCAGACCCCCCAATCGACAGCGGCAGCGACTGAGACGCCTACAGAGACACGGACAGAGGCTGGGACGCCGACTGAGACACAGACTGAGGCAGATAGGGGTAGATATAGGCATATAGAAGGCAGCAGACCCCCAATCGACAGCGGCAGCGACTGAGACGCCTACAGAGACGCTGACAGAGGCTGCGACGCCGACTGTGGCAGATAGGGGTAGATATAGGCATAGAGAAAGTAACAGACCCCCCAATCGACAGCGGCAATGACTGAGACGCCTACAGAGACGCTGACAGAGGCTGCGACGCCGACTGAGACGCCGACTGGGGCAGATAGGGGTAGATATATGCATAGAGAAGGCAGCAGACCCCCCAATCGACAGCGGCAGCGACTGAAACGCCTACAGAGACGCTGACAGAGGCTGCGACGCCGACTGTGGCAGATAGAGGCAGATATAAACAAAGAGAAGGCAGCATACGCCCCAATCGACAGCGGCAGTGACTGAGACGCCTACAGAGTCGCTGACAGAGACTGCGACGCCGACTGAGGCGACGACTGAGGCAGATAGGAGTAGATATAGGCATAGAGAAGGCAGCTGACCCCCCAATCGACAGCGGCAGCGACTCAGACGCCTACAGAGACCCTGCCAGAGGCTGCGACGCCGACTGAGACGCAGACTGAGGCAGATAGGGTTAGATATAAGCATTGAGAAGGCAGCCGACCTCCCCAATCGACAGCTGCAGCGACTGAGACGCCAACAGAGGCGCTGACCGAGGCTGGGACGCCGACTGAGACGCCGACTGAGGGAGATTGCGGTAGATATAGGCATAGAGAAGGCAGCATCCCCCCAATCAACAGCGGCATCGACTGAGACTTCTACAGAGACACTGACAGAGGCTGGGACGCCGACTGAGACGCCGACTGAGGTAGATAGGGGTAGATATAGGCATATAGAAGGCAGCAGACCCCCCAATCGACAGCGGCAGCGACTGAGATGCCTACAGAGACGCTGACCGAGGCTGGGACGCCGACTGATACGCCGACTGAGGCAGATTGGGGTAGATATAGGCATAGAGAAGGCAGCAGACCCCCCAATCAACAGCGGCATCGACTGAGACTTCTACAGAGACACTGACAGAGGCTGGGACGCCGACTGAGACGCCGACTGAGACGCCGACTGAGGCAGATTGGGGTAGATATAGGCATAGAGAAGTCAGCAGACCCCCCAATCAACAGCGGCATCGACTGAGACTTCTACAGAGACGCTGACAGAGGCTGGGACGCCGACTGAGACGCAGACTGAGGCAGATAGGGGTAGATATAGGCATATAGAAGGCAGCAGACCTCCAATCGACAGCGGCAGCGACTGAGACGCCTACAGAGACGCTGACAGATGCTGCGACGCCGACTGTGGCAGATAGGGGTAGATATAGGCGTAGAGAAAGTAACAGACCCCCCAACCGACAGCGGCAATGACTGAGACGCCTACAGAGACGCTGACAGAGGCTGCGACGCCGACTGAGACGCCGACTGGGGCAGATAGGGGTAGATATAGGCATAGAGAAGGCAGCAGACCCCCCAATCGACAGCGGCAGCGACTGAAACGCCTACAGAGACGCTGACAGAGGTTGCAACACCGACTGTGGCAGATAGGTGCAGTTATAGGCAAAGAGAAGGCAGCATACGGCCCAATCGACAGCGGCAGTGACTGAGACGCCGACTGAAGCGACGACTGAGGCAGATAGGAGTTGATATAGGCATAGAGAAGGCAGCAGACCCCCCAATCGACAGCGGCAGCGACTCAGACGCCTACAGAGACCCTGACAGAGGCTGCGACGCCGACTGAGACGCAGACTGAGGCAGATAGGGTTAGATATAAGCATTGAGAAGGCAGCAGACCTCCCCAATCGATAGCTGCAGCGACTGAGGCGCCAACAGAGACGCTGACCGAGGCTGGGACGCCGACTGAGACGCCGACTGAGGGAGATTGGTGTAGATATAGGCATAGAGAAGGCAGCATCCCCCCAATCAACAGCGGCATCGACTGAGACTTCTACAGAGACACTGACAGAGGCTGGGACGCCGACTGAGACGCCGACTGAGGTAGATAGGGGTAGATATAGGCATATAGAAGGCAGCAGACCCCCCAATCGACAGCGGCAGCGACTGAGATGCCTACAGAGACGCTGACCGAGGCTGGGACGCCGACTGATACGCCGACTGAGTCAGATTGGGGTAGATATAGGCATAGAGAAGGCAGCAGACCCCCCAATCAACAGCGGCATCGACTGAGACTTCTACAGAGACACTGACAGAGGCTGGGACGCCGACTGAGACGCCGACTGAGACGCCGACTGAGGCAGATTGGGGTAGATATAGGCATAGAGAAGTCAGCAAACCCCCCAATCAACAGCGGCATCGACTGAGACTTCTACAGAGACACTGACAGAGGCTGGGACGCCGACTGTTACAGATAGGGGCAGATATACGCATAGAGAAGGCAGCAGACCCCACAATCGACAGCGGCAGCGACTGAGACGCCTACAGAGAAGCTGACAGAGGCTGCGACGCCGACTGAGGCAGATAGGTGTAGATATACGCATAGAGAAGGCAGCAGACCCCCCAATCGATAGCGCAGCGATTGAGACGCTGACACAGGCTGCGACGCCGACTGAGACGCCGACTGAGGAAGATAGGGGTAGATATAGGCATAGAGAAAGCAAAAGACCCCCCAATCGACAGCGGCAGCGTCTGAGACGCCTACAGAGGGGCTAACAGAGGCTGCGACACCGACTGAGACGCCAATTGAGACAGATAGGGGTAGATATAGGCATAGAGAAGGCAGCAGACCCCCCAATCGACAGCGGCAGCGACTGAGACGCCTGCAATGATGCTGACTAAGGCTGCGACGCCGACTGAGGCAGATAGGGGTAGATATAGGCATAGAGAAAGCAACAGCCCCCCAATCGACAGCGGCAATGACTGAGACGCCTAGAAAGACGCTGACAGAGGCTGCGACGCCGATTATGGCAGATAGGTGCAGATATAGGCAAAGAGAAGGCAGCATACGCCCCAATCGACAGCGGCAGTGACTGAGACGCCTGCAATGATGCTGACTAAGGCTGCGACGCCTACTGAGGCAGATAGGGGTAGATATAGGCATAGAGAAAGCAGCAGACCCCCCAATCAACAGCGGCATCGACTGAGACTTCTACAGAGACACTGACAGAGGCTGGGACGCCGACTGAGACGCCGACTGAGACGCCGACTGAGGCAGATTGGGGTAGATATAGGCATAGAGAAGTCAGCAGACCCCCCAATCAACAGCGGCATCGACTGAGACTTCTACAGAGACACTGACAGAGGCTGGGACGCCGACTGATACGCCGACTGAGGTAGATAGGGGTATATATAGGCATATAGAAGGCAGCAGACCCCCCAATCGACAGCGGCAGCGACTGTGATGCCTACAGAGACGCGGACAGAGGCTGCGACGCCGACTGACTCGACGACTGAGGCAGATAGGGATAGATATAGGCATAGAGAAGGCAGGAGACCCCCCCAATCGACAGCGGCAGCGACTGAGACGCCTACAGAGACGCTGACAGAGGCTGCGACGCCGACTGTTACAGATAGGGGTAGATATAGGCATATAGAAGGCAGCAGACCCCACAATCGACAGCGGCAGCGACTGAGACGCCTACAGAGACGCTGACAGAGGCTGCGACGCCGACTGAGGCAGATAGGTGTAGATATAGGCATAGAGAAGGCAGCAGACCCCCCAATCGATAGCGCAGCGATTGAGACGCTGACACAGGCTGCGACGCCGACTGAGACGCCGACTGAGGCAGATAGGGGTAGATATAGGCATAGAGAAGGCAAAAGACCCCCCAATCGACAGCGGCAGCGTCTGAGACGCCTACAGAGGGGCTAACAGAAGCTGCGACACCGACTGAGACGCCAATTGAGACAGATAGGGGTAGATATAGGCATAGAGAAGGCAGCAGACCCCCTAATCGACAGCAGCAGCGACTAAGACGCCTACAAAGACGCTGACAGAGGCTGCGATGCCGTCTGAGATGCAGGCTGAGGCAGATAGGGGTAGATATATGCATAGAGAAGGCTGCAGACCCCCCAATCGACAGCGGCAGCGACTGAGACGCCTACAGAGACACTGACAGAGGCTGGGACGCCGACTGAGACGCAGACTGAGGCAGATAGGGGTAGATATAGGCATATAGAAGGCAGCAGACCCCCAATCGACAGCGGCAGCGACTGAGACGCCTACAGAGACGCTGACAGAGGCTGCGACGCCGACTGTGGCAGATAGGGGTAGATATAGGCATAGAGAAAGTAACAGACCCCCCAATCGACAGCGGCAATGACTGAGACGCCTACAGAGACGCTGACAGAGGCTGGGACGCCGACTGAGACGCAGACTGAGGCAGATATGGGTAGATATAGGCATATAGAAGGCAGCAGACCCCCAATCGACAGCGGCAGCGACTGAGACGCCTACAGAGACGCTGAAAGAGGCTGCGACGCCGACTTTGGCAGATAGGTGCAGATATAGGCAAAGAGAAGGCAGCATAGGCCCCAATCGACAGCGGCAGTGACTGAGACGCCTACAGAGTCGCTGACAGAGACTGCGAAGCCGACTGAGGCGACGACTGAGGCAGATAGGAGTAGATATAGGCGTAGAGAAGGCAGCAGACCCCCCAATCGACAGCGGCAGCGACTCAGACGCCTACAGAGACCCTGACAGAGGCTGCGACGCCGACTGAGACGCAGACTGAGGCAGATAGGGTTAGATATAAGCATTGAGAAGGCAGAAAACCTCCCCAATCGACAGCTGCAGCGACTGAGACGCCAACAGAAACGCCGACCGAGGCTGGGACGCCGACTGAGACGCCGACTGAGGGAGATTGGGGTAGATATAGGCATAGAGAAGGCAGCATCCCCCCAATCAACAGCGGCATCGACTGAGACTTCTACAGAGACACTGACAGAGGCTGGGACGCCGACTGAGACGCCGACTGAGGTAGATAGGGGTAGATATAGGCATATAGAAGGCAGCAGACCCCCCAATCGATAGCGGCAGCGTCTGAGACGCCTACAGAGGGGCTAACAGAGGCTGCGACACAGACTGATACGCCAATTGAGACAGATAGGGGTAGATATAGGCATAGAGAAGGCAGCAGACCCCCCAATCGACAGCGGCAGCGACTGAGACGCCTGCAATGATGCTGACTAAGGCTGCGACGCCGACTGAGGCAGATAGGGGTAGATATAGGCATAGAGAAAGCAACAGCCCCCCAATCGACAGCGGCAATGACTGAGACGCCTAGAAAGACGCTGACAGAGGCTGCGACGCCGACTATGGCAGATAGGTGCAGATATAGGCAAAGAGAAGGCAGCATACGCCCCAATCGACAGCGGCAGTGACTGAGACGCCTGCAATGATGCTGACTAAGGCTGCGACGCCTACTGAGGCAGATAGGGGTAGATATAGGCATAGAGAAAGCAGCAGACCCCCCAATCAACAGCGGCATCGACTGAGACTTCTACAGAGACACTGACAGAGGCTGGGACGCCGACTGAGACGCCGACTGAGACGCCGACTGAGGCAGATTGGGGTAGATATAGGCATAGAGAAGTCAGCAGACCCCCCAATCAACAGCGGCATCGACTGAGACTTCTACAGAGACACTGACAGAGGCTGGGACGCCGACTGATACGCCGACTGAGGTAGATAGGGGTATATATAGGAATATAGAGAAAGCAGCAGACCCCCCAATCGACAGCGGCAGCGACTGTGATGCCTACAGAGACGCGGACAGAGGCTGCGACGCCGACTGACTCGACGACTGAGGCAGATAGGGATAGATATAGGCATAGAGAAGGCAGGAGACCCCCCCAATCGACAGCGGCAGCGACTGAGACGCCTACAGAGACGCTGACAGAGGCTGCGACGCCGACTGTTACAGATAGGGGTAGATATAGGCATAGAGAAGGCAGCAGACCCCACAATCGACAGCGGCAGCGACTGAGACGCCTACAGAGACGCTGACAGAGGCTGCGACGCCGACTGAGGCAGATAGGTGTAGATATAGGCATAGAGAAGGCAGCAGACCCCCCAATCGATAGCGCAGCGATTGAGACGCTGACACAGGCTGCGACGCCGACTGAGACGCCGACTGAGGCAGATAGGGGTAGATATAGGCATAGAGAAGGCAAAAGACCCCCCAATCGACAGCGGCAGCGTCTGAGACGCCTACAGAGGGGCTAACAGAAGCTGCGACACCGACTGAGACGCCAATTGAGACAGATAGGGGTAGATATAGGCATAGAGAAGGCAGCAGACCCCCTAATCGACAGCAGCAGCGACTAAGACGCCTACAAAGACGCTGACAGAGGCTGCAATGCCGTCTGAGAGGCAGGCTGAGGCAGATAGGGGTAGATATATGCATAGAGAAGGCTGCAGACCTACCCAATCGACAGTTGCAGCAACTGAGACGCCAACAGAGACGCTAACAGAGGCTGGAACGCCGACTGAGACGCCGACTGAGGCAGATAGGGGTAAATATAGGCATAGAGAAGGCAGCAGACCCCCCAATCGACAGCGGCAGCGACTGAGACGCCTACAGAGACACTGACAGAGGCTGGGACGCCGACTGAGACGCAGACTGAGGCAGATAGGGGTAGATATAGGCATATAGAAGGCAGCAGACCCCCAATCGACAGCGGCAGCGACTGAGACGCCTACAGAGACGCTGACAGAGGCTGCGACGCCGACTGTGGCAGATAGGGGTAGATATAGGCATAGAGAAAGTAACAGACCCCCCAATCGACAGCGGCAATGACTGAGACGCCTACAGAGACGCTGACAGAGGCTGGGACGCCGACTGAGACGCAGACTGAGGCAGATATGGGTAGATATAGGCAAAGAGAAGGCAGCATACGCCCCAATCGACAGCGGCAGTGACTGAGACGCCTACAGAGTCGCTGACAGAGACTGCGACGCCGACTGAGGCGACGACTGAGGCAGATAGGAGTAGATATAGGCGTAGAGAAGGCAGCAGACCCCCCAATCGACAGCGGCAGCGACTCAGACGCCTACAGAGACCCTGACAGAGGCTGCGACGCCGACTGAGACGCAGACTGAGGCAGATAGGGTTAGATATAAGCATTGAGAAGGCAGCAGACCTCCCCAATCGACAGCTGCTGCGACTGAGACGCCAACAGAAACGCCGACCGAGGCTGGGACGCCGACTGAGACGCCGACTGAGGGAGATTGGGGTAGATATAGGCATAGAGAAGGCAGCATCCCCCCAATCAACAGCGGCATCGACTGAGACTTCTACAGAGACACTGACAGAGGCTGGGACGCCGACTGAGACGCCGACTGAGGTAGATAGGGATAGATATAGGCATAGAGAAGGCAGGAGACCCCCCCAATCGACAGCGGCAGCGACTGAGACGCCTACAGAGACGCTGACAGAGGCTGCGACGCCGACTGTTACAGATAGGGGTAGATATAGGCATAGAGAAGGCAGCAGACCCCACAATCGACAGCGGCAGCGACTGAGACGCCTACAGAGACGCTGACAGAGGCTGGGACGCCGACTGAGACGCCGACTGAGACGCCGACTGAGGCAGATTGGGGTAGATATAGGCATAGAGAAGTCAGCAGACCCCCCAATCAACAGCGGCATCGACTGATACTTCTACAGAGACACTGACAGAGGCTGGGACGCCGACTGATACGCCGACTGAGGTAGATAGGGGTATATATAGGAATATAGAGAAAGCAGCAGACCCCCCAATCGACAGCGGCAGCGACTGTGATGCCTACAGAGACGCGGACAGAGGCTGCGACGCCGACTGACTCGACGACTGAGGCAGATAGGGATAGATATAGGCATAGAGAAGGCAGGAGACCCCCCCAATCGACAGCGGCAGCGACTGAGACGCCTACAGAGACGCTGACAGAGGCTGCGACGCCGACTGTTACAGATAGGGGTAGATATAGGCATAGAGAAGGCAGCAGACCCCACAATCGACAGCGGCAGCGACTGAGACGCCTACAGAGACGCTGACAGAGGCTGCGACGCCGACTGAGGCAGATAGGTGTAGATATAGGCATAGAGAAGGCAGCAGACCCCCCAATCGATAGCGCAGCGATTGAGACGCTGACACAGGCTGCGACGCCGACTGAGACGCCGACTGAGGCAGATAGGGGTAGATATAGGCATAGAGAAGGCAAAAGACCCCCCAATCGACAGCGGCAGCGTCTGAGACGCCTACAGAGGGGCTAACAGAAGCTGCGACACCGACTGAGACGCCAATTGAGACAGATAGGGGTAGATATAGGCATAGAGAAGGCAGCAGACCCCCTAATCGACAGCAGCAGCGACTAAGACGCCTACAAAGACGCTGACAGAGGCTGCGATGCCGTCTGAGAGGCAGGCTGAGGCAGATAGGGGTAGATATATGCATAGAGAAGGCTGCAGACCTACCCAATCGACAGTTGCAGCAACTGAGACGCCAACAGAGACGCTAACAGAGGCTGGAACGCCGACTGAGACGCCGACTGAGGCAGATAGGGGTAAATATAGGCATAGAGAAGGCAGCAGACCCCCCAATCGACAGCGGCAGCGACTGAGACGCCTACAGAGACACTGACAGAGGCTGGGACGCCGACTGAGACGCAGACTGAGGCAGATAGGGGTAGATATAGGCATATAGAAGGCAGCAGACCCCCAATCGACAGCGGCAGCGACTGAGACGCCTACAGAGACGCTGACAGAGGCTGCGACGCCGACTGTGGCAGATAGGGGTAGATATAGGCATAGAGAAAGTAACAGACCCCCCAATCGACAGCGGCAATGACTGAGACGCCTACAGAGACGCTGACAGAGGCTGGGACGCCGACTGAGACGCAGACTGAGGCAGATATGGGTAGATATAGGCAAAGAGAAGGCAGCATACGCCCCAATCGACAGCGGCAGTGACTGAGACGCCTACAGAGTCGCTGACAGAGACTGCGACGCCGACTGAGGCGACGACTGAGGCAGATAGGAGTAGATATAGGCGTAGAGAAGGCAGCAGACCCCCCAATCGACAGCGGCAGCGACTCAGACGCCTACAGAGACCCTGACAGAGGCTGCGACGCCGACTGAGACGCAGACTGAGGCAGATAGGGTTAGATATAAGCATTGAGAAGGCAGCAGACCTCCCCAATCGACAGCTGCTGCGACTGAGACGCCAACAGAAACGCCGACCGAGGCTGGGACGCCGACTGAGAAGCCGACTGAGGGAGATTGGGGTAGATATAGGCATAGAGAAGGCAGCATCCCCCCAATCAACAGCGGCATCGACTGAGACTTCTACAGAGACACTGACAGAGGCTGGGACGCCGACTGAGACGCCGACTGAGGTAGATAGGGGTAGATATAGGCATATAGAAGGCAGCAGACACCCCAATCGATAGCGGCAGCGACTGAGATGCCTACAGAGGCGCTGACCGAGGCTGGGACGCCGACTGATACGCCGACTGAGGCAGATTGGGGTAGATATAGGCATAGAGAAGGCAGCAGACCCCCCAATCAACAGCGGCATCGACTGAGACTTCTACAGAGACACTGACAGAGGCTGGGACGCCGACTGAGATGCCGACTGAGACGCCGACTGAGGCAGATTGGGGTTAGATATAGGCATAGAGAAGTCAGCAGACCCCCCAATCAACAGCCGCATCGACTGAGACTTCTACAGAGACACTGACAGAGGCTGGGACGCCGACTGAGACGCCGACCGAGGTAGATAGGGGTATATATAGGCATATAGAAGGCAGCAGACCCCCAAATCGACAGCGGCAGCGACTGAGATGCCTACAGAGACGCGGACAGAGGCTGCGACGCCGACTGAGGCAGATAGGTGTAGATATAGGCATAGAGAAGGCAAAAGACCCCCCAATCGACAGCGGCAGCGTCTGAGATGCCTACAGAGGGGCTAACAGAAGCTGCGACACCGACTGAGACGCCGACTGAGGGAGATTGGGGTAGATATAGGCATAGAGAAGGCAGCATCCCCCCAATCAACAGCGGCATCGACTGAGACTTCTACAGAGACACTGACAGAGGCTGGGACGCCGACTGACTCGACGACTGAGGCAGGTAGGGATAGATATAGGCATAGAGAAGGCAGGAGACCCCCCCCCCCAATCGACAGCGGCAGCGACTGAGACGCCTACAGAGACGCTGACAGAGGCTGCGACGCCGACTGTTACAGATAGGGGTAGATATATTCATAGAGAAGGCCGCAGACCCCACAATCGACAGCGGCAGCGACTGAGACGCCTACAGAGACGCTGACAGAGGCTGCGACGCCGACTGAGGCAGATAGGTGTAGATATAGGCATAGAGAAGGCAAAAGACCCCCCAATCGACAGCGGCAGCGTCTGAGACGCCTACAGAGGGGCTAACAGAAGCTGCGACACCGACTGAGACGCCAATTGAGACAGATAGGCGTAGATATAGGCATAGAGAAGGCAGCAGACCCCCAATCGACAGCGGCAGCGACTGAGACGCCTGCAATGATGCTGACTAAGGCTGCGACGCCGACTGAGGCAGATAGGGGTAGATATAGGCATAGAGAAAGCAACAGACCCCCCATCGACAGCGGCAATGACTGAGACGCCTACAGAGACGCTGACAGAGGCTGCGACGCCGACTATGGCAGATAGGTGCAGATATTGGCAAAGAGAAGGCAGCATACGCCCCAATCGACAGCGGCAGTGACTGAGACGCCTACAAAGACGCTGACAGAGACTGCGACGCAGACTGTGGCAGATAGGAGTAGATATAAGCATAGAGAAGGCAGCAGACCCCACAATCGACAGCGGCAGCGACTGAGACGCCTACAGAGACGCTGACAGAGGCTGCGACGCCGACTGAGGCGACGACTGAGGCAGATAGGAGTAGATATACGCATAGAGAAGGCAGCAGACCCCCTAATCGACAGCAGCAGCGACTAAGACGCCTACAAAGACGCTGACAGAGGCTGCGATGCCGGCTGAGACGCAGGCTGAGGCAGATAGGGGTAGATATATGCATAGAGAAGGCTGCAGACCTCCCCAATCGACAGCGACAGCGACTGAGACGCCTACAGAGACGCTGACAGAGGCTGCGACGCCGACTGTGGCAGATAGGGGTAGATATAGGCATAGAGAAAGTAACAGACCCCCCAATCGACAGCGGCAATGACTGAGACGCCTACAGAGTCGCTGACAGAGACTGCGACGCCGACTGAGGCGACGACTGAGGCAGATAGGAGTAGATATAGGCATAGAGAAGGCAGCAGACCCCCCAATCGACAGCGGCAGCGACTCAGACGCCTACAGAGACCCTGACAGAGGCTGCGACGCCGACTGAGACGCAGACTGAGGCAGATAGGGTTAGATATAAGCATTGAGAAGGCAGCAGACCTCCCCAATCGACAACTGCAGCGACTGAGACGCCAACAGAGACGCTGACCGAGGCTGGGACGCCGACTGAGACGCCGACTGAGGCAGATTGGGGTAGATATAGGCATAGAGAAGGCAGCATCCCCCCCAATCAACAGCGGCATCGACTGAGACTTCTACAGAGACACTGACAGAGGCTGGGACGCCGACTGAGACGCCGACTGAGGTAGATAGGGGTAGATATAGGCATATAGAAGGCAGCAGACCCCACAATTGACAGTGGCAGCGACTGAGATGCCTACAGAGACGCTGACCGAGGCTGGGACGCCGACTGATACGCCGACTGAGGCAGATTGGGGTAGATATAGGCATAGAGAAGGCAGCAGACCCCCCAATCAACAGCGGCATCGACTGAGACTTCGACAGAGACACTGACAGAGGCTGGGACGCCGACTGAGACGCCGACTGAGACACCGACTGAGGCAGATTGGGGTAGATATAGGCATAGAGAAATCAGCAGACCCCCAATCAACAGCTTCATCGACTGAGACTTCTACAGAGACACTGACGGAGGCTGGGACGCCGACTGAGACGCCGACTGAGGTAGATAGGGGTATATATAGGCATATAGAAGGCAGCAGACCCCCCAATCGACAGCGGCAGCGATTGAGATGCCTACAGAGACGCGGACAGAGGCAGCGACGCCGACTGACTCGACGACTGAGGCAGATAGGGATAGATATAGGCATAGAGAAGGCAGGAGACCCCCCCAATCGACAGCGGCAGCGACTGAGACGCCTACAGAGACGCTGACAGAGGCTGCGACGCCGACTGTTACAGATAGGGGTAGATATAGGCATAGAGAAGGCAGCAGACCCCACAATCGACAGCGGCAGCGACTGAGACGCCTACAGAGACGCTGACAGAGGCTGCGACGCCGACTGAGGCAGGTTGGTGTAGATATAGGCATAGAGAAGGCAGCAGACCCCCCAATCGATAGCGCAGCGATTGAGACGCTGACACAGGCTGCGACGCCGACTGAGGCAGATAGGGGTAGATATAGGCATAGAGAAAGCAACAGACCCCCCAATCGACAGCGGCAATGACTGAGACGCCTACAGAGACGCTGACAGAGGCTGCGACGCCGACTATGGCAGATAGGTGCAGATATAGGCAAAGAGAAGGCAGCATACGCCCCAATCGACAGCGGCAGTGACTGAGACGCCTACAGAGACGCTGACAGAGACTGCGACGCCGACTGTGGCAGATAGGAGTAGATATAGGCATAGAGAAGGCAGCAGACCCCACAATCGACAGCGGCAGCGACTGAGCCGCCTACAAAGACGCTGACAGAGGCTGCGATGCCGTCTGAGACGCAGGCTGAGGCAGATAGGGGTAGATATATGCATAGAGAAGGCTGCAGACCTCCCCAATCGACAGTTGCAGCAACTGAGACGCCAACAGAGACGCTAACAGAGGCTGGAACGCCGACTGAGACGCCGACTGAGGCAGATAGGTGTAAATATAGGCATAGAGAAGGCAGCAGACCCCCCAATCGACAGCGGCAGCGACTGAGACGCCTACAGAGACACTGACAGAGGCTGGGACGCCGACTGAGACGCAGACTGAGGCAGATAGGGGTAGATATAGGCATATAGAAGGCAGCAGACCCCCAATCGACAGCGGCAGCGACTGAGACGCCTACAGAGACGCTGACAGAGGCTGCGACGCCGACTGTGGCAGATAGAAGTAGATATAGGCATATAGAAAGTAACAGACCCCCCAATCGACAGCGGCAATGACTGAGACGCCTACAGAGACGCTGACAGAGGCTGCGACGCCGACTGAGACGCCGACTGGGGCAGATAGGGGTAGATATAGGCATAGAGAAGGCAGCAGACCCCCCAATCGACAGCGGCAGCGACTGAAACGCCTACAGAGACGCTGACAGAGGCTGCGACGCCGACTGTGGCAGATAGGTGCAGATATAGGCAAAGAGAAGGCAACATACGCCCCAATCGACAGCGGCAGTGACTGAGACGCCTACAGAGTCGCTGACAGAGCCTGCGACGCCGACTGAGGCGACGACTGAGGCAGATAGGAGTAGATATAGGCATAGAGAAGGCAGCAGACCCCCCAATCGACAGCGGCAGCGACTCAGACGCCTACAGAGACCCTGACAGAGGCTGCGACGCCGACTGAGACGCAGACTGAGGCAGATAGGGTTAGATATAAGCATTGAGAAGGCAGCAGACCTCCCCAATCGACAGCTGCAGCGACTGAGACGCCAACAGAGACCCTGACCGAGGCTGGGACGCCGACTGAGACGCCGACTGAGGGAGATTGGGGTAGATATAGGCATAGAGAAGGCAGCATCCCCCCCAATCAACAGCGGCATCGACTGAGACTTCTACAGAGACACTGACAGAGGCTGGGACGCCGACTGAGACGCCGACTGAGGTAGATAGGGGTAGATATAGGCATATAGAAGGTAGCAGACCCCCCAATCCACAGCGGCAGCGACTGAGATGCCTACAGAGACGCTGACCGAGGCTGGGACGCCGACTGATACGCCGACTGAGGCAGATTGGGGTAGATATAGGCATAGAGAAGGCAGCAGACCCCCCAAGCAACAGCGGCATCGACTGAGACTTCTACAGAGACACTGACAGTGGCTGGGACGCCGACTGAGACGCCGACTGAGGCAGATTGGGGTAGATATAGGCATAGAGAAGTCAGCAGACCCCCCAATCAACAGCGGCATCAACTGAGACTTCTACAGAGACACTGACAGAGGCTGGGACGCCGACTGAGACGCCGAGTGAGGTAGATAGGCGTATATATAGGCATATAGAAGGCAGCAGACCCCCCAATGGACAGCGGCAGCGACTGAGATGCCTACAGAGACGCGGACAGAGGCTGCGACGCCGACTGACTCGACGAATGAGGCAGATAGGGATAGATATAGGCATAGAGAAGGCAGGAGACCCCCCCAATCGACAGCGGCAGCGACTGAGACGCCTACAGAGACGCTGACAGAGGCTGCGACGCCGACTGTTACAGATAGGGGTAGATATAGGCATAGAGAAGGCAGCAGACCCCACAATCGACAGCGGCAGCGACTGAGACGCCTACAGAGACGCTGACAGAGGCTGCGACGCCGACTGAGGCAGATAGGTGTAGATATTGGCATAGAGAAGGCAGTAGACCCCCCAATCGATAGCGCAGCGATTAAGACGCTGACACAGGCTGCGACGCCGACTGAGACGCCGACTGAGGCAGATAGGGGTAGATATAGGCATAGAGAAGGCAAAAGACCCCCCAATCGATAGCGGCAGCGTCTGAGACGCCTACAGAGGGGCTAACAGAGGCTGCGACACCGACTGAGACGCCAACTGAGACAGATAGGGGTAGATATAGGCATAGAGAAGGCAGCAGACCCCCCAATCGCCAGCGGCAGCGACTGAGACGCCTGCAATGATGCTGACTAAGGCTGCGACGCCGACTGAGGCAGATAGGGGTAGATATAGGCATAGAGAAAGCAACAGACCCCCCAATCGACAGCGGCAATGACTGAGACGCCTACAGAGACGCTGACAGAGGCTGCGACGCCGACTATGGCAGATAGGTGCAGATATAGGCAAAGAGAAGGCAGCATACGCCCCAATCGACAGCGGCAGTGACTGAGACGCCTACAGAGACGCTGACAGAGACTGCGACGCCGACTGTGGCAGATAGGAGTAGATATAGGCATAGAGAAGGCAGCAGACCCCACAATCGACAGCGGCAGCGACTGAGACGCCTACAGAGACGCTGACAGAGGCTGCGACGCCGACTGAGGCAGATAGGGGTAGATATAGGCATAGAGAATGCAGCAGACCCCACAATCGACAGCGGCAGCGACTGAGACGCCTACAGAGACGCTGACAGAGGCTGCGACGCCGACTGAGGCAGATAGGTGTAGATATAGGCATAGAGAAGGCAGCAGACCCCCCAATCGATAGCGCAGCGATTGAGACGCTGACACAGGCTGCGACGCCGACTGAGATGCCGACTGAGGCAGATAGGGGTAAATATAGAGAAGGCACCAGACCCCCAAACCGACAGCGGCAAAGACTGAGACGCCTACAGAGACGCTTACAGAGGCTGCGACGCCGACTGAGGCAGATAGGGGTAGATATAGGCATATAGAAGGCAGCAGACCCCCCAATCGACAGCGGCAAAAACTGAGACGCCTACAGAGGGGCTAACAGAAGCTGCGACACCGACTGAGACGCCAATTGAGACAGATAGGGGTAGATATAGGCATAGAGAAGGCAGCAGACCCCCCAATCGACAGCGGCAGCGACTGAGACGCCTACAGAGACTTTGACAGAGGCTGCTACGCCGACTGAGGCAGATAGGGGTAGATATAGTCATAGAGAATGCAGCAGACCCCACAATCGACAGCGGCAGCGACTGAGATGCCTACAGAGACCCTGACAGAGGCTGCGACGCCGACTGAGGCAGATAGGTGTAGATATAGGCATAGAGAAGGCAGCAGACCCCCCAATCGATAGCGCAGCGATTGAGACGCTGACACAGGCTGCGACGCCGACTGAGACGCCGACTGAGGCAGATAGGGGTAGATATAGGCGTAGAGAAGGCACCAGACCCCCAAACCGAAAGCGGCAAAGACTGAGACGCCTACAGAGACGCTGACAGAGGCTGCGACGCCGACTGAGGCAGATAGGGGTAGATATAGGCATATAGAAGGCAGCAGACCCCCCCAATCGACAGCGGCAAAAATTGAGACGCCTACAGAGACGCTGACAGAGGCTGCGACGCCGACTGAGACACCGACTGAGGCAGATAGGGGTAGATATAGGTATAGAGAAGGCAGCAGACCTCCCAATCGACAGCGGCAGCGGCTGAGACGCCTACAGAGACGCTGACAGAGGCTGCGATGCCGACTGACGCAGATAGGGGTGGATATAGGCATATAAAAGGCAGCAGGCCCCCCAATCGACAGCGGCAAAGACTGAGACGCCTACAGAGATGCTGACAGAGGCTGCGACGCCGCCTGAGGCAGATAGGGGTAGATATAGGCATAGAGAAGGCAGCAGACCCCCCAACCGACAGCGGAATTGATTGAGACGCCTACAGAGACGCTGACAGAGGCTGCGACGCCGACTGAGGCAGATAGGGGTAGATATAGGCATAGAGACGGCAGCAGACCACCCAATCGACAGCGGCAGCGTCTGAGACGCCTACAGAGGGGCTAACAGAAGCTGCGACACCGACTGAGACGCCAATTGAGACAGATAGGGGTAGATATAGGCATAGAGAAGGCAGCAGACCCCCAATCGACAGCGGCAGCGACTGAGACACCTGCAATGATGCTGACTAAGGCTGCGACGCCGTCTGAGGCAGATAGGGGTAGATATAGGCATAGAGAAAGCAACAGACCCCCCAATCGACAGCGGCAATGACTGAGACGCCTACAGAAACGCTGACAGAGGCTGCGACGCCGACTATGGCAGATAGGTGCAGATATTGGCAAAGAGAAGGCAGCATACGCCCCAATCGACAGCGGCAGTGACTGAGACGCCTACAGAGACGCTGACAGAGACTGCGACGCCGACTGTGGCAGATAGGGGTAAATATAGGCATAGAGAAGGCAGCAGACCCCCCAATGGACAGCGGCAGCGACTGAGACGCCTACAGAGACACTGACAGAGGCTGGGACGCCGACTGACTCGCAGACTGAGGCAGATAGGGGTAGATATAGGCATATAGAAGGCAGCAGACCCCCAATCGACAGCGGCAGCGACTGAGACGCCTACAGAGACGCTGACAGAGCCTGCGACGCCGACTGTGGCAGATAGGGGTAGATATAGGCATAGAGAAAGTAACAGACCCCCCAATCGACAGCGGCAATGACTGAGACGCCTACAGAGACGCTGACAGAGGCTGAGACGCCGACTGAGACGCCGACTGGGGAAGATAGGGGTAGATATAGGCATAGCGAAGGCAGCAGACCCCCAATCGACAGCGGCAGCGACTGAAACGCCTACAGAGACGCTGACAGAGGCTACGACGCCGACTGTGGCAGATAGGTGCAGATATAGGCAAAGAGAAGGCAGCAGACCTCCCCAATCGACAGCTGCAGCGACTGAGACGCCTACAGAGTCGCTGACAGAGGCTGCGACGCCGACTGACTCGACGACTGAGGCAGATAGGGTTAGATATAAGCATTGAGAAGGCAGCATCCCCCCAATCAACAGCGGCATCGACTGAGACTTCTACAGAGACACTGACAGAGGCTGGAACGCCGACTGAGACGCCGACTGAGGTAGATAGGGGTAGATATAGGCATATAGAAGGCAGCAGACCCCCCAATCGACAGCGGCAGCGACTGAGATGCCTACAGAGACGCTGACCGAGGCTGGGACGCCGACTGATACGCCGACTGAGGCAGATTGTGGTAGATATAGGCATAGAGAATGCAGCATCCCCCCAATCAACAGCGGCATCGACTGAGACTTCTACAGAGACACTGACAGAGGCTGGGACGCCGACTGAGACGCCGACTGAGGTAGATAGGGGTAGATATGGGCATATAGAAGGCAGCAGACCCCCCCCCTCGACAGCGGGAGCGACTGAGATGCCTACAGAGACGCGGACAGAGGCTGCGACGCCGACTGACTCGACGACTGAGGCAGATAGGGATATATATATAGGCATAGAGAAGGCAGGAGACCCCCCCCCAATCGACAGCGGCAGCGACTGAGACGCCTACAGAGACGCTGACAGAGGCTGCGACGCCGACTGTTACAGATAGGGGTAGATATAGGCATAGAGAAGGCAGCAGACCTCACAATCGACAGCGGCAGCGACTGAGACGCCTACAGAGACGCTGACAGAGGCTGCGACGCCGACTGAGGCATATAGTTGTAGATATAGGCATAGAGAAGGCAGCAGACCCCCCAATCGATAGCGCAGCGATTGAGACGCTGACACAGGCTGCGACGCCGACTGAGACGCCGACTGAGGCAGATAGGGGTAGATATAGGCATAGAGAAGGCAAAAGACCCCCCAATCGACAGCGGCAGCGTCTGAGACGCCTGCAATGATGCTGACTAAGGCTGCGACGCCGACTGAGGCAGATAGGGGTAGATATAGGCATAGAGAAAGCAACAGACCCCCCAATCGACAGCGGCAATGACTGAGACGCCTACAGAGACGCTGACAGAGGCTGCGACGCCGACTATGGCAGATAGGTGCAGATATAGGCAAAGAGAAGGCAGCATACGCCCCAATCGACAGCGGCAGTGACTGAGACGCCTACAGAGTCGCTGACAGAGACTGCGACGCCGACTGAGGCAGATAGGTGCAGATATAGGCAAAGAGAAGGCAGCATACGCCCCAATCGACAGCGGCAGTGACTGAGACGCCTACAGAGTCGCTGACAGAGACTGCGTCGCCGACTGAGGCGACGACTGAGGCACATAGGAGTAAATATAGGCATAGAGAAGGCAGCAGACCCCCCAATCGACAGCGGCAGCGACTGAGACGCCTACAGAGACGCTGACAGAGGCTGCGACGCCGACTGAGGCAGATAGGGGTAGATATAGGCATAGAGAATGCAGCAGACCCCACAATCGACAGCGGCAGCGACTGAGATGCCTACAGAGACGCTGACAGAGGCTGCGACGCCGACTGAGGCAGATAGGTGTAGATATAGGCATAGAGAAGGCAGCAGACCCCCCAATCGATAGCGCAGCGATTGAGACGCTGACACAGGCTGCGACGCCGACTGAGACGCCGACTGAGGCAGATAGGGGTAGATATAGGCGTAGAGAAGGCACCAGACCCCCAAACCGAAAGCGGCAAAGACTGAGACGCCTACAGAGACGCTGACAGAGGCTGCGACGCCGACTGAGGCAGATAGGGGTAGATATAGGCATATAGAAGGCAGCAGACCCCCAAACCGAAAGCGGCAAAGACTGAGACGCCTACAGAGACGCTGACAGAGGCTGCGATGCCGACTGACGCAGATAGGGGTGGATATAGGCATATAAAAGGCAGCAGGCCCCCCAATCGACAGCGGCAAAGACTGAGACGCCTACAGAGATGCTGACAGAGGCTGCGACGCCGCCTGAGGCAGATAGGGGTAGATATAGGCATAGAGAAGGCAGCAGACCCCCCAACCGACAGCGGAATTGACTGAGACGCCTACAGAGACGCTGACAGAGGCTGCGACGCCGACTGAGGCAGATAGGGGTAGATATAGGCATAGAGACGGCAGCAGACCCCCCAATCGACAGCGGCAGCGTCTGAGACGCCTACAGAGGGGCTAACAGAAGCTGCGACACCGACTGAGACGCCAATTGAGACAGATAGGGGTAGATATAGGCATAGAGAAGGCAGCAGACCCCCAATCGACAGCGGCAGCGACTGAGATGCCTGCAATGATGCTGACTAAGGCTGAGACGCCGTCTGAGGCAGATAGGGGTAGATATAGGCATAGAGAAAGCAACAGACCCCCCAATCGACAGCGGCAATGACTGAGACGCCTACAGAAACGCTGACAGAGGCTGCGACGCCGACTATGGCACATAGGTGCAGATATTGGCAAAGAGAAGGCAGCATACGCCCCAATCGACAGCGGCAGTGACTGAGACGCCTACAGATACGCTGACAGAGACTGCGACGCCGACTGTGGCAGATAGGGGTAAATATAGGCATAGAGAAGGCAGCAGACCCCCCAATCGACAGCGGCAGCGACTGAGACGCCTACAGAGACATTGACAGAGGCTGGGACGCCGACTGACTCGCAGACTGAGGCAGATAGGGGTAGATATAGGCATATAGAAGGCAGCAGACCCCCAATCGACAGCGGCAGCGACTGAGACGCCTACAGAGACGCTGACAGAGCCTGCGACACCGACTGTGGCAGATAGGGGTGGATATAGGCATAGAGAAAGTAACAGACCCCCCAATCGACAGCGGCAATGACTGAGACGCCTACAGAGACGCTGACAGAGGCTGAGACGCCGACTGAGACGCCGACTGGTGAAGATAGGGGTAGATATAGGCATAGAGAAGGCAGCAGACCCCCAATCGACAGCGGCAGCGACTGAAACGCCTACAGAGACGCTGACAGAGGCTACGACGCCGACTGTGGCAGATAGGTGCAGATATAGGCAAAGAGAAGGCAGCAGACCTCCCCAATCGACAGCTGCAGCGACTGAGACGCCTACAGAGTCGCTGACAGAGGCTGCGACGCCGACTGGCTCGACGACTGAGGCAGATAGGGTTAGATATAAGCATTGAGAAGGCAGCATCCCCCCAATCAACAGCGGCATCGACTGAGACTTCTACAGAGACACTGACAGACGCTGGAACGCCGACTGAGACGCCGACTGAGGTAGATAGGGGTAGATATAGGCATATAGAAGGCAGCAGACCCCCCAATCGACAGCGGCAGCGACTGAGATGCCTACAGAGACGCTGACCGAGGCTGGGACGCCGTCTGATACGCCGACTGAGGCAGATTGTGGTAGATATAGGCATAGAGAATGCAGCATCCCCCCAATCAACAGCGTCATCGACTGAGACTTCTACAGAGACACTGACAGAGGCTGGGACGCCGACTGAGACGCCGACTGAGGTAGATAGGGGTAGATATGGGCATATAGAAGGCAGCAGACCCCCCAATCGACAGCGGCAGCGACTGAGATGCCTACAGAGACGCGGACAGAGGCTGCGACGCCGACTGACTCGACGACTGAGGCAGATAGGGATAGATATAGGCATAGAGAAGGCAGGAGACCCCCCCCAATCGACAGCGGCAGCGACTGAGACGCCTACAGAGACGCTGACAGAGGCTGCGACGCCGACTGTTACAGATAGGGGTAGATATAGGCATAGAGAAGGCAGCAGACCCCACAATCGACAGCCGCAGCGACTGAGACGCCTACAGAGACGCTGACAGAGGCTGCGACGCCGACTGAGGCATATAGTTGTAGATATAGGCATAGAGAAGGCAGCAGACCCCCCAATCGATAGCGCAGCGATTGAGACGCTGACACAGGCTGCGACGCCGACTGAGACGCCGACTGAGGCAGATAGGGGTAGATATAGGCATAGAGAAGGCAAAAGACCCCCCAATCGACAGCGGCAGCGTCTGAGACGCCAACAGAGGGGCTAACAGAGGCTGCGACACCGACTGAGACGCCAATTGAGACAGATAGGGGTAGATATAGGCATAGAGAAGGCAGCAGACCCCCCAATCGACAGCGGCAGCGACTGAGACGTCTGCAATGATGCTGACTAAGGCTGCGACGCCGACTGAGGCAGATAGGGGTAGATATAGGCATAGAGAAAGCAGCAGACCCCCCAATCGACAGCGGCAATGACTGAGACGCCTACAGAGACGCTGACAGAGGCTGCGACGCCGACTATGGCAGATAGGTGCAGATATAGGCAAAGAGAAGGCAGCATACGCCCCAATCGACAGCGGCAGTGACTGAGACGCATACAGAGACACTGACAGAGACTGCGACACCGACTGTGGCAGATAGGAGTAGATATAGGCATAGAGAAGGCAGCAGACCCCACAATCGACAGCGGCAGCGACTGAGACGCCTACAGAGACGCTGACAGAGGCTGCGACGCCGACTGAGGCGACGACTGAGGCAGATAGGAGTAGATATACGCATAGAGAAGGCAGCAGACCCCCTAATCGACAGCAGCAGCGACTAAGACGCCTACAAAGACGCTGACAGAGGCTGCGATGCCGTCTGAGACGCAGGCTGAGGCAGATAATGGCAGATATATGCATAGAGAAGGCTGCAGAACTCCCCAATCGACAGTTGCAGTAACTGAGACGCCAACAGAGACGCTAACAGAGGCTGGAACGCCGACTGAGACGCCGACTGAGGCAGATAGGGGTAAATATAGGCATAGAGAAGGCAGCAGACCCCCAATCGACAGCGGCAGCGACTGAGACGCCTACAGAGACGCTGACAGAGGCTGCGACGCCGACTGTGGCAGTTAGGGGTATAGACATAGAGATAGGCATAGAGAAAGTAACAGACCCCCCAATCGACAGCGGCAATGACTGAGACGCCTACAGAGACGCTGACAGAGGCTGCGACGCCGACTGAGACGCCGACTGGGGCAGATAGGTGTAGATATAGGTATAGAGAAGGCAGCAGACCCCCAATCGACAGCGGCAGCGACTGAAACGCCTACAGAGACGCTGACAGAGGCTGCGACGCCGACTGTGGCAGATAGGTGCAGATATAGGCAAAGAGAAGGCAGCATACGCCCCAATCGACAGCGGCAGTGACTGAGACGCCTACAGAGTCGCTGACAGAGACTGCGACGCCGACTGAGGCGACGACTGAGGGAGATTGGGGTAGATATAGGCATAGAGAAGGCAGCATCCCCCCCAATCAACAGCGGCATCGACTGAGACTTCTACAGAGACACTGACAGAGGCTGGGACGCCAACTGAGGTAGATAGGGGTAGATATAGGCATATAGCAGGCAGCAGACCCCCCAATCGGCAGCGGCAGCAACTGAGATACCTACAGAGACGCTGACAGAGGCTGGGACGCCGACTGAGACGCCGACTGAGGCAGATTGGGGTAGATATAGGCATAGAGAAGGCAGGAGACCCCCCCAAATCGACAGCGGCAGCGACTGAGACGCCTACAGAGACGCTGACAGAGGCTGCGACGCCGACTGAGGCAGATAGGTGTAGATATAGGCATAGAGAAGGCAGTAGACCCCCCAATCGATAGCGCAGCGATTGAGACGCTGACACAGGCTGCGACGCCGGCTGAGACGCCGACTGCGGCAGATAGGGGTAGATATATGCATAGAGAAGGCTGCAGACCGCCCCAATCGACAGTTGCAGCAACTGAGACGCCAACAGAAACGCTAAGAGAGGCTGGAACGCCCACTGAGACGCCGACTGAGGCAGATAGGGCTAGATATATGCATAGAGAAGGCTGCAGACCGCCCCAATCGACAGTTGCAGCAACTGAGACGCCTACAGAGACGCTGACAGAGGCTGCGACGCCGACTGTTACAGATGGGGGTAGATATAGATAGAGAAGGCAGCAGACCCCACAATCGACAGCGGCAGCGACTGAGACGCCTACAGAGACGCTGACAGAGGCTGCGACGCCGACTGAGGCAGATAGGTGTAGATATAGGCATAGAGAAGGCAGTAGACCCCCCAATCGATAGCGCAGCGATTGAGACGCTGACACAGGCTGCGACGCCGACTGAGACGCCGACTGAGGCAGATAGGGGTAGATATAGGCATAGAGAAGGCAAAAGACCCCCCAATCGACAGCGGCAGCGTCTGAGACGCCTACAGAGGGGGTAACAGAGGCTGCGACACCGACTGAGACGCCAACTGCGACAGATAGGGGTAGATATAGGCATAGAGAAGGCAGCAGACCGCCCAATCGACAGCGGCAGCGACTCAGACGCCTACAGAGACCCTGACAGAGGCTGCGACGCCGACTGAGACGCAGACTGAGGCAGGTAGGGTTAGATATAAGCATTGAGAAGGCAGCAGACCTCCCCAATCGACAGCTGCAGCGACTGAGACGCCAACAGAGACGCTGACCGAGGCTGGGACGCCGACTGAGACGCCGACTGAGGGAGATTGGGGTAGATATAGGCATAGAGAAGGCAGCATCCCCCCAATCAACAGCGGCATCGACTGAGACTTCTACAGAGACACTGACAGAGGCTGGGACGCCGACTGAGACGCCGACTGAGGTAGATAGGGGTAGATATAGGCATATAGAAGGCAGCAGACCCCCCAATCGACAGCGGCAGCGACTGAGATGCCTACAGAGACGCTGACCGAGGCTGGGACGCCGACTGATACGCCGACTGAGGCAGATTGGGGTAGATATAGGCATAGAGAAGGCAGCATCCCCCCAATCAACAGCGGCATCGACTGAGACTTCTACAGAGACACTGACAGAGGCTGGGACGCCGACTGAGACGCCGACTGAGGTAGATAGGGGTAGATATGGGCATATAGAAGGCAGCAGACCCCCCAATCGACAGCGGCAGCGACTGAGATGCCTACAGAGACGCGGACAGAGGCTGCGACGCCGACTGACTCGACGACTGAGGCAGATAGGGATAGATATAGGCATAGAGAAGGCAGGAGACCCCCCCCAATCGACAGCGGCAGCGACTGAGACGCCTACAGAGACGCTGACAGAGGCTGCGACGCCGACTGTTACAGATAGGGGTAGATATAGGCATAGAGAAGGCAGCAGACCCCACAATCGACAGCGGCAGCGACTGAGACGCCTACAGAGACGCTGACAGAGGCTGCGACGCCGACTGAGGCAGATAGTTGTAGATATAGGCATAGAGAAGGCAGCAGACCCCCCCAATCGATAGCGCAGCGATTGAGACGCTGACACAGGCTGCGACGCTGACTGAGACGCCGACTGAGGCAGATAGGGGTAGATATAGGCATAGAGAAGGCAAAAGACCCCCCAATCGACAGCGGCAGCGTCTGAGACTCCTACAGAGGGGCTAACAGAGGCTGCGACACCGACTGAGACGCCAATTGAGACAGATAGGGGTAGATATAGGCATAGAGAAGGCAGCAGACCCCCCAATCGACAGCGGCAGCGACTGAGACGCCTGCAATGATGCTGACTAAGGCTGCGACGCCGACTGAGGCAGATAGGGGTAGATATAGGCATAGAGAAAGCAACAAACCCCCCAATCGACAGCGGCAATGACTGAGACGCCTACAGAGACGCTGACAGAGGCTGCGACGCCGACTATGGCAGATAGGTGCAGATATAGGCAAAGAGAAGGCAGCATACGCCCCAATCGACAGCGGCAGTGACTGAGACGCCTACAGAGACGCTGACAGGGACTGCGACGCCGACTGTGGCAGATAGGAGTAGATATAGGCATAGAGAAGGCAGCAGACCCCACAATCGACAGCGGCAGCGACTGAGACGCCTACAGAGACGCTGACAGAGGCTGCGACGCCGACTGAGGCAGATAGGAGTAGATATACGCATAGAGAAGGCAGCAGACCCCCTAATCGACAGCAGCAGCGACTAAGACGCCTACAAAGACGCTGACAGAGGCTGCGATGCCGTCTGAGACGCAGGCTGAGGCAGATAATGGTAGATATATGCATAGAGAAGGCTGCAGAACTCCCCAATCGACAGTTGTAGTAACTGAGACGCCAACAGAGACGCGAACAGAGGCTGGAACGCCGACTGAGACGCCGACTGAGGCAGATAGGGATAAATATAGGCATAGTGAAGGCAGCAGACCCCCAATCGACAGCGGCAGCGACTGAGACGCCTACAGAGACGCTGACAGAGGCTGCGACGCCGACTGTGGCAAATAGGGGTAGATATAGGCATAGAGAAAGTAACAGACCCCCCAATCGACAGCGGCAATGACTGAGACGCCTACATAGACGCTGACAGAGGCTGCGACGCCGACTGAGACGCCGACTGGGGCAGATAGGGGTAGATATAGGCATAGAGAAGGCAGCAGACCCCCAATCGACAGCGGCAGCGACTGAAACGCCTACAGAGACGCTGACAGAGGCTGCGACGCCGACTGTGGCAGATAGGTGCAGATATAGGCAAAGAGAAGGCAGCATACGCCCCAATCGACAGCGGCAGTGACTGAGACGCCTACAGAGTCGCTGACAGAGACTGCGACGCCGACTGAGGCGACGACTGAGGCAGATAGGAGTAGATATAGGCATAGAGAAGGCAGCAGACCCCCAATCGACAGCGGCAGCGACTCAGACGCCTACAGAGACCCTGACAGAAGCTGCGACGCCGACTGAGACGCAGACTGAGGCAGATAGGGTTAGATATAAGCATTGAGAAGGCAGCAGACCTCCCCAATCAACAGCTGCAGCGACTGAGACGCCAACAGAGACGCTGACCGAGGCTGGGAAGCCGACTGAGACGCCGACTGAGGCAGATTGGGGTAGATATAGGCATAGAGAAGTCAGCAGACCCCCCCAATGAACAGCGGCATCGACTGAGACTTCTACAGAGACACTGACAGAGGCTGGGACGCCGACTGAGACGCCGAATGAGGTAGATAGGGGTATATATAGGCATGTAGAAGGCAGCAGACCCCCCAATCGACAGCGGCAGCGACTGAGATGCCTACAGAGACGCGGACAGAGGCTGCGACGCCGACTGACTCGACGACTGAGGCAGATAGGGATAGATATAGGCATAGAGAAGGCAGGAGACCCCCCCCAATCGACAGCGGCAGCGACTGAGACGCCTACAGAGACGCTGACAGAGGCTGCGACGCCGACTGTTACAGATGGGGGTAGATATAGGCATAGAGAAGGCAGCAGACCCCACAATCGACAGCGGCAGCGACTGAGACGCCTACAGAGACGCTGACAGAGGCTGCGACGCCGACTGAGGCAGATAGGTGGAGATATAGGCATAGAGAAGGCAGTAGACGCCCCAATCGATAGCGCAGCGATTGAGACGCTGACACAGGCTGCGACGCCGGCTGAGACGCCGACTGAGGCAGATAGGGGTAGATATATGCATAGAGAAGGCTGCAGACCGCCCCAATCGACAGTTGCAGCAACTGAGACGCCAAGAGAGATGCTAACAGAGGCTGGAACGCCCACTGAGACGCCGACTGAGGCAGATAGGGGTAAATATAGGTATAGAGAAGGCAGCAGACCCCCCAATCGACAGCGGCAGCGACTGAGACGCCAACAGAGACACTGACAGAGGCTGGGACGCCGACTGAGACGCAGACTGAGGCAGATAGGGGTAGATATAGGCATATAGAAGGCAGCAGACCCCCAATCGACAGCGGCAGCGACTGAGACGCCTACAGTAACGCTGACAGAGGCTGCGACGCCGACTGTGGCAGATAGGGGTAGATATAGGCATAGAGAAAGTAACAGACCCCCCAATCGACAGCGGTAATGACTGAGACGCCTACAGTGACGCTGACAGAGGCTGCGACGCCGACTGAGACGCCGACTGGGGCAGATAGGGGTAGATATAGGCATAGAGAAGGCAGCAGACCCGCCAATCGACAGCGGCAGCGACTGAAACGCCTACAGAGACGCTGACAGAGGCTGCGACGCCGACTGTGGCAGATAGGTGCAGATTTAGGCAAAGAGAAGGCAGCATACGCCCCAATCGACAGCGGCAGTGACTGAGACGCCTACAGAGTCGCTGACAGAGACTGCGACGCCGACTGAGACGCAGACTGAGGCAGATAGTGTTAGATATAAGCATTGAGAAGGCAGCAGACCTCCCCAATCGACAGCTGCAGCGACTGAGACGCCAACAGAGACGCTGACCGAGGCTGGGACGCCGACTGAGACGCCGACTGAGGGAAATTGGGGTAGATATAGGAATAGAGAAGGCAGCAGACCCCCCAATCAACAGCGGCATCGACTGAGACTTCTACAGAGACGCTGACAGAGGCTGCGACGCCGACTGTTACAGATAGGGGTAGATATAGGCATAGAGAAGGCAGCAGACCCCACAATCGACAGCGGCAGCGAATGAGACGCCTACAGAGACGCTGACAGAGGCTGCGACGCCGACTGAGGCAGATAGGTGTAGATATAGGCATAGAGAAGGCAGTAGACCCCCCAATCGATAGCGCAGCGATTGAGACGCTGACACAGGCTGCGACGCCGACTGAGACGCCGACTGAGGCAGATAGGGGTAGATATAGGCATAGAGAAGGCAAAAGACCCCCCAATCAACAGCGGCAGCGTCTGAGACGCCTACAGAGGGGCTAACAGAGGCTGCGACACCGACTGAGACGCCAACTGAGACAGATAGGGGTAGATATAGGCATAGAGAAGGCACCAGACCCCCCAATCGACAGCGGCAGCGACTGAGACGCCTGCAATGATGCTGACTAAGGCTGCGACGCCGACTGAGGCAGATAGGGGTAGATATAGGCATAGAGAAAGCAACAGACCCCCCAATCGACAGCGGCAATGACTGAGACGCCTACAGAGACGCTGACAGAGGCTGCGACGCCGACTATGGCAGATAGGTGCAGATATAGGCAAAGAGAAGACAGCATACGCCCCAATCGACAGCGGCAATGACTGAGACGCCTACAGAGACGCTGACAGAGACTGCGACGCCGACTGTGGCAGATAGGAGTAGATATAGGCATAGAGAAGGCAGCAGACCCCACAATCGACAGCGGCAGCGACTGAGATGCCTACAGAGACGCTGACAGAGGCTGCGACGCCGACTGAGGCAGATAGGGGTAGATATAGGCATAGAGAATGCAGCAGACCCCACAATCGACAGCGGCAGCGACTGAGACGCCTACAGAGACGCTGACAGTGGCTGCGACGCCGACTGAGGCAGATAGGTGTAGAAATAGGCATAGAGAAGGCAGCAGACCCCCCAATCGATAGCGTAGCGATTGAGACGCTGACACAGGCTGCGACGCCGACTGAGACGCCGACTGAGGCAGATAGGGGTAGATATAGGCATAGAGAAGGCACCAGACCCCCCCAACCGACAGCGGCAAAGACTGAGACGCCTACAGAGACGTTGACAGAGGCTGCGACGCCGACTGAGGCAGATAGGGGTAGATATAGGCATATAGAAGGCAGCAGACCCCCCCAATCGACAGCAGCAAAAACTGAGACGCCTATAGAGACGCTGACAGAGGCTGCGACGCCGACTGAGACACCGACTGAGGCAGATAGGGGTAGATATAGGTATAGAGAAGGCAGCAGACCTCCCAATCGACAGCGGCAGCGGCTGAGACGCCTACAGAGACGCTTACAGAGGCTGCGATGCCGACTGACGCAGATAGGGGTGGATATAGGCATATAGAAGGCAGCAGGCCCCCCAATCGACAGCGGCAAAGACTGAGACGCCTACAGAGATGCTGACAGAGGCTGGGACGCCGCCTGAGGCAGATAGGGGTAGATATAGGCATAGAGAAGGCAGCAGACTCCCCAACCGACAGCGGAATTGACTGAGACGCCTACAGAGACGCTGACAGAGGCTGCGACGCCGACTGAGGCAGATAGTGGTAGATATAGGCATAGAGACGGCAGCAGACCCCCAAATCGACAGCGGCAGCGACTGAGACGCTGCGACGCCGACTGAGACGCCGACTGTGGCAGATAGGGGTCGATATAGGCATTGAGAGAGCAGCACACCCCCCAATCGATAGAGCAGCGATTAAGACGCCTACAGAGACGCTGACAGAGGCTGCGACATTGTCTGAGATGCCAACTGAGACAGATAGGGGTAGATATAGGCATAGAGAAGGCAGCAGACCCCCGAATCGACAGCGGCAGCGACTGAGACGCCTACAGTGACGCTGACAGACGCTGCGACCCCGACTGAGACGCCGACTGAGGCAGTTAGGGGTAGATATAGGCGTAGAGAAGGCAGCAGACCCCCAATCGACAGCAGCAGCGACTGACACGCCTACAGAGAAGCTGACAGAGACTGCGACGCCGACTGAGACGCCGACTGTGGTAGATAGGTGCAGATATAGGCACAGAGAAGGCAGCAGACCCCCCATTCGACAGCGGCAGCGACTGAGACGCTTACAGAGACGCTGACAGAGGCTGCGACGCCGACTGAGACGACGACTGACGCAGATAGGGGTAGATATATGCATTGAGAGGGCAGCAGACCTCCCCAATCGACAGCTGTAGCGACTGAGACGCCAACAGAGACGCTGACCGCGGCTGGGACTCCCACCGAGACGCCGACTGAGGCAGATTGGGGTAGATATGGGCAAAGAGAAGGCAGCAGAGCCCGCAATCAACAGCGGCATCGACTGATACTTCTACAGAGACACTGACAGAGGCTGGGACGCCGACTGATACGCCGACTGAGGTAGATAGGGGTAAATATAGGCATATAGAAGGCAGCAGACCCCCCCAATCGACAGCGTCAGCGACTGAGACGCCTACAGAGACGCTGATAGAGGCTGCGACGCCGACTGAGGCGACGACTGAGGCAGATAGGGGTAGATATAGGCATAGAGAAGGCAGGAGACCCACCAATCGACAGCGGCAGCGACTGACACGCCCACAGAGACGCTGACAGAGGCTGGGACGCCGACTGAGGCAAATAGAGGTAGATATAGGAATAGAGAAGGCAGCAGACCCCTCCCAATCGACAGCGGCAGCGACTGAGACGCCTACAGAGGCGCTGACAGAGGCTGCGGCGCCGACTGAGGCAGATAGGGGTAGATATAGGCATAGAGAAGGAAGCAGACCCCCAATCGACAGCACCAGCGACTGAGACGCCTACAGAGAAGCTGACAGAGGCTGCGACGCCGACTGAGACGCCGACTGAGACGCCGACTGAGGCAGATAGGGGTAGATATAGGCGTAGAAAAGGCAGCAGACCCCTACCAATCGACAGAGGCAGCAACTGATATGCCTACAGAGACGCTCACAGAGGCTGCGACGCCAACTGAGAAGTCGACTGACGCAGATTGGGGTAGATATACGCATAGAGAAGGAAGCAGACCCACCCAATCGAGAGCGGCACGACTGAGACGCCTACAGAGGCGCCGACAGAGGCTGCAGCGCCGACTGAGGCAGATAGGGGTAGATATAGGCATAGAGGAGGCAGCATACCCCCAATCGACAGCGGCAGCGACTGAGACGCTGCGACGCCGACTGAGACGCCGACTTTGGTAGATAGGTGCAGATATAGGCATATAGAAGGAAGCAGACCCCCCATTCGACAGCGGCAGCGACTGAGACGCCTGCAGAGACGCTGACAGAGGCTGCGACGCCTACTGAGACGACGATTGACGCAGATAGGGGTAGATATAGGCATTGAGAGGGCAGCAGACCCCCCAATCGATAGAGCAGCGATTGAGACGCCTACAGAGACGCTGGCAGAGGCTGCGACGCCGTCTGAGACGCCAACTGAGGCAGATAGGGGTAGATATAGGCATAGAGAAGGCAGCAGACCCCCCAATCGACAGCGTCAGCGACTGAGACTCCTACAGAGACGCTGACAGAAGCTGCGACGCCGACTGAGACGCCGACTGAGCCAGGTAGGGGTAGATATAGGTATAGAGAAGGCAGCAGACCCTACAATCGACAGCGGCAGCGACTGAGACACCTACAGAGACGCTGACAGAGGCGGCGACGCCGATTGAGACGCCGACTGAGGCAGATAGGGGTAGATATAGGCATAGAGAAGGCAGCAGACCCCACAATCGACAGCGGCAGCGACTGAGATGCCTACAGACACGCTGACAGAGGCTGCGACGCCGACTGAGGCAGATAGGGGTATATATAGGCATAGAGAAGGCAGCAGATGCCCCAATCGACAGCGGCAGCAACTGAGACGCCTAAACAGACGCTAACAGATGCTGCGACGCCGACTGAGACGCAGACTGAGGCAGATAGTGGTAGATATAAGCATCGAGAAGGCAGCAGACCTCCCCAATCGACAGCTGTAGTGACTGAGACGCCAACAGAGACGCTGACCGCGGCTGGGACGCCCACTGAGACGCCGACTGAGGCAGATTGGGGTAGATATAGGCATAGAAAAGGCAGCAGAGCCCCCAATCAACAGCGGCATCGACTGAGGCTTCTACACTGACAGAGGCTGGGACGCCGACTGAGGCAGATAGGGGTAAATATAGGCATAGAGAAGGCAGCAGACCCCCCCAATCGACAGCGGCAGTGACTGAGACGCCTACAGAGACGCTGATAGAGGCTGCGACGCCGACTGAGGCGACGACTGAGGCAGATAGGTGTAGATATAGGCATAGAGAAGGCAGGAGACCCCCAATCGACAGCGGCAGCGACTGAGACGCCTACAGATACGCTGACAGAGGCTGCGACGCCGACTGAGGCAGATAGGGGTAGAAGGCAGCAGACCCCCCCAATCGACAGCGACAGCGACTGAGACGCCTACAGAGAAGCTGACAGAGGCTGCGACGCCGACTGAGACGCCGACTGAGGCAGATAGGGGTAGATATAGGCGTTGAAAAGGCAGCAGACCCCTACCAATCGACAGTGGCAGCAACTGATGTGCCTACAGAGACGCTGACAGAGGCTGGGACGCCGACTGAGGCAAATAGAGGTAGATATAGGCATAGAGAAGGCAGCAGACCCTCCAACCGACAGCGGCAGCGACTGAGACGCCTACAGAGGCGCTGAAATAGGCTGCGACGCCGACTGATACGCCGACTGAGGTAGATAGGGGTAAATATAGGCATAGAGAACGCAGCAGACCCCCCAATCGACAGCGGCAGCGACTGAGACGCCTACAGAGACGCTGATAGAGGCTGCGACGCCGACTGAGGCGACCACTGAGGCAGATAGGGGTAGATATTGGCATAGAATAGGCAGGAGACCCACCAATCGACAGCGGCAGCGACTGACACGCCTACAGAGACGCTGGCAGAGGCTGGGACGCGGACTGAGGCAAATAGAGGTAGATATAGGCATAGAGAAGGCAGCAGACCTCCCCAATCGACAGCTGTAGCGACTGAGACGCCAACAGAGACGCTGACCGCGGCTGGGACGCCCACTGAGACGCCGACTGATGCAAATTGGGGTAGATATAAGCATAGAGAAGGCAGCAGAGCCCCAATCAACAGCGGCATCGACTGATACTTCTACAGAGACACTGACAGAGGCTGGGACGCCGACTGATACGCCGAATGAGGTAGATAGGGGTAGATATAGGCGTAGAAAAGGCAGCAGACCCCTACCAATCGACAGCGGCATGACTGAGACGCGCGGCAGCGACTGAGCGGCAGCGACTGAGACGCCTACAATGATGCTGACTAAGGTTGCGACGCCGACTGAGGCAGATAGGGGTAGATATAGGCATAGAGGAGGCAGCATACCCCCCAATCGACAGCGACTGAGACGCTGCGACGCCGACTGAGACGCCGACTGTGGTAGATAGGTGCAGATATAGGCACAGAGTAGGCAGCAGACCCCCCATTCGATAGAGCAGCGATTGAGACGCCTACAGAGACGCTGACAGAGGCTGCGACGCCGACTGATACGCCGAATGAGGTAGATAGGGGTAGATATAGGCGTAGAAAAGGCAGCAGACCCCTACCATTCGACAGCGGCAGCGACTGAGACGCCTACAGAGACGCTGACAGAGGCTGCGACGCCGACTGAGACGGCGACTGACGCAGATAGGGGTAGATATATGTACTGAGAGGGCAGCAGACCGCCCAATCGACAGCGGCAGCGACTGAGACGCCTACAGAGACACTGACAGAGGCTGGGACGCCGACTGATACGCCGAATGAGGTAGATAGGGGTAGATATAGGCGTAGAAAAGGCAGCAGACCCCCCAATCGACAGCAGCAGCAACTGATGTGCCTACAGAGACGCTCACAGAGGCTGCGACGCCAACTGAGAAGTCGACTGACGCAGATAGGGGTAGATATAGGCATATTGAAGGCAGCATACCCCCAATCGACAGCGGCAGCGACTGAGACGCTGTGACGCCGACTGAGACGCCGACTGTGGTAGATAGGTGCAGATATAGGCACAGAGAATTCAGCAGACCCCCCATTCGACAGCGGCAGCGACTGAGACGCCTACAGAGACGCTGACAGAGGCTGCGACGCCGACTGAGACGGCGACTGACGCAGATAGGGGTAGATATATGTACTGAGAGGGCAGCAGACCCCCCAATCGACAGCGTCAGCGACTGAGACGCCTACAGAGACGCTGAAAGAGGCTGCGACGCCGACTGAGGCGACGACTGAGGCAGATAGGGGTAGATATAGGCATAGAGAAGGCAGGAGACCCACCAATGGACAGCGGCAGCGACTGACACGCCTACAGAGACGCTGACAGAGGCTGGGACGCCGACTGAGGCAAATAGAGGTAGATATAGGAATAGAGAAGGCAGTAGACCCCCCCCCCAATCGACAGCGGCAGCGACTGAGACGCCTACAGAGGCGCTGACAGAGGCTGCGACGCCGACTGAGGCAGATAGGGGTAGATATAGGCATAGAGAAGGAAGCAGACCCCCCAATCGACAGCACCAGCGACTGAGACGCCTACAGAGAAGCTGACAGAGGCTGCGACGCCGACTGAGACGCCGACTGAGGCAGATAGAGGTAGATATAGGCGTAGAAAAGGCAGCAGACCCCTACCAATCGACAGCGGCAGCAACTGATATGCCTACAGAGACGCTCACAGAGGCTGCGACGCCGACTGAGACGGCGACTGACGCAGATAGGGGTAGATATATGTACTGAGAGGGCAGCAGACCCCCCAATCGATAGAGCAGCGATTGAGACGCCTACAGAGACGCTGACAGAGGCTGCGACGCCGTCTGAGACGACGACTGACGCAGATAGGGGTAGATATATGCATTGAGAGGGCAGCAGACCTCCCCAATCGACAGCTGTAGCGACTGAGACGCCAACAGAGACGCTGACCGCGGCTGGGACGCCCACTGAGACGCCGACTGGTGCAAATTGGGGTAGATATAAGCATAGAGAAGGCAGCAGAGCCCCCAATCAACAGCGGCATCGACTGATACTTCTACAGAGACACTGACAGAGGCTGGGACGTCGACTGATACGCCGACTGAGGTAGATAGGGGTAAATATAGGCATAGAGAAGGCAGCAGACCCCCCAATCGACAGCGGCAGCGACTGAGACGCCTACAGAGACGCTGATAGAGGCTGCGACGCCGACTGAGGCGACGACTGAGGCAGATTGGGGTAGATATTGGCATAGAGAAGGCAGGAGACCCACCAATCGACAGCAGCAGCGACTGACACGCCTACAGAGACGCTGACAGAGGCTGGGACGCCGACTGACGCAAATAGAGGTAGATATAGGCATAGAGAAGGCAGCAGACCCTCCAAACGACAGCGGCAGCGACTGAGACGCCTACAGAGATGCTGACAGAGGCTGGGACGCCGATTGAGGCAAATAGAGGTAGATATTGGCATAGAGAAGGCAGCAGACCCTCCCCCCCCCCAATCGACAGCGGCAGCGACTGAGACGCCTACAGAGACGCTGACAGAGGCTGAAACGCCGACTGAGAAGTCGACTGACGCAGATAGGGGAAGATATAGGCATAGAGAAGGAAGCAGACCCCCCAATCGAGAGCGGCACGACTGAGACGCCTACAGAGACGCTGACAGAGGCTGAAACGCCGACTGAGGCAGATAGGGGTAGATATAGGCATAGAGGAGGCAGTAGACCCCCCAATCGACAGCGGCAGCGACTGAGACGCCTACAATGATGCTGACTAAGGCTGCGACTCCGACTGAGGCAGATAGGGGTAGATATATGCATAGAGGAGGCAGCATACCCCCCAATCGACAGCGGCAGCGACTGAGACGCTGCGACGCCGACTGAAACGCCGACTGTGGTAGATAGGTGCAGATATAGGCATAGAGAAGGCAGCAGACCCCCCATTCGACAGCGGCAGCGACCGAGACGCATACAGAGACGCTGACAGAGGCTGCGACGCCGACTGAGACGACGACTGACGCAGATAGGGGTATATATAGGCATTGAGAGGGCAGCAGACCCCCCAATCGATAGAGCAGCGATTGAGACGCCTACAGAGACGTTGACAGAGGCTGCGACGCCGTCTGAGACACCATTACTGAGGCAGATAGGGGTAGATATATGCATAGAGAAGGCAGCAGACCCCACAATCGACAGCGGCAGCGACTGAGACGCCTACAGACACGCTGACAGAGGCTGCGATGCCGACTGAGGCAGATAGGGGTAGATATAGGCATAGAGAAGGCAGCAGACCCCACAATCGACAGCGGCAGCGACTGAGACGCCTACAGACACGCTGACAGAGGCTGCGACGCCGACTGAGGCAGATAGGGGTATATGTAGGCATAGACAACGCAGCAGACGCCCCAATCGACAGCGGCAGCAACTGAGACGCCTAAACAGACGCTAACAGAGGCTGCGACGCTGACTGAGACGCAGACTGAGGCAGATAGTGGTAGATATAAGCATTGAGAAGGCAGCAGACCTCCCCAATCGACAGCTGTAGCTACTGAGACGCCACCAGAGACGCTGACCGCGGCTGGGACGCCCACTGAGACGCCGACTGAGGCAGATTGGGGTAGATATAGGCATAGAGAAGGCAGCAGAGCCCCCAATCGACAGCGTCAGCGACTGAGACTCCTACAGAGACGCTGACAGAAGCTGCGACGCCGACTGAGACGCCGACTGAGCCAGATAGGGGTAGATATAGGTATAGAGAAGGCAGCAGACCCCACAATCGACAGCGGCAGCGACTGAGACGCCGACAGAAACGCTGATAGAGGCTGCGACGCCGACTGAGGCGACGACTGAGGCAGATAGGGGTAGATATAGGCATTGAGAAGGCAGGAGACCCACCAATCGACAGCGGCAGCGACTGAGGCGCCTACAGATATGCTGACAGAGGCTGGGATGCCGACTGAGGCAAATAGAGGTAGATATAGGCATAGAGAAGGCAGCAGACCCCCCCCCCAATCGACAGCGGCAGCGACTGAGACGCCTACAGAGGCGCTGACAGCGGCTGCGACGCCGACTGAGGCAGATAGGGGTAGATATAGGCATAGAGAAGGAAGCAGACCCCCCAATCGACAGCACCAGCGACTGAGACGCCTACAGAGAAGCTGACAGAGCCTGCGACGCCGACCGAGACGCCGACTGAGGCAGATAGGGGTAGATATAGGCGTAGAAAAGGCAGCAGACCCCTACCAATCGACAGCGGCAGCAACTGATATGCCTACAGAGACGCTCACAGAGGCTGCGACGCCGACTGAGACGGCGACTGACGCAGATAGGGGTAGATATATGTACTGAGAGGGCAGCAGACCCCCCAATCGATAGAGCAGCGATTGAGACGCCTACAGAGACGCTGACAGAGGCTGCGAGGCCGTCTGAGACGACGACTGACGCAGATAGGGGTAGATATATGCATTGAGAGGGCAGCAGACCTCCCCAATCGACAGCTGTAGCGACTGAGACGCCAACAGAGACGCTGACCGCGGCTGGGACGCCCACTGAGACGCCGACTGATGCAAATTGGGGTAGATATAAGCATAGAGAAGGCAGCAGAGCCCCCAATCAACAGCGGCATCGACTGATACTTCTACAGAGACACTGACAGAGGCTGGGACGTCGACTGATACGCCGACTGAGGTAGATAGGGGTAAATATAGGCATAGAGAAGGCAGCAGACCCCCCAATCGACAGCGGCAGCGACTGAGACGCCTACAGAGACGCTGATAGAGGCTGCGACGCCGACTGAGGCGACGACTGAGGCAGATTGGGGTAGATATTGGCATAGAGAAGGCAGGAGACCCACCAATCGACAGCGGCAGCGACTGACACGCCTACAGAGACGCTGACAGAGGCTGGGACGCCGACTGAGGCAAATAGAGGTAGATATAGGCATAGAGAAGGCAGCAGACCCTCCAAACGACAGCGGCAGCGACTGAGACGCCTACAGAGATGCTGACAGAGGCTGGGACGCCGACTGAGGCAAATAGAGGTAGATATTGGCATAGAGAAGGCAGCAGACCCCCCCCCCCCAATCGACAGCGGTAGCGACTGAGACGCCTACAGAGACGCTGACAGAGGCTGAAACGCCGACTGAGAAGTCGACTGACGCAGATAGGGGAAGATATAGGCATAGAGAAAGAAGCAGACCCCCCAATCGAGAGCGGCACGACTGAGACGCCTCCAGAGACGCTGACAGAGGCTGAAACGCCGACTGAGGCAGATAGGGGTAGATATAGGCATAGAGGAGGCAGTAGACCCCCCAATCGACAGCGGCAGCGACTGAGACGCCTACAATGATGCTGACTAAGGCTGCGACTCCGACTGAGGCAGATAGGGGTAGATATATGCATAGAGGAGGCAGCATACCCCCCAATCGACAGCGGCAGCGACTGAGACGCTGCGACGCCGACTGAAACGCCGACTGTGGTAGATAGGTGCAGATATAGGCATAGAGAAGGCAGCAGACCCCCCATTCGACAGCGGCAGCGACTGAGACGCCTACAGAGACGCTGACAGAGGCTGCGACGCCGACTGAGACGACGACTGACGCAGATAGGGGTATATATAGGCATTGAGAGGGCAGCAGACCCCCCAATCGATAGAGCAGCGATTGAGACGCCTACAGAGACGTTGACAGAGGCTGCGACGCCGTCTGAGACACCAACTGAGGCAGATAGGGGTAGATATAAGCATAGAGAAGGCAGCAGACCCCACAATCGACAGCGGCAGCGACTGAGACACCTACAGAGACGCTGACAGAGGCTGCGACGCCGACTGAGACGCCGACTGAGGCAGACAGGGGTAGATATAGGCATAGAGAAGGCAGCAGACCCCACAATCGACAGCGGCAGCGACTGAGACGCCTACAGACACGCTGACAGAGGCTGCGATGCCGACTGAGGCAGATAGGGGTAGATATAGGCATAGAGAAGGCAGCAGACCCCACAATCGACAGCGGCAGCGACTGAGACGCCTACAGACACGCTGACAGAGGCTGCGACGCCGACTGAGGCAGATAGGGGTATATGTAGGCATAGACAACGCAGCAGACACCCCAATCGACAGCGGCAGCAACTGAGACGCCTAAACAGACGCTAACAGAGGCTGCGACGCTGACTGAGACACAGACTGAGGCAGATAGTGGTAGATATAAGCATTGAGAAGGCAGCAGACCTCCCCAATCGACAGCTGTAGCTACTGAGACGCCACCAGAGACGCTGACCGCGGCTGGAGCGCCCACTGAGACGCCGACTGAGGCAGATTGGGGTAGATATAGGCATAGAGAAGGCAGCAGAGCCCCCAATCGACAGCGTCAGCGACTGAGACTCCTACAGAGACGCTGACAGAAGCTGCGACGCCGACTGAGACGCCGACTGAGCCAGATAGGGGTAGATATAGGTATAGAGAAGGCAGCAGACCCCACAATCGACAGCGGCAGCGACTGAGACGCCGACAGAAACGCTGATAGAGGCTGCGACGCCGACTGAGGCGACGACTGAGGCAGATAGGGGTAGATATAGGCATTGAGAAGGCAGGAGACCCACCAATCGACAGCGGCAGCGACTGAGACGCCTACAGAGATGCTGACAGAGGCTGGGATGCCGACTAAGGCAAATAGAGGTAGATATAGGCATAGAGAAGGCAGCAGACCCCCCCCCCCCCCCCCCCAATCGAGAGCGGCACGACTGAGACACCTACAGAGACGCTGACAGAGGCTGAAACGCCGACTGAGGCAGATAGGGGTAGATATAGGCATAGAGAAGGCACTAGACCCCCAATCGACAGCGGCAGCAACTGAGACGCCTAAACAGACGCTAACAGAGGCTGCGACGCTGACTGAGACGCAGACTGAGGCAGATAGTGGTAGATATAAGCATTGAGAAGGCAGCAGACCTCCCCAATCGACAGCTGTAGCTACTGAGACGCCACCAGAGACGCTGCCCGCGGCTGGGACGCCCACTGAGACGCCGACTGAGGCAGATTGGGGTAGATATAGGCATAGAGAAGGCAGCAGAGCCCCCAATCGACAGCGTCAGCGACTGAGACTCCTACAGAGACGCTGACAGAAGCTGCGACGCCGACTGAGACGCCGACTGAGCCAGATAGGGGTAGATATAGGTATAGAGAAGGCAGCAGACCCCACAATCAACAGCGGCAGCGACTGAGACGCCGACAGAAACGCTGATAGAGGCTGGAACGCCGACTGAGACGCCGACTGCGGCAGACAGGGATATAGGCATAGAGAAGGCACCAGACACCCCAATCCATAGCGGCAACGACTGAGACGCCTACAGAGACGCTGACAGACGCTGCGACGCTGACTGAGACGCAGACTGAAGCAGATAGGGGTATATGCATAGAGAAGGCAGCAGACCTCCCCAATCGATAGCTGCAGCGACTCAGACGCCAACAGAGAAGCTGACAGAGGCTGGAACGCCGACTGAGACGCCAACTGAGGCAGATAGGGGTAGATATAGGCATAGAGAAGGCAGCAGACCCCACAATCGACAGCGGCAGCGACTGAGACGCCTACAGAGATGCTGACAGAGGCTGCGACGCCGACTGAGACGCAGACTGAGGCAGATAGGGGTAGACATATGAATAGAGACGGCAGCAGACCTCCCCAATCGACAGCTGCAGCGACTGAGACGACAACAGAGACGCTGACAGAGGCTGGAACGCCGACTGAGACGCCGACTGCGGCAGATAGGGGTAGGTATAGGCATAGAGAAGGAAGCAGACCCATCCAATCGAGAGCGGCACGACTGAGACGCCTACAGAGACGCTGACAGAGCCTGCGACGCCGACTGAGGCAGATAGGGGTAGATATAGGCATAGAGAAGGCAGCAGACCCCACAATCGACAGCGGCAGCGACTGAGACGCCGACAGAGACGCTGATAGAGGCTGCGACGCCGACTGAGGCGACGACTGAGGCAGATAGGGGTAGATATAGGCATAGAGAAGGCAGGAGACCCACCAATCGACAGCGGCAGCGACTGAGACGCCTACAGAGATGCTGACAGAGGCTGGGACGCCGACTGAGGCAAATAGAGGTAGATATAGGCATAGAGAAGGCAGCAGACCCCCCCCAATCGACAGCGGCAGCGACTGAGATGCCTACAGAGGCGCTGACAGAGGCTGCGACGCCGACTGAGGCAGATAGCGGTAGATATAGGCATAGAGAAGGAAGCAGACCCCCCAATCGACAGCGGCAGCGACTGAGACGCCTACAGAGAAGCTGACAGAGGCTGCGACGCCGACTGAGACGCTGACTGAGGCAGATAGGGGTAGATATAGGCGTAGAAAAGGCAGCAGACCCCTACCAATCGACAGCGGCAGCAACTGATATGCCTACAGAGACGCTCACAGAGGCTGCGACGCCAACTGAGGCGACGACTGAGGCAGAGAGGAGTAGATATAGGCATAGAGAAGGCAGCAGACCCCCCCCCCCCAATCGACAGCGGCAGCGACTGAGACGATTACAGAGGCGCTGACAGAGGCTGCGACGCCGACTGACGCAGATAGGGGTAGATATAGGCATAGAGAAGGAAGCAGACCCCCCAATCGAGAGCGCCACGACTGAGACGACTACAGAGACGCTGACAGAGGCTGAAACGCCGACTGAGGCAGATAGGGGTAGATATAGGCATAGAGAAGGCACTAGACCCCCCAATGGACAGCGGCAGCGACTGAGACGCCTACAGAGACGCTGACAGAGGCTGGAACGCCGACTGAGACGCCGACTGCGGCAGACAGGGGTAGATATAGGCATAGAGAAGGCAGCAGACACCCCAATCCACAGCGGCAACGACTGAGACGCCTACAGAGACGCTGACAGAGGCTGCGACGCTGACTGAGACGCAGACTGAGGCAGATAGGGGTAGACATATGCATAGAGAAGGCAGCAGACCTCCCCAATCGATAGCTGCAGCGACTGAGACGCCAACAGAGACTCTGACAGAGGCTGGAACTCCGACTGAGACGCCAACTGAGGCAGATAGGAGTAGATATAGGCATAGAGAAGGCAGCAGACCCCACAATCGACAGCGGCAGCGACTGAGACGCCTACAGAGATGCTGACAGAGGCTGCGACGCCGACTGAGACGCAGACTGAGGCAGATAGGGGTAGACATATGCATAGAGACGGCAGCAGACCTCCCCAATCGACAGCTGCAGCGACTGAGACGCCAACAGAAACGCTGACAGCGGCTGGAACGCCGACTGAGACGCCGACTGCGGCAGATAGGGGTAGGTATAGGCATAGAGAAGGCAGCAGACACCCCAATCCACAGCGGCAACGACTGAGACGCCTTCAGAGACGCTGACAGAGGCTGCGACGCCGACTGAGGCAGATGGGGGTAAATATAGGCATAGAGAAGGCAGCAGACCCCTACCAATCAACGGGGCCGAGACTGAGACGCCTACAGAGACGCTGAAAGAGGCTGCGACGCCGACTGAGGCGACGACTGAGGCAGATAGGGGCAGATATAGGCATAGAGAAAGCAGGAGACCCCCCAATCGACAGCGCCAGCGACTGAGACGCCTACAGAGACGCTGACAGAGGCTTCGACGCCGACTGAGGCAGATTGAGGTAGATATAGGCATAGAGAAGGCAGGAGACCCCCCAATCGACAGCGGCAGCGACTGAGACGCCTACAGAGAGGCTTACAGAGCCTGCGACGCCGACTGAGGCAGATAGGGGTAGATATAGGCATAGAGAAGGCAGCAGACCCCACAATGGATAGCGGCAGTGATTGAGACGCCTACAGAGACGCTGACAGAGGCTGCGACGCCGACTGAGACGCCAACTGAGGCAGATAGGGGTAGATATAGGCATAGAGAAGGCAGCAGACCCCCAAACGACAGCGGCAGCGACTGAGACGCCTACAGAGACGCTGACAGAGTCTGGGACGCCGACTGAGGCAAATAGAGGCAGATATAGGCATAGAGAAGGCAACAGACCCCCCAATCGACAGCGGCAGTGACTGAGACGCCTACAGAGACGCTGACAGACTCTGCGACGCCGACTGAGGAAGATAGGGGTAGATATAGGCATAGAGAAGGAAGCAGATCCCCCAATCGACAGCGGCAGCAACTGATATGCCAACAGAGACGCTGACAGAGGCTGCGACCCCGACTAAGACGCCGACTGAGGCAGATAGGGAAGGCAGCAGACCCCCCAATCGACCGCGGTACCGACTGAGAAGCCTACAGAGAAGCTGACAGTGGCTGCGACGCCGACTGATGCAGATAGGGAAGGCAGCAGACCCCCCATTCGACAGCGGCAGCGTCTGAGACGCCTACAGGGACGCTGACAGAGGCTGCGACGCCGACTAAGACGCCGACTGAGGCAGATAGGGGTAGATATAGGCGTAGAAAAGGCAGCAGACCCCTACCAATGGACAGCGGCAGCAACTGATATGCCTACAGAGACGCTCACAGAGGCTGCGACGCCAACTGAGAAGTCGACTGACGCAGATTGGGGTAGATATAGGCATAGAGAAGGCAGTAGACCCCCCAATCGACAGCGGCAGCGACTGAGACGCCTACAGAGACCCTGACAGGGGCTGCGACGCCGACTGAGGCGACGACTGAGGCAGAGAGGAGTAGATATAGGCATAGAGAAGGCAGCAGACCTCCCCAATCGACAGCTGCAGCGACTGAGACGCCAACAGAGACGCTATTTGAGGCTGGAACGCCGACTGAGACGCCGACTGCGGCAGATAGGGGTAGATATAGGCATCGAAAAGGCAGCAGACCCCCACCAATCGATAGCGGCAGTAACTGATATGCCTACAGAGACGCTGACAGAGGCTGCGACGCCAACTGAGAAGTCGACTAACGCAGATAGGGATAGATATAGGCATAGAGAAGGAAGCAGATCCCCCAATCGAGAGCGGCAGGACTGAGACGCCTACAGAGACGCTGACAGAGGCTGCGACGCCAACTGAGAAGTCGACTAACGCAGATAGGGATAGATATAGGCATAGAGAAGGAAGCAGACCCCCCATTCGGCAGCGGCAGCGACTGAGACGCCTACAGCGGCGCTGACAGAAGCTGCGATGCCGACTGAGACGCCGACTGAGGCAGATAGGGGTAGATATAGGCATAGAAAAGGCAGCAGACCCCCACCAATCGACAGCGGCAGCAACTGATATTCCTACAGAGACGCTGACAGAGGCTGCGACGCCGCCTGAGGCAGATGGGGGTAAATATAGGCATAGAGAAGGCAGCAGACCCCTACCAATCAACGGGGCCGAGACTGAGACGCCTACAGAGACGCTGACAGAGGCTGCGACGCCGACTGAGAAGTCGATTGAAGCAGATAGGGGTAGATATAGGCATAGAGAAGGAAGCAGACCTCCCAATCGGCAGCGGCAGCGACTGAGACGCCTACAGCGGCGCTGACAGAAGCTGCGATGCCGACTGAGACGCCGACTGAGGCAGATAGGGGTAGATATAGGCATAGAAAAGGCAGCAGACCCCCACCAATCGACAGCGGCAGCAACTGATATGCCTACAGAGACGCTGACAGAGGCTGCGACGCCAACTGAGAAGTCGACTAACGCAGATAGGGATAGATATAGGCATAGAGAAGGAAGCAGATCCCCCAATCGAGAGCGGCAGGACTGAGACGCCTACAGAGTCGCTGACAGAGGCTGGGACGCCGACTGAAGCAGATATGGGTAGATATAGGCATAGAGAAGGCAGCAGACCCCCCCAATCGACAGCGGCTGCGACTGAGACGCCTACAGAGACGCTGAAAGAGGCTGCGACGCCGACTGAGGCGACGACTGAGGCAGATAGGGGTAGATATATGCATAGAGAAGGCAGGAGACCCCCCAATCGACTGCGGCAGCGACTGAGACGCCTACAGAGACGCTGACAGAGGCTGCGACGCCGACAGAGGCAGATTGGGGTAGATATAGGCATAGATAAGGCAGGAGACCCCCCAATCGACAGCGGCAGCGACTGAGACGCCTACAGAGATGCTTACAGAGCCTGCGACGCCGACTGAGGCAGATAGGGGTAGATATAGGCATAGAGAAGGCAGCAGACCCCACAATCGACAGCGGCAGTGATTGAGACGCCTACAGAGACGCTGACAGAGGCTGCGACGCCGACTGAGACGCCAACTGAGGCAGATAGGGGTAGATATAGACATAGAGAAGGCAGCAGACCCCCAAACGATAGCGGCAGCGACTGAGACGCCTACAGAGACCCTGACAGGGGCTGCGACGCCGACTGAGGCGACGTCTGAGGCAGAGAGGAGTAGATATAGGCATAGAGAAGGCAGCAGACCTCCCCAATCGACAGCTGCAGCAACTGAGACGCCAACAGAGACGCTAATTGAGGCTGGAACGCCGACTGAGACGCCGACTGCGGCAGACAGGGGTGGATATAGGCATAGAGAAGGCAGCAGACCCCCACCAATCGACAGCGGCAGCAACTGATATGCCTACAGAGACGCTGACAGAGGCTGCGACGCCAACTGAGAAGTCGACTAACGCAGATAGGGATAGATATAGGCATAGAGAAGGAAGCAGATCCCCCAATCGAGAGCGGCAGGACTGAGACGCCTACAGAGACGCTGACAGAGGCTGCTACGCGAACTGAGAAGTCGACTAACGCAGATAGGGATAGATATAGGCATAGAGAAGGAAGCAGACCCCCCAATCGGCAGCGGCAGCGACTGAGACGCCTACAGCGGCGCTGACAGAAGCTGCGATGCCGACTGAGACGCCGACTGAGGCAGATAGGGGTAGATATAGGCATAGAAAAGGCAGCAGACCCCCACCAATCGACAGCGGCAGCAACTGATATGCCTACAGAGACGCTGACAGAGGCTGCGACGCCGACTGAGGCAGATGGGGGTAAATATAGGCATAGAGAAGGCAGCAGACCCCTACCAATCAACGGGGCCGAGACTGAGACGCCTACAGAGACGCTGACAGAGGCTGCGACGCCGACTGAGAAATCGATTGAAGCAGATAGTGGTAGATATAGGCATAGAGAAGGAAGCAGACCTCCCAATCGGCAGCGTCAGCGACTGAGACGCCTACAGCGGCGCTGACAGAAGCTGCGATGCCGACTGAGACGCCGACTGAGGCAGATAGGGGTACATATAGGCATAGAAAAGGCAGCAGACCCCCACCAATCGACAGCGGCAGCAACTGATATGCCTACAGAGACGCTGACAGAGGCTGCGACGCCAACTGAGAAGTCGACTAACGCAGATAGGGATAGATATAGGCATAGAGAAGGAAGCAGATCCCCCAATCGAGAGCGGCAGGACTGAGACGCCTACAGAGTCGCTGACAGAGGCTGGGACGCCGACTGAAGCAGATATGGGTAGATATAGGCATAGAGAAGGCAGCAGACCCCCCAATCGACAGCGGCAGCGACTGAGACGCCTACAGAGACGCTGAAAGAGGCTGCGACGCCGACTGAGGCAGATAGGGGTAGATATAGGCATAGAGAAGGCAGGAGACCCCCCAATCGACTGCGGCAGCGACTGAGACGCCTACAGAGACGCTGACAGAGGCTGCGACGCCGACTGAGGCAGATTGGGGTAGATATAGGCATAGAGAAGGCAGGAGACCCCCCCAATCGACAGCGGCAGCGACTGAGACGCCTACAGAGACGCTTACAGAGCCTGCGACGCCGACTGAGGCAGATAGGGGTAGATATAGGCATAGAGAAGGCAGCAGACCCCACAATCGACAGCGGCAGTGATTGAGACGCCTACAGAGACGCTGACAGAGGCTGCGACGCCGACTGAGACGCCAACTGAGGCAGATAGGGGTAGATATAGGCATAGAGAAGGCAGCAGACCCCCAAACGACAGCGGCAGCGACTTAGACGCCTACAGAGACGCTGACAGAGTCTGGGACGCCGACTGAGGCAAATAGAGGCAGATATAGGCATAGAGAAGGCAACAGACCCCCCAATCGACAGCGGCAGTGACTGAGACGCCTACAGAGACGCTGACAGACTCTGCGACGCCGACTGAGGCAGATAGGGGTAGATATAGGCATAGAGAAGGAAGCAGATCCCCCAATCGACAGCGGCAGCAACTGATATGCCAACAGAGACGCTGACAGAGGCTGCGACCCCGACTAAGACGCCGACTGAGGCAGATAGGGAAGGCAGCAGACCCCCCAATCGACCGCGGTACCGACTGAGACGCCTACAGAGAAGCTGACAGTGGCTGCGACGCCGACTGATGCAGATAGGGAAGGCAGCAGGCCCCCCATTCGACAGCGGCAGCGACTGAGACGCCTACAGGGACGCTGACAGAGGCTGCGACGCCGACTAAGACGCCGACTGAGGCAGATAGGGGTAGATATAGGCGTAGAAAAGGCAGCAGACCCCTACCAATGGACAGCGGCAGCAACTGATATGCCTACAGAGACGCTCACAGAGGCTGCGACGCCAACTGAGAAGTCGACTGACGCAGATTGGGGTAGATATAGGCATAGAGAAGGAAGCAGACCCCCCCCCCCCAATCGACAGCGGCACGACTGAGACGCCTACAGAGACGCTGACAGAAGCTGAAACGCCGACTGAGGCAGATAGGGGTAGATATAGGCATAGAGAAGGCAGTAGACCCCCCAATAGACAGCGGCAGCGACTGAGACGCCTACAGAGACCCTGACAGGGGCTGCGACGCCGACTGAGGCGACGACTGAGGCAGAGAGGAGTAGATATAGGCATAGCGAAGGCAGCAGACCTCCCCAATCGACAGTTGCAGCGACTGAGACGCCAACAGAGACGCTAATTGAGGCTGGAACGCCGACTGAGACGCCGACTGCGGCAGACAGGGGTAGATATAGGCATAGAGAAGGCAGCAGACCCCCACCAATCGACAGCGGCAGCAACTGATATGCCTACAGAGACGCTGACAGAGGCTGCGACGCCAACTGAGAAGTCGACTAACGCAGATAGGGATAGATATAGGCATAGAGACGGAAGCAGACCCCCGAATCGAGAGCGGCACGACTGAGACGCCTACAGAGTCGCTGACAGAGGCTGGGACGCCCACTGAGGCAGATGGGGGTAAATATAGGCATAGAGAAGGCAGCATACCCCTACCAATCAACGGGGCCGAGACTGAGACGCCTACAGAGACGCTGACAGAGGCTGCGACGCCGACTGAGAAGTCGATTGAAGCAGATAGAGGTAGATATAGGTATAGAGAAGGAAGCAGACCTCCCAATCGGCAGCGGCAACGACTGAGACGCCTACAGAGACGCTTACAGAGCCTGCGACGCCGACTGAGGCAGATAGGGGTAGATATAGGCATAGAGAAGGCAGCAGACCCCACAATCGACAGCGGCAGTGATTGAGACGCCTACAGAGACGCTGACAGAGGCTGCGACGCCGACTGAGACGCCAACTGAGGCAGATAGGTGTAGATATAGGCATAGAGAAGGCAGCAGACCCCCAAACGACAGCGGCAGCGACTGAGACGCCTACAGAGACGCTGACAGAGTCTGGGACGCCGACTGAGGCAAATAGAGCAGATATAGGCATAGAGAAGGCAACAGACCCCCCAATCGACAGCGGCAGTGACTGAGACTCCTACAGAGACGCTGACAGACTCTGCGACGCCGACTGAGGCAGATAGGGGTAGATATAGGCATAGAGAAGGAAGCAGATCCCCCAATCGACAGCGGCAGCAACTGATATGCCAACAGAGACGCTGACAGAGGCTGCGACCCCGACTAAGACGCCGACTGAGGCAGATAGGGAAAGCAGCAGACCCCCCAATCGACCGCGGTACCGACTGAGACGCCTACAGAGAAGCTGACAGTGGCTGCGACGCCGACTGATGCAGATAGGGAAGGCAGCAGGCCCCCCATTCGACAGCGGCAGCGACTGAGACGCCTACAGGGACGCTGACAGAGGCTGCGACGCCACTAAGACGCCGACTGAGGCAGATAGGGGTAGATATAGGCGTAGAAAAGGCAGCAGACCCCTACCAATGGACAGCGGCAGCAACTGATATGCCTACAGAGACGCTCACAGAGGCTGCGACGCCAACTGAGAAGTCGACTGACGCAGATTGGGGTAGATATAGGCATAGAGAAGGAAGCAGACCCCCCCCCAATCGACAGCGGCACGACTGAGACGCCTACAGAGACGCTGACAGAAGCTGAAACGCCGACTGAGGCAGATAGGGGTATATATAGGCAGTAGACCCCCCAATCGACAGCGGCAGCGACTGAGACGCCTACAGAGACCCTGACAGGGGCTGCGACGCCGACTGAGGCGACGACTAAGGCAGAGAGGAGTAGATATAGGCATAGCGAAGGCAGCAGACCTCCCCAATCGACAGCTGCAGCGACTGAGACGCCAGCAGACACGCTAATTGAGGCTGGAACGCCGACTGAGACGCCGACTGCGGCAGACAGGGGTAGATATAGGCATAGAGAAGGCAGCAGACCCCCACCAATCGACAGCGGCAGCAACTGATATGCCTACAGAGACGCTGACAGAGGCTGCGACGCCAACTGAGAAGTCGACTAACGCAGATAGGGATAGATATAGGCATAGAGAAGGAAGCAGACCCCCCAATCGACAGAGGCACGACTGCGACGCCTACAGAGTCGCTGACAGAGGCTGGGACGCCGACTGAGGCAGATGGGGGTAAATATAGGCATAGAGAAGGCAGCAGACCCCTACCAATCAACGGGGCCGAGACTGAGACGCCTACAGAGACGCTGACAGAGGCTGCGACGCCGACTGAGAAGTCGATTGAAGCAGATAGAGGTAGATATAGGCATAGAGAAGGAAGCAGACCTCCCAATCGGCAGCGGCAGCGACTGAGACGCCTACAGCGGCGCTGACAGAAGCTGCGATGCCGACTGAGACGCGGACTGAGGCAGATAGGGGTAGATATAGGCATAGAAAAGGCAGCAGACCCCCACCAATCGACAGCGGCAGCAACTGATATGCCTACAGAGACGCTGCGACGCCAACTGAGAAGTCGACTAACGCAGATAGGGATAGATATAGGCATAGAGAAGGAAGCAGATCCCCCAATCGAAAGCGGCAGGACTGAGACGACTACAGAGTCGCTGACAGAGGCTGGGACGCCGACTGAAGCAGATATGGGTAGATATGGGCATAGAGAAGGCAGCAGACCCCCCCAATCGACAGCGGCAGCGACTGAGACGCCTACAGAGACGCTGAAAGCGGCTGCGACGCCGACTGAGGCAGATAGGGGTAGATATAGGCATAGAGAAGGCAGGAGACCCACCAATCGACAGCGGCAGCGACTGAGACGCCTACAGAGACGCTGACAGAGGCTGCGACGCCGACTGAGGTAGATTGGGGTAGATATAGGCATAGAGAAGGCAGGAGACCCCCCAATCGACAGCGGCAGCGACTGAGACGCCTACAGAGACGCTTACAGAGACTGCGACGCCGACTGAGGCAGATAGGGGTAGATATAGGCATAGAGAAGGCAGCAGACCCCACAATCGACAGCGGCAGTGATTGAGACGCCTACAGAGACGCTGACAGAGGCTGCGACGCCGACTGAGACGCCAACTGAGGCAGATAGGGGTAGATATAGGCATAGAGAAGGCAGCAGACCCCCAAACGACAGCGGCAGCGACTGAGACGCCTACAGAGACGCTGACAGAGTCTGGGACGATGACTGAGGCAAATAGAGGCAGATATAGGCATAGAGAAAGCAACAGACCCCCCAATCGACAGCGGCAGTGACTGAGACGCCTACAGAGACGCTGACAGGCTCTGCGACGCCGACTGAGGCAGATAGGGGTAGACATAGGCATAGAGAAGGAAGCAGACCCCCCAATCGACAGCGGCAGCAACTGATATGCCAACAGAGACGCTGACAGAGGCTGCGACCCCGACTAAGACGCCAACTGAGGCAGATAGGGAAGGCAGCAGACCCCCCAATCGACCGCGGTACCGACTGAGACGCCTACAGAGAAACTGACAGTGGCTGCGACGCCGACTGATGCAGATAGGGAAGGCAGCAGACCCCCCAATCGACAGCGGCAGCGACTGAGACGCTGCGACGCCGACTGAGACGCTGACTGTGGCAGATAGGTGCAGATATAGGCATAGAGAAGGCAGCAGACCCCCCATTCGACAGCGGCAGCGACTGAAACGCCTACAGGGACGCTGACAGAGGCTGCGACGCCGATTAAGACGCCGACTGAGGCAGATAGGGGTAGATATAGGCGTAGAAAAGGCAGCAGACCCCTACCAATGGACAGCGGCAACAACTGATATGCCTACAGAGACGCTCACAGAGGCTGCGACGCCAACTGAGAAGTCGACTGACGCAGATTGGGGTAGATATAAGCATAGAGAAGGAAGCAGACCCCCCCCAATCGACAGCGGCAGCGACTGAGACGCCTGCAATGATGCTGACTAAGGCTGCGACGCCGACTGAGGCAGATAGGGGTAGATATATGCATAGAGGAGGCAGCATACCCCCCAATCGACAGCGGCAGCCACTGAGACGCTGCGACGCCGACTGAGACGCCGACTGTGGTAGATAGGTGCAGATATAGACATAGAGAAGGCAGCAGACCCCCCATTCGACAGCGGCAGCGACTGAGACGCCTACAGAGACGCTGACAGAGGCTGCGACGCCGACTGAGACGACGACTGACGCAGATAGGGGTAGATATAGGCATTGAGAGGGCAGCAGACCCCCCAATCGATAGAGCAGCGATTGAGACGCCTGCAGAGACGCTGACAGAGGCTGCGACGCCGTCTGAGACGCCAACTGAGGCAGATAGGGGTAGATATAGGCATAGAGAAGGCAGCAGACCCCCCAATCGACAGCGTCAGCGACTGAGACTCCTACAGATACGCTGACAGAAGCTGCGACGCCGACTGAAGCAGATATGGGTAGATATGGGCATAGAGAAGGCAGCAGACCCCCCCAATCGACAGCGGCAGCGACTGAGACGCCTACAGAGACGCTGAAAGCGGCTGCGACGCCGACTGAGGCAGATAGGGGTATATATAGGCATAGAGAAGGCAGGAGACCCACCAATCGACAGCGGCAGCGACTGAGACGCCTACAGAGACGCTGACAGAGGCTGCGACGCCGACTGAGGTAGATTGGGGTAGATATAGGCATAGAGAAGGCAGGAGACCCCCCAATCGACAGCGGCAGCGACTGAGACGCCTACAGAGACGCTGACAGAGTCTGGGACGATGACTGAGGCAGATAGGGGTAGATATAGGCATAGAGAAGGCAGCAGACCCCACAATCGACAGCGGCAGTGATTGAGACGCCTACAGAGACGCTGACAGAGGCTGCGACGCCGACTGAGACGCCAACTGAGGCAGATAGGGGTAGATATAGGCATAGAGAAGGCAGCAGACCCCCAAACGACAGCGGCAGCGACTGAGACGCCTACAGAGACGCTGACAGAGTCTGGGACGATGACTGAGGCAAATAGAGCAGATATAGGCATAGAGAAAGCAACAGACCCCCCAATCGACAGCGGCAGTGACTGAGACGCCTACAGAGACGCTGACAGGCTCTGCGACGCCGACTGAGGCAGATAGGGGTAGACATAGGCATAGAGAAGGAAGCAGACCCCCCAATCGACAGCGGCAGCAACTGATATGCCAACAGAGACGCTGACAGAGGCTGCGACCCCCGACTAAGACGCCAACTGAGGCAGATAGGGAAGGCAGCAGACCCCCCAATCGACCGCGGTACCGACTGAGACGCCTACAGAGAAACTGACAGTGGCTGCGACGCCGACTGATGCAGATAGGGAAGGCAGCAGACCCCCCAATCGACAGCGGCAGCGACTGAGACGCTGCGACGCCGACTGAGACGCTGACTGTGGCAGATAGGTGCAGATATAGGCATAGAGAAGGCAGCAGACCCCCCATTCGACAGCGGCAGCGACTGAAACGCCTACAGGGACGCTGACAGAGGCTGCGACGCCGATTAAGACGCCGACTGAGGCAGATAGGGGTAGATATAGGCGTAGAAAAGGCAGCAGACCCCTACCAATGGACAGCGGCAACAACTGATATGCCTACAGAGACGCTCACAGAGGCTGCGACGCCAACTGAGAAGTCGACTGACGCAGATTGGGGTAGATATAAGCATAGAGAAGGAAGCAGACCCCCCCCCAATCGACAGCGGCACGACTAAGACGCCTACAGAGACGCTGACAGAAGCTGAAACGCCGACTGAGGCAGATAGAGGTAGATATAGGCATAGAGAAGGCAGTAGACCCCCCAATCGACAGCGGCAGCGACTGAGACGCCTACAGAGACCCTGACAGGGGCTGCGACGCCGACTGAGGCGACGACTGAGGCAGAGAGGAGTAGATATAGGCATAGAGAAGGCAGCAGACCTCCCCAATCGACAGCTGCAGCGACTGAGACGCCAACAGAGACGCTAATTGAGGCTGGAACGCCGACTGAGACGCCGACTGCGGCAGACAGGGGTAGATATAGGCATAGAGAAGGCAGCAGACCCCACAATCGACAGCGGCAGCGACTGAGACGCCTACAGAGACGCTGACAGTGGCTGCGACGCCGACTGAGGCAGATAGGTGTAGAAATAGGCATAGAGAAAGCAGCAGACCCCCCAATCGATAGCGCAGCGATTGAGACGCCTGCAATGATGCTGACTAAGGCTGCGACGCCGACTGAGGCAGATAGGGGTAGATATAGGCATATAGAAGGCAGCAGACCCCCCCAATCGACAGCAGCAAAAACTGAGACGCCTATAGAGACGCTGACAGAGGCTGCGACGCCGACTGAGACACCGACTGAGGCAGATAGGGGTAGATATAGATATAGAGAAGGCAGCAGACCCCCCAATCGACAGCAGCAGCGACTGACACGCCTACAGAGAAGCTGACAGAGACTGCGACGCCGACTGAGACGCCGACTGTGGTAGATAGGTGCAGATATAGGCACAGAGAAGGCAGCAGACCCCTCATTCGACAGCGGCAGCGACTGAGACGCTTACAGAGACGCTGACAGAGGCTGCGACGCCGACTGAGACGACGACTGACGCAGATAGGGGTAGATATATGCATTGAGAGGGCAGCAGACCTCCCCAATCGACAGCTGTAGCGACTGAGACGCCAACAGAGACGCTGACCGCTGCTGGGACGCCCACTGAGACGCCGACTGAGGCAGATTGGGGTAGATATGGGCATAGAGAAGGCAGCAGAGCCCCCAATCAACAGCGGCATCGACTGATACTTCTACAGAGACACTGACAGAGGCTGGGACGCCGACTGATACGCCGACTGAGGTAGATAGGGGTAAATATAGGCATATAGAAGGCAGCAGACCCCCCCAATCGACAGCGTCAGCGACTGAGACGCCTACAGAGACGCTGATAGAGGCTGCGACGCCGACTGAGGCGACGACTGAGGCAGATAGGGGTAGATATAGGCATAGAGAAGGCAGGAGACCCACCAATCGACAGCGGCAGCGACTGACACGCCTACAGAGACGCTGACAGAGGCTGCGACGCCGACTGAGGCAGATAGGTGTAGATATAGGCATAGAGAAGGCAGTAGACCCCCCAATCGATAGCGCAGCGATTGAGTCGCTGACACAGGCTGCGACGCCGACTGAGACGCCGACTGAGGCAGATAGGGGTAGATATAGGCATAGAGAAGGCAAAAGACCCCCAATCGACAGCGGCAGCGTCTGAGACGCCTACAGAGGGGCTAACAGAGGCTGCGACACCGACTGAGACGCCGACTGAGGCAGATAGGAGTAGATATAGGCATAGAGAAGGCAAAAGACCCCCAATCGACAGCGGCAGCGTCTGAGACGCCTACAGAGGGGCTAACAGAGGCTGCGATACCGACTGAGACGCCAACTGAGACAGATAGGGGTAGATATAGGCATAGAGAAAGCAGCAGACCCCCCAATCGACAGCGGCAGCGACTGAGACGCCTGCAATGATGCTGACTAAGGCTGCGACGCCGACTGAGGCAGATAGGGGTAGATATATGCATAGAGGAGGCAGCATACCCCCCAATCGACAGCGGCAGCCACTGAGACGCTGCGACGCCGACTGAGACGCCGACTGTGGTAGATAGGTGCAGATATAGACATAGAGAAGGCAGCAGACCCCCCATTCGACAGCGGCAGCGACTGAGACGCCTACAGAGACGCTGACAGAGGCTGCGACGCCGACTGAGACGACGACTGACGCAGATAGGGGTAGATATAGGCATTGAGAGGGCAGCAGACCCCCCAATCGATAGAGCAGCGATTGAGACGCCTGCAGAGACGCTGACAGAGGCTGCGACGCCGTCTGAGACGCCAACTGAGGCAGATAGGGGTAGATATAGGCATAGAGAAGGCAGCAGACCCCCCAATCGACAGCGTCAGCGACTGAGACTCCTACAGATACGCTGACAGAAGCTGCGACGCCGACTGAGACGCCGACTGAGCCAGATAATGGTAGATATAGGTATAGAGAAGGCAGCAGACGCCACAATCGACAGCGGCAGCGACTGAGACACCTACAGAGACGCTGACAGAGGCTGCGACGCCGACTGAGACGCCGACTGAGGCACACAGGAGTAGATATAGGCATAGAGAAGGCAGCTGACACCACAATCGACAGCGGCAGCGACTGAGACGCCTACAGACACGCTGACAGAGGCTGCGACGCCGACTGAGGCAGATAGGGGTATATATAGGCATAGACAACGCAGCAGACGCCCCAATCGACAGCGGCAGCAACTGAGACGCCTAAACAGACGCTAACAGAGGCTGCGACGCCGACTGAGACGCAGACTGAGGCAGATAGTGGTAGATATAAGCATTGAGAAGGCAGCAGACCTCCCAAATCGACAGCTGGAGCTACTGAGACGCCACCAGAGATGCTGACCGCGGCTGGGACGCCCACTGAGACGCCGACTGAGGCAGATTGGGGTAGATATAGGCATAGAGAAGGCAGCAGAGCCCCCAATCGACAGCGTCAGCGACGGAGACTCCTACAGAGACGCTGACAGAAGCTGCGACGCCGACTGAGCCAGATAGGGGTAGATATAGGTATAGAGGAGGCAGCAGACCCCACAATCGACAGCGGCAGCGACTGAGACGCCGACAGAGACGCTGATAGAGGCTGCGACGCCGACTGAGGCGACGACTGAGGCAGATAGGGGTCGATATAGGCATAGAGAAGGCAGGAGACCCACCAATCGACAGCGGCAGCGACTGAGACGCCTACAGAGATGCTGACAGAGGCTGGGACGCCGACTGAGGCAAATAGAGGTAGATATAGGCATAGAGAAGGCAGCAGACCCCCCCCCAATCGACAGCGGCAGCGACTGAGACGCCTACAGAGGAGCTGACAGAGGCTGCGACGCCGACTGAGGCAGATAGGGGTAGATATAGGCATAGAGAAGGAAGCAGACCCCCCAATCGACAGCGGCAGCGACTGAGACGCCTACAGAGAAGCTGACAGAGGCTGCGACGCCGACTGAGACGCTGACTGAGGCAGATAGGGGTAGATATAGGCGTAGAAAAGGCAGCAGACCCCTACCAATCGACAGCGGCAGCAACTGATATGCCTACAGAGACGCTCACAGAGGCTGCGACGCCAACTGAGGCGACGACTGAGGCAGAGAGGAGTAGATATAGGCATAGAGAAGGCAGCAGACCCCCCCCCAATCGACAGCGGCAGCGACTGAGACGCCTACAGAGGCGCTGACAGAGGCTGCGACGTCGACTGACGCAGATAGGGGTAGATATAGGCATAGAGAAGGAAGCAGACCCCCCAATCGAGAGCGCCACGACTGAGACGACTACAGAGACGCTGACAGAGGCTGAAACGCCGACTGAGGCAGATAGGGGTAGATATAGGCATAGAGAAGGCACTAGGCCCCCCAATCGACAGCGGCAGCGACTGAGACGCCTACAGAGATGCTGACAGAGGCTGGAACGCCGACTGAGACGCCGACTGCGGCAGACAGGGGTAGATATAGGCATAGAGAAGGCAGCAGACACCCCAATCCACAGCGGCAACGACTGAGACGCCTACAGAGACGCTGACAGAGGCTGCGACGCTGACTGAGACGCAGACTGAGGCAGATAGGGGTAGACATATGCATAGAGAAGGCAGCAGACCTCCCCAATCGATAGCTGCAGCGACTGAGACGCCAACAGAGACTCTGACAGAGGCTGGAACGCCGACTGAGACGCCAACTGAGGCAGATAGGGGTAGATATAGGCATAGAGAAGGCAGCAGACCCCACAATCGACAGCGGCAGCGACTGGAACGCCTACAGAGATGCTGACAGAGGCTGCGACGCCGACTGAGACGCAGACTTAGGCAGATAGGGGTAGACATATGCATAGAGACGGCAGCAGACCTCCCCAGTCGACAGCTGCACCGACTGAGACGCCAACAGAAACGCTGACAGAGGCTGGAACGCCGACTGAGACGCCGACTGCGGCAGATAGGGGTAGGTATAGGCATAGAGAAGGCAGCAGACACCCCAATCCACAGCGGCAACGACTGAGACGCCTTCAGAGACGCTGACAGAGGCTGCGACGCCGACTGAGACGACGACTGACGCAGATAGGGGTAGATATAGGCATTGAGAGGGCAGCAGACCCCCCAATCGATAGAGCAGCGATTGAGACGCCTGCAGAGACGCTGACAGAGGCTCCGACGCCGTCTGAGACGCCAACTGAGGCAGATAGGGGTAGATATAGGCATAGAGAAGGCAGCAGACCCCCCAATCGACAGTGTCAGCGACTGAGACTCCTACAGATACGCTGACAGAAGCTGCGACGCCGACTGAGACGCCGACTGAGCCAGATAATGGTATATATAGGTATAGAGAAGGCAGCAGACGCCACAATCGACAGCGGCAGCGACTGAGACACCTACAGAGACGCTGACAGAGGCTGCGACGCCGACTGAGACGCCGACTGAGGCAGACAGGAGTAGATATAGGCATAGAGAAGGCAGCTGACACCACAATCGACAGCGGCAGCGACTGAGACGCCTACAGACACGCTGACAGAGGCTGCGACGCCGACTGAGACGCAGACTTAGGCAGATAGGGGTAGACATATGCATAGAGACGGCAGCAGACCTCGACTAAGACGCCGACTGAGGCAGATAGGGAAGGCAACAGACCCCCCAATCGACCGCGGTACCGACTGAGACGCCTACAGAGAAGCTGACAGTGGCTGCGACGCCGACTGATGCAGATAGGGAAGGCAGCAGACCCCCCATTCGACAGCGGCAGCGACTGAGACGCCTACAGGGACGCTGACAGAGGCTGCGACGCCGACTGAGGCGACGACTGAGGCAGATAGGGGTAGATATAGGCATAGAGAAGGCAGGAGACCCACCAATCGACAGCGGCAGCGACTGACACGCCTACAGAGACGCTGACAGAGGCTGCGACGCCGACTGAGGCAGATAGGTGTAGATATAGGCATAGAGAAGGCAGTAGACCCCCCAATCGATAGCGCAGCGATTGAGACGCTGACACAGGCTGCGACGCCGACTGAGACGCCGACTGAGGCAGATAGGGGTAGATATAGGCATAGAGAAGGCAAAAGACCCCCAATCGACAGCGGCAGCGTCTGAGACGCCTACAGAGGGGCTAACAGAGGCTGCGACACCGACTGAGACGCCGACTGAGGCAGATAGGAGTAGATATAGGCATAGAGAAGGCAAAAGACCCCCAATCGACAGCGGCAGCGTCTGAGACGCCTACAGAGGGGCTAACAGAGGCTGCGATACCGACTGAGACGCCAACTGAGACAGATAGGGGTAGATATAGGCATAGAGAAAGCAGCATACCCCCCAATCGACAGCGGCAGCGACTGAGACGCCTGCAATGATGCTGACTAAGGCTGCGACGCCGACTGAGGCAGATAGGGGTAGATATATGCATAGAGGAGGCAGCATACCCCCCAATCGACAGCGGCAGCCACTGAGACGCTGCGACGCCGACTGAGACGCCGACTGTGGTAGATAGGTGCAGATATAGACATAGAGAAGGCAGCAGACCCCCCATTCGACAGCGGCAGCGACTGAGACGCCTACAGAGACGCTGACAGAGGCTGCGACGCCGACTGAGGCGACGACTGACGCAGATAGGGGTAGATATAGGCATAGAGAAGGCAGCAGACCCCACAATCGACAGCGGCAGCGACTGGGACGCCTACAGAGATGCTGACAGAGGCTGCGACGCCGACTGAGACGCAGACTTAGGCAGATAGGGGTAGACATATGCATAGAGAAGGCAGCAGACACCCCAATCCACAGCGGCAACGACTGAGACGCCTTCAGAGACGCTGACAGAGGCTGCGACGCCGACTGAGACGACGACTGACGCAGATAGGGGTAGATATAGGCATTGAGAGGGCAGCAGACCCCCCAATCGATAGAGCAGCGATTGAGACGCCTGCAGAGACGCTGACAGAGGCTGCGACGCCGACTGAGACGCCGACTGAGGCAGACAGGAGTAGATATAGGCATCGAGAAGGCAGCTGACACCACAATCGACAGCGGCAGCGACTGAGACGCCTACAGACACGCTGACAGAGGCTGCGACGCCGACTGAGGCAGATAGGGGTATATATAGGCATAGACAACGCAGCAGACGCCCCAATCGACAGCGGCAGCAACTGAGACGCCTAAACAGACGCTAACAGAGGCTGCGACGCCGACTGAGACGCAGACTGAGGCAGATAGTGGTAGATATAAGCATTGAGAAGGCAGCAGACCTCCCAAATCGACAGCTGGAGCTACTGAGACGCCACCAGAGATGCTGACCGCGGCTGGGACGCCCACTGAGACGCCGACTGAGGCAGATTGGGGTAGATATAGGCATAGAGAAGGCAGCAGAGCCCCCAATCGACAGCGTCAGCGACGGAGACTCCTACAGAGACGCTGACAGAAGCTGCGACGCCGACTGAGCCAGATAGGGGTAGATATAGGTATAGAGGAGGCAGCAGACCCCACAATCGACAGCGGCAGCGACTGAGACGCCGACAGAGACGCTGATAGAGGCTGCGACGCCGACTGAGGCGACGACTGAGGCAGATAGGGGTAGATATAGGCATAGAGAAGGCAGGAGACCCACCAATCGACAGCGGCAGCGACTGAGACGCCTACAGAGATGCTGACAGAGGCTGGGACGCCGACTGAGGCAAATAGAGGTAGATATAGGCATAGAGAAGGCAGCAGACCCCCCCCAATCGACAGCGGCAGCGACTGAGACGCCTACAGAGGAGCTGACAGAGGCTGCGACGCCGACTGAGGCAGATAGGGGTAGATATAGGCATAGAGAAGGAAGCAGACCCCCCAATCGACAGCGGCAGCGACTGAGACGCCTACAGAGAAGCTGACAGAGGCTGCGACGCCGACTGAGACGCTGACTGAGGCAGATAGGGGTAGATATAGGCGTAGAAAAGGCAGCAGACCCCTACCAATCGACAGCGGCAGCAACTGATATGCCTACAGAGACGCTCACAGAGGCTGCGACGCCAACTGAGGCGACGACTGAGGCAGAGAGGAGTAGATATAGGCATAGAGAAGGCAGCAGACCCCCCCCCCCCAATCGACAGCGGCAGCGACTGAGACGCCTACAGAGGCGCTGACAGAGGCTGCGACGCCGACTGACGCAGATAGGGGTAGATATAGGCATAGAGAAGGAAGCAGACCCCCCAATCGAGAGCGCCACGACTGAGACGACTACAGAGACGCTGACAGAGGCTGAAACGCCGACTGAGGCAGATAGGGGTAGATATAGGCATAGAGAAGGCACTAGGCCCCCCAATCGACAGCGGCAGCGACTGAGACGCCGACAGAGACGCTGATAGAGGCTGCGACGCCGACTGAGGCGACGACTGAGGCAGATAGGGGTAGATATAGGCATAGAGAAGGCAGGAGACCCACCAATCGACAGCGGCAGCGACTGAGACGCCTACAGAGATGCTGACAGAGGCTGCGACGCCGACTGAGGCAAATAGAGGTAGATATAGGCATAGAGAAGGCAGCAGACCCCCCCCCCCCCAATCGACAGCGGCAGCGACTGAGACGCCTACAGAGGAGCTGACAGAGGCTGCGACGCCGACTGAGGCAGATAGGGGTAGATATAGGCATAGAGAAGGAAGCAGACCCCCCAATCGACAGCGGCAGCGACTGAGACGCCTACAGAGAAGCTGACAGAGGCTGCGACGCCGACTGAGACGCTGACTGAGGCAGATAGGGGTAGATATAGGCGTAGAAAAGGCAGCAGACCCCTACCAATCGACAGCGGCAGCAACTGATATGCCTACAGAGACGCTCACAGAGGCTGCGACGCCAACTGAGGCGACGACTGAGGCAGAGAGGAGTAGATATAGGCATAGAGAAGGCAGCAGACCCCCCCCCCCCCCCAATCGACAGCGGCAGCGACTGAGACGCCTACAGAGGCGCTGACAGAGGCTGCGACGCCGACTGACGCAGATAGGGGTAGATATAGGCATAGAGAAGGAAGCAGACCCCCCAATCGAGAGCGCCACGACTGAGACGACTACAGAGGCTGAAACGCCGACTGAGGCAGATAGGGGTAGATATAGGCATAGAGAAGGCACTAGGCCCCCCAATCGACAGCGGCAGCGACTGGGACGCCTACAGAGATGCTGACAGAGGCTGCGACGCCGACTGAGACGCAGACTTAGGCAGATAGGGGTAGACATATGCATAGAGAAGGCAGCAGACACCCCAATCCACAGCGGCAACGACTGAGACGCCTTCAGAGACGCTGACAGAGGCTGCGACGCCGACTGAGACGACGACTGACGCAGATAGGGGTAGATATAGGCATTGAGAGGGCAGCAGACCCCCCAATCGATAGAGCAGCGATTGAGACGCCTGCAGAGACGCTGACAGAGGCTGCGACGCCGACTGAGACGCCGACTGAGGCAGACAGGAGTAGATATAGGCATCGAGAAGGCAGCTGACACCACAATCGACAGCGGCAGCGACTGAGACGCCTACAGACACGCTGACAGAGGCTGCGACGCCGACTGAGGCAGATAGGGGTATATATAGGCATAGACAACGCAGCAGACGCCCCAATCGACAGCGGCAGCAACTGAGACGCCTAAACAGACGCTAACAGAGGCTGCGACGCCGACTGAGACGCAGACTGAGGCAGATAGTGGTAGATATAAGCATTGAGAAGGCAGCAGACCTCCCAAATCGACAGCTGGAGCTACTGAGACGCCACCAGAGATGCTGACCGCGGCTGGGACGCCCACTGAGACGCCGACTGAGGCAGATTGGGGTAGATATAGGCATAGAGAAGGCAGCAGAGCCCCCAATCGACAGCGTCAGCGACGGAGACTCCTACAGAGACGCTGACAGAAGCTGCGACGCCGACTGAGCCAGATAGGGGTAGATATAGGTATAGAGGAGGCAGCAGACCCCACAATCGACAGCGGCAGCGACTGAGACGCCGACAGAGACGCTGATAGAGGCTGCGACGCCGACTGAGGCGACGACTGAGGCAGATAGGGGTAGATATAGGCATAGAGAAGGCAGGAGACCCACCAATCGACAGCGGCAGCGACTGAGACGCCTACAGAGATGCTGACAGAGGCTGGGACGCCGACTGAGGCAGATAGGGGTTGATATAGGCATAGAGAAGGCAGCAGACCCCCCCCCAATCGACAGCGGCAGCGACTGAGACGCCTACAGAGGAGCTGACAGAGGCTGCGACGCCGACTGAGGCAGATAGGGGTAGATATAGGCATAGAGAAGGAAGCAGACCCCCCAATCGACAGCGGCAGCGACTGAGACGCCTACAGAGAAGCTGACAGAGGCTGCGACGCCGACTGAGACGCTGACTGAGGCAGATAGGGGTAGATATAGGCGTAGAAAAGGCAGCAGACCCCTACCAATCGACAGCGGCAGCAACTGATATGCCTACAGAGACGCTCACAGAGGCTGCGACGCCAACTGAGGCGACGACTGAGGCAGAGAGGAGTAGATATAGGCATAGAGAAGGCAGCAGACCCCCCCCCCAATCGACAGCGGCAGCGACTGAGACGCCTACAGAGGCGCTGACAGAGGCTGCGACGCCGACTGACGCAGATAGGGGTAGATATAGGCATAGGGAAGGAAGCAGACCCCCCAATCGAGAGCGCCACGACTGAGACGACTACAGAGACGCTGACAGAGGCTGAAACGCCGACTGAGGCAGATAGGGGTAGATATAGGCATAGAGAAGGCACTAGGCCCCCCAATCGACAGCGGCAGCGACTGAGACGCCGACAGAGACGCTGATAGAGGCTGCGACGCCGACTGAGGCGACGACTGAGGCAGATAGGGGTAGATATAGGCATAGAGAAGGCAGGAGACCCACCAATCGACAGCGGCAGCGACTGAGACGCCTACAGAGATGCTGACAGAGGCTGGGACGCCGACTGAGGCAAATAGAGGTAGATATAGGCATAGAGAAGGCAGCAGACCCCCCCCCCAATCGACAGCGGCAGCGACTGAGACGCCTACAGAGGAGCTGACAGAGGCTGCGACGCCGACTGAGGCAGATAGGGGTAGATATAGGCATAGAGAAGGAAGCAGACCCCCCAATCGACAGCGGCAGCGACTGAGACGCCTACAGAGAAGCTGACAGAGGCTGCGACGCCGACTGAGACGCTGACTGAGGCAGATAGGGGTAGATATAGGCGTAGAAAAGGCAGCAGACCGCTACCAATCGACAGCGGCAGCAACTGATATGCCTACAGAGACGCTCACAGAGGCTGCGACGCCAACTGAGGCGACGACTGAGGCAGAGAGGAGTAGATATAGGCATAGAGAAGGCAGCAGACCCCCCCCCCCCCCCCCAATCGACAGCGGCAGCGACTGAGACGCCTACAGAGGCGCTGACAGAGGCTGCGACGCCGACTGACGCAGATAGGGGTAGATATAGGCATAGAGAAGGAAGCAGACCCCCCAATCGAGAGCGCCACGACTGAGACGACTACAGAGGCTGAAACGCCGACTGAGGCAGATAGGGGTAGATATAGGCATAGAGAAGGCACTAGGCCCCCCAATCGACAGCGGCAGCGACTGGGACGCCTACAGAGATGCTGACAGAGGCTGCGACGCCGACTGAGACGCAGACTTAGGCAGATAGGGGTAGACATATGCATAGAGAAGGCAGCAGACACCCCAATCCACAGCGGCAACGACTGAGACGCCTTCAGAGACGCTGACAGAGGCTGCGACGCCGACTGAGACGACGACTGACGCAGATAGGGGTAGATATAGGCATTGAGAGGGCAGCAGACCCCCCAATCGATAGAGCAGCGATTGAGACGCCTGCAGAGACGCTGACAGAGGCTGCGACGCCGACTGAGACGCCGACTGAGGCAGACAGGAGTAGATATAGGCATCGAGAAGGCAGCTGACACCACAATCGACAGCGGCAGCGACTGAGACGCCTACAGACACGCTGACAGAGGCTGCGACGCCGACTGAGGCAGATAGGGGTATATATAGGCATAGACAACGCAGCAGACGCCCCAATCGACAGCGGCAGCAACTGAGACGCCTAAACAGACGCTAACAGAGGCTGCGACGCCGACTGAGACGCAGACTGAGGCAGATAGTGGTAGATATAAGCATTGAGAAGGCAGCAGACCTCCCAAATCGACAGCTGGAGCTACTGAGACGCCACCAGAGATGCTGACCGCGGCTGGGACGCCCACTGAGACGCCGACTGAGGCAGATTGGGGTAGATATAGGCATAGAGAAGGCAGCAGAGCCCCCAATCGACAGCGGCAGCGACTGAGACGCCTACAGAGACGCTGACAGAAGCTGCGACGCCGACTGAGCCAGATAGGGGTAGATATAGGTATAGAGGAGGCAGCAGACCCCACAATCGACAGCGGCAGCGACTGAGACGCCGACAGAGACGCTGATAGAGGCTGCGACGCCGACTGAGGCGACGACTGAGGCAGATAGGGGTAGATATAGGCATAGAGAAGGCAGCAGACCCACCAATCGACAGCGGCAGCGACTGAGACGCCTACAGAGATGCTGACAGAGGCTGGGACGCCGACTGAGGCAAATAGAGGTAGATATAGGCATAGAGAAGGCAGCAGACCCCCCCCCAATCGACAGCGGCAGCGACTGAGACGCCTACAGAGGAGCTGACAGAGGCTGCGACGCCGACTGAGGCAGATAGGGGTAGATATAGGCATAGAGAAGGAAGCAGACCCCCCAATCGACAGCGGCAGCGACTGAGACGCCTACAGAGAAGCTGACAGAGGCTGCGACGCCGACTGAGACGCTGACTGAGGCAGATAGGGGTAGATATAGGCGTAGAAAAGGCAGCAGACCCCTACCAATCGACAGCGGCAGCAACTGATATGCCTACAGAGACGCTCACAGAGGCTGCGACGCCAACTGAGGCGACGACTGAGGCAGAGAGGAGTAGATATAGGCATAGAGAAGGCAGCAGACCCCCCCCCCCAATCGACAGCGGCAGCGACTGAGACGCCTACAGAGGCGCTGACAGAGGCTGCGACGCCGACTGACGCAGATAGGGGTAGATATAGGCATAGGGAAGGAAGCAGACCCCCCAATCGAGAGCGCCACGACTGAGACGACTACAGAGACGCTGACAGAGGCTGAAACGCCGACTGAGGCAGATAGGGGTAGATATAGGCATAGAGAAGGCACTAGGCCCCCCAATCGACAGCGGCAGCGACTGAGACGCCGACAGAGACGCTGATAGAGGCTGCGACGCCGACTGAGGCGACGACTGAGGCAGATAGGGGTAGATATAGGCATAGAGAAGGCAGGAGACCCCCCAATCGACAGCGGCAGCGACTGAGACGCCTACAGAGATGCTGACAGAGGCTGGGACGCCGACTGAGGCAAATAGAGGTAGATATAGGCATAGAGAAGGCAGCAGACCCCCCCCCAATCGACAGCGGCAGCGACTGAGACGCCTACAGAGGAGCTGACAGAGGCTGCGACGCCGACTGAGGCAGATAGGGGTAGATATAGGCATAGAGAAGGAAGCAGACCCCCCAATCGACAGCGGCAGCGACTGAGACGCCTACAGAGAAGCTGACAGAGGCTGCGACGCCGACTGAGACGCTGACTGAGGCAGATAGGGGTAGATATAGGCGTAGAAAAGGCAGCAGACCGCTACCAATCGACAGCGGCAGCAACTGATATGCCTACAGAGACGCTCACAGAGGCTGCGACGCCAACTGAGGCGACGACTGAGGCAGAGAGGAGTAGATATAGGCATAGAGAAGGCAGCAGACCCCCCCCCCCCCCCCAATCGACAGCGGCAGCGACTGAGACGCCTACAGAGGCGCTGACAGAGGCTGCGACGCCGACTGACGCAGATAGGGGTAGATATAGGCATAGAGAAGGAAGCAGACCCCCCAATCGAGAGCGCCACGACTGAGACGACTACAGAGACGCTGACAGAGGCTGAAACGCCGACTGAGGCAGATAGGGGTAGATATAGGCATAGAGAAGGCACTAGGCCCCCCAATCGACAGCGGCAGCGACTGAGACGCCTACAGAGACGCTGACAGAGGCTGGAACGCCGACTGAGACGCCGACTGCGGCAGATAGGGGTAGATATAGGCATAGAAAAGGCAGCAGACCCCCACCAATCGACAGCGGCAGCAACTGATATGCCTACAGAGACGCTGACAGAGGCTGCGACGCCAACTGAGAAGTCGACTAACGCAGATAGGGATAGATATAGGCATAGAGAAGGAAGCAGATCCCCCAATCGAGAGCGGCAGGACTGAGACGCCTATAGAGACGCTGACAGAGGCTGCGACGCCAACTGAGAAGTCGACTAACGCAGATAGGGATAGATATAGGCATAGAGAAGGAAGCAGACCCCCCATTCTTCAGCGGCAGCGACTGAGACGCCTACAGCGGCGCTGACAGAAGCTGCGATGCCGACTGAGACGCCGACTGAGGCAGATAGGGGTAGATATAGGCATAGAAAAGGCAGCAGACCCCCACCAATCGACAGCGGCAGCAACTGATATGCCTACAGAGACGCTGACAGAGGCTGCGACGCCGACTGAGGCAGGTGGGGGTAAATATAGGCATAGATAAGGCAGCAGACCCCTACCAATCAACGGGGCCGAGACTGAGACGCCTACAGAGACGCTGACAGAGGCTGCGACGCCGACTGAGAAGTCGATTGAAGCAGATAGGGGTAGATATAGGCATAGAGAAGGAAGCAGACCTCCCAATCGGCAGCGGCAGCGACTGAGACGCCTACAGCGGCGCTGACAGAAGCTGCGATGCCGACTGAGACGCCGACTGAGGCAGATAGGGGTAGATATAGGCATAGAAAAGGCAGCAGACCCCCACCAATCGACAGCGGCAGCAACTGATATGCCTACAGAGACGCTGACAGAGGCTGCGACGCCAACTGAGAAGTCGACTAACGCAGATAGGGATAGATATAGGCATAGAGAAGGAAGCAGATCCCCCAATCGAGAGCGGCAGGACTGAGACGCCTACAGAGTCGCTGACAGAGGCTGGGACGCCGACTGAAGCAGATAGGGGTAGATATAGGCATAGAGAAGGCAGCAGACCCCCCAATCGACAGCGTCAGCGACTGAGACTCCTACAGATACGCTGACAGAAGCTGCGACGCCGACTGAGACGCCGACTGAGCCAGATAATGGTAGATATAGGTATAGAGAAGGCAGCAGACGCCACAATCGACAGCGGCAGCGACTGAGACACCTACAGAGACGCTGACAGAGGCTGCGACGCCGACTGAGACGCCGACTGAGGCAGACAGGAGTAGATATAGGCATAGAGAAGGCAGCTGACACCACAATCGACAGCGGCAGCGACTGAGACGCCTACAGACACGCTGACAGAGGGTGCGACGCCGACTGAGGCAGATAGGGGTATATATAGGCATAGACAACGCAGCAGACGCCCCAATCGACAGAGGCAGCAACTGAGACGCCTAAAAGGACGCTAACAGAGGCTGCGACGCCGACTGAGACGCAGACTGAGGCAGATAGTGGTAGATATAAGCATTGAGAAGGCAGCAGACCTCCCAAATCGACAGCTGGAGCTACTGAGACGCCACCAGAGATGCTGACCGCGGCTGGGACGCCCACTGAGACGCCGACTAAGGCAGATTGGGGTAGATATAGGCATAGAGAAGGCAGCAGAGCCCCCAATCGACAGCGTCAGCGACGGAGACTCCTACAGAGACGCTGACAGAAGCTGCGACGCCGACTGAGCCAGATAGGGGTAGATATAGGTATAGAGGAGGCAGCAGACCCCACAATCGACAGCGGCAGCGACTGAGACGCCGACAGAGACGCTGATAGAGGCTGCGACGCCGACTGAGGCGACGACTGAGGCAGATAGGGGTAGATATAGGCATAGAGAAGGCAGGAGACCCACCAATCGACAGCGGCAGCGACTGAGACGCCTACAGAGATGCTGACAGAGGCTGGGACGCCGACTGAGGCAAATAGAGGTAGATATAGGCATAGAGAAGGCAGCAGACCCCCCCCCAATCGACAGCGGCAGCGACTGAGACGCCTACAGAGGAGCTGACAGAGGCTGCGACGCCGACTGAGGCAGATAGGGGTAGATATAGGCATAGAGAAGGAAGCAGACCCCCCAATCGACAGCGGCAGCGACTGAGACGCCTACAGAGAAGCTGACAGAGGCTGCGACGCCGACTGAGACGCTGACTGAGGCAGATAGGGGTAGATATAGGCGTAGAAAAGGCAGCAGACCCCTACCAATCGACAGCGGCAGCAACTGATATGCCTACAGAGACGCTCACAGAGGCTGCGACGCCAACTGAGGCGACGACTGAGGCAGAGAGGAGTAGATATAGGCATAGAGAAGGCAGCAGACCCCCCCCAATCGACAGCGGCAGCGACTGAGACGCCTACAGAGGCGCTGACAGAGGCTGCGACGCCGACTGACGCAGATAGGGGTAGATATAGGCATAGAGAAGGAAGCAGACCCCCCAATCGAGAGCGCCACGACTGAGACGACTACAGAGACGCTGACAGAGGCTGAAACGCCGACTGAGGCAGATAGGGGTAGATATAGGCATAGAGAAGGCACTAGGCCCCCCAATCGACAGCGGCAGCGACTGAGACGCCTACAGAGACGCTGACAGAGGCTGGAACGCCGACTGAGACGCCGACTGCGGCAGACAGGGGTAGATATAGGCATAGAGAAGGCAGCAGACACCCCAATCCATAGCGGCAACGACTGAGACGCCTACAGAGACGCTGACAGAGGCTGCGACGCTGACTGAGACGCAGACTGAGGCAGATAGGGGTAGACATATGCATAGAGAAGGCAGCAGACCTCCCCAATCGATAGCTGCAGCGACTGAGACGCCAACAGAGACTCTGACAGAGGCTGGAACGCCGACTGAGACGCCAACTGAGGCAGATAGGGGTAGATATAGGCATAGAGAAGGCAGCAGACCCCACAATCGACAGCGGCAGCGACTGGGACGCCTACAGAGATGCTGACAGAGGCTGCGACGCCGACTGAGACGCAGACTTAGGCAGATAGGGGTAGACATATCCATAGAGACGGCAGCAGACCTCCCCAATCGACAGCTGCAGCGACTGAGACGCCAACAGAAACGCTGACAGAGGCTGGAACGCCGACTGAGACGCCGACTGCGGCAGATAGGGGTAGGTATAGGCATAGAGAAGGCAGCAGACACCCCAATCCACAGCGGCAACGACTGAGACGCCTTCAGAGACGCTGACAGAGGCTGCGACGCCGACTGAGACGACGACTGACGCAGATAGGGGTAGATATAGGCATTGAGAGGGCAGCAGACCCCCCAATCGATAGAGCAGCGATTGAGACGCCTGCAGAGACGCTGACAGAGGCTGCGACACCGTCTGAGACGCCAACTGAGGCAGATAGGGGTAGATATAGGCATAGAGAAGGCAGCAGACCCCCCCAATCGACAGCGTCAGCGACTGAGACTCCTACAGATACGCTGACAGAAGCTGCGACGCCGACTGAGACGCCGACTGAGCCAGATAATGGTAGATATAGGTATAGAGAAGGCAGCAGACGCCACAATCGACAGCGGCAGCGACTGAGACACCTACAGAGACGCTGACAGAGGCTGCGACGCCGACTGAGACGCCGACTGAGGCAGACAGGAGTAGATATAGGCATAGAGAAGGCAGCTGACACCACAATCGACAGCGGCAGCGACTGAGACGCCTACAGACACGCTGACAGAGGCTGCGACGCCGACTGAGGCAGATAGGGGTATATATAGGCATAGACAACGCAGCAGACGCCCCAATCGACAGCGGCAGCAACTGAGACGCCTAAACAGACGCTAACAGAGGCTGCGACGCCGACTGAGACGCAGACTGAGGCAGATAGTGGTAGATATAAGCATTGAGAAGGCAGCAGACCTCCCAAATCGACAGCTGGAGCTACTGAGACGCCACCAGAGATGCTGACCGCGGCTGGGACGCCCACTGAGACGCCGACTGAGGCAGATTGGGGTAGATATAGGCATAGAGAAGGCAGCAGAGCCCCCAATCGACAGCGTCAGCGACGGAGACTCCTACAGAGACGCTGACAGAAGCTGCGACGCCGACTGAGCCAGATAGGGGTAGATATAGGTATAGAGGAGGCAGCAGACCCCACAATCGACAGCGGCAGCGACTGAGACGCCGACAGAGACGCTGATAGAGGCTGCGACGCCGACTGAGGGGACGACTGAGGCAGATAGGGGTAGATATAGGCATAGAGAAGGCAGGAGACCCACCAATCGACAGCGGCAGCGACTGAGACGCCTACAGAGATGCTGACAGAGGCTGGGACGCCTACTGAGGCAAATAGAGGTAGATATAGGCATAGAGAAGGCAGCAGACCCCCCCCAATCGACAGCGGCAGCGACTGAGACGCCTACAGAGACGCTGATAGAGGCTGCGACGCCGACTGAGGCGACGGCTGAGGCAGATAGGGGTAGATATAGGCATAGAGAAGGCAGGAGACCCCCCAATCGACAGCGGCAGCGACTGAGACGCCTACAGAGAAGCTGACAGAGGCTGCGACGCCGACTGAGACGCTGACTGAGGCAGATAGGGGTAGATATAGGCGTAGAAAAGGCAGCAGACCCCTACCAATCGACAGCGGCAGCAACTGATATGCCTACAGAGACGCTCACAGAGGCTGCGACGCCAACTGAGGCGACGACTGAGGCAGAGAGGAGTAGATATAGGCATAGAGAAGGCAGCAGACCCCCCCCCCCAATCGACAGCGGCAGCGACTGAGACGCCTACAGAGGCGCTGACAGAGGCTGCGACGCCGACTGACGCAGATAGGGGTAGATATAGGCATAGAGAAGGAAGCAGACCCCCCAATCGAGAGCGCCACGACTGAGACGACTACAGAGACGCTGACAGAGGCTGAAACGCCGACTGAGGCAGATAGGGGTAGATATAGGCATAGAGAAGGTACTAGGCCCCCCAATCGACAGCGGCAGCGACTGAGACGCCTACAGAGACGCTGACAGAGGCTGGAACGCCGACTGAGACGCCGACTGCGGCAGACAGGGGTAGATATAGGCATAGAGAAGGCAGCAGACACCCCAATCCACAGCGGCAACGACTGAGACGCCTACAGAGACGCTGACAGAGGCTGCGACGCTGACTGAGACGCAGACTGAGGCATATAGGGGTAGACATATGCATAGAGAAGGCAGCAGACCTCCCCAATCGATAGCTGCAGCGACTGAGACGCCAACAGAGACTCTGACAGAGGCTGGAACGCCGACTGAGACGCCAACTGAGGCAGATAGGGGTAGATATAGGCATAGAGAAGGCAGCAGACCCCACAATCGACAGCGGCAGCGACTGGGACGCCTACAGAGATGCTGACAGAGGCTGCGACGCCGACTGAGACGCAGACTTAGGCAGATAGGGGTAGACATATGCATAGAGACGGCAGCAGACCTCCCCAATCGACAGCTGCAGCGACTGAGACGCCAACAGAAACGCTGACAGAGGCTGGAACGCCGACTGAGACGCCGACTGCGGCAGATAGGGGTAGGTATAGGCATAGAGAAGGCAGCAGACACCCCAATCCACAGCGGCAACGACTGAGACGCCTTCAGAGACGCTGACAGAGGCTGCGACGCCGACTGAGGCAGATGGGTGTAAATATAGGCATAGAGAAGGCAGCAGACCCCTACCAATCAAGGGGGCGAGACTGAGACGCCTACAGAGACGCTGAAAGAGGCTGCGACGCCGACTGAGGCGACGACTGAGGCAGATAGGGGCAGATATAGGCATAGAGAAAGCAGGAGACCCCCCAATCGACAGCGCCAGCGACTGAGACGCCTACAGAGACGCTGACAGACGCTTCGACGCCGACTGAGGCAGATTGAGGTAGATATAGGCATAGAGAAGGCAGGAGACCCCCCAATCGACAGCGGCAGCGACTGAGACGCCTACAGAGAGGCTTACAGAGCCTGCGACGCCGACTGAGGCAGATAGGGGTAGATATAGGCATAGAGAAGGCAGCAGACCCCACAATGGATAGCGGCAGTGATTGAGACGCCTACAGAGACGCTGACAGAGGCTGCGACGCCGACTGAGACGCCAACTGAGGCAGATAGGGGTAGATATAGGCATAGAGAAGGCAGCAGACCCCCAAACGACAGCAGCAGCGACTGAGACGCCTACAGAGACGCTGACAGAGTCTGGGACGCCGACTGAGGCAAATAGAGGCAGATATAGGCATAGAGAAGGCAACAGACCCCCCCAATCGACAGCGGCAGTGACTGAGACGCCTACAGAGACGCTGACAGACTCTGCGACGCCGACTGAGGCAGATAGGGGTAGATATAGGCATAGAGAAGGAAGCAGATCCCCCAATCGACAGCGGCAGCAACTGATATGCCAACAGAGACGCTGACAGAGGCTGCGACCCCGACTAAGACGCCGACTGAGGCAGATAGGGAAGGCAGCAGACCCCCCAATCGACCGCGGTACCGACTGAGACGCCTACAGAGAAGCTGACAGTGGCTGCGACGCCGACTGATGCAGATAGGGAAGGCAGCAGACCCCCCAATCGACAGCGGCAGCGACTGAGACGCCTACAGGGACGCTGACAGAGGCTGCGACGCCGACTAAGACGCCGACTGAGGCAGATAGGGGTAGATATAGGCGTAGAAAAGGCAGCAGACCCCTACCAATGGACAGCGACAGCAACTGATATGCCTACAGAGATGCTCATAGAGGCTGCGACGCCAACTGAGAAGTCGACTGACGCAGATTGGGGTAGATATAGGCATAGAGAAGGCAGTAGACCCCCCAATCGACAGCGGCAGCGACTGAGACGCCTACAGAGACCCTGACAGGGGCTGCGACGCCGACTGAGGCGACGACTGAGGCAGAGAGGAGTAGATATAGGCATAGAGAAGGCAGCAGACCTCCCCAATCGACAGCTGCAGCGACTGAGACGCCAACAGAGACGCTATTTGAGGCTGGAACGCCGACTGAGACGCCGACTGCGGCAGATAGGGGTAGATATAGGCATAGAAAAGGCAGCAGACCCATACCAATCGACAGCGGCAGCAACTGATATGCCTACAGAGACGCTGACAGAGGCTGCGACGCCAACTGAGAAGTCGACTAACGCAGATAGGGATAGATATAGGCATAGAGAAGGAAGCAGATCCCCCAATCGAGAGCGGCAGGACTGAGACGCCTACAAAGACGCTGACAGAGGCTGCGACGCCAACTGAGAAGTCGACTAACGCAGATAGGGATAGATATAGGCATAGAGAAGGAAGCAGACCCCCCATTCGGCAGCGGCAGCGACTGAGACGCCTACAGCGGCGCTGACAGAAGCTGCGATGCCGACTGAGACGCCGACTGAGGCAGATAGGGGTAGATATAGGCATAGAAAAGGCAGCAGACCCCCACCAATCGACAGCGGCAGCAACTGATATGCCTACAGAGACGCTGACAGACGCTGCGACGCCGACTGAGGCAGATGGGGGTAAATATAGGCATAGATAAGGCAGCAGACCCCTACCAATCAACGGGGCCGAGACTGAGACGCCTACAGAGACGCTGACAGAGGCTGCGACGCCGACTGAGAAGTCGATTGAAGCAGATAGGGGTAGATATAGGCATAGAGAAGGAAGCAGACCTCCCAATCGGCAGCGGCAGCGACTGAGACGCCTACAGCGGCGCTGACAGAAGCTGCGATGCCGACTGAGACGCCGACTGAGGCAGATAGGGGTAGATATAGGCATAGAAAAGGCAGCAGACCCCCACCAATCGACAGCGGCAGCAACTGATATGCCTACAGAGACGCTGACAGAGGCTGCGACGCCAACTGAGAAGTCGACTAACGCAGATAGGGATAGATATAGGCATAGAGAAGGAAGCAGATCCCCCAATCGAGAGCGGCAGGACTGAGACGCCTACAGAGTCGCTGACAGAGGCTGGGACGCCGACTGAAGCAGATATGGGTAGATATAGGCATAGAGAAGGCAGCAGACCCCCCCAATCGACAGCGGCAGCGACTGAGACGCCTACAGAGACGCTGAAAGAGGCTGCGACGCCGACTGAGGCAGATAGGGGTAGATATAGGCATAGAGAAGGCAGGAGACCCCCCAATCGACTGCGGCAGCGACTGAGACGCCTACAGAGACGCTGACAGAGGCTGCGACGCCGACTGAGGCAGATTGGGGTAGATATAGGCATAGAGAAGGCAGGAGACCCCCCAATCGACAGCGGCAGCGACTGAGACGCCTACAGAGACGCTTACAGAGCCTGCGACGCCGACTGAAGCAGATAGGGGTAGATATAGGCATAGAGAAGGCAGCAGACCCCACAATCGACAGCGGCAGTGATTGAGACGCCTACAGAGACGCTGACAGAGGCTGCGACGCCGACTGAGACGCCAACTGAGGCAGATAGGGGTAGATATAGGCATAGAGAGGGCAGCAGACCCCCAAACGACAGCGGCAGCGACTGAGACGCCTACAGAGACGCTGACAGAGTCTGGGACGCCGACTGAGGCAAATAGAGGCAGATATAGGCATAGAGGATGCAACAGACCCCCCAATCGACAGCGGCAGAGACTGAGACGCCTACAGAGACACTGACAGACTCTGCGATGCCGACTGAGGCAGATAGGGGTAGATATAGGCATAGAGAAGGGAGCAGATCCCCCAATCGACAGCGGCAGCAACTGATATGCCAACAGAGACGCTGACAGAGGCTGCGACGCCGACTGATGCAGATAGGGAAGGCAGCAGGCCCCCCATTCGACAGCGGCAGCGACTGAGACGCCTACAGGGACGCTGAAAGAGGCTGCGACGCCGACTAAGACGCCGACTGAGGCAGATAGGGGTAGATATAGGCGTAGAGAAGGCAGCAGACCCCCCCCCCCAATCGACAGCGGCACGACTGAGACGCCTACAGAGACGCTGAAAGAGGCTGCGACGCCGACTAAGACGCCGACTGAGGCAGATAGGGAAGGCAGCAGACCCTCCAATCGACCGCGGTACCGACTGAGACGCCTACAGAGAAGCTGACAGTGGCTGCGACGCCGACTGATGCAGATAGGGAAGGCAGCAGGCCCCCCATTCGACAGCGGCAGCGACTGAGACGCCTACAGGGACGCTGAAAGAGGCTGCGACGCCGACTAAGACGCCGACTGAGGCAGATAGGGGTAGATATAGGCGTAGAAAAGGCAGCAGACCCCTACCAATGGACAGCGGCAGCAACTGATATGCCTACAGAGACGCTCACAGAGGCTGCGACGCCAACTGAGAAGTCGACTGACGCAGATTGGGGTAGATATAGGCATAGAGAAGGCAGCAGACCCCCCCCCCCAATCGACAGCGGCACGACTGAGACGCCTACAGAGACGCTGACAGAAGCTGAAACGCCGACTGAGGCAGATAGGGGTAGATATAGGCATAGAGAAGGCAGTAGACCCCCCAATCGACAGCGGCAGCGACTGAGACGCCTACAGAGACCCTGACAGGGGCTGCGACGCCGACTGAGGCGACGACTGAGGCAGAGAGGAGTAGATATAGGCATAGCGAAGGCAGCAGACCTCCCCAATCGACAGCTGCAGCGACTGAGACGCCAACAGAGACGCTAATTGAGGCTGGAACGCCGACTGAGACGCCGACTGCGGCAGACAGGGGTAGATATAGGCATAGAGAAGGCAGCAGACCCCCACCAATCGACAGCGGCAGCAACTGATATGCCTACAGAGACGCTGACAGAGGCTGCGACGCCAACTGAGAAGTCGACTAATGCAGATAGGGATAGATATAGGCATAGAGAAGGAAGCAGACCCCCCAATCGAGAGCGGCACGACTGAGACGCCTACAGAGTCGCTGACAGAGGCTGGGACGCCGACTGCGGCAGATGGGGGTAAATATAGGCATAGAGAAGGCAGCAGACCCCTACCAATCAACGGGGCCGAGACTGAGACGCCTACAGAGACGCTGACAGAGGCTGCGACGCCGACTGAGAAGTCGATTGAAGCAGATAGAGGTAGATATAGGCATAGAGAAGGAAGCAGACCTCCCAATCGGCAGCGGCAGCGACTGAGACGCCTACAGCGGCGCTGACAGAAGCTGCGATGCCGACTGAGACGCGGACTGAGGCAGATAGGGGTAGATATAGGCATAGAAAAGGCAGCAGACCCCCACCAATCGACAGCGGCAGCAACTGATATGCCTACAGAGACGCTGACAGAGGCTGCGACGCCAACTGAGAAGTCGACTAACGCAGATAGGGATAGATATAGGCATAGAGAAGGAAGCAGATCCCCCAATCGAGAGCGGCAGGACTGAGACGACTACAGAGTCGCTGACAGAGGCTGGGACGCCGACTGAAGCAGATATGGGTAGATATGGGCAAAGAGAAGGCAGCAGACCCCCCCCAATCGACAGCGGCAGCGACTGAGACGCCTACAGAGACGCTGAAAGAGGCTGCGACGCCGACTGAGGCAGATAGGGGTAGATATAGGCATAGAGAAGGCAGGAGACCCACCAATCGACAGCGGCAGCGACTGAGACGCCTACAGAGACGCTGACAGAGGCTGCGACGCCGACTGAGGTAGATTGGGGTAGATATAGGCATAGAGAAGGCAGGAGACCCCCCAATCGACAGCGGCAGCGACTGAGACGCCTACAGAGACGCTTACAGAGACTGCGACGCCGACTGAGGCAGATAGGGGTAGATATAGGCATAGAGAAGGCAGCAGACCCCACAATCGACAGCGGCAGTGATTGAGACGCCTACAGAGACGCTGACAGAGGCTGCGACGCCGACTGAGACGCCTACTGAGGCAGATAGGGGTAGATATAGGCATAGAGAAGGCAGCAGACCCCCAAACGACAGCGGCAGCGACTGAGACGCCTACAGAGACGCTGACAGAGTCTGGGACGCCGACTGAGGCAAATAGAGGCAGATATAGGCATAGAGAAGGCAACAGACCCCCCAATCGACAGCGGCAGTGACTGAGACGCCTACAGAGACGCTGACAGGCTCTGCGACGCCGACTGAGGCAGATAGGGGTAGACATAGGCATAGAGAAGGAAGCAGACCCCCCAATCGACAGCGGCAGCAACTGATATACCAACAGAGACGCTGACAGAGGCTGCGACCCCGACTAAGACGCCAACTGAGGCAGATAGGGAAGGCAGCAGACCCCCCAATCGACCGCGGTACCGACTGAGACGCCTACAGAGAAACTGACAGTGGCTGCGACGCCGACTGATGCAGATAGGGAAGGCAGCAGACCCCCCAATCGACAGCGGCAGCGACTGAGACGCTGCGACGCCGACTGAGACGCTGACTGTGGCAGATAGGTGCAGATATAGGCATAGAGAAGGCAGCAGACCCCCCATTCGACAGCGGCAGCGACTGAAACGCCTACAGGGACGCTGACAGAGGCTGCGACGCCGTTTAAGACGCCGACTGAGGCAGATAGGGGTAGATATAGTCGTAGAAAAGGCAGCAGACCCCTACCAATGGACAGCGGCAGCAACTGATATGCCTACAGAGACGCTCACAGAGGCTGCGACGCCAACTGAGAAGTCGACTGACGCAGATTGGGGTAGATATAAGCATAGAGAAGGAAGCAGACCCCCCCAATCGACAGCGGCACGACTAAGACGCCTACAGAGACGCTGACAGAAGCTGAAACGCCGACTGAGGCAGATAGAGGTAGATATAGGCATAGAGAAGGCAGTAGACCCCCCAATCGACAGCGGCAGCGACTGAGACGCCTACAGAGACCCTGACAGGGGCTGCGACGCCGACTGAGGCGACGACTGAGGCAGAGAGGAGTAGATATAGGCATAGAGAAGGCAGCAGACCTCCCCAATCGACAGCTGCAGCGACTGAGACGCCAACAGAGACGCTAATTGAGGCTGGAACGCCGACTGAGACGCCGACTGCGGCAGACAGGGGTAGATATAGGCATAGAGAAGGCAGCAGACCCCACCAATCGACAGCGGCAGCAACTGATATGCCTACAGAGACGCTGACAGAGGCTGCGACGCCGACTGAGACGCCGACTGAGGCAGATAGGGGTAGATATAGGCATAGAGAAGGCAAAAGACCCCCCAATCGACAGCGGCAGCGTCTGAGACGCCTACAGAGGGGCTAACAGAGGCTGCGACACCGACTGAGACGCCAACTGAGACAGATAGGGGTAGATATAGGCATAGAGAAGGCAGCAGACCCCCCCAATCGACAGCGGCAGCGACTGAGACGCCTGCAATGATGCTGACTAAGGCTGCGACGCCGACTGAGGCAGATAGGGGTAGATATAGGCATCGAGAAAGCAACAGACCCCCCAATCGACAGCGGCAATGACTGAGACGCCTACAGAGACGCTGACAGAGGCTGCGACGCCGACTATGGCAGATAGCTGCAGATATAGGCAAAGAGAAGACAGCTTACGCCCCAATCGACAGCGGCAGTGACTGAGACGCCTACAGAGACGCTGACAGAGACTGCGACGCCGACTGTGGCAGATAGGAGTAGATATAGGCATAGAGAAGGCAGCAGACCCCACAATCGACAGCGGCAGCGACTGAGACGCCTACAGAGACGCTGACAGAGGCTGCGACGCCGACTGAGGCAGATAGGGGTAGATATAGGCATAGAGAATGCAGCAGACCCCACAATCGACAGCGGCAGCGACTGAGACGCCTACAGAGACGCTGACAGTGGCTGCGACGCCGACTGAGGCAGATAGGTGTAGAAATAGGCATAGAGAAGGCAGCAGACCCCCCAATCGATAGCGCAGCGATTGAGACGCTGACACAGGCTGCGACGCCGACTGAGACGCCGACTGAGGCAGATAGGGGTAGATATAGGCATAGAGAAGGCACCAGACCCCCCAACCGACAGCGGCAAAGACTGAGACGCCTACAGAGACGCTGACAGAGGCTGCGACGCCGACTGAGGCAGATAGGGGTAGATATAGGCATATAGAAGGCAGCAGACCCCCCCAATCGACAGCAGCAAAAACTGAGACGCCTATAGAGACGCTGACAGAGGCTGCGACGCCGACTGAGACACCGACTGAGGCAGATAGGGGTAGATATAGATATAGAGAAGGCAGCAGACCTCCCAATCGACAGCGGCAGCGGCTGAGACGCCTACAGAGACGCTTACAGAGGCTGCGATGCCGACTGACGCAGATAGGGGTGGATATAGGCATAAAGAAGGCAGCAGGCCCCCCAATCGACAGCGGCAAAGAATGAGACGCCTACAGAGATGCTGACAGAGGCTGGGACGCCGCCTGAGGCAGATAGGGGTAGATATAGGCATAGAGAAGGCAGCAGACCCCCCAACCGACAGCGGAATTGACTGAGACGCCTACAGAGACGCTGACAGAGGCTGCGACGCCGAGTGAGGCAGATAGGGGTAGATATAGGCATAGAGACGGCAGCAGACCCCCAAATCGACAGCGGCAGCGACTGAGACGCTGCGACGCCGACTGAGACGCCGACTGTGACAGATAGGGGTCGATATAGGCATTGAGAGGGCAGCACACCCCCCAATCGTTAGAGCAGCGATTGAGACGCCTACAGAGACGCTGACAGAGGCTGCGACGCCGTCTGAGACGCCAACTGAGACAGATAGGGGTAGATATAGGCATAGAGAAGGCAGCAGACCCCCCAATCGACAGCGGCAGCGACTAAGACGCCTACAGTGACGCTGACAGACGCTGCGACCCCGACTGAGACGCCGACTGAGGCAGTTAGGGGTAGATATAGGCGTAGAGAAGGCAGCAGACCCCCCAATCGACAGCAGCAGCGACTGACACGCCTACAGAGAAGCTGACAGAGACTGCGACGCCGACTGAGACGCCGACTGTGGTAGATAGGTGCAGATATAGGCACAGAGAAGGCAGCAGACCCCTCATTCGACAGCGGCAGCGACTGAGACGCTTACAGAGACGCTGACAGAGGCTGCGACGCCGACTGAGACGACGACTGACGCAGATAGGGGTAGATATATGCATTGAGAGGGCAGCAGACCTCCCCAATCGACAGCTGTAGCGACTGAGACGCCAACAGAGACGCTGACCGCGGCTGGGACGCCCACTGAGACGCCGACTGAGGCAGATTGGGGTAGATATGGGCATAGAGAAGGCAGCAGAGCCCCCAATCAACAGCGGCATCGACTGATACTTCTACAGAGACACTGACAGAGGCTGGGACGCCGACTGATACGCCGACTGAGGTAGATAGGGGTAAATATAGGCATATAGAAGGCAGCAGACCCCCCCAATCGACAGCGTCAGCGACTGAGACGCCTACAGAGACGCTGATAGAGGCTGCGACGCCGACTGAGGCGACGACTGAGGCAGATAGGGGTAGATATAGGCATAGAGAAGGCAGGAGACCCACCAATCGACAGCGGCAGCGACTGACACGCCTACAGAGACGCTGACAGAGGCTGCGACGCCGACTGAGGCAGATAGGTGTAGATATAGGCATAGAGAAGGCAGTAGACCCCCCCAATCGATAGCGCAGCGATTGAGACGCTGACACAGGCTGCGACGCCGACTGAGACGCCGACTGAGGCAGATAGGGGTAGATATAGGCATAGAGAAAGCAGCAGACCCCCCAATCGACAGCGGCAGCGACTGAGACGCCTGCAATGATGCTGACTAAGGATGCGACGCCGACTGAGGCAGATAGGGGTAGATATAGGCATAGAGAAAGCAACAGACCTCCCAATCGACAGCGGCAATGACTGAGACGCCTACAGAGATGCTGACAGAGGCTGCGACGCCGACTATGGCAGATAGGTGCAGATATAGGCAAAGAGAAGGCAGCATACGCCCCAATCGACAGCGGCAGTGACTGAGACGCCTACAGAGACGCTGACAGAGACTGCGACGCCGACTGTGGCAGATAGGAGTAGATATAGGCATAGAGAAGGCAGCAGACTTCACAATCGACAGCGGCAGCGACTGAGACGCCTTCAGAGACGCTGACAGAGGCTGCGACGCCGACTGAGGCAGATAGGGGTAGATATAGGCATAGAGAATGCAGCAGACTCCACAATCGACAGCGGCAGCGACTGAGACGCCTACAGAGACGCTGACAGTGGCTGCGACGCCGACTGAGGCAGATAGGTGTAGAAATAGGCATAGAGAAGGCAGCAGACCCCCCAATCGATAGCGCAGCGATTGAGACGCTGACACAGGCTGCGACGCCGACTGAGACGCCGACTGAGGCAGATAGGGGTAGATATAGGCATAGAGAAGGCACCAGACCCCCCAACCGACAGCGGCAAAGACTGAGACGCCTACAGAGACGCTGACAGAGGCTGCGACGCCGACTGAGGCAGATAGGGGTAGATATAGGCATATAGAAGGCAGCAGACCCCCCCAATCGACAGCAGCAAAAACTGAGACGCCTATAGAGACGCTGACAGAGGCTGCGACGCCGACTGAGACACCGACTGAGGCAGATAGGGGTAGATATAGGTATAGAGAAGGCAGCAGACCTCCCAATCGACAGCGGCAGCGGCTGAGACGCCTACAGAGACGCTTACAGAGGCTGCGATGCCGACTGACGCAGATAGGGGTGGATATAGGCATATAGAAGGCAGCAGGCCCCCCAATCGACAGCGGCAAAGACTGAGACGCCTACAGAGATGCTGACAGAGGCTGGGACGCCGCCTGAGGCAGATAGGGGTAGATATAGGCATAGAGAAGGCAGCAGACCCCCCAACCGACAGCGGAATTGACTGAGACGCCTACAGAGACGCGGACAGAGGCTGCGACGCCGACTGAGGCAGATAGGGGTAGATATAGGCATAGAGACGGCAGAAGACCCCCAAATCGACAGCGGCAGCGACTGAGACGCTGCGACGCCGACTGAGACGCCGACTGTGGCAGATAGGGGTCGATATAGGCATTGAGAGGGCAGCACACCCCCCAATCGATAGAGCAGCGATTGAGACGCCTACAGAGACGCTGACAGAGGCTGCGACACCGTCTGAGATGCCAACTGAGACAGATAGGGGTAGATATAGGCATAGAGAAGGCAGCAGACCCCCCAATCGACAGCGGCAGCGACTGCGGCGCCTACAGTGACGCTGACAGACGCTGCGACCCCGACTGAGACGCCGACTGAGGCAGTTAGGGGTAGATATAGGCGTAGAGAAGGCAGCAGACCCCCCAATCGACAGCAGCAGCGACTGACACGCCTACAGAGAAGCTGACAGAGACTGCGACGCCGACTGAGACGCCGACTGTGGTAGATAGGTGCAGATATAGGCACAGAGAAGGCAGCAGACCCCCCATTCGACAGCGGCAGCGACTGAGACGCTTACAGAGACGCTGACAGAGGCTGCGACGCCGACTGAGACGACGACTGACGCAGATAGGGGTAGATATATGCATTGAGAGGGCAGCAGACCTCCCCAATCGACAGCTGTAGCGACTGAGACGCCAACAGAGACGCTGACCGCGGCTGGGACGCCCACTGAGACGCCGACTGAGGCAGATTGGGGTAGATATAAGCATAGAGAAGGCAGCAGAGCCCCCAATCAACAGCGGCATCGACTGATACTTCTACAGAGACACTGACAGAGGCTGGGACGCCGACTGATACGCCGACTGAGGTAGATAGGGGTAAATATAGGCATATAGAAGGCAGCAGACCCCCCAATCGACAGCGTCAGCGACTGAGACGCCTACAGAGACGCTGATAGAGGCTGCGACGCCGACTGAGGCGACGACTGAGGCAGATAGGGGTAGATATAGGCATAGAGAAGGCAGGAGACCCACCAATCGACAGCGGCAGCGACTGACACGCCTACAGAGACGCTGACAGAGGCTGGGACGCCGACTGAGGCAAATAGAGGTAGATATAGGAATAGAGAAGGCAGCAGACCCCCCCCCCCCCAATCGACAGCGGCAGCGACTGAGACGCCTACAGAGGCGCTGACAGAGGCTGCGACGCCGACTGAGGCAGATAGGGGTAGATATAGGCATAGAGAAGGAAGCAGACCCCCCAATCGACAGCACCAGCGACTGAGACGCCTACAGAGAAGCTGACAGAGGCTGCGACGCCGACTGAGACGCCGACTGAGACGCCGACTGAGGCAGATAGGGGTAGATATAGGCGTAGAAAAGGCAGCAGACCCCTACCAATCGACAGCGGCAGCAACTGATATGCCTACAGAGACGCTCACAGAGGCTGCGACGCCGACTGAGACGGCGACTGACGCAGATAGGGGTAGATATATGTACTGAGAGGGCAGCAGACCCCCAATCGATAGAGCAGCGATTGAGACGCCTACAGAGACGCTGACAGAGGCTGCGACGCCGTCTGAGACGACGACTGACGCAGATAGGGGTAGATATATGCATTGAGAGGGCAGCAGACCTCCCCAATCGACAGCTGTAGCGACTGAGACGCCAACAGAGACGCTGACCGCGGCTGGGACGCCCACTGAGACGCCGACTGATGCAAATTGGGGTAGATATAAGCATAGAGAAGGCAGCAGAGCCCCCAATCAACAGCGGCATCGACTGATACTTCTACAGAGACACTGACAGAGGCTGGGACGTCGACTGATACGCCGACTGAGGTAGATAGGGGTAAATATAGGCATAGAGAAGGCAGCAGACCCCCCAATCGACAGCGGCAGCGACTGAGACGCCTACAGAGACGCTGATAGAGGCTGCGACGCCGACTGAGGCGACGACTGAGGCAGATTGGGGTAGATATTGGCATAGAGAAGGCAGGAGACCCACCAATCGACAGCGGCAGCGACTGACACGCCTACAGAGACGCTGACAGAGGCTGGGGCGCCGACTGAGGCAAATAGAGGTAGATATAGGCATAGAGAAGGCAGCAGACCCTCCAAACGACAGCGGCAGCGACTGAGACGCCTACAGAGATGCTGACAGAGGCTGGGACGCCGACTGAGGCAAATAGAGGTAGATATTGGCATAGAGAAGGCAGCAGACCCCCCCCCCCCCCCCAATCGACAGCGGCAGCGACTGAGACGCCTACAGAGACGCTGACAGAGGCTGAAACGCCGACTGAGAAGTCGACTGACGCAGATAGGGGTAGATATAGGCATAGAGAAGGAAGCAGACCCCCCAATCGAGAGTGGCACGACTGAGACGCCTACAGAGACGCTGACAGAGGCTGAAACGCCGACTGAGGCAGATAGGGGTAGATATATGCATAGAGGAGGCAGCATCCCCCCAATCGACAGCGGCAGCGACTGAGACGCCTACAGACACGCTGACAGAGGCTGCGATGCCGACTGAGGCAGATAGGGGTAGATATAGGCATTGAGAAGGCAGCATCCCCCCAATCGACAGCGGCAGCGACTGAGACGCCTACAGACACGCTGACAGAGGCAGCGACGCCGACTGAGGCAGATAGGGGTATATGTAGGCATAGACAACGCAGCAGACGCCCCAATCGACAGCGGCAGCAACTGAGACGCCTAAACAGACGCTAACAGAGGCTGCGACGCTGACTGAGACGCAGACTGAGGCAGATAGTGGTAGATATAAGCATTGAGAAGGCAGCAGACCTCCCCAATCGACAGCTGTAGCTACTGAGACGCCACCAGAGACGCTGACCGCGGCTGGGACGCCCACTGAGACGCCGACTGAGGCAGATTGGGGTAGATATAGGCATAGAGAAGGCAGCAGAGCCCCCAATCGACAGCGTCAGCGACTGAGACTCCTACAGAGACGCTGACAGAAGCTGCGACGCCGACTGAGACGCCGACTGAGCCAGATAGGGGTAGATATAGGTATAGAGAAGGCAGCAGACCCCACAATCGACAGCGGCAGCGACTGAGACGCCGACAGAAACGCTGATAGAGGCTGCGACGCCGACTGAGGCGACGACTGAGGCAGATAGGGGTAGATATAGGCATTGAGAAGGCAGGAGACCCACCAATCGACAGCGGCAGCGACTGAGACGCCTACAGAGATGCTGACAGAGGCTGGGATGCCGACTGAGGCAAATAGAGGTAGATATAGGCATAGAGAAGGCAGCAGACCCCCCCCCCCCCCCAATCGACAGCGGCAGCGACTGAGACGCCTACAGAGGCGCTGACAGCGGCTGCGACGCCGACTGAGGCAGATAGGGGTAGATATAGGCATAGAGAAGGAAGCAGACCCCCCAATCGACAGCGGCAGCGACTGAGACGCCTACAGAGAAGCTGACAGAGGCTGCGACACCGACTGAGACGCTGACTGAGGCAGATAGGGGTAGATATAGGCGTAGAGAAGGCAGCAGACCCCTACCAATCGACAGCGGCAGCAACTGATATGCCTACAGAGACTTTCACAGAGGCTGCGACGCCAACTGAGAAGTCGACTGACGCAGATAGGGGTAGATATAGGCATAGAGAAGGAAGCAGACCCCCCCCAATCGAGAGCGGTACGACTGAGACACCTACAGAGACGCTGACAGAGGCTGAAACGCCGACTGAGGCAGATAGGGGTAGATATAGGCATAGAGAAGGCACTAGACCCCCCAATCGACAGCGGCAGCAACTGAGACGCCTAAACAGACGCTAACAGAGGCTGCGACGCTGACTGAGACGCAGACTGAGGCAGATAGTGGTAGATATAAGCATTGAGAAGGCAGCAGACCTCCCCAATCGACAGCTGTAGCTACTGAGACGCCATTAGAGACGCTGACCGCGGCTGGGACGCCCACTGAGACGCCGACTGAGGCAGATTGGGGTAGATATAGGCATAGAGAAGGCAGCAGAGCCCCCAATCGACAGCGTCAGCGACTGAGACTCCTACAGAGACGCTGACAGAAGCTGCGACGCCGACTGAGACGCCGACTGAGACGCCGACTGAGCCAGATAGGGGTAGATATAGGTATAGAGAAGGCAGCAGACCCCACAATCGACAGCGGCAGCGACTGAGACGCCGACAGAAACGCTGATAGAGGCTGGAACGCCGACTGAGACGCCGACTGCGGCAGACAGGGATATAGGCATACAGAAGGCACCAGACACCCCAATCCACAGCGGCAACGACTGAGACGCCTACAGAGACACTGACAGACGCTGCGACGCTGACTGAGACGCAGACTGTGGCAGATAGGGGTATATGCATAGAGGAGGCCGCAGACCCCACAATCGACAGCGGCAGCGACTGAGACGCCTACAGAGATGCTGACAGAGGCTGCGACGCCGACTGAGACGCAGACTGAGGCAGATAGGGGTAGACATATGCATAGAGTCGGCAGCAGACCTCCCCAATCGACAGCTGCAGCGACTGAGACGCCAACAGAGACGCTGACAGAGGCTGGAACGCCGACTGAGACGCCGACTGCGGCAGATAGGGGTAGGTATAGGCATAGAGAAGGAAGCAGACCCCTCCAATCGAGAGCGGCACGACTGAGACGCCTACAGAGACGCTGACAGAGGCTGAAAGGCCGACTGAGACGACGACTGACGCAGATAGGGGTAGATATAGGCATTGAGAGGGCAGCAGACCCCCCAATCGATAGAGCAGCGATTGAGACGCCTGCAGAGACGCTGACAGAGGCTGCGACGCCGTCTGAGACGCCAACTGAGGCAGATAGGGGTAGATATAGGCATAGAGAAGGCAGCAGACCCCCCCAATCGATAGCTGCAGCGACTGAGACGCCAACAGAGACGCTGACAGAGGCTGGAACGCCGACTGAGACGCCAACTGAGGCAGATAGGGGTAGATATAGTCATAGAGAAGGCAGTAGACCCCCCAATCGACAGCGGCAGCGACTGAGACGCCTACAATGATGCTGACTAAGGCTGCGACGCCGACTGAGGCAGATAGGGGTAGATATATGCATAGAGGAGGCAGCATATCCCCCAATCGACAGCGGCAGCCACAGAGACGCTGCGACGCCGACTGAGACGCCGACTGTGGTAGATAGGTGCAGATATAGGCATAGAGAAGGCAGCAGACCCCCCATGCGACAGCGGCAGCGACTGAGACGCCTACAGAGACGCTGACAGAGGCTGCGACGCCGACTGAGACGACGACTGACGCAGATAGGGGTAGATATAGGCATTGAGAGGGCAGCAGACCCCCCAATCGATAGAGCAGCGATTGAGACGCCTGCAGAGACGCTGACAGAGGCTGCGACGCCGTCTGAGACGCCAACTGAGGCAGATAGGGGTAGATATAGGCATAGAGAAGGCAGCAGACCCCCCCAATCGATAGCTGCAGCGACTGAGACGCCAACAGAGACGCTGACAGAGGCTGGAACGCCGACTGAGACGCCAACTGAGGCAGATAGGGGTAGATATAGGCATAGAGAAGGCAGCAGACCCCACAATCGACAGCGGCAGCGACTGAGACGCCTACAGAGATGCTGACAGAGGCTGCGACGCCGACTGAGACGCAGACTGAGGCAGATAGGGGTAGACATATGCATAGAGACGGCAGCAGACCTCCCCAATCGACAGCTGCAGCGACTGAGACGCCAACAGAGACGCTGACAGAGGCTGGAACGCCGACTGAGACGCCGACTGCGGCAGATAGACGCTGACAGAGGCTGAAAGGCCGACTGAGGCAGATAGGGGTAGATATAGGCATAGAGAAGGCAGTAGACCCCCCAATCGACAGCGGCAGCGACTGAGACGCCTACGATGATGCTGACTAAGGCTGCGACGCCGACTGAGGCAGATAGGGGTAGATATATGCATAGAGGAGGCAGCATACCCCCCAATCGACAGCGGCAGCCAGTGAGACGCTGCGACGCCGACTGAGACGCCGACTGTGGTAGATAGGTGCAGATATAGGCATAGAGAAGGCAGCAGACCCCCCATTCGACAGCGGCAGCGACTGAGACGCCTACAGAAACGCTGACAGAGGCTGCGACGCCGACTGAGACGACGACTGACGCAGATAGGGGTAGATATAGGCATTGAGAGGGCAGCAGACCCCCCAATCGATAGAGCAGCGATTGAGACGCCTGCAGAGACGCTGACAGAGGCTGCGACGCCGTCTGAGACGCCAACTGAGGCAGATAGGGGTAGATATAGGCATAGAGAAGGCAGCAGACCCCCCAATCGACAGCGTCAGCGACTGAGACTCCTACAGATACGCTGACAGAAGCTGCGACGCCGACTGAGACGCCGACTGAGCCAGATAGGGGTAGATATAGGTATAGAGAAGACAGCAGACGCCATAATCGACAGCGGCAGCGACTGAGACACCTACAGAGACGCTGACAGAGGCTGCGACGCCGACTGAGACGCCGACTGAGGCAGACAGGAGTAGATATAGGCATAAAGAAGGCAGCTGACACCACAATCGACAGCGGCAGCGACTGAGACGCCTACAGACACGCTGACAGAGGCTGCGACGCCGACTGAGGCAGATAGGGGTATATATAGGCATAGACAACACAGCAGACGCCCCAATCGACAGCGGCAGCAACTGAGACGCCTAAACAGACGCTAACAGAGGCTGCGACGCCGACTGAGACGCAGACTGAGGCAGATAGTGGTAGATATAAGCATTGAGAAGGCAGCAGACCTCCCAAATCGACAGCTGGAGCTACTGAGACGCCACCAGAGATGCTGACCGCGGCTGGGACGCCCACTGAGACGCCGACTGAGGCAGATTGGGGTAGATATAGGCATAGAGAAGGCAGCAGAGCCCACAATCGACAGCGGCAGCGACTGAGACGCCTACAGAGACGCTGACAGAAGCTGCGACGCCGACTGAGCCAGATAGGGGTAGATATAGGTATAGAGGAGGCAGCAGACCCCACAATCGACAGCGGCAGCGACTGAGACGCCGACAGAGACGCTGATAGAGGCTGCGACGCCGACTGAGGCGACGACTGAGGCAGATAGGGGTAGATATAGGCATAGAGAAGGCAGGAGACCCACCAATCGACAGCGGCAGCGACTGAGACGCCTACAGAGATGCTGACAGAGGCTGGGACGCCGACTGAGGCAAATAGAGGTAGATATAGGCATAGAGAAGGCAGCAGACCCCCCCCCCCAATCGACAGCGGCAGCGACTGAGACGCCTACAGAGGCGCTGACAGAGGCTGCGACGCCGACTGAGGCAGATAGGGGTAGATATAGGCATAGAGAAGGAAGCAGACCCCCCAATCGACAGCGGCAGCGACTGAGACGCCTACAGAGAAGCTGACAGAGGCTGCGACGCCGACTGAGACGCTGACTGAGGCAGATAGGGGTAGATATAGGCGTAGAAAAGGCAGCAGACCCCTACCAATCGACAGCGGCAGCAACTGATATGCCTACAGAGACGCTCACAGAGGCTGCGACGCCAACTGAGGCGACGACTGAGGCAGAGAGGAGTAGATATAGGCATAGAGAAGGCAGCAGACCCCCCCCCCCCCCCCACTCGACAGCGGCAGCGACTGAGACGCCTACAGAGGCGCTGACAGACGCTGCGACGCCGACTGACGCAGATAGGGGTAGATATAGGCATAGAGAAGGAAGCACACCCCCCAATCGAGAGCGCCACGACTGAGACGACTACAGAGACGCTGACAGAGGCTGAAACGCCGACTGAGGCAGATAGGGGTAGATATAGGCATAGAGAAGGCACTAGACCCCCCAATCGACAGCGGCAGCGACTGAGACCCCTACAGAGACGCTGACAGAGGCTGGAACGCCGACTGAGACGCCAACTGAGGCAGATAGGGGTAGATATAGGCATAGAGAAGGCAGCAGACCCCACAATCGACAGCGGCAGCGACTGAGACGCCTACAGAGATGCTGACAGAGGCTGCGACGCCGACTGAGACGCAGACTGAGGCAGATAGGGGTAGACATATGCATAGAGACGGCAGCAGACCTCCCCAATCGACAGCTGCAGCGACTGAGACGCCAACAGAAACGCTGACAGAGGCTGGAACGCCGACTGAGACGCCGACTGCGGCAGATAGGGGTAGGTATAGGCATAGAGAAGGCAGCAGACACCCCAATACACAGCGGCAACGACTGAGACGCCTTCAGAGACGCTGACAGAGGCTGCGACGCCGACTGAGGCAGATGGGGGTAAATATAGGCATAGAGAAGGCAGCAGACCCCTACCAATCAACGGGGCCGAGACTGAGACGCCTACAGAGACGCTGAAAGGGGCTGCGACGCCGACTGAGGCGACGACTGAGGCAGATAGGGGCAGATATAGGCATAGAGAAAGCAGGAGACCCCCCAATCGACAGCGCCAGCGACTGAGACGCCTACAGAGACGCTGATAGAGGCTTCGACGCCGACTGAGGCAGATTGAGGTAGATATAGGCATAGAGAAGGCAGGAGACCCCCCAATCGACAGCGGCAGCGACTGAGACGCCTACAGAGAGGCTTACAGAGCCTGCGACGCCGACTGAGGCAGATAGGGGTAGATATAGGCATAGAGAAGGCAGCAGACCCCACAATGGATAGCGGCAGTGATTGAGACGCCTACAGAGACGCTGACAGAGGCTGCGACGCCGACTGAGACGCCAACTGAGGCAGATAGGGGTAGATATAGGCATAGAGAAGGCAGCAGACCCCCCCAATCGATAGCTGCAGCGACTGAGACGCCAACAGAGACGCTGACAGAGGCTGGAACGCCGACTGAGACGCCAACTGAGGCAGATAGGGGTAGATATAGGCATAGAGAAGGCAGCAGACCCCACAATCGACAGCGGCAGCGACTGAGACGCCTACAGAGATGCTGACAGAGGCTGCGACGCCGACTGAGACGCAGACTGAGGCAGATAGGGGTAGATATAGGCATTGAGAGGGCAGCAGACCCCCCAATCGATAGAGCAGCGATTGAGACGCCTGCAGAGACGCTGACAGAGGCTGCGACGCCGTCTGAGACGCCAACTGAGGCAGATAGGGGTAGATATAGGCATAGAGAAGGCAGCAGACCCCCCAATCGACAGCGTCAGCGACTGAGACTCCTACAGATACGCTGAGAGAAGCTGCGACGCCGACTGAGACGCCGACTGAGCCAGATAGGGGTAGATATAGGTATAGAGAAGGCAGCAGACGCCACAATCGACAGCGGCAGCGACTGAGACACCTACAGAGACGCTGACAGAGGCTGCGACGCCGACTGAGACGCCGACTGAGGCAGAGAGGAGTAGATATAGGCATAAAGAAGGCAGCTGACACCACAATCGACAGCGGCAGCGACTGAGACGCCTACAGACACGCTGACAGAGGCTGCGACGCCGACTGAGGCAGATAGGGGTATATATAGGCATAGACAACACAGCAGACGCCCCAATCGACAGCGGCAGCAACTGAGACGCCTAAACAGACGCTAACAGAGGCTGCGACGCCGACTGAGACGCAGACTGAGGCAGATAGTGGTAGATATAAGCATTGAGAAGGCAGCAGACCTCCCAAATCGACAGCTGGAGCTACTGAGACGCCACCAGAGATACTGACCGCGGCTGGGACGCCCACTGAGACGCCGACTGAGGCAGATTGGGGTAGATATAGGCATAGAGAAGGCAGCAGAGCCCCCAATCGACAGCGTCAGCGACGGAGACTCCTACAGAGACGCTGACAGAAGCTGCGACGCCGACTGAGCCAGATAGGGGTAGATATAGGTATAGAGGAGGCAGCAGACCCCACAATCGACAGCGGCAGCGACTGAGACGCCGACAGAGACGCTGATAGAGGCTGCGACGCCGACTGAGGCGACGACTGAGGCAGATAGGGGTAGATATAGGCATAGAGAAGGCAGGAGACCCACCAATCGACAGCGGCAGCGACTGAGACGCCTACAGAGATGCTGACAGAGGCTGGGACGCCGACTGAGGCAAATAGAGGTAGATATAGGCATAGAGAAGGCAGCAGACCCCCCCCCCCCCCCAATCGACAGCGGCAGCGACTGAGACGCCTACAGAGGCGCTGACAGAGGCTGCGACGCCGACTGAGGCAGATAGGGGTAGATATAGGCATAGAGAAGGAAGCAGACCCCCCAATCGACAGCGGCAGCGACTGAGACGCCTACAGAGAAGCTGACAGAGGCTGCGACGCCGACTGAGACGCTGACTGAGGCAGATAGGGGTAGATATAGGCGTAGAAAAGGCAGCAGACACCCCAATCCACAGCGGCAACGACTGAGACGCCTACAGAGACGCTGACAGAGGCTGCGACGCTGACTGAGACGCAGACTGAGGCAGATAGGGGTAGATATAGGCATAGAGAAGGCAGCAGACCCCCCCCCCCCCAATCGACAGCGGCAGCAACTGATAAGCTTACAGAGACGCTCACAGAGGCTGCGACGCCAACTGAGGCGACGACTGAGGCAGAGAGGAGTAGATATTGGCATAGAGAAGGCAGCAGACGCCCCCCCCCCCAATCGACAGCGGCAGCGACTGAGATGCCTACAGAGGCGCTGACAGACGCTGCGACGCCGACTGACGCAGATAGGGGTAGATATAGGCATAGAGAAGGAAGCAGACCCCCCAATCGAGAGCGCCACGACTGAGACGACTACAGAGACGCTGACAGAGGCTGAAACGCCGACTGAGGCAGATAGGGGTAGATATAGGCATAGAGAAGGCACTAGACCCCCCAATCGACAGCGGCAGCGACTGAGACGCCTACAGAGACGCTGACAGAGGCTGGAACGCCGACTGAGACGCCGACTGCGGCAGACAGGGGTAGATATAGGCATAGAGAAGGCAGCAGACACCCCAATCCACAGCGGCAACGACTGAGACGCCTACAGAGACGCTGACAGAGGCTGCGACGCTGACTGAGACGCAGACTGAGGCAGATAGGGGTAGACATATGCATAGAGAAGGCAGCAGACCTCCCCAATCGATAGCTGCAGCGACTGAGACGCCAACAAAGACTCTGACAGAGGCTGGAACGCCGACTGAGACGCCAACTGAGGCAGATAGGGGTAGATATAGGCATAGAGAAGGCGGCAGACCCCACAATCGACAGCGGCAGCGACTGAGACGCCTACAGAGACGCTGACAGAGGCTGCGACGCCGACTGAGACGCAGACTGAGGCAGATAGGGGTAGACATATGCATAGAGACGGCAGCAGACCTCCCCAATCGACAGCTGCAGCGACTGAGACGCCAACAGAAACGCTGACAGAGGCTGGAACGCCGACTGAGACGCCGACTGCGGCAGATAGGGGTAGGTATAGGCATAGAGAAGGCAGCAGACACCCCAATCCACAGCGGCAACGACTGAGACGCCTTCAGAGACGCTGACAGAGGCTGCGACGCCGACTGAGGCAGATGGGGGTAAATATAGGCATAGAGAAGGCAGCAGACCCTTACCAATCAACGGGGCCGAGACTGAGACGCCTACAGAGACGCTGAAAGGGGCTGCGACGCCGACTGAGGCGACGACTGAGGCAGATAGGGGCAGATATAGGCATAGAGAAAGCAGGAGACCCCCCAATCGACAGCGCCAGCGACTGAGACGCCTACAGAGACGCTGACAGAGGCTTCGACGCCGACTGAGGCAGATTGAGGTAGATATAGGCATAGAGAAGGCAGGAGACCCCCCAATCGACAGCGGCAGCGACTGAGACGCCTACAGAGAGGCTTACAGAGCCTGCGACGCCGACTGAGGCAGATAGGGGTAGATATAGGCATAGAGAAGGCAGCAGACCCCACAATGGATAGCGGCAGTGATTGAGACGCCTACAGAGACGCTGACAGAGGCTGCGACGCCGACTGAGACGCCGACTGAGGCAGATAGGGATAGATATAGGCATAGAGAAGGCAGCAGACCCCCAAACGACAGCGGCAGCGACTGAGACGCCTACAGAGACGCTGACAGAGGCTGCGACGCCAACTGAGAAGTCGACTAACGCAGATAGGGATAGATATAGGCATAGAGAAGGAAGCATTCCCCCCATTCGGCAGCGGCAGCAACTGAGACGCCTACAGCGGCGCTGACAGAAGCTGCGATGCCGACTGAGACGCCGACTGAGGCAGATAGGGGTAGATATAGGCATAGAAAAGGCAGCAGACCCCCACCAATCGACAGCGGCAGCAACTGATATGCCTACAGAGACGCTGACAGAGGCTGCGACGCCGACTGAGGCAGATGGGGGTAAATATAGGCATAGAGAAGGCAGCAGACCCCTACCAATCAACGGGGCCGAGACTGAGACGCCTACAGAGACGCTGACAGAGGCTGCGACGCCGACTGAGAAGTCGATTGAAGCAGATAGGGGTAGATATAGGCATAGAGAAGGAAGCAGACCTCCCAATCGGCAGCGGCAGCGACTGAGACGCCTACAGCGGCGCTGACAGAAGCTGCGATGCCGACTGAGACGCCGACTGAGGCAGATAGGGGTAGATATAGGCATAGAAAAGACAGCAGACCCCCACCAATCGACAGCGGCAGCAACTGATATGCCTACAGAGACGCTGACAGAGGCTGCGACGCCAACTGAGAAGTCGACTAACGCAGATAGGGATTGATATAGGCATAGAGAAGGAAGCAGTTCCCCCAATCGAGAGCAGCAGGACTGAGACGCCTACAGAGTCGCTGACAGAGGCTGGGACGCCGACTGAAGCAGATATGGGTAGATATAGGCATAGAGAAGGCAGCAGACCCCCCCAATCGACAGCGGCAGCGACTGAGACGCCTACAGAGACGCTGAAAGAGGCTGCGACGCCGACTGAGGCGACGACTGAGGCAGATAGGGGTAGATATAGGCATAGAGAAGGCAGGAGACCCCCCAATCGACTGCGGCAGCGACTGAGACGCCTACAGAGACGCTGACAGAGGCTGCGACGCCGACAGAGGCAGAGAGGGGTAGATATAGGCATAGAGAAGGCAGCAGACCCCCCAATCGACAGCGGCAGCGACTGAGACGCCTACAGAGGCGCTTACAGAGCCTGCGACGCCGACTGAGGCAGATAGGGGTAGATATAGGCATAGAGAAGGCAGCAGACCCCACAATCGACAGCGGCAGTGATTGAGACGCCTACAGAGACGCTGACAGAGGCTGCGACGCCGACTGAGACGCCAACTGAGGCAGATAGGGATAGATATAGGCATAGAGAAGGCAGCAGACCCCCAAACGACAGCGGCAGCGACTGAGACGCCTACAGAGACCCTGACAGGGGCTGCGACGCCGACTGAGGCGACGACTGAGGCAGAGAGGAGTAGATATAGGCATAGAGAAGGCAGCAGACCTCCCCAATCGACAGCTGCAGCGACTGAGACGCCAACAGAGACGCTAATTGAGGCTGGAACGCCGACTGAGACGCCGACTGCGGCAGACAGGGGTAGATATAGGCATAGAGAAGGAAGCAGATCCACCAATCGAGAGCGGCAGGACTGAGACGCCTACAGAGACGCTGACAGAGGCTGCTACGCCAACTGAGAAGTCGACTAACGCAGATAGGGATAGATATAGGCATAGAGAAGGAAGCAGACCCCCCAATCGGCAGCGGCAGCGACTGAGACGCCTACAGCGGCGCTGACAGAAGCTGCGATGCCGACTGAGACGCCGACTGAGGCAGATAGGGGTAGATATAGGCATAGAAAAGGCAGCAGACCCCCACCAATCGACAGCGGCAGCAACTGATATGCCTACAGAGACGCTGACAGAGGCTGCGACGCCGACTGAGGCAGATGGGGGTAAATATAGGCATAGAGAAGGCAGCAGACCCCTACCAATCAACGGGGCCGAGACTGAGACGCCTACAGAGACGCTGACAGAGGCTGCGACGCCGACTGAGAAGTCGATTGAAGCAGATAGGGGTAGATATCGGCATAGAGAAGGAAGCAGACCTCCCAATCGGCAGCGTCAGCGACTGAGACGCCTACAGCGGCGCTGACAGAAGCTGCGATGCCGACTGAGACGCCGACTGAGGCAGATAGGGGTAGATATAGGCATATAAAAGGCAGCAGACCCCCACCAATCGACAGCGGCAGCAACTGATATGCCTACAGAGACGCTGACAGAGGCTGCGACGCCAACTGAGAAGTCGACTAACGCAGATAGGGATAGATATAGGCATAGAGAAGGAAGCAGATCCCCCAATCGAGAGCGGCAGGACTGAGACGCCTACAGAGTCGCTGACAGAGGCTGGGACGCCGACTGAAGCAGATAGGGGTAGATATAGGCATAGAGAAGGCAGCAGACCCCCCCAATCGACAGCGGCAGCGACTGAGACGCCTACAGAGACGCTGAAAGAGGCTGCGACGCCGACTGAGGCAGATAGGGGTAGATATAGGCATAGAGAAGGCAGGAGACCCCCCAATCGACTGCGGCAGCGACTGAGACGCCTACAGAGACGCTGACAGAGGCTGCGACGCCGACTGAGGCAGATTGGGGTAGATATAGGCATAGAGAAGGCAGGAGACCCCCCAATCGACAGCGGCAGCGACTGAGACGCCTACAGAGACGCTGACAGAGCCTGCGACGCCGACTGAGGCAGATAGGGGTAGATATAGGCATAGAGAAGGCAGCAGACCCCCCAATCGACAGCGGCAGTGATTGAGACGCCTACAGAGACGCTGACAGAGGCTGCGACGCCGACTGAGACGCCGACTGAGGCAGATAGGGGTAGATATAGGCATAGAGAAGGCAGCAGACCCCCAAACGACAGCGGCAGCGACTGAGACGCCTACAGAGACGCTGACAGAGTCTGGGACGCCGACTGAGGCAAATAGAGGCAGATATAGGCATAGAGAAGGCAACAGACCCCCCAATCGACAGCGGCAGTGACTGAGACGCCTACAGAGACGCTGACAGACTCTGCGAAGCCGACTGAGGCAGATAGGGGTAGATATAGGCATAGAGAAGGAAGCAGATCCCCCAATCGACAGCGGCAGCAACTGATATGCCAACAGAGACGCTGACAGAGGCTGCGACCCCGACTAAGACGCCGACTGAGGCAGATAGGGAAGGCAGCAGACCCCCCAATCGACCGCGGTACCGACTGAGACGCCTACAGAGAAGCTGACAGTGGCTGCGACGCCGACTGATGCAGATAGGGAAGGCAGCAGGCCCCCCATTCGACAGCGGCAGCGACTGAGACGCCTACAGGGACGCTGACAGAGGCTGCGACGCCGACTAAGACGCCGACTGAGGCAGATAGGGGTAGATATAGGCGTAGAAAAGGCAGCAGACCCCTACCAATGGACAGCGGCAGCAACTGATATGCCTACAGAGACGCTCACAGAGGCTGCGACGCCAACTGAGAAGTCGACTGACGCAGATTGGGGTAGATATAGGCATAGAGAAGGAAGCAGACCCCCCCCCCCAATCGACAGCGGCACGACTGAGACGCTTACAGAGACGCTGACAGAAGCTGAAACGCCGACTGAGGCAGATAGGGGTAGATATAGGCATAGAGAAGGCAGTAGACCCCCCAATCGACAGCGGCAGCGACTGAGACGCCTACAGAGACCCTGACAGGGGCTGCGACGCCGACTGAGGCGACGACTGAGGCAGAGAGGAGTAGATATAGGCATAGAGAAGGCAGCAGACCTCCCCAATCGACAGCTGCAGCGACTGAGACGCCAACAGAGACGCTAATTGAGGCTGGAACGCCGACTGAGACGCCGACTGCGGCAGACAGGGGTAGATATAGGCATAGAGAAGGCAGCAGACCCCCACCAATCGACAGCGGCAGCAACTGATATGCCTACAGAGACGCTGACAGAGGCTGCGACGCCAACTGAGAAGTCGACTAACGCAGATAGGGATAGATATAGGCATAGAGAAGGAAGCAGACCCCCCAATCGAGAGCGGCACGACTGAGACGCCTACAGAGTCGCTGACAGAGGCTGGGACGCCGACTGAGGCAGATGGGGGTAAATATAGGCATAGAGAAGGCAGCAGACCCCTACCAATCAACGGGGCCGAGACTGAGACGCCTACAGAGACGCTGACAGAGGCTGCGACGCCGACTGAGAAGTCGATTGAAGCAGATAGAGGTAGATATAGGCATAGAGAAGGAAGCAGACCTCCCAATCGGCAGCGGCAGCGACTGAGACGCCTACAGCGGCGCTGACTGAAGCTGCGATGCCGACTGAGACGCGGACTGAGGCAGATAGGGGTAGATATAGGCATAGAAAAGGCAGCAGACCCCCACCAATCGACAGCGGCAGCAACTGATATGCCTACAGAGACGCTGACAGAGGCTGCGACGCCAACTGAGAAGTCGACTAACGCAGATAGGGATAGATATAGGCATAGAGAAGGAAGCAGATCCCCCAATCGAGAGCGGCAGGACTGAGACGCCTACAGAGTCGCTGACAGAGGCTGGGACGCCGACTGAAGCAGATATGGGTAGATATGGGCATAGAGAAGGCAGCAGACCCCACAATCGACAGCGGCAGTGATTGAGACGCCTACAGAGACGCTGACAGAGGCTGCGACGCCGACTGAGACGCCAACTGAGGCAGATAGGGGTAGATATAGGCATAGAGAAGGCAGCAGACCCCCAAACGACAGCGGCAGCGACTGAGACGCCAACAGAGACGCTGACAGAGTCTGGGACGCCGACTGAGGCAAATAGAGGCAGATATAGGCATAGAGAAGGCAACAGACCCCCCAATCGACAGCGGCAGTGACTGAGACGCCTACAGAGACGCTGACAGGCTCTGCGACGCCGACTGAGGCAGATAGGGGTAGACATAGGCATAGAGAAGGAAGCAGACCCCCCAATCGACAGCGGCAGCAACTGATATGCCAACAGAGACGCTGACAGAGGCTGCGACCCCGACTAAGACGCCAACTGAGGCAGATAGGGAAGGCAGCAGACCCCCCAATCGACCGCGGTACCGACTGAGACGCCTACAGAGAAACGGACAGTGGCTGCGACGCCGACTGATGCAGATAGGTAAGGCAGCAGACCCCCCAATCGACAGCGGCAGCGACTGAGACGCTACGACGCCGACTGAGACGCTGACTGTGGCAGATAGGTGCAGATATAGGCATAGAGAAGGCAGCAGACCCCCCATTCGACAGCGGCAGCGACTGAGACGCCTACAGGGACGCTGACAGAGGCTGCGACGCCGATTAAGACGCCGACTGAGGCAGATAGGGGTAGATATAGGCGTAGAAAAGGCAGCAGACCCCTACCAATGGACAGCGGCAGCAACTGATATGCCTACAGAGACGCTGACAGAAGCTGAAACGCCGACTGAGGCAGATAGAGGTAGATATAGGCATAGAGAAGGCAGTAGACCCCCCAATCGACAGCGGCAGCGACTGAGACGCCTACAGAGACCCTGACAGGGGCTGCGACGCCGACTGAGGCGACGACTGAGGCAGAGAGGAGTAGATATAGGCATAGAGAAGGCAGCAGACCTCCGCAATCGACAGCTGCAGCGACTGAGACGCCAACAGAGACGCTAATTGAGGCTGGAACGCCGACTGAGACGCCGACTGCGGCAGACAGGGGTAGATATAGGCATAGAGAAGGAAGCAGACCCCCCAAATCGACAGCGGCAGCGACTGATATGCCTACAGAGACGCACACAGAGGCTGCGACGCCAACTGAGAAGTCGACTGACCCAGATAGGGGTAGATATAGGCATAGAGAAGAAAGCAGACCCCACAATCGAGAGCGGCACGACTGAGACGCCTACAGATACGCAGACAGAGGCTGGGATGCCGACTGAGGCAGATAAGGGTAGATATAGGCATAGAGAAGGCAGCAGACCCCCCAATCGACAGCGGCAGCGACTGAGACGCCTACAGAGACGCTGAAAGAGGCTGCGACGCCGACTGAGGCGACGACTGAGGCAGATAGAGGTAGATATAGGCAAAGAGAAGGCAGGAGACCCCCCCAATCGACAGCGGCAGCGACTGAGACGTCTACAGAGACGCTGACAGAGGCTGCGACGCCGACTGAGGCAGATTGGGGTAGATATAGGCATAGAGAAGGCAGGAGACCCCCCAATCGACAGCTGCAGCGACTGAGACGCCAACAGAGACGCTAATTGAGGCTGGAACGCCGACTGAGACGCCGACTGCGGCAGACAGGGGTAGATATAGGCATAGAGAAGGCAGCAGAACCCACATTTGACAGCGGCAGTGATTGAGACGCCTACAGAGACGCTGACAGAGGCTGCGACGCCGACTGAGACGCCTAGAGAGACGCCGACAGAGGCTGCGACGCTGACTGCGACGCAGACTGAGGCAGATAGGGGTAGACATATGCATAGAGAAGGCAGCAGACCTCCCCAATCTATAGCTGCAGCGACTGAGACGCAAACAGAGACGCTGACAGAGGCTGGAACGCCGACTGAGACGCCAACTGAGGCAGATAGGGGTAGATATAGGCATAGAGAAGGCAGCAGACCCCACAATCGACAGCGGCAGCGACTGAGACGCCTACAGAGACGCTCACAGAGGCTGCGACGCCGACTGAGACGCAGACTGAGGCAGATAGGGGTAGACATATGCATAGAGAAGGCAGCAGACCTCCCCAATCGACAGCTGCAGCGACTGAGACGCCAACAGAGACGCTGACAGAGGCTGGAACGCCGAATGAGGCAGATAGGGGTAGATATAGGCATAGAGAAGGCAGCAGACCCCTACCAATCAACGGGGCCGAGACTGAGACGCCTTCAGAGACGCTGACAGAGGCTGCGACGCCGACTGAGAAGTCGACTGAGGCAGATAGGGGTAGATATAGGCATAGAGAAGGCAGCAGTCCCCACAATCGACAGCGGCAGTGATTGAGACGCCTACAGAGACGCTGACAGAGGCTTCGACGCCGACTGAGAAGTCGACTGAGGCAGATAGGGGTAGATATAGGCATAGAGAAGGAAGCAGACCCCCCAATCGACAGCGGCAGTGACTGAGACGCCAACAGAGACGCTGACAGAGGCTGGAATGCCGAATGAGGCAGATAGGGGTAGATATAGGCATAGAGAAGGAAGCAGACCCCCCCCCCAATCGACAGCGGCACGACTGAGACGCTTACAGAGACGCTGACAGAAGCTGAAACGCCGACTGAGGCAGATAGGGGTAGATATAGGCATAGAGAAGGCAGTAGACCCCCCAATCGACAGCGGCAGCGACTGAGACGCTGCGACGCCGACTGAGACGCCGACTGTGGCAGATAGGTGCAGATATAGGCATACAGAAGGCAGCAGACCTCCCCAATCGACAGCTGCAGCGACTGAGACGCCAACAGAGACGCTAATTGAGGCTGGAACGCCGACAGAGACGCCGATTGCGGCAGACAGGGGTAGATATAGGCATAGAGAAGGCAGCAGACACCCCAATCCACAGCGGCAACGACTGAGACGCCTAGAGAGACGCTGACAGAGGCTGCGACGCTGACTGAGACGCAGACTGAGGCAGATAGGGGTAGACATATGCATAGAGAAGGCAGCAGACCCCTACCAATGGACAGCGGCAGCAACTGATATGCCTACAGAGACGCTCACAGAGGCTGCGACGCCAACTGAGAAGTCGACTGACGCAGATTGGGGTAGATATAGGCATAGAGAAGGAAGCAGACCCCCCCCCCCAATCGACAGCGGCACGACTGAGACGCTTACAGAGACGCTGACAGAAGCTGAAACGCCGACTGAGGCAGATAGGGGTAGATATAGGCATAGAGAAGGCAGTAGACCCCCCAATCGACAGCGGCAGCGACTGAGACGCCTACAGAGACCCTGACAGGGGCTGCGACGCCGACTGAGGCGACGACTGAGGCAGAGAGGAGTAGATATAGGCATAGCGAAGGCAGCAGACCTCCCCAATCGACAGCTGCAGCGACTGAGACGCCAACAGAGACGCTAATTGAGGCTGGAACGCCGACTGAGACGCCGACTGCGGCAGACAGGGGTAGATATAGGCATAGAGAAGGCAGCAGACCCCCACCAATCGACAGCGGCAGCAACTGATATGCCTACAGAGACGCTGACAGAGGCTGCGACGCCAACTGAGAAGTCGACTAACGCAGATAGGGATAGATATAGGCATAGAGAAGGAAGCAGACCCCCCAATCGAGAGCGGCACGACTGAGACGCCTACAGAGTCGCTGACAGAGGCTGGGACGCCGACTGAGGCAGATGGGGGTAAATATAGGCATAGAGAAGGCAGCAGACCCCTACCAATCAACGGGGCCGAGACTGAGACGCCTACAGAGACGCTGACAGAGGCTGCGACGCCGACTGAGAAGTCGATTGAAGCAGATAGAGGTAGATATAGGCATAGAGAAGGAAGCAGACCTCCCAATCGGCAGCGGCAGCGACTGAGACGCCTACAGCGGCGCTGACTGAAGCTGCGATGCCGACTGAGACGCGGACTGAGGCAGATAGGGGTAGATATAGGCATAGAAAAGGCAGCAGACCCCCACCAATCGACAGCGGCAGCAACTGATATGCCTACAGAGACGCTGACAGAGGCTGCGACGCCAACTGAGAAGTCGACTAACGCAGATAGGGATAGATATAGGCATAGAGAAGGAAGCAGATCCCCCAATCGAGAGCGGCAGGACTGAGACGCCTACAGAGTCGCTGACAGAGGCTGGGACGCCGACTGAAGCAGATATGGGTAGATATGGGCATAGAGAAGGCAGCAGACCCCACAATCGACAGCGGCAGTGATTGAGACGCCTACAGAGACGCTGACAGAGGCTGCGACGCCGACTGAGACGCCAACTGAGGCAGATAGGGGTACATATAGGCATAGAGAAGGCAGCAGACCCCCAAACGACAGCGGCAGCGACTGAGACGCCTACAGAGACGCTGACAGAGTCTGGGACGCCGACTGAGGCAAATAGAGGCAGATATAGGCATAGAGAAGGCAACAGACCCCCCAATCGACAGCGGCAGTGACTGAGACGCCTACAGAGACGCTGACAGGCTCTGCGACGCCGACTGAGGCAGATAGGGGTAGACATAGGCATAGAGAAGGAAGCAGACCCCCCAATCGACAGCGGCAGCAACTGATATGCCAACAGAGACGCTGACAGAGGCTGCGACCCCGACTAAGACGCCAACTGAGGCAGATAGGGAAGGCAGCAGACCCCCCAATCGACCGCGGTACCGACTGAGACGCCTACAGAGAAACGGACAGTGGCTGCGACGCCGACTGATGCAGATAGGTAAGGCAGCAGACCCCCCAATCGACAGCGGCAGCGACTGAGACGCTACGACGCCGACTGAGACGCTGACTGTGGCAGATAGGTGCAGATATAGGCATAGAGAAGGCAGCAGACCCCCCATTCGACAGCGGCAGCGACTGAGACGCCTACAGGGACGCTGACAGAGGCTGCGACGCCGATTAAGACGCCGACTGAGGCAGATAGGGGTAGATATAGGCGTAGAAAAGGCAGCAGACCCCTACCAATGGACAGCGGCAGCAACTGATATGCCTACAGAGACGCTGACAGAAGCTGAAACGCCGACTGAGGCAGATAGAGGTAGATATAGGCATAGAGAAGGCAGTAGACCCCCCAATCGACAGCGGCAGCGACTGAGACGCCTACAGAGACCCTGACAGGGGCTGCGACGCCGACTGAGGCGACGACTGAGGCAGAGAGGAGTAGATATAGGCATAGAGAAGGCAGCAGACCTCCGCAATCGACAGCTGCAGCGACTGAGACGCCAACAGAGACGCTAATTGAGGCTGGAACGCCGACTGAGACGCCGACTGCGGCAGACAGGGGTAGATATAGGCATAGAGAAGGCAGCAGACCCCACCAATCGACAGCGGCAGCAACTGATATGCCTACAGAGACGCTGACAGAGGCTGCGACGCCAACTGAGAAGTCGACTAACGCAGATAGGGGTAGATATAGGCATAGAGAAGAAAGCAGACCCCACAATCGAGAGCGGCACGACTGAGACGCCTACAGATACGCAGACAGAGGCTGGGATGCCGACTGAGGCAGATAAGGGTAGATATAGGCATAGAGAAGGCAGCAGACCCCCCAATCGACAGCGGCAGCGACTGAGGCGCCTACAGAGACGCTGAAAGAGGCTGCGACGCCGACTGAGGCGACGACTGAGGCAGATAGAGGTAGATATAGGCAAAGAGAAGGCAGGAGACCCCCCCAATCGACAGCGGCAGCGACTGAGACGTCTACAGAGACGCTGACAGAGGCTGCGACGCCGACTGAGGCAGATAGGGGTAGATATAGGCATAGAGAAGGCAGGAGACCCCCCAATCGACAGCTGCAGCGACTGAGACGCCAACAGAGACGCTAATTGAGGCTGGAACGCCGACTGAGACGCCGACTGCGGCAGACAGGGGTAGATATAGGCATAGAGAAGGCAGCAGAACCCACATTTGACAGCGGCAGTGATTGAGACGCCTACAGAGACGCTGACAGAGGCTGCGACGCCGACTGAGACGCCTAGAGAGACGCCGACAGAGGCTGCGACGCTGACTGCGACGCAGACTGAGGCAGATAGGGGTAGACATATGCATAGAGAAGGCAGCAGACCTCCCCAATCTATAGCTGCAGCGACTGAGACGCAAACAGAGACGCTGACAGAGGCTGGAACGCCGACTGAGACGCCAACTGAGGCAGATAGGGGTAGATATAGGCATAGAGAAGGCAGCAGACCCCACAATCGACAGCGGCAGCGACTGAGACGCCTACAGAGACGCTCACAGAGGCTGCGACGCCGACTGAGACGCAGACTGAGGCAGATAGGGGTAGACATATGCATAGAGAAGGCAGCAGACCTCCCCAATCGACAGCTGCAGCAACTGAGACGCCAACAGAGACGCTGACAGAGGCTGGAACGCCGAATGAGGCAGATAGGGGTAGATATAGGCATAGAGAAGGCAGCAGACCCCTACCAATCAACGGGGCCGAGACTGAGACGCCTTCAGAGACGCTGACAGAGGCTGCGACGCCGACTGAGAAGTCGACTGAGGCAGATAGGGTTAGATATAGGCATAGAGAAGGCAGCAGTCCCCACAATCGACAGCGGCAGCGACTGAGACGCCTACAGAGACGCTGACAGAGGCTGCGACGCCGACTGAGAAGTCGACTGAGGCAGATAGGGGTAGATATAGGCATAGAGAAGGCAGCAGACCCCCCAATCGACAGCGGCAGTGACTGAGACGCCAACAGAGACGCTGACAGAGGCTGGAACGCCGAATGAGGCAGATAGGGGTAGATATAGGCATAGAGAAGGAAGCAGACCCCCCCCCCAATCGACAGCGGCACGACTGAGACGCTTACAGAGACGCTGACAGAAGCTGAAACGCCGACTGAGGCAGATAGGGGTAGATATAGGCATAGAGAAGGCAGCAGACCCCCCAATCGACAGCGGCAGCGACTGAGACGCTGCGACGCCGACTGAGACGCCGACTGTGGCAGATAGGTGCAGATATAGGCATACAGAAGGCAGCAGACCTCCCCAATCGACAGCTGCAGCGACTGAGACGCCAACAGAGACGCTAATTGAGGCTGGAACGCCGACAGAGACGCCGATTGCGGCAGACAGGGGTAGATATAGGCATAGAGAAGGCAGCAGACACCCCAATCCACAGCGGCAACGACTGAGACGCCTAGAGAGACGCTGACAGAGGCTGCGACGCTGACTGAGACGCAGACTGAGGCAGATAGGGGTAGACATATGCATAGAGAAGGCAGCAGACCTCCCCAATCTATAGCTGCAGCGACTGAGACGCAAACAGAGACGCTGACAGAGGCTGGAACGCCGACTGAGACGCCAACTGAGGCAGATAGAGGTAGATATAGGCATAGAGAAGGCAGCAGACCCCACAATCGACAGCGGCAGCGACTGAGACGCCTACAGAGACGCTCACAGGGGCTGCGACGCCGACTGAGACGCAGACTGAGGCAGATAGGGGTAGACATATGCATAGAGAAGGCAGCAGACCTCCCCAATCGACAGCTGCAGCGACTGAGACGCCAACAGAGATGCTGACAGAGGCTGGAACGCCGAATGAGGCAGATAGGGGTAGATATTGGCATAGAGAAGGCAGGAGACCCCCCAATCGACAGCGGCAGCGACTGAGACGCCTACAGAGACGCTGACAGAGCCTGCGACGCCGACTGAGGCAGATAGTGGTAGATATAGGCATAGAGAAGGCAGCAGACCCCACAATCGACAGCGGCAGTTATTGAGACGCCTACAGAGACGCTGACAGAGGCTGCGACGCCGACTGAGACGCCAACTGAGGCAGATAGGTGTAGATATAGGCAGAGAGAAGGCAGCAGACCCCCAAACGACAGCGGCAGCGACTGAGACGCGTACAGAGACGCTGACAGAGTCTGGGACGCCGACTGAGACGCAGACTGAGGCAGATAGGGGTAGACATATGCATAGAGAAGGCAGCAGACCTCCCCAATCTATAGCTGCAGCGACTGAGACGCAAACAGAGACGCTGGCAGAGGCTGGAACGCCGACTGAGACGCCAACTGAGGCAGATAGGGGTAGATATAGGCATAGAGACGGCAGCAGACCCTCCCAATCGACAGCGGCAGCGACTGAGACGCCTACAGAGACGCTGAAAGAGGCTGCGACGCCGACTGAGGCGACGACTGAGGCAGATAGGGGTAGATATAGGCATAGAGAAGGCAGGATACCCCCAATCGACAGCGGAAGCGACTGAGACGCCTACAGAGACGCTGACAGAGGCTGCGACGCCGACTGAAGCAGATAGGGGTAGATATAGGCATAGAGAAGGCAGGAGACCCCCCAATCGACAGCGGCACCTACAGAGACGCTGACAGAGGCTGCGACGCCGACTGAGACGCCAACTGGGGCAGATAGGGGTAGATATAGGCATAGAGAAGACAGCAGACCCCCCCAAACGACAGCGGCAGCGACTGAGACGCCTACAGAGACGCTGACAGAGTCTGGGACGCCGACTGAGGGAAATAGAGGCAAATATAGGCATAGAGAAGGCAACATACCCACACAATCGACAGCTGCAGCGACTGAGACGCCAACAGAGACGCTAATTGAGGCTGGAACGCCGACTGTGACGCCGACTGCGGCAGACAGGGGTAGATAGGCAGCAGACACCCCAATCCACAGCGGCAACGACTGAGACGCCTAGAGAGACGCTGACAGAGGCTGCGACGCTGACTGAGACGCAGACTGAGGCAGATAGGGGTAGACATATGCATAGAGAAGGCAGCAGACCTCCCCAATCTATAGCTGCAGCGACTGAGACGCAAACAGAGACGCTGGCAGAGGCTGGAACGCCGACTGAGACGCCAACTGAGGCAGATAGGGGTAGATATAGGCATAGAGAAGGCAGCAGACCCCACAATCGACAGCGGCAGCGACTGAGACGCCTACAGAGACATCTCACAGAGGCTGCGACGCCGACTGAGACGCAGACTGAGGCAGATAGGGGTAGACATATGCATAGAGAAGGCAGCAGACCTCCCCAATCGACAGCTGCAGCGACTGAGACGCAAACAGAGACGCTGACAGAGGCTGGAACGCCGAATGAGGCAGATAGGGGTAGATATAGGCATATAGAAGGCAGCAGACCCCTACCAATCAACGGGGCCGAGACTGAGAAGCCTACAGAGACGCTGACAGAGGCTGCGACGCCGACTGAGAAGTCGACTGAGGCAGATAGGGGTAGATATAGGCATAGAGAAGGAAGCAGACCTCCCAATCGGCAGCGGCAGCGACTGAGACACCTACAGCGGCGCTGACAGAGGCTGCGACGCCGACTGAGACCGCCAATGAGGCAGATAGGGGTAGATATAGGCATAGAGAAGGCAGCAGACAGCGGCAGCGACTGAGACGCGTACAGAGACGCTGACAGAAGCTGCGAAGCCGATTGAGGCAGATAGGGGTAGATAGGGGTAGATATAGGCATAGAAAAGGCAGCAGCCCCCACCAATCGACAGCGGCAGCAACTGATATGCCTACAGAGACGCTGACAGAGGCTGCGACGCCGACTGAGAAGTCGACTAACGCAGATAGGGATAGATATAGGCATAGAGGAGGAAGCAGACCCCCCAATCGAGAGCGGCACGACTGAGACGCCTACAGAGTTGCTGACAGAGGCTGGGACGCCGACTGAGGCAGATAGGGGTAGATATAGGCATAGAGACGGCAGCAGACCCTCCCAATCGACAGCGGCAGCGACTGAGACGCCTACAGAGACGCTGAAAGAGGCTGCGACGCCGACTGAGGCGACGACTGAGGCAGATAGGGGTAGATATAGGCATAGAGAAGGCAGGATACCCCCAATCGACAGCAGAAGCGACTGAGACGCCTACAGAGACGCTGACAGAGGCTGCGACGCCGACTGAAGCAGATAGGGGTAGATATAGGCATAGAGAAGGCAGGAGACCCCCCAATCGACAGCGGCACCTACAGAGACGCTGACAGAGGCTGCGACGCCGACTGAGACGCCAACTGGGGCAGATAGGGGTAGATATAGGCATAGAGAAGACAGCAGACCCCCCAAACGACAGCGGCAGCGACTGAGACGCCTACAGAGACGCTGACAGAGTCTGGGACGCCGACTGAGGGAAATAGAGGCAGATATAGGCATAGAGAAGGCAACAGACCCCCCAATCGACAGCGGCAGTGACTGAGACGCCTACAGAGACGCTGACAGACTCTGCGCCGCAGACTGAGGCAGATAGGGGTAGATATAGGCATAGAGAAGGAAGCAGACCCCCCAATCGACAGCGGCAGCAACTGATATGCCAACAGAGACGCTGACAGAGGCTGCGACCCCGACTAAGACGCCGACTGAGGCAGATAGGGAAGGCAGCAGACCCCCCAATCGACAGCGGCAGCGACTGAGACGCTGCGACGCCGACTGAGACGCCGACTGTGGCAGATAGGTGTAGATATAGGCATAGAGAAGGCAGCAGACCCCCCATTCGACAGCGGCAGCGATTGAGACGCCTACTGGGACGCTGACAGAGGCTGCGACGCCGACTGAGACGCCGACTGAGGCAGATAGGGGTAGATATAGGCGTAGAAAAGGCAGCAGACCCCTACCAATCGACAGCGGCAGCAACTGATATGCCTACAGAGGCGCTCACAGAGGCTGCGACGCCAACTGAGAAGTCGACTGACGCAGATAGGGGAAGATATAGGCATAGAGGAGGAAGCAGACCCCCCCAATCGACAGCGGCACGACTGAGACGCCTACAGAGACGCTGACAGAGGCTGAAACGCCGACTGAGGCAGATAGGGGTAAATATTGGCATAGAGAAGGCAACAGACCCCCCAATCGACAGCGGCAGCGACTGAGACGCCTACAGAGACGTTGATAGAGGCTGCGACGCCAACTGAGAAGCCGACTGAGGCAGATAGGGGTAGATATAGGCATAGAGAAGGCAGTAGACCCCCTAATCGACAGCGACAGCGACTGAGACGCCACAACGATGCTGACTAAGATTGCGACGCCGACTGGGGCAGATAGGGGTAGATATAGGCATAGAGAAGGCAGCAGAGCCCCAATCAACAGCGGCATCGACTGAGAATTCTACAGAGACACTGACAGAGGCTGGGACGCCGACTGAGACGCCGACTGAGGCAGATAGGGGTAGATATAGGCGTAGAAAAGGCAGCAGACCCCTACCAATTGACAGCTGCAGCGACTGAGACGCCAACAGAGACGCTAACAGAGGCTGGAACGCCGACTGAGACGCCGACTGCGGCAGACAGGGGTAGATATAGGCATAGAGAAGGCAGCAGACACCGCAATCCACAGCGGCAATGACTGAGACGCCTACACAGACGCTGACAGAGGCTGCGACGCTGACTGAGACGCAGACTGAGGCAGATAGGGGTAGACTTATGCATAGAGAAGGCAACAGACCTCCCCAATCGATAGCTGCAGCGACTGAGACGCCAACAGAGACGCTGACAGAGGCTGGAACGCCGACTGAGACGCCAACTGAGGCAGATAGGGGTAGATATAGTCATAGAGAAGGCAGCAGACCCCACAATCGACAGCGGCAGCGACTGAGACGCCTACAGAGACGCTGACAGAGGCTGCGACGCCGACTGAGACGCATACTGAGGCAGATAAGGGTAGACAAAAGCATAGAGAATGCAGCAGACCTCCCCAATCGACAGCTGCAGCGACTGAGACGCCAACAGAGACGCTGACAGAGGCTGGAACGCCGACTGAGACGCGGACTGCGGCAGATAGGGGTAGATATGGGCATAGAGAAGGCAGCAGACACCCCAATCCACAGCGGCAACGACTGAGATGCCTTCAGAGACGCTGACAGAGGCTGCGACGCCGACTGAGGCGGATAGGGGTAGATATAGGCATAGAGAAGGCAGCAGACCCCTACCAATCCACGGGGCCGAGACTAAGACGCCTACAGAGACGCTGACAGAGGCTGCGACGCCGACTGAGAAGTCGACTGAGGCAGATAGGGGTAGATATAGGCATAGAGAAGGCAGGAGACCCCCCAATCGACAGCGGCAGCGACTGAGACGCCTACAGAGACGCTGACAGAGGCTGCGACGCCGACTGAGGCAGATAGGGGTAGATATAGGCATAGAGAAGGCAGCAGACCCCCCCACCCCGAATCGACAGCGGCAGCGACTGAGACGCCTACAGAGACGCAGAAAGAGGCTGCGACGCCGACTGAGGCGACTACTGAGGCAGATAGGGGTAGATATAGGCATAGAGAAGGCAGGAGACCCCCCCAATCGACAGCGGCAGCGACTGAGACGCCTACAGAGACGCTGACAGAGGCTGCGACGCCGACTGAGGCAGATAGGAGTAGATATAGGCATAGAGAAGGCAGGAGACCCCCCAATCGACAGCGGCAGCGACTGAGACGCCTACAGAGACGCTGACAGAGGCTGCGACGCCGACTGAGGCAGATAGGGGTAGATATAGGCATAGAGAAAGCAGGAGACCCCCCAATCGACAGCGGCAGCGACTGAGACGCCTACAGAGACGCTGACAGAGGCTGCGACGCCGACTGAGGCAGATAGGGGTAGATATAGGCATAGAGAAGGCAGCAGACCCCCCACCGAATCGACAGCGGCAGCGACTGAGACGCCTACAGAGACGCTGAAAGAGGCTGCGACGCCGACTGAGGCGACGACTGAGGCAGATAGGGGTAGATATAGGCATAAAGAAGGCAGGAGATCCCCCAATCGACAGCGGCAGCGACTGAGACGCCTACAGAGACGCTGACAGAGGCTGCGACGCCGACTGAGGCAGATAGGGGTAGATATAGGCATAGAGAAGGCAGGAGACCCCCCAATCGACAGCGGCAGCGACTCAGACGCCTACAGAGACGCTGACAGAGGCTGCGACACCGACTGAGGCAGATAGGGGTAGATATAGGCATAGAGAAGGCAGCAGACCCCACAATCGACAGCGGCAGCGACTGAGACGCCTACAGAGATGCTGACAGAGGCTGCGACGCCGACTGAAGCAGATAGGTGTAGATATAGGCATAGAGAAGGCAGCGGACCCCCCAATCGATAGCGCAGAGATTGCGACACCTACAGAGACGCTGACAGAGGCTGCGACGCCGGCTGAGACGCCAACTGAGGCAGATAGGGGTAGATATAGGCATAGAGAAGGCAGCAGACCCCCCAAACGACAGCGACAGCGACTGAGACGCCTACAGAGGCGCTGACAGAGTCTGGGACGCCGATTGAGGCGACGACTGAGGCAGATAGGGGTAGATATAGGCATAGAGAACGCAGGAGACCCCCCAATCGACAGCGGCAGCGACTGAGACGCCTACAGAGACGCTGACAGAGGCTGCGACGCCGACTGAGGCAGATAGGGGTAGATATAGGCATAGAGAAGGCAGGAGACCCCCAATCGACAGCGGCAGCGACTGAGACGCCTACAGAGACGCTGACAGAGGCTGCGACGCCGACTGAGGCAGATAGGTGTAGATATAGGCATAGAGAAGGCAGCAGACCCCCCAATCGATAGCGCAGAGATTGCGACACCTACAGAGACGCTGACAGAGGCTGCGACGCCGACTGAGACGCCAACTGAGGCAGATAGGGGTAGATATAGGCATAGAGAAGGCAGCAGACCCCCCAAGCGACAGCGGCAGCGACTGAGACGCCTACAGAGACGCTGACAGAGTCTGGGACGCCGACTGAGGCAAATAGAGGCAGATATAGGCATAGAGAAGGCTACAGACCCCCCAATCGACAGCAGCAGTGACTGAGACGTCTACAGAGACGCTGACAGCCTCTGCGACGCCGAATGAGGCAGATAGGGGTAGATATAGGCATAGAGAAGGAAGCAGACCCCCCAATCGACAGCGGCAGCAACTGATATGCCAACAGAGACGCTGACAGAGGCTGCGACCCCGACTAAGACGCCGAATGAGGCAGATAGGGAAGGCAGCAGACCACCCAATCGACCGCGGTACCGACTAAGACGCCTACAGAGAAGCTGACAGTGGCTGCGACGATGACTGATGCAGATAGGGAAGGCAGCAGACCCCCCAATCGACAGCGGCAGCGACTGAGACACTGCGACGCCGACTGAGACGCCGACTGTGGCAGATAGGTGCAGATATAGGCATAGAGAAGGCAGCAGACATCCCATTCGACAGCGGCAGCGACTGAGACGCCGACTGAGACGCCGACTGAGGCAGATAGTGGTAGATATATGCGTAGAAAAGGCAGCAGACCCCAACCAATCGACAGCGACAGAGACTGAGACGCCTACAGGGACGCTGACAGAGGCTGCGACGCCGACTGAGGCAGATAGGGGTAGATATAGGCATAGAGAAGGCAGCAGACCCCCCGAATCGACAGCGGCAGCGACTGAGACGCCTTCAGAGACGCTGAAAGAGGCTGCGACGCCGACTGAGGCGACGACTGAGGCAGATAGGTGTAGATATAGGCATAGAGAAGGCAGCAGACCCCCAATCGACAGCGGCAGCGACTGAGATGCCTACAGAGACGCTGGCAGAGGCTGCGACGCCGACTGAGGCAGATAGGGGTAGATATAGGCATAGAGAAGGCAAGAGACCCCCCCAATCGACAGCGGCAGCGACTGAGACGCCTACAGAGACGCTGACAGAGGCTGCGACGCCGACTGAGGCAGATAGGGGTAGATATAGGCATAGAGAAGGCAGCAGACCCCACAATCGACAGCGGAAGTGACTGAGACGCCTACAGAGACGCTGACAGAGGCTGCGACGCCGACTGAGGCAGATAGGCATAGAGAAGGCAGCAGACCCCCCATTCGATAGCGCAGAGATTGCGACAAATACAGAGACGCTGACAGAGGCTGCGAAGCCGGCTGAGACGCCAACTGAGGCAGATAGGGGTTGATATAGGCATAGAGAAGGCATCAGACCCCCCAAACGACAGCGGCAGCGACTGAGACGCCTACAGAGACGCTGACAGAGTCTGGGACGCCGACTGACGCAAATAGAGGCAGCTATAGGCATAGAGAAGGCAACAGACCCCCCAATCGACAGCAGCAATGACTGAGACGCCTACAGAGACGCTAACAGAGGCTGGAACGCCGACTGAGACGCCGACTGAGACGCCGACTGCGGCAGACAGGGGTAGATATAGGCATAGAGAAGGCAGCAGACACCCCAATCCACAGCGGCAACGACTGAGACGCCTACAGAGACGCTGACAGAGGCTGCGACGCTGACTGAGACGCAGACTGAGGCAGATAGGGGTAGACATATGCATAGAGAAGGCAGCAGACCTCCCCAATCGATAGCTGCAGCGACTGAGACGCCAACAAAGACTCTGACAGAGGCTGGAACGCCGACTGAGACGCCAACTGAGGCAGATAGGGGTAGATATAGGCATAGAGAAGGCGGCAGACCCCACAATCGACAGCGGCAGCGACTGAGACGCCTACAGAGACGCTGACAGAGGCTGCGACGCCGACTGAGACGCAGACTGAGGCAGATAGGGGTAGACATATGCATAGAGACGGCAGCAGACCTCCCCAATCGACAGCTGCAGCGACTGAGACGCCAACAGAAACGCTGACAGAGGCTGGAACGCCGACTGAGACGCCGACTGCGGCAGATAGGGGTAGGTATAGGCATAGAGAAGGCAGCAGACACCCCAATCCACAGCGGCAACGACTGAGACGCCTTCAGAGACGCTGACAGAGGCTGCGACGCCGACTGAGGCAGATGGGGGTAAATATAGGCATAGAGAAGGCAGCAGACCCTTACCAATCAACGGGGCCGAGACTGAGACGCCTACAGAGACGCTGAAAGGGGCTGCGACGCCGACTGAGGCGACGACTGAGGCAGATAGGGGCAGATATAGGCATAGAGAAAGCAGGAGACCCCCCAATCGACAGCGCCAGCGACTGAGACGCCTACAGAGACGCTGACAGAGGCTTCGACGCCGACTGAGGCAGATTGAGGTAGATATAGGCATAGAGAAGGCAGGAGACCCCCCAATCGACAGCGGCAGCGACTGAGACGCCTACAGAGAGGCTTACAGAGCCTGCGACGCCGACTGAGGCAGATAGGGGTAGATATAGGCATAGAGAAGGCAGCAGACCCCACAATGGATAGCGGCAGTGATTGAGACGCCTACAGAGACGCTGACAGAGGCTGCGACGCCGACTGAGACGCCAACTGAGGCAGATAGGGATAGATATAGGCATAGAGAAGGCAGCAGACCCCCAAACGACAGCGGCAGCGACTGAGACGCCTACAGAGACGCTGACAGAGGCTGCGACGCCAACTGAGAAGTCGACTAACGCAGATAGGGATAGATATAGGCATAGAGAAGGAAGCATTCCCCCCATTCGGCAGCGGCAGCAACTGAGACGCCTACAGCGGCGCTGACAGAAGCTGCGATGCCGACTGAGACGCCGACTGAGGCAGATAGGGGTAGATATAGGCATAGAAAAGGCAGCAGACCCCCACCAATCGACAGCGGCAGCAACTGATATGCCTACAGAGACGCTGACAGAGGCTGCGACGCCGACTGAGGCAGATGGGGGTAAATATAGGCATAGAGAAGGCAGCAGACCCCTACCAATCAACGGGGCCGAGACTGAGACGCCTACAGAGACGCTGACAGAGGCTGCGACGCCGACTGAGAAGTCGATTGAAGCAGATAGGGGTAGATATAGGCATAGAGAAGGAAGCAGACCTCCCAATCGGCAGCGGCAGCGACTGAGACGCCTACAGCGGCGCTGACAGAAGCTGCGATGCCGACTGAGACGCCGACTGAGGCAGATAGGGGTAGATATAGGCATATAAAAGACAACAGACCCCCACCAATCGACAGCGGCAGCAACTGATATGCCTACAGAGACGCTGACAGAGGCTGCGACGCCAACTGAGAAGTCGACTAACGCAGATAGGGATTGATATAGGCATAGAGAAGGAAGCAGTTCCCCCAATCGAGAGCAGCAGGACTGAGACGCCTACAGAGTCGCTGACAGAGGCTGGGACGCCGACTGAAGCAGATATGGGTAGATATAGGCATAGAGAAGGCAGCAGACCCCCCCAATCGACAGCGGCAGCGACTGAGACGCCTACAGAGACGCTGAAAGAGGCTGCGACGCCGACTGAGGCGACGACTGAGGCAGATAGGGGTAGATATAGGCATAGAGAAGGCAGCAGACCCCCCAATCGACTGCGGCAGCGACTGAGACGCCTACAGAGACGCTGACAGAGGCTGCGACGCCGACAGAGGCAGAGTGGGGTAGATATAGGCATAGAGAAGGCAGCAGACCCCCCAATCGACAGCGGCAGCGACTGAGACGCCTACAGAGGCGCTTACAGAGTCTGCGACGCCGACTGAGGCAGATAGGGGGACATATAGGCATAGAGAAGGCAGCAGACCCCCCAATCGACAGCGGCAGTGATTGAGACGCCTACAGAGACGCTGACAGAGGCTGCGACGCCGACTGAGACGCCAACTGAGGCAGATAGGGATAGATATAGGCATAGAGAAGGCAGCAGACCCCCAAACGACAGCGGCAGCGACTGAGACGCCTACAGAGACCCTGACAGGGGCTGCGACGCCGACTGAGGCGACGACTGAGGCAGAGAGGAGTAGATATAGGCATAGAGAAGGCAGCAGACCTCCCCAATCGACAGCTGCAGCGACTGAGACGCCAACAGAGACGCTAATTGAGGCTGGAACGCCGACTGAGACGCCGACTGCGGCAGACAGGGGTAGATATAGGCATAGAGAAGGAAGCAGATCCACCAATCGAGAGCGGCAGGACTGAGACGCCTACAGAGACGCTGACAGAGGCTGCTACGCCAACTGAGAAGTCGACTAACGCAGATAGGGATAGATATAGGCATAGAGAAGGAAGCAGACCCCCCAATCGACAGCGGCAGCGACTGAGACGCCTACAGCGGCGCTGACAGAAGCTGCGATGCCGACTGAGACGCCGACTGAGGCAGATAGGGGTAGATATAGGCATAGAAAAGGCAGCAGACCCCCACCAATCGACAGCGGCAGCAACTGATATGCCTACAGAGACGCTGACAGAGGCTGCGACGCCGACTGAGGCAGATGGGGGTAAATATAGGCATAGAGAAGGCAGCAGACCCCTACCAATCAACGGGGCCGAGACTGAGACGCCTACAGAGACGCTGACAGAGGCTGCGACGCCGACTGAGAAGTCGATTGAAGCAGATAGGGGTAGATATCGGCATAGAGAAGGAAGCAGACCTCCCAATCGGCAGCGTCAGCGACTGAGACGCCTACAGCGGCGCTGACAGAAGCTGCGATGCCGACTGAGACGCCGACTGAGGCAGATAGGGGTAGATATAGGCATATAAAAGGCAGCAGACCCCCACCAATCGACAGCGGCAGCAACTGATATGCCTACAGAGACGCTGACAGAGGCTGCGACGCCAACTGAGAAGTCGACTAACGCAGATAGGGATAGATATAGGCATAGAGAAGGAAGCAGATCCCCCAATCGAGAGCGGCAGGACTGAGACGCCTACAGAGTCGCTGACAGAGGCTGGGACGCCGACTGAAGCAGATATGGGTAGATATAGGCATAGAGAAGGCAGCAGACCCCCCCAATCGACAGCGGCAGCGACTGAGACGCCTACAGAGACGCTGAAAGAGGCTGCGACGCCGACTGAGGCAGATAGGGGTAGATATAGGCATAGAGAAGGCAGGAGACCCCCCAATCGACTGCGGCAGCGACTGAGACGCCTACAGAGACGCTGACAGAGGCTGCGACGCCGACTGAGGCAGATTGGGGTAGATATAGGCATAGAGAAGGCAGGAGACCCCCCAATCGACAGCGGCAGCGACTGAGACGCCTACAGAGACGCTTACAGAGCCTGCGACGCCGACTGAGGCAGATAGGGGTAGATATAGGCATAGAGAAGGCAGCAGACCCCACAATCGACAGCGGCAGTGATTGAGACGCCTACAGAGACGCTGACAGAGGCTGCGACGCCGACTGAGACGCCGACTGAGGCAGATAGGGGTAGATATAGGCATAGAGAAGGCAGCAGACCCCCAAACGACAGCGGCAGCGACTGAGACGCCTACAGAGACGCTGACAGAGTCTGGGACGCCGACTGAGGCAAATAGAGGCAGATATAGGCATAGAGAAGGCAACAGACCCCCCAATCGACAGCGGCAGTGACTGAGACGCCTACAGAGACGCTGACAGACTCTGCGAAGCCGACTGAGGCAGATAGGGGTAGATATAGGCATAGAGAAGGAAGCAGATCCCCCAATCGACAGCGGCAGCAACTGATATGCCAACAGAGACGCTGACAGAGGCTGCGACCCCGACTAAGACGCCGACTGAGGCAGATAGGGAAGGCAGCAGACCCCCCAATCGACCGCGGTACCGACTGAGACGCCTACAGAGAAGCTGACAGTGGCTGCGACGCCGACTGATGCAAATAGGGAAGGCAGCTGGCCCCCCATTCGACAGCGGCAGCGACTGAGACGCCTACAGGGACGCTGACAGAGGCTGCGACGCCGACTAAGACGCCGACTGAGGCAGATAGGGGTAGATATAGGCGTAGAAAAGGCAGCAGACCCCTACCAATGGACAGCGGCAGCAACTGATATGCCTACAGAGACGCTCACAGAGGCTGCGACGCCAACTGAGAAGTCGACTGACGCAGATTGGGGTAGATATAGGCATAGAGAAGGAAGCAGACCCCCCCCCCCCAATCGACAGCGGCACGACTGAGACGCTTACAGAGACGCTGACAGAAGCTGAAACGCCGACTGAGGCAGATAGGGGTAGATATAGGCATAGAGAAGGCAGTAGACCCCCCAATCGACAGCGGCAGCGACTGAGACGCCTACAGAGACCCTGACAGGGGCTGCGACGCCGACTGAGGCGACGACTGAGGCAGAGAGGAGTAGATATAGGCATAGCGAAGGCAGCAGACCTCCCCAATCGACAGCTGCAGCGACTGAGACGCCAACAGAGACGCTAATTGAGGCTGGAACGCCGACTGAGACGCCGACTGCGGCAGACAGGGGTAGATATAGGCATAGAGAAGGCAGCAGACCCCCACCAATCGACAGCGGCAGCAACTGATATGCCTACAGAGACGCTGACAGAGGCTGCGACGCCAACTGAGAAGTCGACTAACGCAGATAGGGATAGATATAGGCATAGAGAAGGAAGCAGACCCCCCAATCGAGAGCGGCACGACTGAGACGCCTACAGAGTCGCTGACAGAGGCTGGGACGCCGACTGAGGCAGATGGGGGTAAATATAGGCATAGAGAAGGCAGCAGACCCCTACCAATCAACGGGGCCGAGACTGAGACGCCTACAGAGACGCTGACAGAGGCTGCGACGCCGACTGAGAAGTCGATTGAAGCAGATAGAGGTAGATATAGGCATAGAGAAGGAAGCAGACCTCCCAATCGGCAGCGGCAGCGACTGAGACGCCTACAGCGGCGCTGACTGAAGCTGCGATGCCGACTGAGACGCGGACTGAGGCAGATAGGGGTAGATATAGGCATAGAAAAGGCAGCAGACCCCCACCAATCGACAGCGGCAGCAACTGATATGCCTACAGAGACGCTGACAGAGGCTGCGACGCCAACTGAGAAGTCGACTAACGCAGATAGGGATAGATATAGGCATAGAGAAGGAAGCAGATCCCCCAATCGAGAGCGGCAGGACTGAGACGCCTACAGAGTCGCTGACAGAGGCTGGGACGCCGACTGAGGCAGATAGGGGTAGATATAGGCATAGAGAAGGCAGCAGACCCCACAATCGACAGCGGCAGTGATTGAGACGCCTACAGAGACGCTGACAGAGGCTGCGACGCCGACTGAGACGCCGACTGAGGCAGATAGGGGTAGATATAGGCATAGAGAAGGCAGCAGACCCCCAAACGACAGCGGCAGCGACTGAGACGCCTACAGAGACGCTGACAGAGTCTGGGACGCCGACTGAGGCAAATAGAGGCAGATATAGGCATAGAGAAGGCAACAGACCCCCCAATCGACAGCGGCAGTGACTGAGACGCCTACAGAGACGCTGACAGGCTCTGCGACGCCGACTGAGGCAGATAGGGGTAGATATAGGCATAGAGAAGGAAGCAGACCCCCCAATCGACAGCGGCAGCAACTGATATGCCAACAGAGACGCTGACAGAGGCTGCGACCCCGACTAAGACGCCAACTGAGGCAGATAGGGAAGGCAGCAGACCCCCCAATCGACCGCGGTACCGACTGAGACGCCTACAGAGAAACGGACAGTGGCTGCGACGCCGACTGATGCAGATAGGTAAGGCAGCAGACCCCCCAATCGACAGCGGCAGCGACTGAGACGCTGCGACGCCGACTGAGACGCTGACTGTGGCAGATAGGTGCAGATATAGGCATAGAGAAGGCAGCAGACCCCCCATTCGACAGCGGCAGCGACTGAGACGCCTACAGGGACGCTGACAGAGGCTGCGACGCCGATTAAGACGCCGACTGAGGCAGATAGGGGTAGATATAGGCGTAGAAAAGGCAGCAGACCCCTACCAATGGACAGCGGCAGCAACTGATATGCCTACAGAGACGCTGACAGAAGCTGAAACGCCGACTGAGGCAGATAGAGGTAGATATAGGCATAGAGAAGGCAGTAGACCCCCCAATCGACAGCGGCAGCGACTGAGACGCCTACAGAGACCCTGACAGGGGCTGCGACGCCGACTGAGGCGACGACTGAGGCAGAGAGGAGTAGATATAGGCATAGAGAAGGCAGCAGACCTCCGCAATCGACAGCTGCAGCGACTGAGACGCCAACAGAGACGCTAATTGAGGCTGGAACGCCGACTGAGACGCCGACTGCGGCAGACAGGGGTAGATATAGGCATAGAGAAGGCAGCAGACCCCCTCCCCCAATCGACAGCGGCAGCAACTGATATGCCTACAGAGACGCTGACAGAGGCTGCGACGCCAACTGAGAAGTCGACTAACGCAGATAGGGATAGATATAGGCATAGAGAAGGAAGCAGACCCCCCAATCGAGAGCGGCACGACTGAGACGCCTACAGAGTCGCTGACAGAGGCTGGGATGCCGACTGAGGCAGATATGGGTAGATATAGGCATAGAGAAGGCAGCAGACCCCCCAATCGACAGCGGCAGCGACTGAGGCGCCTACAGAGACGCTGAAAGAGGCTGCGACGCCGACTGAGGCGACGACTGAGGCAGATAGAGGTAGATATAGGCAAAGAGAAGGCAGCAGACCCCCCCAATCGACAGCGGCAGCGACTGAGACGTCTACAGAGACGCTGACAGAGGCTGCGACGCCGACTGAGGCAGATTGGGGTAGATATAGGCATAGAGAAGGCAGGAGACCCCCCAATCGACAGCTGCAGCGACTGAGACGCCAACAGAGACGCTAATTGAGGCTGGAACGCCGACTGAGACGCCGACTGCGGCAGACAGGGGTAGATATAGGCATAGAGAAGGCAGCAGAACCCACATTTGACAGCGGCAGTGATTGAGACGCCTACAGAGACGCTGACAGAGGCTGCGACGCCGACTGAGACGCCTAGAGAGACGCCGACAGAGGCTGCGACGCTGACTGCGACGCAGACTGAGGCAGATAGGGGTAGACATATGCATAGAGAAGGCAGCAGACCTCCCCAATCTATAGCTGCAGCGACTGAGACGCAAACAGAGACGCTGACAGAGGCTGGAACGCCGACTGAGACGCCAACTGAGGCAGATAGGGGTAGATATAGGCATAGAGAAGGCAGCAGACCCCACAATCGACAGCGGCAGCGACTGAGACGCCTACAGAGACGCTCACAGAGGCTGCGACGCCGACTGAGACGCAGACTGAGGCAGATAGGGGTAGACATATGCATAGAGAAGGCAGCAGACCTCCCCAATCGACAGCTGCAGCAACTGAGACGCCAACAGAGACGCTGACAGAGGCTGGAACGCCGAATGAGGCAGATAGGGGTAGATATAGGCATAGAGAAGGCAGCAGACCCCTACCAATCAACGGGGCCGAGACTGAGACGCCTTCAGAGACGCTGACAGAGGCTGCGACGCCGACTGAGAAGTCGACTGAGGCAGATAGGGGTAGATATAGGCATAGAGAAGGCAGCAGTCCCCACAATCGACAGCGGCAGTGATTGAGACGCCTACAGAGACGCTGACAGAGGCTTCGACGCCGACTGAGAAGTCGACTGAGGCAGATAGGGGTAGATATAGGCATAGAGAAGGCAACAGACCCCCCAATCGACAGCGGCAGTGACTGAGACGCCAACAGAGACGCTGACAGAGGCTGGAATGCCGAATGAGGCAGATAGGGGTAGATATAGGCATAGAGAAGGAAGCAGACCCCCCCCCCCAATCGACAGCGGCACGACTGAGACGCTTACAGAGACGCTGACAGAAGCTGAAACGCCGACTGAGGCAGATAGGGGTAGATATAGGCATAGAGAAGGCAGTAGACCCCCCAATCGACAGCGGCAGCGACTGAGACGCTGCGACGCCGACTGAGACGCCGACTGTGGCAGATAGGTGCAGATATAGGCATAGAGAAGGCAGCAGACCTCCCCAATCGACAGCTGCAGCGACTGAGACGCCAACAGAGACGCTAATTGAGGCTGGAACGCCGACTGAGACGCCGATTGCGGCAGACAGGGGTAGATATAGGCATAGAGAAGGCAGCAGACACCCCAATCCACAGCGGCAACGACTGAGACGCCTAGAGAGACGCTGACAGAGGCTGCGACGCTGACTGAGACGCAGACTGAGGCAGATAGGGGTAGACATATGCATAGAGAAGGCAGCAGACCTCCCCAATCTATAGCTGCAGCGACTGAGACGCAAACAGAGACGCTGACAGAGGCTGGAACGCCGACTGAGACGCCAACTGAGGCAGATAGAGGTAGATATAGGCATAGAGAAGGCAGCAGACCCCACAATCGACAGCGGCAGCGACTGAGACGCCTACAGAGACGCTCACAGGGGCTGCGACGCCGACTGAGACGCAGACTGAGGCAGATAGGGGTAGACATATGCATAGAGAAGGCAGCAGACCTCCCCAATCGACAGCTGCAGCGACTGAGACGCCAACAGAGATGCTGACAGAGGCTGGAACGCCGAATGAGGCAGATAGGGGTAGATATTGGCATAGAGAAGGCAGGAGACCCCCCAATCGACAGCGGCAGCGACTGAGACGCCTACAGAGACGCTTACAGAGCCTGCGACGCCGACTGAGGCAGATAGTGGTAGATATAGGCATAGAGAAGGCAGCAGACCCCACAATCGACAGCGGCAGTTATTGAGACGCCTACAGAGACGCTGACAGAGGCTGCGACGCCGACTGAGACGCCAACTGAGGCAGATAGGTGTAGATATAGGCAGAGAGAAGGCAGCAGACCCCCAAACGACAGCGGCAGCGACTGAGACGCGTACAGAGACGCTGACAGAGTCTGGGACGCCGACTGAGACGCAGACTGAGGCAGATAGGGGTAGACATATGCATAGAGAAGGCAGCAGACCTCCCCAATCTATAGCTGCAGCGACTGAGACGCAAACAGAGACGCTGGCAGAGGCTGGAACGCCGACTGAGACGCCAACTGAGGCAGATAGGGGTAGATATAGGCATAGAGACGGCAGCAGACCCTCCCAATCGACAGCGGCAGCGACTGAGACGCCTACAGAGACGCTGAAAGAGGCTGCGACGCCGACTGAGGCGACGACTGAGGCAGATAGGGGTAGATATAGGCATAGAGAAGGCAGGATACCCCCAATCGACAGCGGAAGCGACTGAGACGCCTACAGAGACGCTGACAGAGGCTGCGACGCCGACTGAAGCAGATAGGGGTAGATATAGGCATAGAGAAGGCAGGAGACCCCCCAATCGACAGCGGCACCTACAGAGACGCTGACAGAGGCTGCGACGCCGACTGAGACGCCAACTGGGGCAGATAGGGGTAGATATAGGCATAGAGAAGACAGCAGACCCCCCAAACGACAGCGGCAGCGACTGAGACGCCTACAGAGACGCTGACAGAGTCTGGGACGCCGACTGAGGGAAATAGAGGCAAATATAGGCATAGAGAAGGCAACATACCCACACAATCGACAGCTGCAGCGACTGAGACGCCAACAGAGACGCTAATTGAGGCTGGAACGCCGACTGTGACGCCGACTGCGGCAGACAGGGGTAGATAGGCAGCAGACACCCCAATCCACAGCGGCAACGACTGAGACGCCTAGAGAGACGCTGACAGAGGCTGCGACGCTGACTGAGACGCAGACTGAGGCAGATAGGGGTAGACATATGCATAGAGAAGGCAGCAGACCTCCCCAATCTATAGCTGCAGCGACTGAGACGCAAACAGAGACGCTGGCAGAGGCTGGAACGCCGACTGAGACGCCAACTGAGGCAGATAGGGGTAGATATAGGCATAGAGAAGGCAGCAGACCCCACAATCGACAGCGGCAGCGACTGAGACGCCTACAGAGACATCTCACAGAGGCTGCGACGCCGACTGAGACGCAGACTGAGGCAGATAGGGGTAGACATATGCATAGAGAAGGCAGCAGACCTCCCCAATCGACAGCTGCAGCGACTGAGACGCAAACAGAGACGCTGACAGAGGCTGGAACGCCGAATGAGGCAGATAGGGGTAGATATAGGCATATAGAAGGCAGCAGACCCCTACCAATCAACGGGGCCGAGACTGAGACGCCTACAGAGACGCTGACAGAGGCTGCGACGCCGACTGAGAAGTCGACTGAGGCAGATAGGGGTAGATATAGGCATAGAGAAGGAAGCAGACCTCCCAATCGGCAGCGGCAGCGACTGAGACACCTACAGCGGCGCTGACAGAGGCTGCGACGCCGACTGAGACCCCCAATGAGGCAGATAGGGGTAGATATAGGCATAGAGAAGGCAGCAGACAGCGGCAGCGACTGAGACGCGTACAGAGACGCTGACAGAAGCTGCGAAGCCGATTGAGGCAGATAGGGGTAGATAGGGGTAGATATAGGCATAGAAAAGGCAGCAGCCCCCACCAATCGACAGCGGCAGCAACTGATATGCCTACAGAGACGCTGACAGAGGCTGCGACGCCGACTGAGAAGTCGACTAACGCAGATAGGGATAGATATAGGCATAGAGGAGGAAGCAGACCCCCCAATCGAGAGCGGCACGACTGAGACGCCTACAGAGTTGCTGACAGAGGCTGGGACGCCGACTGAGGCAGATAGGGGTAGATATAGGCATAGAGACGGCAGCAGACCCTCCCAATCGACAGCGGCAGCGACTGAGACGCCTACAGAGACGCTGAAAGAGGCTGCGACGCCGACTGAGGCGACGACTGAGGCAGATAGGGGTAGATATAGGCATAGAGAAGGCAGGATACCCCCAATCGACAGCAGAAGCGACTGAGACGCCTACAGAGACGCTGACAGAGGCTGCGACGCCGACTGAAGCAGATAGGGGTAGATATAGGCATAGAGAAGGCAGGAGACCCCCCAATCGACAGCGGCACCTACAGAGACGCTGACAGAGGCTGCGACGCCGACTGAGACGCCAACTGGGGCAGATAGGGGTAGATATAGGCATAGAGAAGACAGCAGACCCCCCAAACGACAGCGGCAGCGACTGAGACGCCTACAGAGACGCTGACAGAGTCTGGGACGCCGACTGAGGGAAATAGAGGCAGATATAGGCATAGAGAAGGCAACAGACCCCCCCATTCGACAGCGGCAGTGACTGAGACGCCTACAGAGACGCTGACAGACTCTGCGCCGCAGACTGAGGCAGATAGGGGTAGATATAGGCATAGAGAAGGAAGCAGACCCCCCAATCGACAGCGGCAGCAACTGATATGCCAACAGAGACGCTGACTGAGGCTGCGACCCCGACTAAGACGCCGACTGAGGCAGATAGGGAAGGCAGCAGACCCCCCAATCGACAGCGGCAGCGACTGAGACGCTGCGACGCCGACTGAGACGCCGACTGTGGCAGATAGGTGTAGATATAGGCATAGAGAAGGCAGCAGACCCCCCATTCGACAGCGGCAGCGATTGAGACGCCTACTGGGACGCTGACAGAGGCTGCGACGCCGACTGAGACGCCGACTGAGGCAGATAGGGGTAGATATAGGCGTAGAAAAGGCAGCAGACCCCTACCAATCGACAGCGGCAGCAACTGATATGCCTACAGAGACGCTCACAGAGGCTGCGACGCCAACTGAGAAGTCGACTGACGCAGATAGGGGAAGATATAGGCATAGAGGAGGAAGCAGACCCCCCCAATCGACAGCGGCACGACTGAGACGCCTACAGAGACGCTGACAGAGGCTGAAACGCCGACTGAGGCAGATAGGGGTAAATATTGGCATAGAGAAGGCAACAGACCCCCCAATCGACAGCGGCAGCGACTGAGACGCCTACAGAGACGTTGATAGAGGCTGCGACGCCAACTGAGAAGCCGACTGAGGCAGATAGGGGTAGATATAGGCATAGAGAAGGCAGTAGACCCCCTAATCGACAGCGACAGCGACTGAGACGCCACAACGATGCTGACTAAGATTGCGACGCCGACTGGGGCAGATAGGGGTAGATATAGGCATAGAGAAGGCAGCAGAGCCCCAATCAACAGCGGCATCGACTGAGAATTCTACAGAGACACTGACAGAGGCTGGGACGCCGACTGAGACGCCGACTGAGGCAGATAGGGGTAGATATAGGCGTAGAAAAGGCAGCAGACCCCTACCAATTGACAGCTGCAGCGACTGAGACGCCAACAGAGACGCTAACAGAGGCTGGAACGCCGACTGAGACGCCGACTGCGGCAGACAGGGGTAGATATAGGCATAGAGAAGGCAGCAGACACCGCAATCCACAGCGGCAATGACTGAGACGCCTACACAGACGCTGACAGAGGCTGCGACGCTGACTGAGACGCAGACTGAGGCAGATAGGGGTAGACTTATGCATAGAGAAGGCAACAGACCTCCCCAATCGATAGCTGCAGCGACTGAGACGCCAACAGAGACGCTGACAGAGGCTGGAACGCCGACTGAGACGCCAACTGAGGCAGATAGGGGTAGATATAGTCATAGAGAAGGCAGCAGACCCCACAATCGACAGCGGCAGCGACTGAGACGCCTACAGAGACGCTGACAGAGGCTGCGACGCCGACTGAGACGCAGACTGAGGCAGATAAGGGTAGACAAAAGCATAGAGAATGCAGCAGACCTCCCCAATCGACAGCTGCAGCGACTGAGACGCCAACAGAGACGCTGACAGAGGCTGGAACGCCGACTGAGACGCGGACTGCGGCAGATAGGGGTAGATATGGGCATAGAGAAGGCAGCAGACACCCCAATCCACAGCGGCAACGACTGAGATGCCTTCAGATACGCTGACAGAGGCTGCGACGCCGACTGAGGCGGATAGGGGTAGATATAGGCATAGAGAAGGCAGCAGACCCCTACCAATCCACGGGGCCGAGACTAAGACGCCTACAGAGACGCTGACAGAGGCTGCGACGCCGACTGAGAAGTCGACTGAGGCAGATAGGGGTAGATATAGGCATAGAGAAGGCAGGAGACCCCCCAATCGACAGCGGCAGCGACTGAGACGCCTACAGAGACGCTGACAGAGGCTGCGACGCCGACTGAGGCAGATAGGGGTAGATATAGGCATAGAGAAGGCAGCAGACCCCCCCACCCCGAATCGACAGCGGCAGCGACTGAGACGCCTACAGAGACGCAGAAAGAGGCTGCGACGCCGACTGAGGCGACTACTGAGGCAGATAGGGGTAGATATAGGCATAGAGAAGGCAGGAGACCCCCCCAATCGACAGCGGCAGCGACTGAGACGCCTACAGAGACGCTGACAGAGGCTGCGACGCCGACTGAGGCAGATAGGAGTAGATATAGGCATAGAGAAGGCAGGAGACCCCCCAATCGACAGCGGCAGCGACTGAGACGCCTACAGAGACGCTGACAGAGGCTGCGACGCCGACTGAGGCAGATAGGGGTAGATATAGGCATAGAGAAAGCAGGAGACCCCCCAATCGACAGCGGCAGCGACTGAGACGCCTACAGAGACGCTGACAGAGGCTGCGACGCCGACTGAGGCAGATAGGGGTAGATATAGGCATAGAGAAGGCAGCAGACCCCCCACCGAATCGACAGCGGCAGCGACTGAGACGCCTACAGAGACGCTGAAAGAGGCTGCGACGCCGACTGAGGCGACGACTGAGGCAGATAGGGGTAGATATAGGCATAAAGAAGGCAGGAGATCCCCCAATCGACAGCGGCAGCGACTGAGACGCCTACAGAGACGCTGACAGAGGCTGCGACGCCGACTGAGGCAGATAGGGGTAGATATAGGCATAGAGAAGGCAGGAGACCCCCCAATCGACAGCGGCAGCGACTCAGACGCCTACAGAGACGCTGACAGAGGCTGCGACACCGACTGAGGCATATAGGGGTAGATATAGGCATAGAGAAGGCAGCAGACCCCACAATCGACAGCGGCAGTGACTGAGACGCCTACAGAGAGGCTGACAGAGGCTGCGACGCCGACTGAAGCAGATAGGTGTAGATATAGGCATAGAGAAGGCAGCGGACCCCCCAATCGATAGCGCAGAGATTGCGACACCTACAGAGACGCTGACAGAGGCTGCGACGCCGGCTGAGACGCCAACTGAGGCAGATAGGGGTAGATATAGGCATAGAGAAGGCAGCAGACCCCCCAAACGACAGCGACAGCGACTGAGACGCCTACAGAGGCGCTGACAGAGTCTGGGACGCCGATTGAGGCGACGACTGAGGCAGATAGGGGTAGATATAGGCATAGAGAACGCAGGAGACCCCCCAATCGACAGCGGCAGCGACTGAGACGCCTACAGAGACGCTGACAGAGGCTGCGACGCCGACTGAGGCAGATAGGGGTAGATATAGGCATAGAGAAGGCAGGAGACCCCCAATCGACAGCGGCAGCGACTGAGGCGCCTACAGAGACGCTGACAGAGGCTGCGACGCCGACTGAGGCAGATAGGTGTAGATATAGGCATAGAGAAGGCAGCAGACCCCCCAATCGATAGCGCAGAGATTGCGACACCTACAGAGACGCTGACAGAGGCTGCGACGCCGACTGAGACGCCAACTGAGGCAGATAGGGGTAGATATAGGCATAGAGAAGGCAGCAGACCCCCCAAGCGACAGCGGCAGCGACTGAGACGCCTACAGAGACGCTGACAGAGTCTGGGACGCCGACTGAGGCAAATAGAGGCAGATATAGGCATAGAGAAGGCAACAGACCCCCCAATCGACAGCAGCAGTGACTGAGACGTCTACAGAGACGCTGACAGCCTCTGCGACGCCGAATGAGGCAGATAGGGGTAGATATAGGCATAGAGAAGGAAGCAGACCCCCCAATCGACAGCGGCAGCAACTGATATGCCAACAGAGACGCTGACAGAGGCTGCGACCCCGACTAAGACGCCGAATGAGGCAGATAGGGAAGGCAGCAGACCACCCAATCGACCGCGGTACCGACTAAGACGCCTACAGAGAAGCTGACAGTGGCTGCGACGATGACTGATGCAGATAGGGAAGGCAGCAGACCCCCCAATCGACAACGGCAGCGACTGAGACACTGCGACGCCGACTGAGACGCCGACTGTGGCAGATAGGTGCAGATATAGGCATAGAGAAGGCAGCAGACATCCCATTCGACAGCGGCAGCGACTGAGACGCCGACTGAGACGCCGACTGAGGCAGATAGTGGTAGATATATGCGTAGAAAAGGCAGCAGACCCCAACCAATCGACAGCGACAGAGACTGAGACGCCTACAGGGACGCTGACAGAGGCTGCGACGCCGACTGAGGCAGATAGGGGTAGATATAGGCATAGAGAAGGCAGCAGACCCCCCGAATCGACAGCGGCAGCGACTGAGACGCCTTCAGAGACGCTGAAAGAGGCTGCGACGCCGACTGAGGCGACGACTGAGGCAGATAGGTGTAGATATAGGCATAGAGAAAGCAGGAGACCCCCAATCGACAGCGGCAGCGACTGAGATGCCTACAGAGACGCTGGCAGAGGCTGCGACGCCGACTGAGGCAGATAGGGGTAGATATAGGCATAGAGAAGGCAGCAGACCCCCCCAATCGACAGCGGCAGCGACTGAGACGCCTACAGAGACGCTGACAGAGGCTGCGACGCCGACTGAGGCAGATAGGGGTAGATATAGGCATAGAGAAGGCAGCAGACCCCACAATCGACAGCGGAAGTGACTGAGACGCCTACAGAGACGCTGACAGAGGCTGCGACGCCGACTGAGGCAGATAGGCATAGAGAAGGCAGCAGACCCCCCATTCGATAGCGCAGAGATTGCGACAAATACAGAGACGCTGACAGAGGCTGCGAAGCCGGCTGAGACGCCAACTGAGGCAGATAGGGGTTGATATAGGCATAGAGAAGGCATCAGACCCCCCAAACGACAGCGGCAGCGACTGAGACGCCTACAGAGACGCTGACAGAGTCTGGGACGCCGACTGACGCAAATAGAGGCAGATATAGGCATAGAGAAGGCAACAGACCCCCCAATCGACAGCAGCAATGACTGAGACGCCTACAGAGACGCTAACAGAGGCTGGAACGCCGACTGAGACGCCGACTGAGACGCCGACTGCGGCAGACAGGGGTAGATATAGGCATAGAGAAGGCAGCAGACACCCCAATCCACAGCGGCAACGACTGAGACGCCTACAGAGACGCTGACAGAGGCTGCGACGCTGACTGAGACACAGACTAAGGCAGATAGTGGTAGACATATGCATAGAGAAGGCAGCAGACCTCCCCAATCGATAGCTGCAGCGACTGAGACGCCAACAGAGACACTGACAGAGGCTGGAACGCCTACTGACGCGCCAGCTGAGGCAGATATTGGTAGATATAGGCATAGAGAAGGCAGCAGACCTCGCCAATCGACAGCGGCAGCGACTGAGACGCCTACAGAGACGCTGACAGAGGCTGCGACGCCGACTGAGACGCAGACTGAGGCAGATACGGGTAGACATATGCATAGAGAAGGCAGCAGACCTCGCCAATCGACAGCTGCAGCGACTGAGACGCCAACAGAGACGCTGACAGAGGCTGGAACGCCGCCTGAGACGCCGACTGCGGCAGATAGGGGTAGATATAGGCATAGAGAAGGCAGCAGACACCCCAATCCACAGCGGCAACGACTGAGATGCCTTCAGAGACGCTGACAGACGCTGCGACGCCGACTGAGGCAGATAGGGGTAGATATAGGCATAGAGAAGGCAGCAGACCCGCCCCAAACGACAGCGGCAGCGACTGAGACGCCTACAGAGACGCTGACAGAGTCTGGGATGCCGATTGAGGCGACGACTGAGGCAGATAGGGGTAGATATAGGCATAGAGAAGGCAGGAGACCCCCCAATCGACAGCGGCAGCGACTGAGACGCCTACAGAGACGCTGACCGAGGCTGCGACGCCGACTGAGGCAGATAGGGGTAGATATAGGCATAGAGAAGGCAGGAGAATCCCCAATCGACAGCGGCAGCGACTGAGACGCATACAGAGACGCTGACAGAGGCTGCGACGCCGACTGAGGCAGATAGGGGTAGATATAGGCATAGAGAAGGCAGCAGACCCCACAATCGACAGCGGCAGTGACTGAGACGCCTACAGAGACGCTGACAGAGGCTGCGACGCCGACTGAGGCAGATAGGTGTAGATATAGGCATAGAGAAGGCAGCAGACCCCCCAATCGATAGCGCAGAGATTGCGACACCTACAGAGACGCTGACAGAGGCTTCGATGCCGACTGAGACGCCAACTGAGGCAGATAGGGGTAGATATAGGCTTAGAGAAGGCATCAGACCCCCCAAACGACAGCGGCAGCGACTGAGACGCCTACAGAGACGCTGACAGAGGCTGCGACGCTGACTGAGACGCAGACTGAGGCAGATAGGGGTAGACATATGCATAGAGAAGGCAGCAGACCTCCCCAATCGATAGCTGCAGCGACTGAGACGCCAACAGAGACGCTGACAGAGGCTGGAACGCCTACTGAGACGCCAACTGAGGCAGATATTGGTAGATATAGGCATAGAGAAGGCAGCAGACGACACAATCGACAGCGGCAGCGACTGAGACGCCTACAGAGACGCTGACAGAGCCTGCGACGCCGACTGAGACGCAGACTGAGGCAGATAGGGGTAGACATATGCATAGAGAAGGCAGCAGACCTCGCCAATCGACAGCTGCAGCGACTGAGACGCCAACAGAGACGCTGACAGAGGCTGGAACGCCGACTGAGACGCCGACTGAGACGCCGACTGCGGCAGACAGGGGTAGATATAGGCATAGAGAAGGCAGGAGACCCCCCAATCGACAGCGGCAGCGACTGAGACGCCTACAGAGACGCTGACAGAGGCTGCGACGCCGACTGAGGCAGATAGGGGTAGATATAGGCATAGAGAAGGCAGGAGACCCCCCAATCGACAGCGGCAGCGACTGAGACGCCTACAGAGACGCCTACAGAGACGCTGACAGAGGCTGCGACACCGACTGAGGCAGATAGGGGTAGATATAGGCATAGAGAAGGCAGCAGACCCCACAATCGACAGCGGCAGTGACTGAGACGCCTACAGAGAGGCTGACAGAGGCTGCGACGCCGACTGAAGCAGATAGGTGTAGATATAGGCATAGAGAAGGCAGCAGACCCCCCAATCGATAGAGCAGAGATTGCGACACCTACAGAGACGCTGACAGAGGCTGCGACGCCGGCTGAGACGCCAACTGAGGCAGATAGGGGTAGATATAGGCATAGAGAAGGCAGCAGACCCCCCAAATGACAGCGGCAGCGACTGAGACGCCTACAGAGGCGCTGACAGAGTCTGGGACGCCGATTGAGGCGACGACTGAGGCAGATAGGGGTAGATATAGGCATAGAGAACGCAGGAGACCCCCCAATCGACAGCGGCAGCGACTGAGACGCCTACAGAGACGCTGACAGAGGCTGCGACGCCGACTGAGGCAGATAGGGGTAGATATAGGCATAGAGAAGGCAGGAGACCCCCAATCGACAGCGGCAGCGACTGAGACGCCTACAGAGACGCTGACAGAGCCTGCGACGCCGACTGAGGCAGATAGGTGTAGATATAGGCATAGAGAAGGCAGCAGACCCCCCAATCGATAGCGCAGAGATTGCGACACCTACAGAGACGCTGACAGAGGCTGCGACGCCGACTGAGACGCCAACTGAGGCAGATAGGGGTAGATATAGGCATAGAGAAGGCAGCAGACCCCCCAAGCGACAGCGGCAGCGACTGAGACGCCTACAGAGACTCTGACAGAGTCTGGGACGCCGACTGAAGCAAATAGAGGCAGATATAGGCATAGAGAAGGCAACAGACCCCCCAATCGACAGCAGCAGTGACTGAGACGTCTACAGAGACGCTGACAGCCTCTGCGACGCTGACAGCCTCTGCGACGCTGACAGCCTCTGCGACGCCGAATGAGGCAGATAGGGGTAGATATAGGCATAGAGAAGGAAGCAGACCCCCCAATCGACAGCGGCAGCAACTGATATGCCAACAGAGACGCTGACAGAGGCTGCGACCCCGACTAAGACGCCGAATGAGGCAGATAGGGAAGGCAGCAGACCCCCAATCGACCGCGGTACCGACTAAGACGCCTACAGAGAAGCTGACAGTGGCTGCGACGATGACTGATGCAGATAGGGAAGGCAGCAGACCCCCCAATCGACAGCGGCAGCGACTGAAACACTGCGACGCCGACTGAGACGCCGACTGTGGCAGATAGGTGCAGATATAGGCATAGAGAAGGCAGCAGACATCCCATTCGACAGCGGCAGCGACTGAGACGCCGACTGAGACGCCGACTGAGGCAGATAGTGGTAGATATATGCGTAGAAAAGGCAGCAGACCCCAACCAATCGACAGCGGCAGAGACTGAGACGCCTACAGGGACGCTGACAGAGGCTTGGACGCCGACTGAGGCAGATAGGGGTAGATATAGGCATAGAGAAGGCAGCAGACCCCCCGAATCGACAGCGGCAGCGACTGAGACGCCTTCAGAGACGCTGAAAGAGGCTGCGACGCCGACTGAGGCGACGACTGAGGCAGATAGGTGTAGATATAGGCATAGAGAAAGCAGGAGACCCCCAATCGACAGCGGCAGCGACTGAGACGCCTACAGAGACGCTGGCAGAGGCTGCGACGCCGACTGAGGCAGATAGGGGTAGATATAGGCATAGAGAAGGCAAGAGACCCCCCCCAATCGACAGCGGCAGCGACTGAGACGCCTACAGAGACGCTGACAGAGGCTGCGACGCCGACTGAGGCAGATAGGGGTAGATATAGGCATAGAGAAGGCAGCAGACCCCACAATCGACAGCGGAAGTGACTGAGACGCCTACAGAGACGCTGACAGATGCTGCGACGCCGACTGAGGCAGATAGGCATAGAGAAGGCAGCAGACCCCTACCAATCAATAGCGCAGAGATTGCGACAAATACAGAGACGCTGACAGAGGCTGCGAAGCCGGCTGAGACGCCAACTTAGGCAGATAGGGGTAGATATAGGCATAGAGAAGGCAGCATACCCGCCCCAAACGACAGCGGCAGCGACTGAGACGCCTACAGAGACGCTGACAGAGTCTGGGATGCCGATTGAGGCGACGACTGAGGCAGATAGGGGTAGATATAGGCATAGAGAAGGCAGGAGACCCCCCAATCGACAGCGGCAACGACTGAGACGCCTACAGAGACGCTGACCGAGGCTGCGACGCCGACTGAGGCAGATAGGGGTAGATATAGGCATAGAGAAGGCAGGAGAATCCCCAATCGACAGCGGCAGCGACTGAGACGCCTACAGAGACGCTGACAGAGGCTGCGACGCCGACTGAGGCAGATAGGGGTAGATATAGGCATAGAGAAGGCAGCAGACCCCACAATCGACAGCGGCGGTGACTGAGACGCCTACAGAGACGCTGACAGAGGCTGCGACGCCGACTGAGGCAGATAGGTGTAGATATAGGCATAGAGAAGGCAGCAGACCCCCCAATCGATAGCGCAGAGATTGCGACACCTACAGAGACGCTGACAGAGGCTTCGATGCCGACTGAGACGCCAACTGAGGCAGATAGGGGTAGATATAGGCTTAGAGAAGGCATCAAACCCCCCAAACGACAGCGGCAGCGACTGAGACGCCTACAGAGACGCTGACAGAGGCTGCGACGCTGACTGAGACGCAGACTGAGGCAGATAGGGGTAGACATATGCATAGAGAAGGCAGCAGACCTCCCCAATCGATAGCTGCAGCGACTGAGACGCCAACAGAGACGCTGACAGAGGCTGGAACGCCTACTGAGACGCCAACTGAGGCAGATATTGGTAGATATAGGCATAGAGAAGGCAGCAGACGACACAATCGACAGCGGCAGCGACTGAGACGCCTACAGAGACGCTGACAGAGCCTGCGACGCCGACTGAGACGCAGACTGAGGCAGATAGGGGTAGACATATGCATAGAGAAGGCAGCAGACCTCGCCAATCGACAGCTGCAGCGACTGAGACGCCAACAGAGACGCTGACAGAGGCTGGAACGCCGACTGAGACGCCGACTGAGACGCCGACTGCGGCAGACAGGGGTAGAAATAGGCATAGAGAAGGCAGGAGACCCCCCAATCGACAGCGGCAGCGACTGAGACGCCTACAGAGACGCTGACAGAGGCTGCGACGCCGACTGAGGCAGATAGGGGTAGATATAGGCATAGAGAAGGCAGGAGACCCCCCAATCGACAGCGGCAGCGACTGAGACTCCTACAGAGACGCTGACAGAGGCTGCGACACCGACTGAGGCAGATAGGGGTAGATATAGGCATAGAGAAGGCAGCAGACCCCCTAAATGACAGCAGCAGCGACTGAGACGCCTACAGAGGCGCTGACAGAGTCTGGGACGCCGATTGAGGCGACGACTGAGGCAGATAGGGGTAGATATAGGCATAGAGAACGCAGGAGACCCCCCAATCGACAGCGGCAGCGACTGAGACGCCTACAGAGACGCTGACAGAGGCTGCGACGCCGACTGAGGCAGATAGGGGTAGATATAGGCATAGAGAAGGCAGGAGACCCCCAATCGACAGCGGCAGCGACTGAGACGCCTACAGAGACGCTGACAGAGCCTGCGACGCCGACTGAGGCAGATAGGTGTAGATATAGGCATAGAGAAGGCAGCAGACCCCCCAATCGATAGCGCAGAGATTGCGACACCTACAGAGACGCTGACAGAGGCTGCGACGCCGACTGAGACGCCAACTGAGGCAGATAGGGGTAGATATAGGCATAGAGAAGGCAGCAGACCCCCCAAGCGACAGCGGCAGCGACTGAGACGCCTACAGAGACTCTGACAGAGTCTGGGACGCCGACTGAAGCAAATAGAGGCAGATATAGGCATAGAGAAGGCAACAGACCCCCCAATCGACAGCAGCAGTGACTGAGACGTCTACAGAGACGCTGACAGCCTCTGCGACGCCGAATGAGGCAGATAGGGGTAGATATAGGCATAGAGAAGGAAGCAGACCCCCCAATCGACAGCGGCAGCAACTGATATGCCAACAGAGACGCTGACAGAGGCTGCGACCCCGACTAAGACGCCGAATGAGGCAGATAGGGAAGGCAGCAGACACCCAATCGACCGCGGTACCGACTAAGACGCCTACAGAGAAGCTGACAGTGGCTGCGACGATGACTGATGCAGATAGGGAAGGCAGCAGACCCCCCAATCAACAGCGGCAGCGACTGAGACACTGCGACGCCGACTGAGACGCCGACGGTGGCAGATAGGTGCAGATATAGGCATAGAGAAGGCAGCAGACATCCCATTCGACAGCGGCAGCGACTGAGACGCCGACTGAGACGCCGACTGAGACGCCGACTGAGGCAGATAGTGGTAGATATATGCGTAGAAAAGGCAGCAGACCCCAACCAATCGACAGCGGCAGAGACTGAGACGCCTACAGGGACGCTGACAGAGGCTGCGACGCCGACTGAGGCAGATAGGGGTAGATATAGGCATAGAGAAGGCAGCAGACCCCCCGAATCGACAGCGGCAGCGACTGAGACGCCTTCAGAGACGCTGAAAGAGGCTGCGACGCCGACTGAGGCGACGACTGAGGCAGATAGGTGTAGATATAGGCATAGAGAAAGCAGGAGACCCCCAATCGACAGCGGCAGCGACTGAGACGCCTACAGAGACGCTGGCAGAGGCTGCGACGCCGACTGAGGCAGATAGGGGTAGATATAGGCATAGAGAAGGCAAGAGACCCCCCCCAATCGACAGCGGCACCGACTGAGACGCCTACAGAGACGCTGACAGAGGCTGCGACGCCGACTGAGGCAGATAGGGGTAGATATAGGCATAGAGAAGGCAGCAGACCCCACAATTGACAGCGGAAGTGACTGAGACGCCTACAGAGACGCTGACAGATGCTGCGACGCCGACTGAGGCAGATAGGCATAGAGAAGGCAGCAGACCCCCCATTCGATAGCGCAGAGATTGCGACAAATACAGAGACGCTGACAGAGGCTGCGAAGCCGGCTGAGACGCCAACTGAGGCAGATAGGGGTAGATATAGGCATAGAGAAGGCATCAGACCCCCCAAACGACAGCGGCAGCGACTGAGACGCCTACAGAGACGCTGACAGAGTCTGGGACGCCGACTGAGGCAAATAGAGGCAGATATAGGCATAGAGAAGGCAACAGACCCCCCAATCGACAGCAGCAATGACTGAGACGCCTACAGAGACGCTAACAGAGGCTGGAACGCCGACTGAGACGCCGACTGCGGCAGACAGGGGTAGATATAGGCATAGAGAAGGCAGCAGACACCCCAATCCACAGCGGCAACGACTGAGACGCCTACAGAGACGCTGACAGAGGCTGCGACGCTGACTGAGACACAGACTAAGGCAGATAGTGGTAGACATATGCATAGAGAAGGCAGCAGACCTCCCCAATCGATAGCTGCAGCGACTGAGACGCCAACAGAGACACTGACAGAGGCTGGAACGCCTACTGAGACGCCAGCTGAGGCAGATATTGGTAGATATAGGCATAGAGAAGGCAGCAGACCTCGCCAATCGACAGCGGCAGCGACTGAGACGCCTACAGAGACGCTGACAGAGGCTGCGACGCCGACTGAGACGCAGACTGAGGCAGATAGGGGTAGACATATGCATAGAGAAGGCAGCAGACCTCGCCAATCGATAGCTGCAGCGACTGAGACGCCAACACAGACGCTGACAGAGGCTGGAACGCCGCCTGAGACGCCGACTGCGGCAGATAGGGGTAGATATAGGCATAGAGAAGGCAGCAGACACCCCAATCCACAGCGGCAACGACTGAGATGCCTTCAGAGACGCTGACAGACGCTGCGACGCCGACTGAGGCAGATAGGGGTAGATATAGGCATAGAGAAGGCAGCAGACCCCTACCAATCAATAGCGCAGAGATTGCGACAAATACAGAGACGCTGACAGAGGCTGCGAAGCCGGCTGAGACGCCAACTTAGGCAGATAGGGGTAGATATAGGCATAGAGAAGGCAGCAGACCCGCCCCAAACGACAGCGGCAGCGACTGAGACGCCTACAGAGACGCTGACAGAGTCTGGGATGCCGATTGAGGCGACGACTGAGGCAGATAGGGGTAGATATAGGCATAGAGAAGGCAGGAGACCCCCCAATCGACAGCGGCAGCGACTGAGACGCCTACAGAGACGCTGACCGAGGCTGCGACGCCGACTGAGGCAGATAGGGGTAGATATAGGCATAGAGAAGGCAGGAGAATCCCCAATCGACAGCGGCAGCGACTGAGACGCCTACAGAGACGCTGACAGAGGCTGCGACGCCGACTGAGGCAGATAGGGGTAGATATAGGCATAGAGAAGGCAGCAGACCCCACAATCGACAGCGGCAGTGACTGAGACGCCTACAGAGACGCTGACAGTGGCTGCGACGCCGACTGAGGCAGATAGGTGTAGATATAGGCATAGAGAAGGCAGCAGACCCCCCAATCGATAGCGCAGAGATTGCGACACCTACAGAGACGCTGACAGAGGCTTCGACGCCGACTGAGACGCCAACTGAAGCAGATAGGGGTAGATATAGGCATAGAGAAGGCATCAGACCCCCCAAACGACAGCGGCAGCGACTGAGATGCCTACAGAGACGCTGACAGAGGCTGCGACGCTGACTGAGACGCAGACTGAGGCAGATAGGGGTAGACATATGCATAGAGAAGGCAGCAGACCTCCCCAATCGATAGCTGCAGCGACTGAGACGCCAACAGAGACGCTGACAGAGGCTGGAACGCCTACTGAGACGCCAACTGAGGCAGATATTGGTAGATATAGGCATAGAGAAGGCAGCAGACGACACAATCGACAGCGGCAGCGACTGAGACGCCTACAGAGACGCTGACAGAGGCTGCGACGCCGACTGAGACGCAGACTGAGGCAGATAGGGGTAGACATATGCATAGAGAAGGCAGCAGACCTCGCCAATCGACAGCTGCAGCGACTGAGACGCCAACAGAGACGCTGATAGAGGCTGGAACGCCGACTGAGACGCCGACTGCGGCAGACAGGGGTAGATATAGGCATAGAGAAGGCAGCAGACACCCCAATCCACAGCGGCAACGACTGAGACGCCTACAGAGACGCTGACAGAGGCTGCCACGCTGACTGAGACGCAGACTGAGGCAGATAGGGATAGACATATGCATAGAGAAGGCAGCAGACCTCCCCAATCGATAGCTGCAGCGACTGAGACGCCAACAGAGACGCTGACAGAGGCTGGGATGCCGACTGAGGCAGATAGGGGCAGATAGGGGTAGATATAGGCATAGAGAAGGCAGCATACCTCGCCAATCGACAGCTGCAGCGACTGAGACGCCAACAGAGTCGCTGACAGAGGCTGGGATGCCGACTGAGGCAGATAGGGGCAGATAGGGGTAGATATAGGCATAGAGAAGGCAGCAGAACCCCCCCCCCCCAATCGACTGCGGCAGTGACTGAGACGCCTACGGAGACGCTGACAGAGGCTGGAACGCCTACTGAGACGCCAACTGAGGCAGATATTGGTAGATATAGGCATAGAGAAGGCAGCAGACGACACAATCGACAGCGGCAGCGACTGAGACGCCTACAGTGACGCTGACAGAGGCTGCGACGCCGACTGAGAAGTCGACTGAGGCAGATAGGGGTAGATATAGGCATAGAGAAGGAAGCAGACCTCCCAATCGGCAGCGGCAGCGACTGAGACGCCTACAGCGGCGCTGACAGAGGCTGCGACGCCGACTGAGACCCCGAATGAGGCAGATAGGGGTAGATATAGGCATAGAGAAGGCAGCAGACAGCGGCAGCGACTGAGACGCGTACAGAGACGCTCACAAAAGCTGCGACGCCGACTGAGACGCCAACTGAGGCAGATAGGGGTAGATATAGGAAAAAAAAAAGCAGCAGACCCCCACCAATCGACAGCGGCAGCAACTGAAATGCCTACAGAGACGCTGACAGAGACTGCGACGCCAACTGAGAAGTCGACTAACGCAGATAGGGATAGATATAGGCATAGAGAAGGCAGCAGACCTCGCCAATCGACAGCTGCAGCGACTGAGACGCCAACAGAGTCGCTGACAGGGGCTGGGTCGCCGACTGAGGCAGATAGGGGTAGATATAGCCATAGAGAAGGCAGCATAACCCCCCCCCCCCCCCAATCGACAGCGGCAGCTACTGAGACGCCTACAGAGACGCTGAAAGAGGCTGCGACGCCGACTGAGGCGACGACTGGGGCAGATAGGGGTAGATATAGGCATAGAGAAGCCAGGAGACCCCCCAATCGACAGCGGCAGTTACTGAGACGCCTACAGAGACGCTGACAGAGGCTGCGACGCCGACTGAGGCAGATAGGGGTAGATAGAGGCATAGAGAAGGCAGGAGACCCCCCAATCGACAGCGGCAGCGACTGAGACGCCTACAGAGACGCTGACAGAGGCTGCGACGCCGACTGAGGCAGATAGGGGTAGATAGGGCGTGTAGATATAGGCATAGAGAAGGCAGCAGACCCCCCAATCGATAGAGCAGATATTGCGACACCTACAGAGACGCTGACAGAGGCTGCGACGCCGACTGAGACGCCAACTGAGGCAGATAGGGGTAGATATAGGCATAGAGAAGGCAGCAGACCCCCCCAAACGACAGCGGCAGCGACTGCGACGCCTACAGAGACGCTGACAGAGTCTGGGACGCCGACTGAGGCAAATAGAGGCAGATATTGGCATAGAGAAGGCAACAGACCCCCCAATCGACAGCGGCAGTGACGGAGACGCCTACAGAGACGCTGACAGACTCTGCGACGCCGACAAAGACGCCGACTGAGGCAGATAGGGAAGGCAGCAGACCCCCCAATTGACCGCGGTACCGACTGAGACGCCTACACAGAAGCTGACAGTGGCTGCGACGCCGACTGATGCAGATAGGGAAGGCAGCAGACCCCCCAATCGACAGCGGCAGCGACTGAGACGCTGCGACGCCGACTGAGACGCCGACTGTTTCAGATAGGGGTCGATATAGGCATTGAGAGGGCAGCAGACCCCCCAATCGATAGAGCAGCGATTGAGACGCCTACAGAGACGCTGACAGAGGCTGCGACGCCGTCTGAGACGCCAACTGAGGCAGATATAGGCATAGAAAAGGCAGCAGACCCCCCAATCGACAGCGGCAGCAACTGAGACTTCTACAGAGACACTGACAGAGGCTGGGACGCCGACTGAGACGCAGACTGAGGCAGATAGGGGTACATATAAGCATTGAGAAGGCAGCAGACCTCCCCAATCGACAGCTGCAGCGACTGAGACGCCAACAGAGACGCTGACCGAGGCTGGGACGCCGACTGAGACGCCGACTGAGGCAGATTGGGGAGATATAGGCATAGAGAAGGCAGCAGACCCCCCAATCAACAGCGGCATCGACTGAGACTTTTACAGAGACACTGGCAGAGGCTGGGACGCTGACTGAGACGCCGACTGAGGCAGATAGGGGTAGATATAGGCATAGAGAAGGCACCAGACCCCCCCAACCGACAGCGGCAAAGACTGAGACGCCTACAGAGACGCTGACAGACGCTGCGACGCCGACTGAGGCAGAGAGGGGTAGATATAGGCATATATAAGGCAGCAGACCCCCCAATCGACAGCGGCAGCGACTGAGATGCCTACAGAGACGCTGACAGAGGCTGCGATGCCGACTGCGGCAGGTAGGGGTAGATATAATCATATAGAAGGCAGCAGACTCCCCCAATCGACAGCGGCAAAGACTGAGACGCCTACAGAGACGCTGACAGAGGCTGCGACGCCGACTGAGGCAGATAGGGGTAGATATAGGCATAGAGAAAGCAACAGACCCCCAATCGACAGCGGCACCGACTGAGATGCCTACAGAGACGCTGACAGAGACTGCGACGCCCACTGAGGCGACGACTGTGGCAGATTGGGGTAGATATAGGCATAGAGACGGCAGGAGACACCCCAATCGACAGCGGCAGCGACTCAGGCGCCTGCAGAGACGCTGACAGAGGCTGCGACGCCGACTGAGGCAGATAGGGGTAGATATAGGCATAGAGAAGGCAGCAGACCCCACAATCGACAGCGGCAGCGACTGAGACGCCTACAGAGACGCTGACAGAGGCTGCGACTCCGACTGAGGCAGATAGTTGTAGATATAGGCATAGAGAAGGTAGCAGACCCCCCAAACGATAGCGCAGAGATTGCGACGCCTACAGAGACGCTGACAGAGGCTGCGACGCCGACTGAGACGCAAACTGAGGCAGATAGGTGTAGATATAGGCATCGAGAAGGCAGCAGAACCCCCCAAACGACAGCGGCAGCGACTGAGACGCCTACAGAGACGCTGACAGAGGCTAAGACGCCGACTGAGGCAAATAGAGGTAGATATAGGCATACAGAAGGCAGCAGACCCCCCAATCGACAGCGGCAGCGACTGAGATGCCTACAGAGACGCTGACAGAGGCTGCGACGCCGACTGAGGCAGATAGGGGTAGATATGGGCATAGAGAAGGAAGCAGACCCCCCAAATCGACAGCGGCAGCGACAGAGACGCCTACAGAGAAGCTGACAGAGGCTGCGACGCCGACTGAGACGCCGACAGAGGCAGATAGGGGTAGATATAGGCATAGAGAAGGAAGCAGACCCCCCAAATCGACAGCGGCAGCGACTGAGACGCCTACAGAGAAGCTGACAGAGGCTGCGACGCCGACTGAGACGCCGACAGAGGCAGATAGGGGTAGATATAGGCATAGAGAAGGAAGCAGACCCCCCAAATCGACAGCGGCAACGACTGAGACGCCTACAGAGACGCTGACAGAGGCTGGGACGCCGACTGAAACAAATAGAGGTAGATATAGGCATAGAGAAGGCAGCAGACCTCCCCAATCGACAGCGGCAGCGACTGAGATGCCTACAGAGACGCTGACAGAGGCTGGGACGCCGACTGAGACAAATAGAGGTAGATATAGGCATAGAGAAGGCAGCAGACCTCCCCAATCGACAGCGGCAGCGACTGAGACGCCGACAGAGGCAAATAGGGGTAGATATAGGCATAGAGAAGGAAGCAGACCCCCCAAATCGACAGCGACAGCGACTGAGATGTATACAGAGAAGCTGACAGAGGCTGCGACGCCGACTGAGACGCCGGCTGATGCAGTTAGGGGTATATATAGGCATAGAGAAGGCAGTATTCCCCCCCAATCGACAGCGACTGAGACGCCTACAGAGACGCTGACAGAGGCTTCGACGCCGACTGAGGCGACGACTGAGGCATATAGGGTTAGATATAGGCATAGAGAAGGCAGCAGACCCCCCAAACGATAGCGCAGAGATTGCGACGCCTACAGAGACGCTGACAGAGGCTGCGACGCCGACTGAGACGCAAACTGAGGCAGATAGGTGTAGATATAGGCATCGAGAAGGCAGCAGAACCCCCCCAAACGACAGCGGCAGCGACTGAGACGCCTACAGAGACGCTGACAGAGGCTGGGACGCCGACTGAGGCAAATAGAGGTAGATATAGGCATACAGAAGGCAGCAGACCCCCCCAATCGACAGCGGCAGCGACTGAGATGCCTACAGAGACGCTGACAGAGGCTGCGACGCCGACTGAGGCAGATAGGGGTAGATATAGGCATAGAGAAGGAAGCAGACCCCCCCAATCGACAGCGGCAGCGACTGAGACGCCTACACAGAAGCTGACAGAGGCTGTGACGCCGACTGAGACGCCAACAGAGGCAGATAGGGGTAGATATAGGCATAGAGAAGGAAGCAGACCCCCCAAATCGACAGCGGCAGCGACTGAGACGCCTACAGAGACGCTGACAGAGCCTGGGACGCCGACTGAGACAAATAGAGGTAGATATAGGCATAGAGAAGGCAGCAGACCTCCCCAATCGACAGCGGCAGCGACTGAGATGCCTACAGAGACGCTGACAGAGGCTGGGACGCCGACTGAGGCAAATAGAGGTAGATATAGGCATAGAGAAGGCAGCAGACCCCCCAATCGACAGCGGCAGCGACTGAGATGCCTACAGAGAAGCAGACAGTGGCTGCGACGCCGACTGAGGCAGATAGAGGTAGATACAGGCATAGAGAAGGCAGCAGACCCCCAATCCACAGCGGCAGCGACTCAGACACGTACAGAGACGCAGACAGAGGCTGCGACGCCGAATGAGAAGCCGACTGATATAGGCATAGAGAAGGCAGCAGACCCCCCAATCAACAGCGGCAGCGACTGAGACTCCTACAGAGACGCTGACAGAGGCTGCGACGCCGACTGAGGCAGATAGGTGTAGATATATGCATAGAGAAGGCAGCAGACCCCCTAATCGACAGCGGCAGCGACTGAGACGCCTACAGAGACGCTGTCAGAGGCTGCGACGCCGAATGAGAAGCCGACTGAGGTAGATAGGGGTAAATATAGGCATAGAGAAGACAGCAGACCACCCCAATCGACAGCGGCAGCGACCGAGACGCCTACAGAGACGCTGACAGAGGCTGGGACGCCGACTGAGGCAGATAGGGGTAGATATAGGCATAGAGAAGGCAGCAGACCCCCAATCGATAGCGCAGAGATTGCGACGCCTACAGAGACGCTGACAGAGGCTGCGACGCCGACTGAGGCAGATAAGGGTAGATATATGCATAGAGAAGGCAGCAGACCCCCCAATCGACAGCGGTAGCGACTGAGACGCCTACAGAGAGGCTGACAGAGGCTGCGACGCCAACTGAGGCAGATAGGGGTAGATATAGGCATAGAGAAGGAAGCAGACACCCCAAATCGACAGCGGCAGCCACTGAGACGCCTACAGAGAAGCTGACAGAGGCTGCGACGCCGACTGAGACGCCGACTGAGGCAGATAAGGGTAGATATAGGCATAGAGAAAGCAACAGACCCCCAATCGACAGCGGCACCGACTGAGATACCTACAGAGACGCTGACAGAGGCTGCGACGCCGACTGAGACGCCGACTGAGGCAGATAAGGGTAGATATAGGCATAGAGAAAGCAACAGACCCCCAATCGACAGCGGCACCGACTGAGACGCCTACAGAGACGCTGACAGAGGCTGCGACGCCGACTGAGGCAGATATGGGTAGATATAGTCATAGAGAAGGCAGCAGACCCCCCAAACGACAGCGGCAGCGACTGATACGCCTACAGAGACGCTGACAGAGGCTGGGACGCCGACTGAGACAAATAGAGGTAGATATAGGCATAGAGAAGGCAGCAGACCTCCCCAATCGACAGCGGCAGCGAGTGAGATGCCTACAGACACGCTGACAGAGGCTGGGACGCCGACTGAGACAAATAGAGGTAGATATAGGCATAGAGAAGGCAGCAGACCTCCCCAATCGACAGCGGCAGCGACTGAGACGCCTACAGAGAAGCTGACAGAGGCTGCGACGCCGACTGAGACGCCGACAGAGGCAGATAGGGGTAGATATAGGCATAGAGAAGGAAGCAGACCCCCCAAATCGACAGCGGCAGCGACTGAGACGTATACAGAGAAGCTGATAGAGGCTGCGACGCCGACTGAGACGCCGGCTGATGCAGATAGGGGTATATATAGGCATAGAGAAGGCAGTATTCCCCCCAATCGACAGCGGCAGCGACTGAGACGCCTACAGAGACGCTGACAGAGGCTGGGACGCTGACTGAGGCAAAGAGAGGTAGATATAGGCATAGAGAAGGCAGCAGACCCCACAATCGACAGCGGCAGCGACTGAGACGCCTACAGAGACACTGACAGCGGCTGCAACGCCGACTGAGGCAGATAGTTGTAGATATAGGCATAGAGAAGGCAGCAGACCCCCCAAACGATAGCGCAGAGATTGCGACGCTTACAGAGACGCTGACAGAGGCTGCGACGCCGACTGAGACGCAAACTGAGGCAGATAAGTGTAGATATAGGCATCGAGAAGGCAGCAGAACCCCCCCAAACGACAGCGGCAGCGACTGAGACGCCTACAGAGACGCTGACAGAGGCTGGGACGCCGACTGAGGCAAATAGAGGTAGATATAGGCATACAGAAGGCAGCAGACCCCCCCAATCGACAGCGGCAGCGACTGAGATGCCTACAGAGACGCTGACAGAGGCTACGACGCCGACTGAGGCAGATAGGCGTAGATATAGGCATAGAAAAGGCAGCAGATCCCACAATCGACAGCGGCAGCGACTGAGACGCCTACAGAGAAGCTGACAGAGGCTGCGACGCCGACTGAGACGCCGACAGAGGCAGATAGAGGGTAGATATAGGCATAGAGAAGGAAGCAGACCCCCCAAATCGACAGCGGCAGCGACTGAGACGCCTACAGAGACGCTGACAGAGGCTGGGACTCCGACTGAGACAAATAGAGGTAGATATAGGAATAGAGAAGGCAGCAGACGTCCCCAATCGACAGCGGCAGCGACTGAGATGCCTAGAGAGACGCTGACAGAGGCTGGGACGCCGACTGAGACAAATAGAGGTAGATATAGGCATAGAGAAGGCAGCAGACCTCCCCAATCGACAGCGGCAGCGACTGAGATGCCTACAGACACGCTGACAGAGGCTGGGACGCCGACTGAGACAAATAGAGGTAGATATAGGCATAGAGAAGGCAGCAGACCTCCCCAATCGACAGCGGCAGCGACTGAGGCGCCTACAGAGAAGCTGACAGAGGCTGCAGCGCCGACTGAGACGCCGACAGAGGCAGATAGGGGTAGATATAGGCATAGAGAAGGAAGCAGACCCCCCAAATCGACAGCGGCAGCGACTGAGACGTATACAGAGAAGCTGATAGAGGCTGCGACGCCGACTGAGACGCCGGCTGATGCAGATAGGGGTATATATAGGCATAGAGAAGGCAGTATTCCCCCCCAATCGACAGCGGCAGCGACTGAGACGCCTACAGAGACGCTGACAGAGGCTGGGACGCTGACTGAGGCAAAGAGAGGTAGATATAGGCATAGAGAAGGCAGCAGACCCCACAATCGACAGCGGCAGCGACTGAGACGCCTACAGAGACACTGACAGCGGCTGCAACGCCGACTGAGGCAGATAGTTGTAGATATAGGCATAGAGAAGGCAGCAGACCCCCCAAACGATAGCGCAGAGATTGCGACGCTTACAGAGAAGCTGACAGAGGCTGCGACGCCGACAGAGACGCCGACAGAGGCAGATAGGGGTAGATATAGGCATAGAGAAGAAAGCAGACCCCCCAAATCGACAGCGGCAGCGACTGAGACGCGTACAGAGAAGTTGACAGAGGCTGCGACGCCGACTGAGACGCCGACAGAGGCAGATAGGGGTAGATATAGGCATAGAGAAGGAAGCAGACCCCCCAAATCGACAGCGGCAGCGACTGAGACGCCTACAGAGACGCTGACAGAGGCTGGGACGCCGACTGAGACAAATAGAGGTAGATATAGGCATAGAGAAGGCAGAAGACCTCCCCAATCGACAGCGGCAGCGACTGAGATGCCTACAGAGACGCTGACAGAGGCTGGGACGCCGACTGAGACAAATAGAGGCAGATATAGGCATAGAGAAGGCAGCAGACCTCCCCAATCTACATCGGCAGCGACTGAGACGCCTTCAGAGAAGCTGACAGAGGCTGCGACGCCGACTGAGACGCCGGCTGATGCAGATAGGGGTATATATAGGCATAGAGAAGGCAGTATTCCCCCAATCGACAGCGGCAGCGACTGAGACGCCTACAGAGACGCTAACAGAGGCTTCGACGCCGACTGAGGCAGATAGAGTTAGATATAGGCATAGAGAAGGCAGCAGACACCCCAATCCACAGCGGCAGCGACTGAGACGCCTACAGAGACGCTGACAGAGGCTGCGACGCCCACTGAGGCAGATAGGGGTAGATATAGGCATAGAGAAGGCAACAGATCCTCAAATCGACAGCGGCAGCGACTGAGACGCCTACAGAGACGCTGACAGTGGCTGCGACCCCGAATGAGACGCCGACTGAGGCAGATAGAGAAGGCAGCAGACCCCCCAATCGACCGCGGTAGCGACTGAGACGCCTACAGAGACGCTGACAGAGGCTGGGACGCCGAATGAGGCAAATAGAGATAGATATACGCATAGAGAAGGTAGCAGACCCCCAATCGATAGCGCAGAGATTGCGACGCCTACAGAGACGCTGACAGAGGCTGCGACGCCGACTGAGACGCCAACTGAGGCAGATATGGGTAGATATAGGCATAGAGAAAGCAGCAGACCCCCCAAATGACAGCGGCAGCGACTGAGACGCCTACAGAGACGCTGACAGAGGCTGGGACGCTGACTGAGGCAAATAGATGTAGATATAGGCAAAGAGAAGGCAGCAGACCCCACAATCGACAGCGGCAGCGACTGAGACGCCTACAGAGACGCTGACAGAGGCTGCGACGCCGACTGAGGCAGATAGTTGTAGATATAGGCATAGAGAAGGCAGCAGAGATTGCGACGCCTACAGAGACGCTGACAGAGGTTGCGATGCCGACTGAGAAGCAAACTAAGGCAGATAGGGGTAGATATAGGCATCGAGAAGGCAGCAGAACCCCCCAAACGACAGCGGCAGCGACTGAGACGCCTACAGAGACGCTGACAGAGGCTGGGACGCCGACTGAGGCAAATAGAGGTAGATATAGGCATAGAGAAGGCAGCAGACCCCCCCAATCGGCTGCGGCAGCAACTGAGATGCCTACAGAGACGCTGACAGAGGCTGCGACGCCAACTGAGGCAGATAGGGGTATATATAGGCATAGAGAAGGAAGCAGACCCCCAAATCGACCGCGGCAGCGACTGAGACGCCTACAGAGAAGCTGACAGAGGCTGCGACGCCGACTGAGAAGTCGACTGACGCAGATAGGGGTAGATATAGGCATAGAGAAGGAAGCAGACCCCCAAATCGACAGCGGCAGCGACTAAGACGCCTACAGAGACGCTGACAGAGGCTGAAACGCCGACTGACGCAGATAGGGGTAGATATAGGCATAGAGAAGGCAGTAGGCCCCTCCAATCGACAGCGGCAGCGACTGAGACGCCTACAGAGACGCTGACAGAGGCTGCGACGCCGACTGAGGCGACGACTGAGGCAGATAGGAGTAGATATAGGCAAAGAGAAGCCAGCAGACCGCCCAATCGACAGCGGCAGCGACTGAGACGCCTACAGAGACGCTGACAGAGGCTGCGACGCCGACTGAGACACAGACTGAGGCAGATAGGGGTAGATATATGCATAGAGAAGGCAGCAGACCTCCCCAATCGACAGCTGCAGCGACTGAGACGCCAACAGAGACGCAGACAGAGGCTGGGATGCCGACTGAGGCAGATAGGAGTAGATATAGGCATAGAGAAGGCAGCAGACCCCCAATCGATAGCGCAGAGATTGCGACGCCTACAGAGACGCTGACAGAGGCTGCGACGCCGACTGAGACGCCAACTGAGGCAGATAGGGGTAGATATAGGCATAGAGAAGGCAGCAGACCCCCCAAACGATAGCGGCAGCGACTGACACGCCTACAGAGACGCTGACAGAGGCTGCGACGCCGACTGAGGCAGATAGGGTTAGATATAGGCATATAGAAGGCAGTAGGCCCCTCCAATCGACAGCGGCAGCGACTGAGACGCCTACAGAGACGCTGACAGAGGCTGCGACGCCGACTGAGACACAGACTGAGGCAGATAGGGGTAGATATATGCATAGAGAAGGCAGCAGACCCCCCAATCGACAGCGGCAGCGACTGAGACGCATACAGAGAAGCTGACAGAGGCTGCGAAGCCGACTGAGACGCCGACTGATGCAGATAGGGGTAGATATAGGCATAGAGAAGGCAGCAGACCCCCAATCGATAGCGCAGAGATTGCGACGCCTACAGAGACGCTGACAGAGGCTGCGACGCCGACTGAGACGCCGACAGAGGCAGATAGGGGTTGATATAGGCATAGAGAAGGAAGCAGAACCCCCAAATCGACAGCGGCAGCGACTGAGACGCCTACAGAGACGCTGACAGAGGCTGGGACGCCGACTGAGACAAATAGAGGTAGATATAGGAATAGAGAAGGCAGCAGACGTCCCCAATCGACAGCGGCAGCGACTGAGATGCCTAGAGAGACGCTGACAGAGGCTGGGACGCCGACTGAGACAAATAGAGGTAGGTATAGGCATAGAGAAGGCAGCAGACCTCCCCAATCGACAGCGGCAGCGACTGAGATGCCTACAGACATGCTGACAGAGGCTGGGACGCCGACTGAGACAAATAGAGGTAGATATAGGCATAGAGAAGGCAGCAGACCTCCCCAATCGACAGCGGCAGCGACTGAGACGCCTACAGAGAAGCTGACAGAGGCTGCGACGCCGACTGAGACGCCGACAGAGGCAGATAGGGGTAGATATAGGCATAGAGAAGGAAGCAGACCCCCCAAATCGACAGCGGCAGCGACTGAGACGTATACAGAGAAGCTGATAGAGGCTGCGACGCCGACTGAGACGCCGGCTGATGCAGATAGGGGTATATATAGGCATAGAGAAGGCAGTATTCCCCCCCAATCGACAGCGGCAGCGACTGAGACGCCTACAGAGACGCTGACAGAGGCTGGGACGCTGACTGAGGCAAAGATAGGTAGATATAGGCATAGAGAAGGCAGCAGACCCCACAATCGACAGCGGCAGCGACTGAGACGCCTACAGAGACACTGACAGCGGCTGCAACGCCGACTGAGGCAGATAGTTGTAGATATAGGCATAGAGAAGGCAGCAGACCCCCCAAACGATAGCGCAGAGATTGCGACGCTTACAGAGACGCTGACAGAGGCTGCGACGCCGACTGAGACGCAAACTGAGGCAGATAAGTGTATATATAGGCATCGAGAAGGCAGCAGAACCCCCCAAACGACAGCGGCAACGACTGAGACGCCTACAGAGACGCTGACAGAGGCTGGGACGCCGACTGAGGCAAATAGAGGTAGATATAGGCATACAGAAGGCAGCAGACCCCCCCCAATCGACAGCGGCAGCGACTGAGATGCCTACAGAGACGCTGACAGAGGCTGCGACGCCGACTGAGGCAGATAGGGGTAGATATAGGCATAGAGAAGGAAGCAGACCCCCCAAATCGACAGCGGCAGCGACTGAGACGCCTACAGAGAAGCTGACAGAGGCTGCGACGCCGACAGAGACGCCGACAGAGGCAGATAGGGGTAGATATAGGCATAGAGAAGGAAGCAGACCCCCCAAATCGACAGCGGCAGCGACTGAGACGCGTACAGAGAAGTTGACAGAGGCTGCGACGCCGACTGAGACGCCGACAGAGGCAGATAGGGGTAGATATAGGCATAGATAAGGAAGCAGACCCCCCAAATCGACAGCGGCAGCGACTGAGACGCCTACAGAGACGCTGACAGAGGCTGGGACGCCGACTGAGACAAATAGAGGTAGATATAGGCATAGAGAAGGCAGCAGACCTCCCCAATCGACAGCGGCAGCGACTGAGATGCCTACAGAGACGCTGACAGAGGCTGGGACGCCGACTGAGACAAATAGAGGCAGATATATGCATAGAGAAGGCAGCAGACCTCCCCAATCTACATCGGCAGCGACTGAGACGCCTTCAGAGAAGCTGACAGAGGCTGCGACGCCGACTGAGACGCCGGCTGATGCAGATAGGGGTATATATAGGCATAGAGAAGGCAGTATTCCCCCAATCGACAGCGGCAGCGACTGAGACGCCTACAGAGACGCTAACAGAGGCTTCGACGCCGACTGAGGCGACGACTGAGGCAGATAGAGTTAGATATAGGCATAGAGAAGGCAGCAGACACCCCAATCCACAGCGGCAGCGACTGAGACGCCTACAGAGACGTTGACAGAGGCTGCGACGCCCACTGAGGCAGATAGGGGTAGATATAGGCATAGAGAAGGAAGCAGACCCCCCAATTGAGAGCGGCACGACTGAGACGCCTACAGAGACGCTGACATAGGCTGGGACGCCGACTGAGGCAGATAGGGGTAGATATAGGCATAGAGAAGGCTGCGGACAACCCAATCGACAGTGGCAGCGACTGAGGCGCCTACAGAGACGCTGCCAGACGCTGCGACGCCAACTGAGATGCCGACTGAAGCAGATAGGGGTAGATATAGGCATAGAGAAGGCAGCAGACCCCCCAATCGACAGCGGCAGCGACTGAGACGCCTACAGAGAAGTTGACAGAGGCTGCGACGCCGACTGAGGCAGATAGGGGTAGATATATGCAAAGACAAGGCAGCAGACCCCCAATCGACAGCGGCAGCGACTGAGACGCCTACAGAGACGCTGACAGAGACTGCGACGCCGATTGAGACGCCGACTGAGGCAGATAGGGGTAGATATAGGCATAGAGAAGGCAACAGATCCTCAAATCGACAGCGGCAGCGACTGAGACGCCTACAGAGACGCTGACAGTGGCTGCGACCCCGAATGAGACGCCGACTGAGGCAGATAGAGAAGGCAGCAGACCCCCCAATCGACCGCGGTAGCGACTGAGACGCCTACAGAGACGCTGACAGAGGCTGGGACGCCGAATGAGGCAAATAGAGATAGATATACGCATAGAGAAGGCAGCAGACCCCCAATCGATAGCGCAGAGATTGCGACGCCTACAGAGACGCTGACAGAGGCTGCGACGCCGACTGAGACGCCAACTGAGGCAGATATGGGTAGATATAGGCATAGAGAAAGCAGCAGACCCCCCAAATGACAGCGGCAGCGACTGAGACGCCTACAGATACACTGACAGAGGCTGGGACGCTGACTGAGGCAAATAGATGTAGATATAGGCAAAGAGAAGGCAGCAGACCCCACAATCGACAGCGGCAGCGACTGAGACGCCTACAGAGACGCTGACAGAGGCTGCGACGCCGACTGAGGCAGATAGTTGCAGATATAGGCATAGAGAAGGCAGCAGACCCTCCAATCGATAGCGCAGAGATTGCGACGCCTACAGAGACGCTGACAGAGGTTGCGATGCCGACTGAGAAGCAAACTAAGGCAGATAGGGGTAGATATAGGCATCGAGAAGGCAGCAGAACCCCCCAAACGACAGCGGCAGCGACTGAGACGCCTACAGAGACGCTGACAGAGGCTGGGACGCCGACTAAGGCAAATAGAGGTAGATATAGGCATAGAGAAGGCAGCAGACCCCCCCAATCGGCTGCGGCAGCAACTGAGATGCCTACAGAGACGCTGACAGAGGCTGCGACGCCAACTGAGGCAGATAGGGGTATATATAGGCATAGAGAAGGAAGCAGACCCCCAAATCGACCGCGGCAGCGACTGAGACGCCTACAGAGAAGCTGACAGAGGCTGCGACGCCGACTGAGAAGTCGACTGACGCAGATAGGGGTAGATATAGGCATAGAGAAGGAAGCAGACCCCCAAATCGACAGCGGCAGCGACTAAGACGCCTACAGAGACGCTGACAGAGGCTGAAACGCCGACTGACGCAGATAGGGGTAGATATAGGCATAGAGAAGGCAGTAGGCCCCTCCAATCGACAGCGGCAGCGACTGAGACGCCAACAGAGACGCAGACAGAGGCTGGGATGCCGACTGAGGCAGATAGGAGTAGATATAGGCATAGAGAAGGCAGCAGACCCCCAATCGATAGCGCAGAGATTGCGACGCCTACAGAGACGCTGACAGAGGCTGCGACGCCGACTGAGACGCCAACTGAGGCAGATAGGGGTAGATATAGGCATAGAGAAGGCAGCAGACCCCCCAAACGATAGCGGCAGCGACTGACACGCCTACAGAGACGCTGACAGAGGCTGCGACGCCGACTGAGGCAGATAGGGTTAGATATAGGCATATAGAAGGCAGTAGGCCCCTCCAATCGACAGCGGCAGCGACTGAGACGCCTACAGAGACGCTGACAGAGGCTGCGACGCCGACTGAGACACAGACTGAGGCAGATAGGGGTAGATATATGCATAGAGAAGGCAGCAGACCCCCCAATCGACAGCGGCAGCGACTGAGACGCATACAGAGAAGCTGACAGAGGCTGCGAAGCCGACTGAGACGCCGACTGATGCAGATAGGGGTAGATATAGGCATAGAGAAGGCAGCAGACCCCCCCAATCGACAGCGGCAGCGACTGAGACGCATACAGAGACGCTGACAGAGGCTGCAATGCTGACTGAGACGCAGACTGAGGCAGATAGGGGTAGATATAGGCATAGAGAAAGCAGCAGACCCCCACCAATCAACGGGGCCGAGACTGAGACGCCTATAGAGACGCTGACAGCGGCTGCGACGCCGAGTGAGAAGTCGACTGAGGCAGATAGGGGTAGATATAGGCATAGATAAGGCAGCGGAAAACCCAATCGACAGCGGCAGCGACTGAGACTCCAACATAGACGCTGACAGTAGCTGTAACGCCGACTGAGACGCCGACTGAGGCAGATAGGATTAAATATAGGCATAGAGAAGGCAGAAGATCCCGCAATCGACAGCGGCAGCGACTGAGACGCCTCCAGAGACGCTGACAGTGGCTGCGACCCCGACTGAGACGCCTACTGAGGCAGATAGAGAAGGCAGCAGACCCCCCAATCGACCGCGGTAGCGACTGAGACGCCTACAGAGAAGCTGACAGAGGCTGCGACGCCGATTGAGACGCCGCTTAAGGCAGATAAGGGTAGATATAGGCATAGAGAAGGCAGGAGACCCCCAATCGACAGCGGCAGCGACTGAGACGCCTACAGAGAAGCTGACAGAGGCTGCGACGCCGACTGAGACGCCGACTGAGGCAGATAAGGGTAGATATAGGCATAGAGAAAGCAACAGACCCCCAATCGACAGCGGCACCGACTGAGACGCCTACAGAGAAGCTGACAGAGGCTGCGACGCCGCCTGAGACGCCGACTGAGGCAGATAGGGGTAGATATAGGCATAGAGAAGGAAGCAGACACCCCAAATCGACAGCGGCAGCCACTGAGACGCCTACAGAGAAGCTGACAGAGGCTGCGACGCCGAATGAGAAGCCGACTGAGGCAGATAAGGGTAGATATATGCATAGAGAAGGCAGCAGACCCCCCAATCGACAGCGGTAGCGACTGAGACGCCTACAGAGAGGCTGACAGAGGCTGCGACGCCGACTGAGGCAGATAGGGGTAGATATAGGCATAGAGAAAGCAACAGACCCCCAATCGACAGCGGCACCGACTGAGATGCCTACAGAGACGCTGACAGAGGCTGCGACGCCGACTGAGACGCCGACTGAGGCAGATAGGTGTAGATATAGGCATAGAGAAGGCAGCACACCCCCCAATCGACAGCGGCAGCGACTGAGACGCCTACAGAGACGCTGACACAGGCTGCGACGCCGAATGAGAAGCCGACTGATATAGGCATAGAGAAGGCAGCAAACACCCCAATCAACAGCGGCAGCGACTGAGACTCCTGCAGAGACGCTGACAGAGGCTGCGACGCCGACTGAGGCAGATAAGGGTAGATATATGCATAGAGAAGGCAGCAGACCCCCAATCGACAGCGGCAGCGACTGAGACGCCTACAGAGACGCTGACAGAGGCTGCGACGCCGACTGAGGCAGATATGGGTAGATATAGTCATAGAGAAGGCAGCAGACCCCCCAAACGACAGCGGCAGCGACTGAGACGCCTACAGAGACGCTGACAGAGGCTGGGACGCTGACTGAGGCAAAGAGAGATAGATATAGGCGTAGAGAACGCATCAGACCCCACAATCGACAGCGGCAGCGACTGAGACGTGTTGTGAGTTAGAATCAAGCTACCTACGCGTAGTTGACTCACAGTACCGGCTCTTATTAAATTCATTAAGAACGCACATATTTTTAGGGTGCAAATATTGTAAATGAATAGCGATTATTCATTAATCATGATGTAAACTTTTAGGGTGTCACAGTTCTGCAATCAAGCTGACGAGGGGCATTTAGAATGCACCGACGACACTTTTACTTGCAGTAGGTCAGTGGGCTTGAGCCACTGACACCAAATAACAACTGCGTAACTGGAACACCAGAAAAGTGAAGACGTAGACTGTAATGTTTATTTGTAAATATTATATAAGAACTAGCATTTTAAGAATAAAGCTCTTGTTGTTTTAAACTTGAAATAGTGCAGTGCTCATTTAATAAGGTGGTGTAGGTTTTACAGGTTCCCGTGACAGGACATCCCAGAGGACGTCTCTCGCCGACAAGCAGATACGGACCCCAACATTTTGGCGCAGCCGGTAGGATCCAACGTCGAGTGCCAGGAAAAGAGCACTCCTACGCGGGAATCCACCAATAGGAAACCATCAGGATAACCATCCCAGAGGAGGGCAATGGAGGGAACGAAAATGGTGAGTATGTCTATGGTAGGACATTCTAGTATCTAAGTGAATTTTGTCGACGATTCTTCGGTGGCCGTGTGGGCGCTTTTGCGCCGGTCATGCAGAAGAAGCAGCATTGGGGCTGATTAGCCGCTGCGGTTAGGTGACAATAGGTCGATTTAAAAGAAAACTTTCTACTTACGGTCAGGTTGCATAGGGTTGTTTCACTAAAATCAGGTTCATTCTTTTTATAATACATTTTGTTTCAGAATTCTCGGGGAATGTGGGACGTGTCTGTTTATTCACGGATTTTGCGTTATTGAATTGCGAACTTGTGTATACCGGTTGGTTTGGTTCGGAAAGAACGTGCCACGGTATAGGGTTCGTACGGTTATGATAGGGGATTTGTGTTTGTTTGTCGGTAGGGACATTTATACGATTCAATTTATATTGTTTTGAAATCAAAATAAAGATTGATTTAAATATTTGGCATTTTGAGTCTAGGGTATTAAGTGAAGAGGTGCAGACAACATGTGTTGTTGCATTAAAGTTTTTTGTAGTTCGGAAACTACAATTTGCGTAGCAATGTTGAAGATAACAGCTAAATGCTGCTATTATGTGGCGCATACGTTACGGGTTTATTTTTAAACATGGATTCAAATTTCCGGGAATGAATCAAGACACTTTTGCCGGTAAAGCAAATTTCGGTTTTTACAAACATATGGCCTTTTTTATGGATTTTTGGGAGTATTAAGGATGGTGAGAGGAAAACAAGGAGTATTTGTGAGGAAGTCAAGGACCACTTTGCATTGACGGAAGGACTTAATGGACGCCGGTAGACAGCGGGACTTTGTAATGGAAAACAAGTATAGCAGAATATGTATATAAACATAGAATTTACGGTGGAATGTTTTTTTTAAAATAAATTTGTATTTATCAATAAGTAAGATGGAATAAAATATTGGGATAAGTTAATAACAAGTTTTAACAATTATTGGATTTTTATTTGTAAATTGGGATACGCCATCTGTTCTGGCATTTGGGATATGACGAAGGAAGCGCAAGGATTACTGCTGAGGCAGGAGCAAATTGGCGAAACGATTGAAAAGCTGGTCCGTAACTTTAAGAAAGACGGCAGTTTACGTAAGGACGACGTGTATTACCGCAAGCGGATAACACAGTTGCAAGATCTGGGGAGAGAGTTCAACAATAATCACGGACTGTTGTTGCCTCACGCAGTTGAGTACGGCAAGGAAAAATATTTTGCGGAAAAATACGCAGACTACATAAATAGTCTGGTCAATGAATGGGCAGATACATTTAGTTCTGAATTAGAAGGACTAGGGCAACAAACTGTGAGTTTGGTTTCACCAGACGAGGAAGTAAGGAACAGATTGAAATCAATGCAGTCAGAGGTGGAACTGTTTACTGGGAAAATAGTTGACCAGTTCGAAGCGAGTACAAGCAGGGAAGAAGCTCAGGAATTGTGGAAGCAGGCGAATGCCGGAGGAGCTGTGTCACCATTGGAAGTAGCGGATCAAGCCTTTACGGCAATCCAAAGAAGAACAGAAGAAAAGTTATTCAGTTTTCATAAGAAAACAGAAGATTTGAGAGCACAAAAAGAGTATCTTGAGAAGAAGGTAAAGGAACTTTCTCAGAGATTGACGGAAACAGAGGAAGCAGCAACGCTGTTGGAAAAGGAGTGTGCGGAATTAAAAAGAGGACGGGCGACCAATAGGGTCTCACTGAATAGGGAGAGATCGAAATCAGCATCGGCTGGCTTTACACAGACGGTATTGACATTGCCACCGGAAGTGCGCTGGCCGGAGTATCTAACACCAGAAGGGATAAACCGAGTGGTAAAGCCCAGATTAGTATTGAGTGAAGAGAGGGAAGCGGAATTTTTGTTTGGCGCATCTGAAATCGGGGTCGAGCCTTTTTCTCCAGGAAGTCCGATAACTAATAAAAATAAGCGATATCCGCCAAAGGAGCCAGAAGCAGTAACGGTACAGGAAAGGCCCAATACTGTGGACAGTATTTCGCCTGTACGAACAAACGACCGAAGACTAATTAGTTTGAGTCCGTCATTGGTCAATTACCTCTCAGATCCGGGAGAAGTAAAGCTAGGAACCACTCATAAAGATAGCGCTCAAGTTTTACCGGTCATAAGTAAAACAAAAATACGCAAAATGGGTATAGAGGAGATTTCAAAGACAGTGGCCAGGCTAGTACCTGCGTTTACTGGTGCAGCTTCAGAAGATTTACGGTCAGAAGTTAACAGATTCATTCAAGGTTGTGAGCTTGCAAAGCGAAGCATAAGCCCTGATGAGTTGCAGAATTTCTTCGACTGTGTTAAGCAAAGATTATTTGGAGACGCGTACAACCTTGTGTTGCCAAAGCAATTAGCCAGTGTGGACGAGCTTTACGGTCTTATAAGGAGAACTTATCTGAAGGAGAGATCTTTGGAAGACATAACCCAAGAAATAAGAATCGGGAAGCAGCTGGCAAGTGAAGACATACGTGCCTTTGCCAGGCGTTTAGAGTCACTTCAGATGATGGCCCAGGAAATAATCAGGAATAAGTACAATGGCATTGGAGATACAGCGTTATTACACGAAGTTGACGAGTCGGTGTTGACAACTTTCGTGGTGGGACTCCGCAACTCCGTTCTAAAGATTCATATGCTGAATAGCAGAACAGGATCTCTGGAGGAATTAGTAGAAGAAGCGATTAGAGCACAAGTTCTCGTGGAACGGAGTACGGCTGGGTTAGGTGAGGTACACATGTTGGAAAATAGACAGGACATGTTCACCGCCGCTGTCGTGAACAGAGATGGAAGTAATTACGTCCCAAACATATACAGAGGAGCATATAATCCCGGTGTCTCCGACAACAGAGCCGCGAATCCGAGAAATCCGTACAAGGGGTTTGTACAGAGGGCACCCACATGTTCGTTCTGCCGTAAGCAAGGTCATACAAGGGATGAGTGCATTACACGCAAAAACACGCCCTACTGTATGGAGTGCCAAACATATGGTCATGAGGCAAGTAGACAGTGCCATGGAGACACAGAATGGAATCAGAGTAAAAGGCAGCCAGCTACGAGGCGCCCGGTTCCACCCTTTAGGGACAGCAGGGGTAACTTCAGTAGTCCCCAAGTAAATTCAACAGAAGGAATTAACCAAGGAAGAAATCCTTTAAAAACTGGGAGTGGTCAGCAGCAACCAAATTGGACTTCCAAAAGTGAACCAAAAATACGCAACACCCAACAGGGGTTGAGATGCTTCTCATGTGGACAGATGGGACATCGGGCAGCGGAATGCAGGGATAGACAATCCCAACAAAGGAACCAGGGAAACTTCCAGCGGCCCAGTCGAGGCCAGTAGACTGGAAAGCCAAAAGAAAGAGAGTAATAATAAGGCCGGAAATACGTGGGACTAGTAATGTAGGAACTACAGTCCAGGAGAAGGAGGAGCAGGAGGCTCTCCAGTATCACGAAGAGTTAGGAAGTGGATACGCGTCCATGTTGGGAACAGAAGGACATTGCTTCGCTATGAGCAGGATAGGTGATGCCTTCATAGAGATGCCCTGCGAGGAAGCAGCGAGTGGAAAGCTAGTGCTATTAGTAGATTCAGGGGCGGACACTAGCCTCTTAAAATCTAGTGTTTTACGGAAGGGGCTAGACATTAATCAAATGGACTTAAGAACGCTTAACGGAGCGTTTGGAGGGTGCATTAGGACATTGGGGTCGCTCAGAATAGGGCACAGTGGAGTAAAGGGTATGAGTTTTAGAATGCACGCAGTGGAAGTCGATAGGAAAGGTATCCCGGCTGATGGGATAATTGGCCGCGATAATCTTTGGGGACGCACCATACTGGATGCCCTCGACAAGCAGTTATCATTCTATGATAACAATAAGCATAGAATCCTTACTTTTCCATTAATGTCATGGCAGGAAGGAACCGTGAGTAAGGTTAAGAATTGTATGGAGGTAGTGAATGCAAGGTCAACCAGAGTAGTTACTATGCATGTAAATACGAAACTTAGGACTGTTGTTTTACACAAGCAGCAGCTAGCGGAGGGCGTATATATGGGGGAAACCATAACGCACGTTGACAAGGGAAAGGTGTACGCTTGCGTACTCAATGCATCGGAAAAGGACTACTTGATGGAGGAGGATTTTAGGCCTAAGTTCACTAGCTATGATAATTTTAAGGAACCGAATTATAGATCGGTGAATCAGATTAAACAAGTTGATATAAGAGAAAGAATGGAGCGAGTGCTAGAATCACTGAAGCTAGACCCAAGCGTGAATTCAGAAGAGAAGGCATCAATAGAAGCCATTTGTGCGTCATTCCATGACATATTTTTGCTGGAAGGAGACCAGTTAACATATACACCAGAGGTAGAGCATGAAATACCTACTAGAGTGGATCAAGCGCCAATTAACCAGAAGCAATACAGATTACCGCAAGCTCACAAAGATGAGGTAAATAGACAAGTGGAAGGAATGTTAAAGGATAACATAATTTCACCGAGTATCTCGCCTTGGAATTCACCAATAATTTTGGTACCAAAGAAGGGAGGTGCTCAGGGTCAGAAGAAGTGGAGAATGGTCGTCGATTTTAGGAAATTGAACGACGCCACTATCAAGCAGGTGTTCCCGATTCCAAGGATAGAAGATAGAGATTCTGGATCAATTGGGGCATAGTAGATATTTTTCTACGCTTGATTTAGCGAGTGGCTACCACCAAGTTCTGGTGGATACCCAAGATAAGCAGAAAACCGCGTTCAGCACCGGTTTAGGGCATTATGAGTTTAATAGAATGCCGTTTGGATTAACAGGAGCACCGGCTACCTTCCAACGGCTAATGAACCATGTGCTAACAGGCTTGCAAGGGTTAGATTGTTTTGTGTATCTGGATGATATTGTAATTTATGGGAAGAACTTGCAGCAGCATTCGCAACGCTTGTGCAAGGTACTCCAGAAATTACGAGAACACAATTTGAAATTGAACACGGAGAAGTGTCAATTTTTGCGGAGAGAGGTGGTTTATTTAGGCCATCGTTGCTCAGAAGCAGGAGCACTGCCTGACCCGCAGAAGGTGGAATGCGTTAAAAATCTAGCGATTCCGAGAAACAAAAAGGAAGTGCAAGCATTCCTCGGACTAGTTAACTATTATAGAAAGTTCGTGGAAGGACTAGCCGGAATTGCGTTGCCAATTAATAAGTTGCTACGTAAAGAAGCAAAGTTCGAATGGACAGAGAGAGATGTCAGCAAGCATTCGAGAGGCTAAAAGAAATAATTAGCTCGCCACCAATTTTGGCATACCCCGACTTTGAACAAACTTTTTTGTTGACCACTGATGCTAGCAATGAAGCATTAGGGGCAGTATTGTCACAAGGGGAAGTAGGGAATGACCGACCAATAGCATTCGCAAGCAGAGCGCTTAGCGACACGGAGAAGAGATACTCCACAATAGAAAAGGAATTTCTAGCCATAGTATGGGCTACGAAGAATTTTAGAGCATATCTGCTAGGACGCCCATTCAAGATATACACTGATCACCAGCCGTTGAGAGGCATAGCCAACTTGAAAGATCAAACGTCTAGGCTAGCCAGGTTCAGACACAAATTGTCTGAGTATGATTTTGAAATCATATACAAACCTGGGAAAAAGAATCTGAATGCCGATGCACTCAGCAGAGTACCGCAGGCACAGAAAGTATCAGTAGTGCAAACAAGGTCCAAAGCACGGTCGGATAAGGAGAAGGCCGAGAGGATACAGAAGGACAAAGTTGATGCTACAAGAGATGTTAGCAATGCGGGTTTCGATACCAATGAGCAAGCACCCAGTAGTGTGGAATGGCTGAAGGATATAAAGGATATCCAGGCTGTGTTAAAGGGTTTCCATGATTCACCTCTAGGTGGATACCAGGGATTCTGGAAAACCCATGACAGAATTAGGCGAGTATACGGATGGAAAGGTATGCTCAAGGACATAAAAAAATACGTAAGAAGTTGCCCAAAGTGCCAGGCCAACAAAAGTTCAAGGCTGACAAAGATGCCAATGGTGTTAACTGACACACCTAAACAGCCATTTGATAAAGTTCATATGGATATTGTAGGTATTTTACCTGAGACTGTTTCGGGGAATAAATATATTTTGACGTTCCAAGACGATTTCTCAAAGTATATGGCGTGCGTGGCTATACCCGATGCTGAAGCAAGCACGGTGGCCAAAGCATTCTTTGATGAAATAGTAGCACGATACAACATACCTAAGGTTTTGATAACCGACAATGGTTCAAATTTCGTATCGAAATTATTCTCAGAAACATGTAAAATGCTGGGAATTAAGAAGTTGCATATAACACCATATCATCCGCAGGCGAATGGCTCACTGGAACGTAGTCATCGACCTCTGGCCGAGTACTTGCGCAGTTTTGCCAAGGAAGACGGCTCGAATTGGGATCAATGGTTAACCACTGCGATGCATGTACACAACAATACTGTGCATGTATCAACGAAGCAAACTCCATTTAGAACACTCTACGGGTTTGATTTCAACATGCCAGCGAATTTGAAGCGCAAATGTGCGCCTGTATACAATGCTGATAACCCGAATAAAGTGCGGAAGTATCAGTTACAGCGAGCGCACGAATTGGTTAGAGAAAACCAGGAATGTGCTAAACGAGTGGCCAGGGAAGCCTATAACAAGGTACTAAACCCAGTAGTTTTTCATGTGGGTGATCAAGTACTAATGAAGAATCAGGCTAGGAGAAACAAATTCTCACCTGTGTGGATAGGTCCCTATGTAGTAGCAGAGATCAAAAGCCCAGTTACAACGGTCGTAACAATTAAGGGAAAAAATAAAAAGCTACATAATAATTTATTGAAATTATTCCACTTTAGACCACACAACTAAAGACATGTGTTAGCAGTGTTTTACAAGTGTAAACACAAAAATAACAACGTAAACATGTACGTGTGTATATCGGATAACACACAGCTCCGATTCTCAAAGTCAAGGCCAGTAGAAGTGTGCCACTTAAAATCGAGCGATTAAAGTTGACGTAATAAAAGTGCTTATTATGCACTGTGGCCGAACGAAGCATAGTAGGGAAAAATATTTTTTTTAAATAATGATAAATATTGCACGTAATTAAAAAATAAAATGAAATAATAAGACAGTCGTGGGTAAGTAATATAAAACAAAACTTCGAATATGTACATACATATGTACATACGGCAGTGTATGCACTGAAATTCGATGCATGAGCATTAACGCCAGGCAACGGAACTGCTGGTGAAGTAAGTATATATACGAGTATGTATATATGTGTATAAGATAAAGAATGAATGTACGAATGTATATTTAAAGAAGTAAGTATTCTAGTTAGGAGGAATGGGTATGTGCGTATGTATATTTTTGCAGATACTGCAGTCGGCTATATGTAAATATACTCGTACATAGGTTTTTACTGTTTATTGATTAGGAAATTGGCGTATGGAAATTTAAAAAAATGTATAGTTAATTGGGGAAAATAACTTTAGTAATTAATTCTAGGTAATTTAAAGCGCCTCGAATGTATGTATGTAGCCATATACGAGCTAATTACAGGATGGAAAATAAAATCGTTAATGGATATATACATATCAGGCTAGAAGTAAATTTAAATAAAAAATCAATTGTATGCAATGAAAGATATAGTCATGCAATGGACAATGTTTTCACATAAACGGGTTTATCTTAAATAATCTCGCTTATGTAAAAGGCACTAGTTTTGCCAAGAATTGATATAAAAAATTTTTTTTTTTGGGCGGCATATAATTAAATTAGAAAATAATTGTTATGTATGAAGCAAATTTTTGTAAAATGTATATATTTGAGAAGGATTTAAAGTTTTAATGCCGCCAACAATTGTAAGAAAATGTATTATAGTTAATTAATAGTATTTGTAAAGGAAATAGTTTTTGTTACTTGTTTATAGTTTGTTTGTTAAGACGTAGTAGATAAGCGATATATAGATTTGAATCCAATTTACTGTTTACGTTAAAAATTGAATGAATGTAATAGCTAGTAAGAATAATTAAAACTCGACAAGTCCGATAAGCTAAGCGTATTGTTTTTAGATATTCAGGCGTTGGTGAACAAACATCTGGATGGTTCAATATGGTGCAGCATGAACCTGGAAGGGACTTCCTGCAGCGTCGAAGACTGAGTAAGATGTTAACCAACATCCAGGAGACCAGTAGAGGAAATGCAAGTGCAGCGAACAAAAATCTGACTGAATGAGAAGAAGTAAGAAGACGTAGAAGAAAAGTGATCAGTAAGCCGCAAAGGAAGAAAGACGAGTTTGGCAACGATAATGTCCAGAGATAATTTTTGGGTTGAAAAAAAAAAATGAAAACGAAATTAGTGAGAATTCATTTTTATATGAAAAAGGGGAAGAGCTTTCAACTTCCCATCTGCGAGATGACTACGATTTAAGTTTATAAAAAAATGGAGATGGTATCGGCCGAATGGAAGAGTCTCTATCTGATTAGTAAAAGTCTAATAATACTTGAGTTTTATTGCATAACTGACTAAATGGCATGAAAAGCACTAACATGTACGTTGTCCGTATAAAGAATCCAACGTGTTTGCCATTATTACATATATCAGTATGTATGTTGTATTATTGTCGAAAATGAAAAAGAGATAATTTTAGCCAAAACCCGAGGTAACTCCGTAATTCCACCGAGAAACGGCTACAATAACAATAACAGCCATAACTACATCGTTCACTTAGCTTCGCAGAATAATCTCCTGGCGCAAAAAATCGTTTTTAACCACGAAAAGATCGAACATAACATAGCCAAGATTTATCGGCTAAACTTCGTAACGATTTCTCCAATGAGAAAATATCCATTGTCACTCACTAAGCGAATATCGAATATTTATTTTGACTTCGTCAGAAGCGCATCTAATCGCGCAAGCTTGCATCATCTTTTTACGTACCGGTCCAGAAAGAAGGGAGGGGTATGCAGAGTTCATCGAGGGACTTCACTCTGACAACGACGGTCGTCAACTGGACCAGCAGGTAGCAGAGGGCGCAGTATAATATAAGGTTTTAGGTATAGAATAGAATTGTGTCATTGTTTAGATATTTGTAGATACGCCAATGAGAAAAGAGTCAATGAAAGACCAAATTATAAAAAGGGGAATATATAGAAATAATGATGGATATATAAAAAAAAAAAAAAAAAAAAAAAAAAAAACAAAAAACAAAAGCAAAGTAAAGAAAAAATAAAAGATAAAAGAAAAGAAAACTACAAAAGAAAATAAAAGCTAAAAAAGAGATAAAAAAGATATATATATATATGGAAAAGAAAAGAATAAAAAAGAAAAAATAAAAACCGTGACAGAACCCAAATAAGGCGATTTAAAAAAAAAAAAAGATGTAAATAAAAACAAATTATATGTATGTAATATAGAGTTCAATCGATGCACATATATGTTTGCAGTGCAAGAAAAATATTGTAGAGATTTAATGGAAGTTAGTTGCACTAACTTCTTTTAGAAAGAGGGGAGGGATGTTGTGAGTTAGAATCAAGCTACCTACGCGTAGTTGACTCACAGTACCGGCTCTTATTAAATTCATTAAGAACGCACATATTTTTAGGGTGCAAATATTGTAAATGAATAGCGATTATTCATTAATCATGATGTAAACTTTTAGGGTGTCACAGTTCTGCAATCAAGCTGACGAGGGGCATTTAGAATGCACCGACGACACTTTTACTTGCAGTAGGTCAGTGGGCTTGAGCCACTGACACCAAATAACAACTGCGTAACTGGAACACCAGAAAAGTGAAGACGTAGACTGTAATGTTTATTTGTAAATATTATATAAGAACTAGCATTTTAAGAATAAAGCTCTTGTTGTTTTAAACTTGAAATAGTGCAGTGCTCATTTAATAAGGTGGTGTAGGTTTTACAGGTTCCCGTGACAGGACATCCCAGAGGACGTCTCTCGCCGACAAGCAGATACGGACCCCAACAGACGCCTACAGAGACGCTGACAGAGGCTGCGACGCCGACTGAGACAGATAGTTGTAGATATAGGCATAGAGAAGGCAGCAAACCCCCCAAACGATAGCGCAGAGATTGCGACGCCTACAGAGACGCTGACAGAGGCTGCGACGCCGACTGAGAAGCAAACTGAGGCAGATAGGTGTAGATATAGGCATCGAGAAGGCAGCAGAGCCCCCCAAACGACAGCGGCAGCGACTGAGACGCCTACAGAGACGCTGACAGTGGCTGGGACGCCAACTGAGGCAAATAGAGGTAGATATAGGCATACAGAAGGCAGCAGACCCCCCCAATCGACAGCGGCAGCGACTGAGATGCCTACAGAGACGCTGACAGAGGCTACGACGCCGACTGAGGCAGATAGGAGTAGATATAGGCATAGAAAAGGAAGCAGACCCCCCAAATCGACAGCGGCAGCGGCTGAGACGCCTACAGAGAAGCTGACAGAGGCTGCGACGCCGACTGAGACGCCGACAGAGGCAGATAGGGGTAGATATAGGCATAGAGAAGGAAGCAGACCCCCCAAATCGACAGCGGCAGCGACTGAGACGCCTACAGAGACGCTGACAGAGGCTGGGACGCCGACTGAGACAAATAGAGGTAGATATAGGAATAGAGAAGGCAGCAGACGTCCCCAATCGACAGCGGCAGCGACTGAGATGCCTAGAGAGACGCTGACAGAGGCTGGGACGCCGACTGAGACAAATAGAGGTAGATATAGGCATAGAGAAGGCAGCAGACCTCCCCAATCGACAGCGGCAGCGACTGAGATGCCTACAGACACGCTGACAGAGGCTGGGACGCCGACTGAGACAAATAGAGGTAGATATAGGCATAGAGAAGGCAGCAGACCTCCCCAATCGACAGCGGCAGCGACTGAGACGCCTACAGAGAAGCTGACAGAGGCTGCGACGCCGACTGAGACGCCGACAGAGGCAGATAGGGGTAGATATAGGCATAGAGAAGGAAGCAGACCCCCCAAATCGACAGCGGCAGCGACTGAGACGTATACAGAGAAGCTGATAGAGGCTGCGACGCCGACTGAGACGCCGGCTGATGCAGATAGGGGTATATATAGGCATAGAGAAGGCAGTATTCCCCCCAATCGACAGCGGCAGCGACTGAGACGCCTACAGAGACGCTGACAGAGGCTGGGACGCTGACTGAGGCAAAGAGAGGTAGATATAGGCATAGAGAAGGCAGCAGACCCCACAATCGACAGCGGCAGCGACTGAGACGCCTACAGAGACACTGACAGCGGCTGCAACGCCGACTGAGGCAGATAGTTGTAGATATAGGCATAGAGAAGGCAGCAGACCCCCCAAACGATAGCGCAGAGATTGCGACGCTTACAGAGACGCTGACAGAGGCTGCGACGCCGACTGAGACGCAAACTGAGGCAGATAAGTGTAGATATAGGCATCGAGAAGGCAGGAGAACCCCCCAAACGACAGCGGCAGCGACTGAGACGCCTACAGAGACGCTGACAGAGGCTGGGACGCCGACTGAGGCAAATAGAGGTAGATATAGGCATACAGAAGGCAGCAGACCCCCCCAATCGACAGCGGCAGCGACTGAGATGCCTACAGAGACGCTGACAGAGGCTACGACGCCGACTGAGGTAGATAGGCGTAGATATAGGCATAGAAAAGGAAGCAGACCCCCCAAATCGACAGCGGCAGCGACTGAGACGCCTACAGAGAAGCTGACAGAGGCTGCGACGCCGACTGAGACGCCGACAGAGGCAGATAGGGGTAGATATAGGCATAGAGAAGGAAGCAGACCCCCCAAATCGACAGCGGCAGCGACTGAGACGCCTACAGAGACGCTGACAGAGGGTGGGACGCCGACTGAGACAAATAGAGGTAGATATAAGAATAGAGAAGGCAGCAGACGTCCCCAATCGACAGCGGCAGCGACTGAGATGCCTAGAGAGACGCTGACAGAGGCTGGGACGCCGACTGAGACAAATAGAGGTAGATATAGGCATAGAGAAGGCAGCAGACCTCCCCAATCGACAGCGGCAGCGACTGAGATGCCTACAGACACGCTGACAGAGGCTGGGACGCCGACTGAGACAAATAGAGGTAGATATAGGCATAGAGAAGGCAGCAGACCTCCCCAATCGACAGCGGCAGCGACTGAGACGCCTACAGAGAAGCTGACAGAGGCTGCGACGCCGACTGAGACGCCGACAGAGGCAGATAGGGGTAGATATAGGCATAGAGAAGGAAGCAGACCCCCCAAATCGACAGCGGCAGCGACTGAGACGTATACAGAGAAGCTGATAGAGGCTGCGACGCCGACTGAGACGCCGGCTGATGCAGATAGGGGTATATATAGGCATAGAGAAGGCAGTATTCCCCCCCAATCGACAGCGGCAGCGACTGAGACGCCTACAGAGACGCTGACAGAGGCTGGGACGCTGACTGAGGCAAAGAGAGGTAGATATAGGCAAAGAGAGGTAGATATAGGCATAGAGAAGGCAGCAGACCCCACAATCGACAGCGGCAGCGACTGAGACGCCTACAGAGACACTGACAGCGGCTGCAACGCCGACTGAGGCAGATAGTTGTAGATATAGGCATAGAGAAGGCAGCAGACCCCCCAAACGATAGCGCAGAGATTGCGACGCTTACAGAGACGCTGACAGAGGCTGCGACGCCGACTGAGACGCAAACTGAGGCAGATAAGTGTATATATAGGCATCGAGAAGGCAGCAGAACCCCCCAAACGACAGCGGCAGCGACTGAGACGCCTACAGAGACGCTGACAGAGGCTGGGACGCCGACTGAGGCAAATAGAGGTAGATATAGGCATACAGAAGGCAGCAGACCCCCCCCAATCGACAGCGGCAGCGACTGAGATGCCTACAGAGACGCTGACAGAGGCTGCGACGCGACTGAGGCAGATAGGGGTAGATATAGGCATAGAGAAGGAAGCAGACCCCCCAAATCGACAGCGGCAGCGACTGAGACGCCTACAGAGAAGCTGACAGAGGCTGCGACGCCGACAGAGACGCCGACAGAGGCAGATAGGGGTAGATATAGGCATAGAGAAGGAAGCAGACCCCCCAAATCGACAGCGGCAGCGACTGAGACGCGTACAGAGAAGTTGACAGAGGCTGCGACGCCGACTGAGACGCCGACAGAGGCAGATAGGGGTAGATATAGGCATAGAGAAGGAAGCAGACCCCCCAAATCGACAGCGGCAGCGACTGAGACGCCTACAGAGACGCTGACAGAGGCTGGGACGCCGACTGAGACAAATAGAGGTAGATATAGGCATAGAGAAGGCAGCAGACCTCCCCAATCGACAGCGGCAGCGACTGAGATGCCTACAGAGACGCTGACAGAGGCTGGGACGCCGACTGAGACAAATAGAGGCAGATATAGGCATAGAGAAGGCAGCAGACCTCCCCAATTTACATCGGCAGCGACTGAGACGCCTTCAGAGAAGCTGACAGAGGCTGCGACGCCGACTGAGACGCCGGCTGATGCAGATAGGGGTATATATAGGCATAGAGAAGGCAGTATTCCCCCAATCGACAGCGGCAGCGACTGAGACGCCTACAGAGACGCTAACAGAGGCTTCGACGCCGACTGAGGCGACGACTGAGGCAGATAGAGTTAGATATAGGCATAGAGAAGGCAGCAGACACCCCAATCCACAGCGGCAGCGACTGAGACGCCTACAGAGACGCTGACAGAGGCTGCGACGCCCACTGAGGCAGATAGGGGTAGATATAGGCATAGAGAAGGAAGCAGACCCCCCAATTGAGAGCGGCACGACTGAGACGCCTACAGAGACGCTGACATAGGCTGGGACGCCGACTGAGGCAGATAGGGGTAGATATAGGCATAGAGAAGGCTGCGGACAACCCAATCGACAGTGGCAGCGACTGAGGCGCCTACAGAGACGCTGCCAGACGCTGCGACGCCAACTGAGATGCCGACTGAAGCAGATAGGGGTAGATATAGGCATAGAGAAGGCAGCAGACCCCCCAATCGACAGCGGCAGCGACTGAGACGCCTACAGAGAAGTTGACAGAGGCTGCGACGCCGACTGAGGCAGATAGGGGTAGATATATGCAAAGAGAAGGCAGCAGACCCCCAATCGACAGCGGCAGCGACTGAGACGCCTACAGAGACGCTGACAGAGACTGCGACGCCGATTGAGACGCCGACTGAGGCAGATAGGGGTAGATATAGGCATAGAGAAGGCAACAGATCCTCAAATCGACAGCGGCAGCGACTGAGACGCCTACAGAGACGCTGACAGTGGCTGCGACCCCGAATGAGACGCCGACTGAGGCAGATAGAGAAGGCAGCAGACCCCCCAATCGACCGCGGTAGCGACTGAGACGCCTACAGAGACGCTGACAGAGGCTGGGACGCCGAATGAGGCAAATAGAGATAGATATACGCATAGAGAAGGCAGCAGACCCCCAATCGATAGCGCAGAGATTGCGACGCCTACAGAGACGCTGACAGAGGCTGCGACGCCGACTGAGACGCCAACTGAGGCAGATATGGGTAGATATAGGCATAGAGAAAGCAGCAGACCCCCCAAATGACAGCGGCAGCGACTGAGACGCCTACAGAGACACTGACAGAGGCTGGGACGCTGACTGAGGCAAATAGATGTAGATATAGGCAAAGAGAAGGCAGCAGACCCCACAATCGACAGCGGCAGCGACTGAGACGCCTACAGAGACGCTGACAGAGGCTGCGACGCCGACTGAGGCAGATAGTTGCAGATATAGGCATAGAGAAGGCAGCAGACCCTCCAATCGATAGCGCAGAGATTGCGACGCCTACAGAGACGCTGACAGAGGTTGCGATGCCGACTGAGAAGCAAACTAAGGCAGATAGGGGTAGATATAGGCATCGAGAAGGCAGCAGAACCCCCCAAACGACAGCGGCAGCGACTGAGACGCCTACAGAGACGCTGACAGAGGCTGGGACGCCGACTGAGGCAAATAGAGGTAGATATAGGCATAGAGAAGGCAGCAGACCCCCCCAATCGGCTGCGGCAGCAACTGAGATGCCTACAGAGACGCTGACAGAGGCTGCGACGCCAACTGAGGCAGATAGGGGTATATATAGGCATAGAGAAGGAAGCAGACCCCCAAATCGACCGCGGCAGCGACTGAGACGCCTACAGAGAAGCTGACAGAGGCTGCGACGCCGACTGAGAAGTCGACTGACGCAGATAGGGGTAGATATAGGCATAGAGAAGGAAGCAGACCCCCAAATCGACAGCGGCAGCGACTAAGACGCCTACAGAGACGCTGACAGAGGCTGAAACGCCGACTGACGCAGATAGGGGTAGATATAGGCATAGAGAAGGCAGCAGACCCCCCAATCGACAGCGGCAGCGACTGAGACGCATACAGAGAAGCTGACAGAGGCTGCGAAGCCGACTGAGACGCCGACTGATGCAGATAGGGGTAGATATAGGCATAGAGAAGGCAGCAGACCCCCCCAATCGACAGCGGCAGCGACTGAGACGCATACAGAGACGCTGACAGAGGCTGCAATGCTGACTGAGACGCAGACTGAGGCAGATAGGGGTAGATATAGGCATAGAGAAAGCAGCAGACCCCCACCAATCAACGGGGCCGAGACTGAGACGCCTATAGAGACGCTGACAGCGGCTGCGACGCCGAGTGAGAAGTCGACTGAGGCAGATAGGGGTAGATATAGGCATAGATAAGGCAGCGGAAAACCCAATCGACAGCGGCAGCGACTGAGACTCCAACATAGACGCTGACAGAAGCTGTAACGCCGACTGAGACGCCGACTGAGGCAGATAGGATTAAATATAGGCATAGAGAAGGCAGAAGATCCCGCAATCGACAGCGGCAGCGACTGAGACGCCTCCAGAGACGCTGACAGTGGCTGCGACCCCGACTGAGACGCCTACTGAGGCAGATAGAGAAGGCAGCAGACCCCCCAATCGACCGCGGTAGCGACTGAGACGCCTACAGAGAAGCTGACAGAGGCTGCGACGCCGATTGAGACGCCGCTTAAGGCAGATAAGGGTAGATATAGGCATAGAGAAGGCAGGAGACCCCCAATCGACAGCGGCAGCGACGGAGACGCCTACAGAGACGCTGACAGAGGCTGCGACGCCAACTGAGGCAGATAGGGGTAGATATAGGCATAGAGAAGGAAGCAGACACCCCAAATCGACAGCGGCAGCGACTGAGACGCCTACAGAGAAGCTGACAGAGGCTGCGACGCCGATTGAGACGCCGACTGAGACGCCGACTGAGGCAGATAGAGAAGGCAGCAGACCCCCAATCGACCGCGGTAGCGACTAAGACGCCTACAGAGAAGCTGACAGAGGCTGCGACGCCGATTGAGACGCCGCTTGAGGCAGATAAGGGTAGATATAGGCATAGAGAATGCAGGAGACCCCCAATCGACAGCGGCAGCGACTGAGACGCCTACAGAGACACTGACAGAGGCTGCGACGCCGACTGATGCAGATAGGGTAGATATAGCCATAGATAAAGTAGCAGTCCCCCCATTCTACAGCGGCAGCAACTGAAACGCCTACAGAGACGCTGACAGAGGCTGCGACGCCGACTGAGACGCCGACTGAGGCAGATAGGTGTAGATATAGGCATAGAGAAGGCAGCACCCCCCAATCGACAGCGGCAGCGACTGAGACGCCTACAGAGACGCTGACTGAGGCTGCGGCGCCGAATGAGACGCCGACTGAGGCAGATATGGGTAGATATAGGCATAGAGAAGGCAGCAGACCCCCCAATCGACAGCGGCAGCGACTGAGACGCCTACAGAGACGCTGACAGAGGCTGCGACGCCGAATGAGAAGCCGACTGATATAGGCATAGAGAAGGCAGCAGACCCCCCCAATCAACAGCGGCAGCGACTGATTCTCCTACAGAGACGCTGACAGAGGCTGCGACGCCGACTGAGGCAGATAAGGGTCGATATATGCATAGAGAAGGCAGCAGACCCCCAATCGACAGCGGCAGCGACTGAGACGCCTACAGAGACGCTGACAGAGGCTGCGACGCCGACTGAGGCAGATATGGGTAGATATAGGCATAGAGAAAGCAGCAGACCCCCCCAAACGACCGCGGCAGCGACTGAGACGCCTACAGAGACGCTGACAGAGGCTGGAACGCTGACTGAGGCAAAGAGAGGTAGATGTAGGCATAGAGAAGGCAGCAGACCCCACAATCGACAGCGGCAGCGACTGAGACGCCTACAGAGACGCTGACAGAGGCTGCGACGCCGACTGAGGCAAATAGTTGTAGATATAGGCATAGAGAAGGCAGCAGACCCCCCAAACGATAGCGCAGAGATTGCGACGCCTACAGAGACGCTGACAGAGGCTGAGACGCCGACTTAGACGCAAACTGAGGCAGATAGGTGTAGATATAGGCATCGAGAAGGCAGCAGAACCCCCCAAACGACAGCGGCAGCGACTGAGGCGCCTACAGAGACGCGGACAGAGGCTGGGACGCCGACTGAGACAAATAGAGGTAGATATAGGCATAGAGAAGGCAGCAGACCTCCCCAATCGACAGCGGCAGCGGCTGAGATGCCTACAGAGACGCTGACAGAGGCTGGGACGCCGACTGAGGCGAATAGAGGTAGATATAGGCATAGAGAAGGCAGCAGACCCCCCATTCGAAAGCGGCAGCGACTGAGACGCCTACAGGGACGCTGACAGAGGCTGCGACGCCGACTGAGACGACGACTGACGCAGATAGGGGTCGATATAGGCATTGAGAGGGCAGCAGACCCCCCAATCGATAGAGCAGCCATTGAGACGCCTACAGAGACGCTGACAGAGGCTGCGACGCCGTCTGAGACGCCAACTGAGGCAGATATAGGCATAGAAAAGGCAGCAGACCCCCCAATCGACAGCGGCAGCAACTGAGACTTCTACAGAGACACTGACAGAGGCTGGGACGCCGACTGAGACGCAGACTGAGGCAGATAGGGGTACATATAAGCATTGAGAAGGCAGCAGACCTCCCCAATCGACAGCTGCAGCGACTGAGACGCCAACAGAGACGCTGACCGAGGCTGGGACGCCGACTCAGACGCCGACTGAGACGCCGACTGAGACGCCGACTGAGGCAGATTGGGGAGATATAGGCATAGAGAAGGCAGCAGACCCCCCAATCAACAGCGGCATCGACTGAGACTTCTACAGAGACACTGACAGAGGCTGGGACGCCGACTGAGGCAGAGAGGGGTAGATATAGGCATATATAAGGCAGCAGACCCCCCCAATCGACAGCGGCAGCGACTGAGATGCCTACAGAGACGCTGACAGAGGCTGCGATGCCGACTGCGGCAGGTAGGGGTAGATATAATCATATAGAAGGCAGTAGACTCCCCCAATCGACAGCGGCAAAGACTGAGACGCCTACAGAGACGCTGACAGAGGCTGCGACGCCGACTGAGGCAGATAGGGGTAGATATAGGCATAGAGAAAGCAACAGACCCCCAATCGACAGCGGCACCGACTGAGATGCCTACAGAGACGCTGACAGAGGCTGCGACGCCCACTGAGGCGACGACTGAGGCAGATTGGGGTAGATATAGGCATAGAGACGGCAGGAGACACCCCAATCGACAGCGGCAGCGACTCAGGCGCCTGCAGAGACGCTGACAGAGGCTGCGACGCCGACTGAGGCAGATAGGGGTATATATAGGCATAGAGAAGGCAGCAGACCCCCCAATCGACAGCGGCAGCGACTGAGATGCCTACAGAGACGCTGACAGAGGCTGCGACGCCAACTGAGGCAGATAGGGGTAGATATAGGCATAGAGAAGGAAGCAGACCCCCAAATCGACAGCAGCAGCGACTGAGACGCCTACAGAGAAGCTGACAGAGGCTGCGACGCCGACTGAGACGCCGACAGAGGCAGATAGGGGTAGATATAGGCATAGAGAAGGAAGCAGACCCCCCAACTCGACAGCGGCAGCGACTGAGACGCCTACAGAGAAGCTGACAGAGGCTGCGACGCCGACTGAGACGCCGACAGAGGCAGATAGGGGTAGATATAGGCATAGAGAAGGAAGCAGACCCCCCAAATCGACAGCGGCAACGACTGAGACGCCTACAGAGACGCTGACAGAGGCTGGGACGCCGACTGAAACAAATAGAGGTAGATATAGGCATAGAGAAGGCAGCAGACCTCCCCAATCGACAGCGGCAGCGACTGAGATGCCTACAGAGACGCTGACAGAGGCTGGGACGCCGACTGAGACAAATAGAGGTAGATATAGGCATAGAGAAGGCAGCAGACCTCCCCAATCGACAGCGGCAGCGACTGAGACGCCGACAGAGGCAAATAGGGGTAGATATAGCCATAGAGAAGGAAGCAGACCCCCCAAATCGACAGCGACAGCGACTGAGATGTATACAGAGAAGCTGACAGAGGCTGCGACGCCGACTGAGACGCCGGCTGATGCAGATAGGGGTATATATAGGCATAGAGAAGGCAGTATTCCCTCCCAATCGACAGCGGCAGCGACTGAGACGCCTACAGAGACGCTGACAGAGGCTTCGACGCCGACTGAGGCGACGACTGAGGCATATAGGGTTAGATATAGGCATAGAGAAGGCAGCAGACACCCCAATCCACAGCGGCAGCGACTGAGACGCCTACAGAGACGCTGACAGAGGCTGCGACGCCGACTGAGGCAGATAGGGGTAGATATAGGCATAGAGAAGGCAGCAGAACCCCCCCAAACGACAGCGGCAGCGACTGAGACGCCTACAGAGACGCTGACAGAGGCTGGGACGCCGACTGAGGCAAATAGAGGTAGATATAGGCATACAGAAGGCAGCAGACCCCCCCAATCGACAGCGGCAGCGACTGAGATGCCTACAGAGACGCTGACAGAGGCTGCGACGCCGACTGAGGCAGATAGGGGTAGATATAGGCATAGAGAAGGAAGCAGACCCCCCCAATCGACAGCGGCAGCGACTGAGACGCCTACAGAGAAGCTGACAGAGGCTGTGACGCCGACTGAGACGCCAACAGAGGCAGATAGGGGTAGATATAGGCATAGAGAAGGAAGCAGACCCCCCAAATCGACAGCGGCAGCGACTGAGACGCCTACAGAGACGCTGACAGAGCCTGGGACGCCGACTGAGACAAATAGAGGTAGATATAGGCATAGAGAAGGCAGCAGACCTCCCCAATCGACAGCGGCAGCGACTGAGATACCTACAGAGACGCTGACAGAGGCTGGGACGCCGACTGAGGCAAATAGAGGTAGATATAGGCATAGAGAAGGCAGCAGACCCCCCAATCGACAGCGGCAGCGACTGAGATGCCTACAGAGAAGCAGACAGTGGCTGCGACGCCGACTGAGGCAGATAGAGGTAGATACAGGCATAGAGAAGGCAGCAGACCCCCAATCCACAGCGGCAGCGACTCAGACACGTACAGAGACGCAGACAGAGGCTGCGACGCCGAATGAGAAGCCGACTGATATAGGCATAGAGAAGGCAGCAGACCCCCCAATCAACAGCGGCAGCGACTGAGACTCCTACAGAGACGCTGACAGAGGCTGCGACGCCGACTGAGGCAGATAAGGGTAGATATATGCATAGAGAAGGCAGCAGACCCCCCAATCGACAGCGGCAGCGACTGAGACGCCTACAGAGACGCTGTCAGAGGCTGCGACGCCGAATGAGAAGCCGACTGAGGTAGATAGGGGTAGATATAGGCATAGAGAAGACAGCAGACCACCCCAATCGACAGCGGCAGCGACCGAGACGCCTACAGAGACGCTGACAGAGGCTGGGACGCCGACTGAGGCAGATAGGGGTAGATATAGGCATAGAGAAGGCAGCAGACCCCCAATCGATAGCGCAGAGATTGCGACGCCTACAGAGACGCTGACAGAGGCTGCGACGCCGACTGAGGCAGATAAGGGTAGATATATGCATAGAGAAGGCAGCAGACCCCCAATCGACAGCGGTAGCGACTGAGACGCCTACAGAGACGCTGTCAGAGGCTGCGACGCCGAATGAGAAGCCGACTGAGGTAGATAGGGGTAGATATAGGCATAGAGAAGGCAGCAGACCACCCCAATCGACAGCGGCAGCGACCGAGACGCCTACAGAGACGCTGACAGAGGCTGGGACGCCGACTGAGGCAGATAAGGGTAGATATAGGCATAGAGAAGGCAAGAGACCGCCAATCGACGGCGGCAGCGACGGAGACGCCTACAGAGAGGCTGACAGAGGCTGCGACGCCAACTGAGGCAGATAGGGGTAGATATAGGCATAGAGAAGGAAGCAGACACCCCAAATCGACAGCGGCAGCCACTGAGACGCCTACAGAGAAGCTGACAGAGGCTGCGACGCCGACTGAGACGCCGACTGAGGCAGATAAGGGTAGATATAGGCATAGACAATGCAGGAGACCACCAATCGACAGCGGCAGCGACTGAGACGCCTACAGAGACGCTGACAGAGGCTGCGACGCCGACTGATGCAGATAGGGTAGATATAGCCATAGATAAAGCAACAGACCCCCAATCGACAGCGGCACCGACTGAGATGCCTACAGAGACGCTGACAGAGGCTGCGACGCCGACTGAGACGCCGACTGAGGCAGATAGGTGTAGATATAGGCATAGAGAAGGAAGCAGACACCCCAAATCGACAGCGGCAGCCACTGAGACGCCTACAGAGAAGCTGACAGAGGCTGCGACGCCGACTGAGACGCTGACTGAGGGTGATAAGGGTAGATATAGGTATAGAGAATGCAGCAGACTCCCCCAATCGACAGCGGCAAAGACTGAGACGCCTACAGCGACGCTGACAGAGGCTGCGACGCCGACTGAGGCAGATAGGGGTAGATATAGGCATAGAGAAAGCAACAGACCCCCAATCGACAGCGGCACCGACTGAGATGCCTACAGAGACGCTGACAGAGGCTGCGACGCCGACTGAGACGCCGACTGAGGCAGATAGGGGTAGATATAGGCATAGAGAAGGCAGCAGAACCCCCCAAACGACAGCGGCAGCGACTGAGACGCCTACAGAGACGCTGACAGAGGCTGGGACGCCGACTGAGGCAAATAGAGGTAGATATAGGCATACAGAAGGCAGCAGACCCCCCCAATCGACAGCGGCAGCGACTGAGATGCCTACAGAGACGCTGACAGAGGCTACGACGCCGACTGAGGCAGATAGGCGTAGATATAGGCATAGAAAAGGAAGCAGACCCCCCAAATCGACAGCGGCAGCGACTCAGACGCCTACAGAGAATCTGACAGAGGCTGCGACGCCGACTGAGACGCCGACAGAGGCAGATAGGGGTAGATATAGGCATAGAGAAGGAAGCAGACCCCCCAAATCGACAGCGGCAGCGACTGAGACGCCTACAGAGACGCTGACAGAGGCTGGGACGCCGACTGAGACAAATAGAGGTAGACATAGGAATAGAGAAGGCAGCAGACGTCCCCAATCGACAGCGGCAGCGACTGAGATGCCTACAGAGACGCTGACAGAGGCTGGGACGCCGACTGAGACAAATAGAGGTAGATATAGGCATAGAGAAGGCAGCAGACCTCCCCAATCGACAGCGGCAGCGACTGAGATGCCTACAGACACGCTGACAGAGGCTGGGACGCCGACTGAGACAAATAGAGGTAGATATAGGCATAGAGAAGGCAGCAGACCTCCCCAATCGACAGCGGCAGCGACTGAGACGCCTACAGAGAAGCTGACAGAGGCTGCGACGCCGACTGAGACGCCGACAGAGGCAGATAGGGGTAGATATAGGCATAGAGAAGGAAGCAGACCCCCCAAATCGACAGCGGCAGCGACTGAGACGTATACAGAGAAGCTGATAGAGGCTGCGACGCCGACTGAGACGCCGCCTGATGCAGATAGGGGTATATATAGGCATAGAGAAGGCAGTATTCCCCCCCAATCGACAGCGGCAGCGACTGAGACGCCTACAGAGACGCTGACAGAGGCTGGGACGCTGACTGAGGCAAAGAGAGGTAGATATAGGCATAGAGAAGGCAGCTGACCCCACAATCGACAGCGGCAGCGACTGAGACGCCTACAGAGACACTGACAGCGGCTGCAACGCCGACTGAGGCAGATAGTTGTAGATATAGGCATAGAGAAACCAGCAGACCCCCCAAACGATAGCGCAGAGATTGCGACGCTTACAGAGACGCTGACAGAGGCTGCGACGCCGACTGAGACGCAAACTGAGGCAGATAAGTGTAGATATAGGCATCGAGAAGGCAGCAGAACCCCCCAAACGACAGCGGCAGCGACTGAGACGCCTACAGAGACGCTGACAGAGGCTGGGACGCCGACTGAGGCAAATAGAGGTAGATATAGGCATACAGAAGGCAGCAGACCCCCCCCCCCCCCCCAATCGACAGCGGCAGCGACTGAGATGCCTACAGAGACGCTGACAGAAGCTACGACGCCGACTGAGGCAGATAGGCGTAGATATAGGCATAGAAAAGGAAGCAGACCCCCCAAATCGACAGCGGCAGAGACTGAGACGCCTACAGAGACGCTGACAGAGGCTGGGACGCCGACTGAGACAAATAGAGGTAGATATAGGAATAGAGAAGGCAGCAGACGTCCCCAATCGACAGCGGCAGCGACTGAGATGCCCAGAGAGACGCTGACAGAGGCTGGGACGCCGACTGAGACAAATAGAGGTAGATATAGGCATAGAGAAGGCAGCAGACCTCCCCAATCGACAGCGGCAGCGACTGAGATGCCTACAGACACGCTGACAGAGGCTGGGACGCCGACTGAGACAAATAGAGGTAGATATAGGCATAGAGAAGGCAGCAGACCTTCCCAATCGACAGCGGCAGCGACTGAGACGCCTACAGAGAAGCTGACAGAGGCTGCGACGCCGACTGAGACGCCGACAGAGGCAGATAGGGGTAGATATAGGCATAGAGAAGGAAGCAGACCCCCCAAATCGACAGCGGCAGCGACTGAGACGTATACAGAGAAGCTGATAGAGGCTGCGACGCCGACTGAGACGCCGGCTGATGCAGATAGGGGTATATATAGGCATAGAGAAGGCAGTATTCCCCCCCCAATCGACAGCGGCAGCGACTGAGACGCCTACAGAGACGCTGACAGAGGCTGGGACGCTGACTGAGACAAAGAGAGGTAGATATAGGCATAGAGAAGGCAGCAGACCCCACAATCGACAGCGGCAGCGACTGAGACGCCTACAGAGACACTGACAGCGGCTGCAACGCCGACTGAGGCAGATAGTTGTAGATATAGGCATAGAGAAGGCAGCAGACCCCCCAAACGATAGCGCAGAGATTGCGACGCTTACAGAGACGCTGACAGAGGCTGCGACGCCGACTGAGACGCAAACTGAGGCAGATAAGTGTAGATATAGGCATCGAGAAGGCAGCAGAACCCCCCAAACGACAGCGGCAGCGACTGAGACGCCTACAGAGACGCTGACAGAGGCTGGGACGAAGACTGAGGCAAATAGAGGTAGATATAGGCATACAGAAGGCAGCAGACCCCCCCAATCGACAGCGGCAGCGACTGAGATGCCTACAGAGACGCTGACAGAGGCTGCGACGCCGACTGAGGCAGATAGGGGTAGATATAGGCATAGAGAAGGAAGCAGACCCCCCAATCGATAGAGCAGCCATTGAGACGCCTACAGAGACGCTGACAGAGGCTGCGACGCCGTCTGAGACGCCAACTGAGGCAGATATAGGCATAGAAAAGGCAGCAGACCCCCCAATCGACAGCGGCAGCAACTGAGACTTCTACAGAGACACTGACAGAAGCTGGGACGCCGACTGAGACGCAGACTGAGGCAGATAGGGGTACATATAAGCATTGAGAAGGCAGCAGACCTCCCCAATCGACAGCTGCAGCGACTGAGACGCCAACAGAGACGCTGACCGAGGCTGGGACGCCGACTGAGACGCCGACTGAGACGCCGACTGAGGCAGATTGGGGAGATATAGGCATAGAGAAAGCAGCAGACCCCCCAATCAACAGCGGCATCGACTGAGACTTCTACAGAGACACTGACAGAGGCTGGGACGCCGACTGAGGCAGAGAGGGGTAGATATAGGCATATATAAGGCAGCAGACCCCCCCCAATCGACAGCGGCAGCGACTGAGATGCCTACAGAGACGCTGACAGAGGCTGCGATGCCGACTGCGGCAGGTAGGGGTAGATATAATCATATAGAAGGCAGTAGACTCCCCCAATCGACAGCGGCAAAGACTGAGACGCCTACAGAGACGCTGACAGAAGCTGCGACGCCGACTGAGGCAGATAGGGGTAGATATAGGCATAGAGAAAGCAACAGACCCCCAATCGACAGCGGCACCGACTGAGATGCCTACAGAGACGCTGACAGAGGCTGCGACGCCCACTGAGGCGACGACTGAGGCAGATTGGGGTAGATATAGGCATAGAGACGGCAGGAGACACCCCAATCGACAGCGGCAGCGACTCAGGCGCCTGCAGAGATGCTGACAGAGGCTGCGACGCCGACTGAGGCAGATAGGGGTAGATATAGGCATAGAGAAGGCAGCAGACCCCACAATCGACAGCGGCAGCGACTGAGACGCCTACAGAGACGCTGACAGAGGCTGCGACTCCGACTGAGGCAGATAGTTGTAGATATAGGCATAGAGAAGGCAGCAGACCCCCCAAACGATAGCGCAGAGATTGCGACGCCTACGGAGACGCTGACAGAGGCTGCGACGCCGACTGAGACGCAAACTGAGGCAGATAGGTGTAGATATAGGCATCGAGAAGGCAGCAGAACCCCCCAAACGACAGCGGCAGCGACTGAGACGCCTACAGAGACGCTGACAGAGGCTGGGACGCCGACTGAGGCAAATAGAGGTAGATATAGGCATACAGAAGGCAGCAGACCCCCCAATCGACAGCGGCAGCGACTGAGATGCCTACAGAGACGCTGACAGAGGCTGCGACGCCGACTGAGGCAGATAGGGGTAGATATAGGCATAGAGAAGGAAGCAGATCCCCCAAATCGACAGCGGCAGCGACTGAGACGCCTACAGAGAAGCTGACAGAGGCTGCGACGCCGACTGAGACGCCGACAGAGGCAGATAGGGGTAGATATAGGCATAGAGAAGGAAGCAGACCCCCCAACTCGACAGCGGCAGCGACTGAGACGCCTACAGAGAAGCTGACAGAGGCTGCGACGCCGACTGAGACGCCGACAGAGGCAGATAGGGGTAGATATAGGCATAGAGAAGGAAGCAGACCCCCCAAATCGACAGCGGCAACGACTGAGACGCCTACAGAGACGCTGACAGAGGCTGGGACGCCGACTGAAACAAATAGAGGTAGATATAGGCATAGAGAAGGCAGCAGACCTCCCCAATCGACAGCGGCAGCGACTGAGATGCCTACAGAGACGCTGACAGAGGCTGGGACGCCGACTGAGACAAATAGAGGTAGATATAGGCATAGAGAAGGCAGCAGACCTCCCCAATCGACAGCGGCAGCGACTGAGACGCCGACAGAGGCAAATAGGGGTAGATATAGCCATAGAGAAGGAAGCAGACCCCCCAAATCGACAGCGACAGCGACTGAGATGTATACAGAGAAGCTGACAGAGGCTGCGACGCCGACTGAGACGCCGGCTGATGCAGATAGGGGTATATATAGGCATAGAGAAGGCAGTATTCCCCCCCCAATCGACAGCGGCAGCGACTGAGACGCCTACAGAGACGCTGACAGAGGCTTCGACGCCGACTGAGGCGACGACTGAGGCATATAGGGTTAGATATAGGCATAGAGAAGGCAGCAGACACCCCAATCCACAGCGGCAGCGACTGAGACGCCTACAGAGACGCTGACAGAGGCTGCGACGCCGACTGAGGCAGATAGGGGTAGATATAGGCATAGAGAAGGCAGCAGACCCCCCAAACGATAGCGCAGAGATTGCGACGCCTACAGAGACGCTGACAGAGGCTGCGACGCCGACTGAGACGCAAACTGAGGCAGATAGGTGTAGATATAGGCATCGAGAAGGCTGCAGAACCCCCCCCCAAACGACAGCGGCAGCGACTGAGACGCCTACAGAGACGCTGACAGAGGCTGGGACGTCGACTGAGGCAAATAGAGGTAGATATAGGCATACAGAAGGCAGCAGACCCCCTCAATCGACAGCGGCAGCGACTGAGATGCCTACAGAGACGCTGACAGAGGCTGCGACGCCGACTGAGGCAGATAGGGGTAGATATAGGCATAGAGAAGGAAGCAGACCCCCCCAATCGACAGCGGCAGCGACTGAGACGCCTACAGAGACACTGACAGAGGCTGGGACGCCGACTGAGGCAGAGAGGGGTAGATATAGGCATATATAAGGCAGCAGACCCCCCCCCCAATCGACAGCGGCAGCGACTGAGATGCCTACAGAGACGCTGACAGAGGCTGCGATGCCGACTGCGGCAGGTAGGGGTAGATATAATCATATAGAAGGCAGTAGACTCCCCCAATCGACAGCGGCAAAGACTGAGACGCCTACAGAGACGCTGACAGAGGCTGCGACGCCGACTGAGGCAGATAGGGGTAGATATAGGCATAGAGAAAGCAACAGACCCCCAATCGACAGCGGCACCGACTGAGATGCCTACAGAGACGCTGACAGAGGCTGCGACGCCCACTGAGGCGACGACTGAGGCAGATTGGGGTAGATATAGGCATAGAGACGGCAGGAGACACCCCAATCGACAGCGGCAGCGACTCAGGCGCCTGCAGAGACGCTGACAGAGGCTGCGACGCCGACTGAGGCAGATAGGGGTAGATATAGGCATAGAGAAGGCAGCAGACCCCACAATCGACAGCGGCAGCGACTGAGACGCCTACAGAGACGCTGACAGAGGCTGCGACTCCGACTGAGGCAGATAGTTGTAGATATAGGCATAGAGAAGGCAGCAGACCCCCCCAAACGATAGCGCAGAGATTGCGACGCCTACGGAGACGCTGACAGAGGCTGCGACGCCGACTGAGACGCAAACTGAGGCAGATAGGTGTAGATATAGGCATCGAGAAGGCAGCAGAACCCCCCAAACGACAGCGGCAGCGACTGAGACGCCTACAGAGACGCTGACAGAGGCTGGGACGCCGACTGAGGCAAATAGAGGTAGATATAGGCATACAGAAGGCAGCAGACCCCCCAATCGACAGCGGCAGCGACTGAGATGCCTACAGAGACGCTGACAGAGGCTGCGACGCCGACTGAGGCAGATAGGGGTAGATATAGGCATAGAGAAGGAAGCAGACCCCCCAAATCGACAGCGGCAGCGACTGAGACGCCTACAGAGAAGCTGACAGAGGCTGCGACGCCGACTGAGACGCCGACAGAGGCGGATAGGGGTAGATATAGGCATAGAGAAGGAAGCAGACCCCCCAACTCGACAGCGGCAGCGACTGAGACGCCTACAGAGAAGCTGACAGAGGCTGCGACGCCGACTGAGACGCCGACAGAGGCAGATAGGGGTAGATATAGGCATAGAGAAGGAAGCAGACCCCCCAAATCGACAGCGGCAACGACTGAGACGCCTACAGAGACGCTGACAGAGGCTGGGACGCCGACTGAAACAAATAGAGGTAGATATAGGCATAGAGAAGGCAGCAGACCTCCCCAATCGACAGCGGCAGCGACTGAGATGCCTACAGAGACGCTGACAGAGGCTGGGACGCCGACTGAGACAAATAGAGGTAGATATAGGCATAGAGAAGGCAGCAGACCTCCCCAATCGACAGCGGCAGCGACTGAGACGCCGACAGAGGCAAATAGGGGTAGATATAGCCATAGAGAAGGAAGCAGACCCCCCAAATCGACAGCGACAGCGACTGAGATGTATACAGAGAAGCTGACAGAGGCTGCGACGCCGACTGAGACGCCGGCTGAGGCATATAGGGTTAGATATAGGCATAGAGAAGGCAGCAGACCCCCTCAATCGACAGCGGCAGCGACTGAGATGCCTACAGAGACGCTGACAGAGGCTGCGACGCCGACTGAGGCAGATAGGGGTAGATATAGGCATAGAGAAGGAAGCAGACCCCCCCAATCGACAGCGGCAGCGACTGAGACGCCTACAGAGAAGCTGACAGAGGCTGTGACGCCGACTGAGACGCGAACAGAGGCAGATAGGCGTAGATATAGGCATAGAGAAGGAAGCAGACCCCCCAAATCGACAGCGGCAGCGACTGAGACGCCTACAGAGACGCTGACAGAGCCTGGGACGCCGACTGAGACAAATAGAGGTAGATATAGGCATAGAGAAGGCAGCAGACCTCCCCAATCGACAGCGGCAGCGACTGAGATGCCTACAGAGACGCTGACAGAGGCTGCGACGCCGACTGAGGCAGATAGAGGTAGATACAGGCATAGAGAAGGCAGCAGACCCCCAATCCACAGCGGCAGCGACTCAGACACGTACAGAGACGCAGACAGAGGCTGCGACGCCGAATGAGAAGCCGACTGATATAGGCATAGAGAAGGCAGCAGACCCCCCAATCAACAGCGGCAGCGACTGAGACTCCTACAGAGACGCTGACAGAGGCTGCGACGCCGACTGAGGCAGATAAGGGTAGATATATGCATAGAGAAGGCAGCAGACCCCCCAATCGACAGCGGCAGCGACTGAGACGCCTACAGAGACGCTGTCAGAGGCTGCGACGCCGAATGAGAAGCCGACTGAGGTAGATAGGGGTAGATATAGGCATAGAGAAGACAGCAGACCACCCCAATCGACAGCGGCAGCGACCGAGACGCCTACAGAGACGCTGACAGAGGCTGGGACGCCGACTGAGGCAGATAGGGGTAGATATAGGCATAGAGAAGGCAGCAGACCCCCAATCGATAGCGCAGAGATTGCGACGCCTACAGAGACGCTGACAGAGGCTGCGACGCCGACTGAGGCAGATAAGGGTAGATATATGCATAGAGAAGGCAGCAGACCCCCCAATCGACAGCGGTAGCGACTGAGACGCCTACAGAGACGCTGTCAGAGGCTGCGACGCCGAATGAGAAGCCGACTGAGGTAGATAGGGGTAGATATAGGCATAGAGAAGGCAGCAGACCACCCCAATCGACAGCGGCAGCGACCGAGACGCCTACAGAGACGCTGACAGAGGCTGGGACGCCGACTGAGGCAGATAAGGGTAGATATAGGCATAGAGAAGGCAGGAGACCGCCAATCGACGGCGGCAGCGACGGAGACGCCTACAGAGAGGCTGACAGAGGCTGCGACGCCAACTGAGGCAGATAGGGGTAGATATAGGCATAGAGAAGGAAGCAGACACCCCAAATCGACAGCGGCAGCCACTGAGACGCCTACAGAGTAGCTGACAGAGGCTGCGACGCCGACTGAGACGCCGACTGAGGCAGATAAGGGTAGATATAGGCATAGACAATGCAGGAGACCACCAATCGACAGCGGCAGCGACTGAGACGCCTACAGAGACGCTGACAGAGGCTGCGACGCCGACTGATGCAGATAGGGTAGATATAGCCATAGATAAAGCAACAGACCCCCAATCGACAGCGGCACCGACTGAGATGCCTACAGAGACGCTGACAGAGGCTGCGACGCCGACTGAGACGCCGACTGAGGCAGATAGGTGTAGATATAGGCATAGAGAAGGAAGCAGACACCCCAAATCGACAGCGGCAGCCACTGAGACGCCTACAGAGAAGCTGACAGAGGCTGCGATGCCGACTGAGACGCCGACTGAGGGTGATAAGGGTAGATATAGGTATAGAGAATGCAGCAGACTCCCCCAATCGACAGCGGCAAAGACTGAGACGCCTACAGCGACGCTGACAGAGGCTGCGACGCCGACTGAGGCAGATAGGGGTAGATATAGGCATAGAGAAAGCAACAGACCCCCAATCGACAGCGGCACCGACTGAGATGCCTACAGAGACGCTGACAGAGGCTGCGACGCCGACTGCGACGCCGACTGAGGCAGATAGGTGTAGATATAGGCATAGAGAAGGCAGCAGAACCCCCCAAACGACAGCGGCAGCGACTGAGACGCCTACAGAGACGCTGACAGAGGCTGGGACGCCGACTGAGGCAAATAGAGGTAGATATAGGCATACAGAAGGCAGCAGACCCCCCAATCGACAGCGGCAGCGACTGAGATGCCTACAGAGAAGCAGACAGTGGCTGCGACGCCGACTGAGGCAGATAGAGGTAGATACAGGCATAGAGAAGGCAGCAGACCCCCAATCCACAGCGGCAGCGACTCAGACACGTACAGAGACGCAGACAGAGGCTGCGACGCCGAATGAGAAGCCGACTGATATAGGCATAGAGAAGGCAGCAGACCCCCCAATCAACAGCGGCAGCGACTGAGACTCCTACAGAGACGCTGACAGAGGCTGCGACGCCGACTGAGGCAGATAAGGGTAGATATATGCATAGAGAAGGCAGCAGACCCCCCAATCGACAGCGGCAGCGACTGAGACGCCTACAGAGACGCTGTCAGAGGCTGCGACGCCGAATGAGAAGCCGACTGAGGTAGATAGGGGTAGATATAGGCATAGAGAAGACAGCAGACCACCCCAATCGACAGCGGCAGCGACCGAGACGCCTACAGAGACGCTGACAAAGGCTGGGACGCCGACTGAGGCAGATATGGGTAGATATAGGCATAGAGAAGGCAGCAGACCCCCAATCGATAGCGCAGAGATTGCGACGCCTACAGAGACGCTGACAGAGGCTGCGACGCCGACTGAGGCAGATAAGGGTAGATATATGCATAGAGAAGGCAGCAGACCCCCCCAATCGACAGCGGTAGCGACTGAGACGCCTACAGAGACGCTGTCAGAGGCTGCGACGCCGAATGAGAAGCCGACTGAGGTAGATAGGGGTAGATATAGGCATAGAGAAGGCAGGAGACCGCCAATCGACGGCGGCAGCGACGGAGACGCCTACAGAGAGGCTGACAGAGGCTGCGACGCCAACTGAGGCAGATAGGGGTAGATATAGGCATAGAGAAGGAAGCAGACACCCCAAATCGACAGCGGCAGCCACTGAGACGCCTACAGAGAAGCTGACAGAGGCTGCGACGCCGACTGAGACGCCGACTGAGGCAGATAAGGGTAGATATAGGCATAGACAATGCAGGAGACCACCAATCGACAGCGGCAGCGACTGAGACGCCTACAGAGACGCTGACAGAGGCTGCGACGCCGACTGATGCAGATAGGGTAGATATAGCCATAGATAAAGCAACAGACCCCCAATCGACAGCGGCACCGACTGAGATGCCTACAGAGACGCTGACAGAGGCTGCGACGCCGACTGAGACGCCGACTGAGGCAGATAGGTGTAGATATAGGCATAGAGAAGGAAGCAGACACCCCAAATCGACAGCGGCAGCCACTGAGACGCCTACAGAGAAGCTGACAGAGGCTGCGATGCTGACTGAGACGCCGACTGAGGGTGATAAGGGTAGATATAGGTATAGAGAATGCAGCAGACTCCCCCAATCGACAGCGGCAAAGACTGAGACGCCTACAGCGACGCTGACAGAGGCTGCCACGCCGACTGAGGCAGATAGGGGTAGATATAGGCATAGAGAAAGCAACAGACCCCCAATCGACAGCGGCACCGACTGAGATGCCTACAGAGACGCTGACAGAGGCTGCGACGCCGACTGCGACGCCGACTGAGGCAGATAGGTGTAGATATAGGCATAGAGAAGGCAGCAGAACCCCCAATCGACAGCGGCAGCGACTGAGATGCCTACAGAGACGCTGACAGAGGCTACGACGCCGACTGAGGCAGATAGGCGTAGATATAGGCATAGAAAAGGAAGCAGACCCCCCAAATCGACAGCGGCAGCGACTGAGACGCCTACAGAGAAGCTGACAGAGGCTGCGACGCCGACTGAGACGCCGATAGAGGCAGATAGGGGTAGATATAGGCATAGAGAAGGAAGCAGACCCCCCAAATCGACAGCGGCAGCGACTGAGACGCCTACAGAGACGCTGACAGAGGCTGGGACGCCGACTGAGGCAAATAGAGGTAGATATAGGCATACAGAAGGCAGCAGACCCCCCAATCGACAGCGGCAGCGACTGAGATGCCTACAGAGACGCTGACAGAGGCTACGACGCCGACTGAGGCAGATAGGCGTAGATATAGGCATAGAAAAGGAAGCAGACCCCCCAAATCGACAGCGGCAGCGACTGAGAGGCCTACAGAGAAGCTGACAGAGGCTGCGACGCCGACTGAGACGCCGATAGAGGCAGATAGGGGTAGATATAGGCATAGAGAAGGAAGCAGACCCCCCAAATCGACAGCGGCAGCGACTGAGACACCTACAGAGACGCTGACAGAGGCTGGGACGCGGACTGAGACAAATAGAGGTAGACATAGGAATAGAGAAGGCAGCAGACGTCCCCAATCGACAGCGGCAGCGACTGAGATGCCTAGAGAGACGCTGACAGAGGCTGGGACGCCGACTGAGACAAATAGAGGTAGATATAGGCATAGAGAAGGCAGCAGACCTCCCCAATCGACAGCGGCAGCGACTGAGATGCCTACAGACACGCTGACAGAGGCTGGGACGCCGACTGAGACAAATAGAGGTAGATATAGGCATAGAGAAGGCAGCAGACCTCCCCAATCGACAGCGGCAGCGACTGAGACGCCTACAGAGAAGCTGACAGAGGCTGCGACGCCGACTGAGACGCCGACAGAGGCAGATAGGGGTAGATATAGGCATAGAGAAGGAAGCAGACCCCCCCAAATCGACAGCGGCAGCGACTGAGACGTATACATTGAAGCTGATAGAGGCTGCGACGCCGACTGAGACGCCGCCTGATGCAGATAGGGGTATATATAGGCATAGAGAAGGCAGTATTCCCCCCCAATCGACAGCGGCAGCGACTGAGACGCCTACAGAGACGCTGACAGAGGCTGGGACGCTGACTGAGGCAAAGAGAGGTAGATATAGGCATAGAGAAGGCAGCAGACCCCACAATCGACAGCGGCAGCGACTGAGACGCCTACAGAGACACTGACAGCGGCTGCAACGCCGACTGAGGCAGATAGTTGTAGATAGAGGCATAGAGAAGGCAGCAGACCCCCCAAACGATAGCGCAGAGATTGCGACGCTTACAGAGACGCTGACAGAGGCTGCGACGCCGACTGAGACGCAAACTGAGGCAGATAAGTGTAGATATAGGCATCGAGAAGGCAGCAGAACCCCCCAAACGACAGCGGCAGCGACTGAGACGCCTACAGAGACGCTGACAGAGGCTGGGACGCCGACTGAGGCAAATAGAGGTAGATATAGGCATACAGAAGGCAGCAGACCCCCCCCCCCAATCGACAGCGGCAGCGACTGAGATGCCTACAGAGACGCTGACAGAGGCTACGACGCCGACTGAGGCAGATAGGCGTAGATATAGGCATAGAAAAGGAAGCAGACCCCCCAAATCGACAGCGGCAGAGACTGAGACGCCTACAGAGACGCTGACAGAGGCTGGGACGCCGACTGAGACAAATAGAGGTAGATATAGGAATAGAGAAGGCAGCAGACGTCCCCAATCGACAGCGGCAGCGACTGAGATGCCCAGAGAGACGCTGACAGAGGCTGGGACGCCGACTGAGACAAATAGAGGTAGATATAGGCATAGAGAAGGCAGCAGACCTCCCCAATCGACAGCGGCAGCGACTGAGATGCCTACAGACACGCTGACAGAGGCTGGGACGCCGACTGAGACAAATAGAGGTAGATATAGGCATAGAGAAGGCAGCAGACCTCCCCAATCGACAGCGGCAGCGACTGAGACGCCTACAGAGAAGCTGACAGAGGCTGCGACGCCGACTGAGACGCCGACAGAGGCAGATAGGGGTAGATATAGGCATAGAGAAGGAAGCAGACCCCCCAAATCGACAGCGGCAGCGACTGAGACGTATACAGAGAAGCTGATAGAGGCTGCGACGCCGACTGAGACGCCGGCTGATGCAGATAGGGGTATATATAGGCATAGAGAAGGCAGTATTCCCCCCCCAATCGACAGCGGCAGCGACTGAGACGCCTACAGAGACGCTGACAGAGGCTGGGACGCTGACTGAGGCAAAGAGAGGTAGATATAGGCATAGAGAAGGCAGCAGACCCCACAATCGACAGCGGCAGCGACTGAGACGCCTACAGAGACACTGACAGCGGCTGCAACGCCGACTGAGGCATATAGTTGTAGATATAGGCATAGAGAAGGCAGCAGACCCCCCAAACGATAGCGCAGAGATTGCGACGCTTACAGAGACGCTGACAGAGGCTGCGACGCCGACTGAGACGCAAACTGAGGCAGATAAGTGTAGATATAGGCATCGAGAAGGCAGCAGAACCCCACAAACGACAGCGGCAGCGACTGAGACGCCTACAGAGACGCTGACAGAGGCTGGGACGCCGACTGAGGCAAATAGAGGTAGATATAGGCATACAGAAGGCAGCAGACCCCCCCCCAATCGACAGCGGCAGCGACTGAGATGCCTACAGAGACGCTGACAGAGGCTGCGACGCCGACTGAGGCAGATAGGGGTAGATATAGGCATAGAGAAGGAAGCAGACCCCCCAAATCGACAGCGGCAGCGACTGAGACGCCTACAGAGAAGCTGACAGAGGCTGCGACGCCGACAGAGGCAGATAGGGGTAGATATAGGCATAGAGAAGGAAGCAGACCCCCCAAATCGACAGCGGCAGCGACTGAGACGCCTACAGAGAAGCTGACAGAGGCTGCAACGCCGACTGAGACGCCGACAGAATCAGATAGGGGTAGATATAGGCATAGAGAAGGAAGCAGACCCCCCAAATCGACAGCGGCAGCGACTGAGACGCCTACAGAGACGCTGACAGAGGCTGGGACGCCGACTGAGACAAATAGAGGTAGATATAGGCATAGAGAAGGCAGCAGACCTCCCCAATCGACAGCGGCAGCGACTGAGATGCCTACAGAGACGCTGACAAAGGCTGGGACGCCGACTGAGACAAATAGAGGCAGATATAGGCATAGAGAAGGCAGCAGACCTCCCCAATCGACATCGGCAGCGACTGAGACGCCTTCAGAGAAGCTGACAGAGGCTGCGACGCCGACTGAGACGCCGGCTGATGCAGATAGGGGTATATATAGGCATAGAGAAGGCAGTATTCCCCCAATCGACAGCGGCAGCGACTGAGACGCCTACAGAGACGCTAACAGAGGCGACTGAGACGCCGACTGAGGCGACGACTGAGGCAGATAGAGTTAGATATAGGCATAGAGAAGGCAGCAGACACCCCAATCCACAGCGGCAGCGACTGAGACGCCTACAGAGACGCTGACAGAGGCTGCGACGCCCACTGAGGCAGATAGGGGTAGATATAGGCATAGAGAAGGAAGCAGACCCCCCAATTGAGAGCGGCACGACTGAGACGCCTACAGAGACGCTGACATAGGCTGGGACGCCGACTGAGGCAGATAGGGGTAGATATAGGCATAGAGAAGGCTGCGGACAACCCAATCGACAGTGGCAGCGACTGAGGCGCCTACAGAGACGCTGCCAGACGCTGCGACGCCAACTGAGATGCCGACTGAAGCAGATAGGGGTAGATATAGGCATAGAGAAGGCAGCAGACCCCCCAATCGACAGCGGCAGCGACTGAGACGCCTACAGAGATGTTGACAGAGGCTGCGACGCCGACTGAGGCAGATAGGGGTAGATATATGCAAAGAGAAGGCAGCAGACCCCCAATCGACAGCGGCAGCGACTGAGACGCCTACAGAGACGCTGACAGAGACTGCGACGCCGATTGAGACGCCGACTGAGGCAGATAGGGGTAGATATAGGCATAGAGAAGGCAACAGATCCTCCAATCGACAGCGGCAGCGACTGAGACGCCTACAGAGACGCTGACAGTGGCTGCGACCCCGAATGAGACGCCGACTGAGGCAGATAGAGAAGGCAGCAGACCCCCCAATCGACCGCGGTAGCGACTGAGACGCCTACAGAGACGCTGACAGAGACTGGGACGCCGAATGAGGCAAATAGAGGTAGACATACGCATAGAGAAGGCAGCAGACCCCCTATCGATAGCGCAGAGATTGCGACGCCTACAGAGACGCTGACAGAGGCTGCGACGCCGACTGAGACGCCAACTGAGGCAGATATGGGTAGATATAGGCATAGAGAAGGCAGCAGACCCCCCAAATGACAGCGGCAGCGACTGAGACGCCTACAGAGACACTGACAGAGGCTGGGACGCTGACTGAGGCAAATAGATGTAGATATAGGCAAAGAGAAGGCAGCAGACCCCACAATCGACAGCGGCAGCGACTGAGACGCCTACAGAGACGCTGACAGAGGCTGCGACGCCGACTGAGGCAGATAGTTGTAGATATAGGCATAGAGAAGGCAGCAGACCCTCCAATCGATAGCGCAGAGATTGCGACGCATACAGAGACGCTGACAGAGGCTGCGATGCCGACTGAGAAGCAAACTAAGGCAGATAGGGGTAGATATAGGCATCGAGAAGGCAGCAGAACCCCCCAAACGACAGCGGCAGCGACTGAGACGCCTACAGAGACGCTGACAGAGGCTGGGACGCCGACTGAGGCAAATAGAGGTAGATATAGGCATAGAGAAGGCAGCAGACCCCCCCAATCGGCTGCGGCAGCAACTGAGATGCCTACAGAGACGCTGACAGAGGCTGCGACGCCAACTGAGGCAGATAGGGGTATATATAGGCATAGAGAAGGAAGCAGACCCCCAAATCGACCGCGGCAGCGACTGAGACGCCTACAGAGAAGCTGACAGAGGCTGCGACGCCGACTGAGAAGTCGACTGACGCAGATAGGGGTAGATATAGGCATAGAGAAGGAAGCAGACCCCCAAATCGACAGCGGCAGCGACTAAGACGCCTACAGAGACGCTGACAGAGGCTGAAACGCCGACTGACGCAGATAGGGGTAGATATAGGCATAGAGAAGGCAGTAGGCCCCTCCAATCGACAGCGGCAGCGACTGAGACGCCTACAGAGACGCTGACAAAGGCTGCGACGCCGACTGAGGCGACGACTGAGGCAGATAGGAGTAGATATAGGCAAAGAGAAGCCAGCAGACCGCCCAATCGACAGCGGCAGCGACTGAGACGCCTACAGAGACGCTGACAGAGGCTGCGACGCCGACTGAGACACAGACTGAGGCAGATAGGGGTAGATATATGCATAGAGAAGGCAGCAGACCTCCCCAATCGACAGCTGCAGCGACTGAGACGCCAACAGAGACGCAGACAGAGGCTGGGATGCCGACTGAGACGCCAACTGAGGCAGATAGGGGTAGATATAGGCATAGAGAAGGCAGCAGACCCCCCAAACGATAGCGGCAGCGACTGACACGCCTACAGAGACGCTGACAGAGGCTGCGACGCCGACTGAGGCAGATAGGGTTAGATATAGGCATATAGAAGGCAGTAGGCCCCTCCAATCGACAGCGGCAGCGACTGAGACGCCTACAGAGACGCTGACAGAGGCTGCGACGCCGACTGAGGCAGATAAGGGTAGATATATGCATAGAGAAGGCAGCAGACCCCCCAATCGACAGCGGCAGCGACTGAGACGCCTACAGAGAAGCTGACAGAGGCTGCGACGCCGACTGAGACGCCGACAGAGGCAGATAGGGGTAGATATAGGCATAGAGAAGGAAGCAGACCCCCCAAATCGACAGCGGCAACGAATGAGACGCCTACAGAGACGCTGACAGAGGCTGGGACGCCGACTGAGACAAATAGAGGTAGATATAGGCATAGAGAAGGCAGCAGACCCCCCCAATCGACAGCGGCAGCGACTGAGACGCCGACAGAGGCAAATAGGGGTAGATATAGCCATAGAGAAGGAAGCAGACCCCCCAAATCGACAGCGACAGCGACTGAGATGTATACAGAGAAGCTGACAGAGGCTGCGACGCCGACTGAGACGCCGGCTGATGCAGATAGGGGTATATATAGGCATAGAGAAGGCAGTATTCCCCCCCAATCGACAGCGGCAGCGACTGAGACGCCTACAGAGACGCTGACAGAGGCTTCGACGCCGACTGAGGCGACGACTGAGGCATATAGGGTTAGATATAGGCATAGAGAAGGCAGCAGACACCCCAATCCACAGCGGCAGCGACTGAGACGCCTACAGAGACGCTGACAGAGGCTGCGACGCCGACTGAGGCAGATAGGGGTAGATATAGGCATAGAGAAGGCAGCAGAACCCCCCCAAACGACAGCGGCAGCGACTGAGACGCCTACAGAGACGCTGACAGAGGCTGGGACGCCGACTGAGGCAAATAGAGGTAGATATAGGCATACAGAAGGCAGCAGACCCCCCCAATCGACAGCGGCAGCGACTGAGATGCCTACAGAGACGCTGACAGAGGCTGCGACGCCGACTGAGGCAGATAGGGGTAGATATAGGCATAGAGAAGGAAGCAGACCCCCCCAATCGACAGCGGCAGCGACTGAGACGCCTACAGAGAAGCTGACAGAGGCTGTGACGCCGACTGAGACGCCAACAGAGGCAGATAGGGGTAGATATAGGCATAGAGAAGGAAGCAGACCCCCCAAATCGACAGCGGCAGCGACTGAGACGCCTACAGAGACGCTGACAGAGCCTGGGACGCCGACTGAGACAAATAGAGGTAGATATAGGCATAGAGAAGGCAGCAGACCTCCCCAATCGACAGCGGCAGCGACTGAGATGCCTACAGAGACGCTGACAGAGGCTGGGACGCCGACTGAGGCAAATAGAGGTAGATATAGGCATAGAGAAGGCAGCAGACCCCCCAATCGACAGCGGCAGCGACTGAGATGCCTACAGAGAAGCAGACAGTGGCTGCGACGCCGACTGAGGCAGATAGAGGTAGATACAGGCATAGAGAAGGCAGCAGACCCCCAATCCACAGCGGCAGCGACTCAGACACGTACAGAGACGCAGACAGAGGCTGCGACGCCGAATGAGAAGCCGACTGATATAGGCATAGAGAAGGCAGCAGACCCCCCAATCAACAGCGGCAGCGACTGAGACTCCTACAGAGACGCTGACAGAGGCTGCGACGCCGACTGAGGCAGATAAGGGTAGATATAGGCATAGAGAAGGCAGCAGACCCCCCAATCGACAGCGGCAGCGACTGAGACGCCTACAGAGACGCTGTCAGAGGCTGCGACGCCGAATGAGAAGCCGACTGAGGTAGATAGGGGTAGATATAGGCATAGAGAAGACAGCAGACCACCCCAATCGACAGCGGCAGCGACCGAGACGCCTACAGAGACGCTGACAGAGGCTGGGACGCCGACTGAGGCAGATAGGGGTAGATATAGGCATAGAGAAGGCAGCAGACCCCTAATCGATAGCGCAGAGATTGCGACGCCTACAGAGACGCTGACAGAGGCTGCGACGCCGACTGAGGCAGATAAGGGTAGATATATGCATAGAGAAGGCAGCAGACCCCCAATCGACAGCGGTAGCGACTGAGACGCCTACAGAGACGCTGTCAGAGGCTGCGACGCCGAATGAGAAGCCGACTGAGGTAGATAGGGGTAGATATAGGCATAGAGAAGGCAGCAGACCACCCCAATCGACAGCGGCAGCGACCGAGACGCCTACAGAGACGCTGACAGAGGCTGGGACGCCGACTGAGGCAGATAAGGGTAGATATAGGCATAGAGAAGGCAGGAGACCGCCAATCGACGGCGGCAGCGACGGAGACGCCTACAGAGAGGCTGACAGAGGCTGCGACGCCAACTGAGGCAGATAGGGGTAGATATAGGCATAGAGAAGGAAGCAGACACCCCAAATCGACAGCGGCAGCCACTGAGACGCCTACAGAGAAGCTGACAGAGGCTGCGACGCCGACTGAGACGCCGACTGAGGCAGATAAGGGTAGATATAGGCATAGACAATGCAGGAGACCACCAATCGACAGCGGCAGCGACTGAGACGCCTACAGAGACGCTGACAGAGGCTGCGACGCCGACTGATGCAGATAGGGTAGATATAGCCATAGATAAAGCAACAGACCCCCAATCGACAGCGGCACCGACTGAGATGCCTACAGAGACGCTGACAGAGGCTGCGACGCCGACTGAGACGCCGACTGAGGCAGATAGGTGTAGATATAGGCATAGAGAAGGAAGCAGACACCCCAAATCGACAGCGGCAGCCACTGAGACGCCTACAGAGAAGCTGACAGAGGCTGCGACGCCGACTGAGACGCTGACTGAGGGTGATAAGGGTAGATATAGGTATAGAGAATGCAGCAGACTCCCCCAATCGACAGCGGCAAAGACTGAGACGCCTACAGCGACGCTGACAGAGGCTGCGACGCCGACTGAGGCAGATAGGGGTAGATATAGGCATAGAGAAAGCAACAGACCCCCAATCGACAGCGGCACCGACTGAGATGCCTACAGAGACGCTGACAGAGGCTGCGACGCCGACTGAGACGCCGACTGAGGCAGATAGGTGTAGATATAGGCATAGAGAAGGCAGCAGAACCCCCCAAACGACAGCGGCAGCGACTGAGACGCCTACAGAGACGCTGACAGAGGCTGGGACGCCGACTGAGGCAAATAGAGGTAGATATAGGCATACAGAAGGCAGCAGACCCCCCCAATCGACAGCGGCAGCGACTGAGATGCCTACAGAGACGCTGACAGAGGCTACGACGCCGACTGAGGCAGATAGGCGTAGATATAGGCATAGAAAAGGAAGCAGACCCCCCAAATCGACAGCGGCAGCGACTCAGACGCCTACAGAGAATCTGACAGAGGCTGCGACGCCGACTGAGACGCCGACAGAGGCAGATAGGGGTAGATATAGGCATAGAGAAGGAAGCAGACCCCCCAAATCGACAGCGGCAGCGACTGAGACGCCTACAGAGACGCTGACAGAGGCTGGGACGCCGACTGAGACAAATAGAGGTAGACATAGGAATAGAGAAGGCAGCAGACGTCCCCAATCGACAGCGGCAGCGACTGAGATGCCTAGAGAGACGCTGACAGAGGCTGGGACGCCGACTGAGACAAATAGAGGTAGATATAGGCATAGAGAAGGCAGCAGACCCCCAATCGACAGCGGCAGCGACTGAGATGCCTACAGACACGCTGACAGAGGCTGGGACGCCGACTGAGACAAATAGAGGTAGATATAGGCATAGAGAAGGCAGCAGACCTCCCCAATCGACAGCGGCAGCGACTGAGACGCCTACAGAGAAGCTGACAGAGGCTGCGACGCCGACTGAGACGCCGACAGAGGCAGATAGGGGTAGATATAGGCATAGAGAAGGAAGCAGACCACCCAAATCGACAGCGGCAGCGACTGAGACGTATACAGAGAAGCTGATAGAGGCTGCGACGCCGACTGAGACGCCGCCTGATGCAGATAGGGGTATATATAGGCATAGAGAAGGCAGTATTCCCCCCCAATCGACAGCGGCAGCGACTGAGACGCCTACAGAGACGCTGACAGAGGCTGGGACGCTGACTGAGGCAAAGAGAGGTAGATATAGGCATAGAGAAGGCAGCTGACCCCACAATCGACAGCGGCAGCGACTGAGACGCCTACAGAGACACTGACAGCGGCTGCAACGCCGACTGAGGCAGATAGTTGTAGATATAGGCATAGAGAAACCAGCAGACCCCCCAAACGATAGCGCAGAGATTGCGACGCTTACAGAGACGCTGACAGAGGCTGCGACGCCGACTGAGACGCAAACTGAGGCAGATAAGTGTAGATATAGGCATCGAGAAGGCAGCAGAACCCCCCAAACGACAGCGGCAGCGACTGAGACGCCTACAGAGACGCTGACAGAGGCTGGGACGCCGACTGAGGCAAATAGAGGTAGATATAGGCATACAGAAGGCAGCAGACCCCCCCCCCCCCCAATCGACAGCGGCAGCGACTGAGATGCCTACAGAGACGCTGACAGAGGCTACGACGCCGACTGAGGCAGATAGGCGTAGATATAGGCATAGAAAAGGAAGCAGACCCCCCAAATCGACAGCGGCAGAGACTGAGACGCCTACAGAGACGCTGACAGAGGCTGGGACGCCGACTGAGACAAATAGAGGTAGATATAGGAATAGAGAAGGCAGCAGACGTCCCCAATCGACAGCGGCAGCGACTGAGATGCCCAGAGAGACGCTGACAGAGGCTGGGACGCCGACTGAGACAAATAGAGGTAGCTATAGGCATAGAGAAGGCAGCAGACCTCCCCAATCGACAGCGGCAGCGACTGAGATGCCTACAGACACGCTGACAGAGGCTGGGACGCCGACTGAGACAAATAGAGGTAGATATAGGCATAGAGAAGGCAGCAGACCTTCCCAATCGACAGCGGCAGCGACTGAGACGCCTACAGAGAAGCTGACAGAGGCTGCGACGCCGACTGAGACGCCGACAGAGGCAGATAGGGGTAGATATAGGCATAGAGAAGGAAGCAGACCCCCCAAATCGACAGCGGCAGCGACTGAGACGTATACAGAGAAGCTGATAGAGGCTGCGACGCCGACTGAGACGCCGGCTGATGCAGATAGGGGTATATATAGGCATAGAGAAGGCAGTATTCCCCCCCCAATCGACAGCGGCAGCGACTGAGACGCCTACAGAGACGCTGACAGAGGCTGGGACGCTGACTGAGACAAAGAGAGGTAGATATAGGCATAGAGAAGGCAGCAGACCCCACAATCGACAGCGGCAGCGACTGAGACGCCTACAGAGACACTGACAGCGGCTGCAACGCCGACTGAGGCAGATAGTTGTAGATATAGGCATAGAGAAGGCAGCAGACCCCCCAAACGATAGCGCAGAGATTGCGACGCTTACAGAGACGCTGACAGAGGCTGCGACGCCGACTGAGACGCAAACTGAGGCAGATAAGTGTAGATATAGGCATCGAGAAGGCAGCAGAACCCCCCAAACGACAGCGGCAGCGACTGAGACGCCTACAGAGACGCTGACCGAGGCTGGGACGCCGACTGAGACGCCGACTGAGACGCCGACTGAGGCAGATTGGGGAGATATAGGCATAGAGAAGGAAGCAGACCCCCCAATCGATAGAGCAGCCATTGAGACGCCTACAGAGACGCTGACAGAGGCTGCGACGCCGTCTGAGACGCCAACTGAGGCAGATATAGGCATAGAAAAGGCAGCAGACCCCCCAATCGACAGCGGCAGCAACTGAGACTTCTACAGAGACACTGACAGAAGCTGGGACGCCGACTGAGACGCAGACTGAGGCAGATAGGGGTACATATAAGCATTGAGAAGGCAGCAGACCTCCCCAATCGACAGCTGCAGCGACTGAGACGCCAACAGAGACGCTGACCGAGGCTGGGACGCCGACTGAGACGCCGACTGAGACGCCGACTGAGGCAGATTGGGGAGATATAGGCATAGAGAAAGCAGCAGACCCCCCAATCAACAGCGGCATCGACTGAGACTTCTACAGAGACACTGACAGAGGCTGGGACGCCGACTGAGGCAGAATGGGGTAGATATAGGCATATATAAGGCAGCAGACCCCCCCCAATCGACAGCGGCAGCGACTGAGATGCCTACAGAGACGCTGACAGAGGCTGCGATGCCGACTGCGGCAGGTAGGGGTAGATATAATCATATAGAAGGCAGTAGACTCCCCCAATCGACAGCGGCAAAGACTGAGACGCCTACAGAGACGCTGACAGAGGCTGCGACGCCGACTGAGGCAGATAGGGGTAGATATAGGCATAGAGAAAGCAACAGACCCCCAATCGACAGCGGCACCGACTGAGATGCCTACAGAGACGCTGACAGAGGCTGCGACGCCCACTGAGGCGACGACTGAGGCAGATTGGGGTAGATATAGGCATAGAGACGGCAGGAGACACCCCAATCGACAGCGGCAGCGACTCAGGCGCCTGCAGAGACGCTGACAGAGGCTGCGACGCCGACTGAGGCAGATAGGGGTAGATATAGGCATAGAGAAGGCAGCAGACCCCACAATCGACAGCGGCAGCGACTGAGACGCCTACAGAGACGCTGACAGAGGCTGCGACTCCGACTGAGGCAGATAGTTGTAGATATAGGCATAGAGAAGGCAGCAGACCCCCCAAACGATAGCGCAGAGATTGCGACGCCTACGGAGACGCTGACAGAGGCTGCGACGCCGACTGAGACGCAAACTGAGGCAGATAGGTGTAGATATAGGCATCGAGAAGGCAGCAGAACCCCCCAAACGACAGCGGCAGCGACTGAGACGCCTACAGAGACGCTGACAGAGGCTGGGACGCCGACTGAGGCAAATAGAGGTAGATATAGGCATAGAGAAGGCAGCAGACCCCCCAATCGACAGCGGCAGCGACTGAGATGCCTACAGAGACGCTGACAGAGGCTGCGACGCCGACTGAGGCAGATAGGGGTAGATATAGGCATAGAGAAGGAAGCAGACCCCCCAAATCGACAGCGGCAGCGACTGAGACGCCTACAGAGAAGCTGACAGAGGCTGCGACGCCGACTGAGACGCCGACAGAGGCAGATAGGGGTAGATATAGGCATAGAGAAGGAAGCAGACCCCCCAACTCGACAGCGGCAGCGACTGAGACGCCTACAGAGAAGCTGACAGAGGCTGCGACGCCGACTGAGACGCCGACAGAGGCAGATAGGGGTAGATATAGGCATAGATAAGGAAGCAGACCCCCCAAATCGACAGCGGCAACGACTGAGACGCCTACAGAGACGCTGACAGAGGCTGGGACGCCGACTGAAACAAATAGAGGTAGATATAGGCATAGAGAAGGCAGCAGACCTCCCCAATCGACAGCGGCAGCGACTGAGATGCCTACAGAGACGCTGACAGAGGCTGGGACGCCGACTGAGACAAATAGAGGTAGATATAGGCATAGAGAAGGCAGCAGACCTCCCCAATCGACAGCGGCAGCGACTGAGACGCCGACAGAGGCAAATAGGGGTAGATATAGCCATAGAGAAGGAAGCAGACCCCCCAAATCGACAGCGACAGCGACTGAGATGTATACAGAGAAGCTGACAGAGGCTGCGACGCCGACTGAGACGCCGGCTGATGCAGATAGGGGTATATATAGGCATAGAGAAGGCAGTATTCCCCCCCAATCGACAGCGGCAGCGACTGAGACGCCTACAGAGACGCTGACAGAGGCTTCGACGCCGACTGAGGCGACGACTGAGGCATATAGGGTTAGATATAGGCATAGAGAAGGCAGCAGACACCCCAATCCACAGCGGCAGCGACTGAGACGCCTACAGAGACGCTGACAGAGGCTGCGACGCCGACTGAGGCAGATAGGGGTAGATATAGGCATAGAGAAGGCAGCAGACCCCCCAAACGATAGCGCAGAGATTGCGACGCCTACAGAGACGCTGACAGAGGCTGCGACGCCGACTGAGACGCAAACTGAGGCAGATAGGTGTAGATATAGGCATCGAGAAGGCTGCAGAACCCCCCCCAAACGACAGCGGCAGCGACTGAGACGCCTACAGAGACGCTGACAGAGGCTGGGACGCCGACTGAGGCAAATAGAGGTAGATATAGGCATACAGAAGGCAGCAGACCCCCTCAATCGACAGCGGCAGCGACTGAGATGCCTACAGAGACGCTGACAGAGGCTGCGCTGCCGACTGCGGCAGGTAGGGGTAGATATAATCATATAGAAGGCAGTAGACTCCCCCAATCGACAGCGGCAGCGACTGAGACGCCTACAGAGACGCTGACAGAGGCTGGGACGCCGACAGAGGCAGATAGGGGTAGATATAGGCATAGAGAAGGAAGCAGACCCCCCAACTCGACAGCGGCAGCGACTGAGACGCCTACAGAGAAGCTGACAGAGGCTGCGACGCCGACTGAGACGCCGACAGAGGCATATAGGGTTAGATATAGGCATAGAGAAGGCAGCAGACACCCCAATCCACAGCGGCAGCGACTGAGATGCCTACAGAGACGCTGACAGAGGCTGCGACGCCGACTGAGGCAGATAGGGGTAGATATAGGCATAGAGAAGGAAGCAGACCCCCCCAATCGACAGCGGCAGCGACTGAGACGCCTACAGAGACACTGACAGAGGCTGGGACGCCGACTGAGGCAGAGAGGGGTAGATATAGGCATATATAAGGCAGCAGACCCCCCCCAATCGACAGCGGCAGCGACTGAGATGCCTACAGAGACGCTGACAGAGGCTGCGCTGCCGACTGCGGCAGGTAGGGGTAGATATAATCATATAGAAGGCAGTAGACTCCCCCAATCGACAGCGGCAAAGACTGAGACGCCTACAGAGACGCTGACAGAGGCTGCGACGCCGACTGAGGCAGATAGGGGTAGATATAGGCATAGAGAAAGCAACAGACCCCCAATCGACAGCGGCACCGACTGAGATGCCTACAGAGACGATGACAGAGGCTGCGACGCCCACTGAGGCGACGACTGAGGCAGATTGGGGTAGATATAGGCATAGAGACGGCAGGAGACACCCCAATCGACAGCGGCAGCGACTCAGGCGCCTGCAGAGACGCTGACAGAGGCTGCGACGCCGACTGAGGCAGATAGGGGTAGATATAGGCATAGAGAAGGCAGCAGACCCCACAATCGACAGCGGCAGCGACTGAGACGCCTACAGAGACGCTGACAGAGGCTGCGACTCCGACTGAGGCAGATAGTTGTAGATATAGGCATAGAGAAGGCAGCAGACCCCCCAAACGATAGCGCAGAGATTGCGACGCCTACGGAGACGCTGACAGAGGCTGCAACGCCGACTGAGACGCAAACTGAGGCAGATAGGTGTAGATATAGGCATCGAGAAGGCAGCAGAACCCCCCAAACGACAGCCGCAGCGACTGAGACGCCTACAGAGACGCTGACAGAGGCTGGGACGCCGACTGAGGCAAATAGAGGTAGAGATAGGCATACAGAAGGCAGCAGACCCCCCAATCGACAGCGGCAGCGACTGAGATGCCTACAGAGACGCTGACAGAGGCTGCGACGCCGACTGAGGCAGATAGGGGTAGATATAGGCATAGAGAAGGAAGCAGACCCCCCAAATCGACAGCGGCAGCGACTGAGACGCCTACAGAGAAGCTGACAGAGGCTGCGACGCCGACTGAGACGCCGACTGAGGCAGATAGGGGTAGATATAGGCATAGAGAAGGAAGCAGACCCCCCAACTCGACAGCGGCAGCGACTGAGACGCCTACAGAGAAGCTGACAGAGGCTGCGACGCCGACTGAGACGCCGACAGAGGCAGATAGGGGTAGATATAGGCATAGAGAAGGAAGCAGACCCCCCAAATCGACAGCGGCAACGACTGAGACGCCTACAGAGACGCTGACAGAGGCTGGGACGCCGACTGAAACAAATAGAGGTAGATATAGGCATAGAGAAGGCAGCAGACCTCCCCAATCGACAGCGGCAGCGACTGAGATGCCTACAGAGACGCTGACAGAGGCTGGGACGCCGACTGAGACAAATAGAGGTAGATATAGGCATAGAGAAGGCAGCAGACCTCCCCAATCGACAGCGGCAGCGACTGAGACGCCGACAGAGGCAAATAGGGGTAGATATAGCCATAGAGAAGGAAGCAGACCCCCCAAATCGACAGCGACAGCGACTGAGATGTATACAGAGAAGCTGACAGAGGCTGCGACGCCGACTGAGACGCCGGCTGATGCAGATAGGGGTATATATAGGCATAGAGAAGGCAGTATTCCCCCCCAATCGACAGCGGCAGCGACTGAGACGCCTACAGAGACGCTGACAGAGGCTTCGACGCCGACTGAGGCGACGACTGAGGCATATAGGGTTAGATATAGGCATAGAGAAGGCAGCAGACACCCCAATCCACAGCGGCAGCGACTGAGACGCCTACAGAGACGCTGACAGAGGCTGCGACGCCGACTGAGGCAGATAGGGGTAGATATAGGCATAGAGAAGGCAGCAGACCCCCCAAACGATAGCGCAGAGATTGCGACGCCTACAGAGACGCTGACAGAGGCTGCGACGCCGACTGAGACGCAAACTGAGGCAGATAGGTGTAGATATAGGCATCGAGAAGGCTGCAGAACCCCCCCCAAACGACAGCGGCAGCGACTGAGACGCCTACAGAGACGCTGACAGAGGCTGGGACGCCGACTGAGGCAAATAGAGGTAGATATAGGCATACAGAAGGCAGCAGACCCCCTCAATCGACAGCGGCAGCGACTGAGATGCCTACAGAGACGCTGACAGAGGCTGCGACGCCGACTGAGGCAGATAGGGGTAGATATAGGCATAGAGAAGGAAGCAGACCCCCCCAATCGACAGCGGCAGCGACTGAGACGCCTACAGAGAAGCTGACAGAGGCTGTGACGCCGACTGAGACGCCAACAGAGGCAGATAGGCGTAGATATAGGCATAGAGAAGGAAGCAGACCCCCCAAATCGACAGCGGCAGCGACTGAGACGCCTACAGAGACGCTGACAGAGCCTGGGACGCCGACTGAGACAAATAGAGGTAGATATAGGCATAGAGAAGGCAGCAGACCTCCCCAATCGACAGCGGCAGCGACTGAGATGCCTACAGAGACGCTGACAGAGGCTGCGACGCCGACTGAGGCAGATAGAGGTAGATACAGGCATAGAGAAGGCAGCAGACCCCCAATCCACAGCGGCAGCGACTCAGACACGTACAGAGACGCAGACAGAGGCTGCGACGCCGAATGAGAAGCCGACTGATATAGGCATAGAGAAGGCAGCAGACCCCCCAATCAACAGCGGCAGCGACTGAGACTCCTACAGAGACGCTGACAGAAGCTGCGCCGCCGACTGAGATGCCGTCTGAGGCAGATAGGGGTAGATATAGGCATAGAGAAGGCAGCAGACCACCCCAATCGACAGCGACATCGACTGAGACGCCTACACAGACGCTGGCAGAGGCTGGGGGCGCAGACTGAGATGCCGACTGAGGCAGATAGGGATAGATATAGGCATAGAGAAGGCAGCAGACCCCCCAATCGACAGCGGCAGCTACTGAGACGCGTACAGAAACGCTGACAGAGGCTGCGACGACGCTTGAGACGCCGACTGATTCAGTTAGTGGTAGATATAACCATAGGAAAGGCAGCAGACCCCCCATTCGACAGCGGCAACGACTGACACGCCTACAGAGACGTTGAGAGAAGCTGCGACACCGACTGAGACGCCGCCTGAGGCAGATAGGGATAGATATAGGCATAGAGAAGGCAGCAGACTCCCCAATCGACAGCGGCAGCGACTGAGACTCCTATAGAGACTCTGACAGAGGCTGCGACGCCGACTGAGACGTCGACTGAGATGCCGACTGAGGTAGATAGGGGTAGATATAGGAAAAGAGAAGGAAGCAGACCCCCCAATCGAGAGCGGCAGCGACTGATACGCCTACAGAGACGCTGACAGTGGCTGCGACGCCGACTGAGGAAGACAGGGGTAGATATAGGCAGAGAGAAGGCAGCAGACCCCCCAAATCGAAAGCGGCAGCGACTGAGACACCTACAGAGACTCTGACAGAGGCTGTGACGCCGACTGAGGCAGATAGGGGTAGATATAAGCATAGAGAAGGCAGCAGACCCCCCAATCGACAGCGGCAGCGACTGAGACGCCAACAGAGCCGGTGACAGAGGCTGCGACGCCGACTGAGGCAGATAGGGTTAGATATGGGCATAGAGAAGGCAGCAGACCCCCCAATCGATAGCGGCAGCATATGAGGCACCTACAGAGACGCTGACAGAGGCTGCGAAGCCGACTGAGACGCCGACTGAAGCAGATAGGGGTAGAAATAGGCATAGAGAAGGCAGCAGAACCCTCAATCGACAGCGGCAGCGACTGAGATGCTGACTGATTCAGATAGGGGTAGAAATAGGCTAGAGAAGGCAGCAGACCCCCCAATCGACAGCGGCAGCGAGTGAGACGCCTACAGAGACGCTGACAGAGGCTGCGGGCGCCGACTGAGATGCCGACTGAGGCAGATAGTGGTAGATATAGGCATAGAGAAGGCAGCAGACCCCCAATCGACAGCGACAGCGACTGAGACGATTACAGAGACGCTGACAGAAGCTGCGACGCCGACTTAGATGCCGTCTGAGGCAGATAGGGGTAGATATAGGCATAGAGAAGGCAGCAGACCACCCCAATCGACAGCGGCAGCGACTGAGACGCTGACAGAGGCTGCGACTCCGACTGAGACCCCAACTGAGGCAGATAGGGATAGATATAGGCATAGAAAAGGCACCAGACCCCCAATCGACAGCGGCAACGACTGACACGCCTACAGAGACGTTGAGAGAGGCTGCGACGCCGACTGAGACGCCGACTGAGGCAGATAGGGATAGATATAGGCATAGAGAAGGCAGCAGACACCCCAATCGACAGCGGCAGCGACTGAGACTCCTATAGAGACTCTGACAGAGGCTGCGATGCCGACTGAGACGTCGAGTGAGATGCCGACTGAGGTAGATAGGGGTAGATATAGTCATAGATAAGGCAGCAGACCCCCCATACGACAGCGGCAGCGACTGAGACTATTACAGAGACGCTGACAGAAGCTGCGACGCCGACTGAGGCAGATAGGGTTATATATAGGCATAGAGAAGGCAGCAGACCCCCCAATCGACAGCGGCAGCGACTGAGACACCTACAGAGACGCTGACAGAGGCTGCGACGCCGTCTGAAGAAGATACGAGTAGATATAGGCATAGAGAAGGCAGCAGACCCCCCGATCGACAGCGGCAGCGACTGAGACGCCTACAGAGACGCTGACAGAAGCTGCTTCGCCGACTGAGACGCCGACTGAGGGAGATAGGGGTAGATATAGGCATAGAGATGGCAGCGGAGCCCCCAATCGATAGCGGCAGCAACTGCGACGCCTACTGAGAAGCTGACAGAGGCTGCGACGCCGACTGAGACGCCGACTGAGATGCCGTCTGAGGCAGATAGGGGTAGATATAGGCATAGAGAAGGCAGCAGACCCAACAATCGACAGCGGCAGCGACTGAGACGCCTACAGAGACGCTGGCAGAGGCTGCTGCGCCGACTGAGATGCCGACTAATACAGATAGGGAGAGATATAGGCATAGAGAAGGCAGCAGGCCACCCCAATCGACCGCGGCAGCGACTGAGACGCCTACAGAGACGTTGAAAGATGCTGCGACGCCGACTGAGGCAGATAGGGGTAGATATAGGCATAGAGAAGGCAGCAGACCCCCCAATCGAAAGCGGCAGCGACTGAGATGCCTACAGAGACGCTGACAGAGGCTGCGACGTCGAGTGAGATACCGACTGAGGCAGATATGGGTAGATATAGGCATAGAGAAGGCAGCAGACCCCCCAATCGACAGAGGCAGCGACTGAGACGCCGACAGAGGCTGCGACGCCGACTGAGATGCCGTCTGAGGCAGATAGGGATATATATAGGCATAGAGAAGGCAGCAGACCCCCAAATCGACAGCGGCAGCGACTGAGACGCCTACAGAGACGGTGACAGAGGCTGCGACGCCGACTGAGGCAGATAGGGGTAGATATAGGCATAGAGAAGGCAGCAGACCCCCAATTGACAGCGACAGCGACTTAGACGCCTACAGAGACGCTGACAGAGCCTGCGACGCCGACTGCAGCAGATACGGGTAGATATAGGCATAGAGAAGGAAGGAGACCCCGCAATCGGCAGCGGCAGCGACTGAGACGCCTACACAGTCGCTGACAGAGGCTGCTGCGCCGACTGAGATGCCGACTAATACAGATAGGGATAGATAGAGGCATAGAGAAGGCAGCAGGCCACCCCAATCGACAGCGGCAGCGACTGAGAGGCCTACAGAGACGTTGAGAGATGCTGCGACGCCGACTGAGACCCCTACTGAAGCAGATAGGGGTAGATATAGGCATAGAGAAGGCAGCAGACCCCCCAATCGAAAGCGGCAGCGACTGAGATGCCTACAGAGACGCTGACAGAGGCAGCGACGCCGACTGAGACGCCGACTGAGGCAGATAGGGGTAGATATAGGCTTAGAGAAGACAGCAGACCCCCAATCGACAGCGGCAGCGACTGAGACCCCTATAGAGACTCTGACAGAGGCTGCGACGCCAACTGAGGCAGATAGGGGTAGATATGGGCATAGAGAAGGCAGCAGAACCCCCAATCGACAGCGGCAGCGACTGAGACGCTGACTGAGACGCTGACTGATTCAGATAGGGGTAGAAATAGGCTAGAGAAGGCAGCAGACCCCCCAATCGACAGCGGCAGCGAGTGAGACGCCTACAGAGACGCTGACAGAGGCTGCGACGCCAACTGAGGCAGATAGGGGTAGATATGGTCATAGAGAAGGCAGCAGACCACCCCAATCGACAGCGGCATCGACTGAGACGCCTACACTGACGCTGGCAGAGGCTGCGGGAGCCGACTGAGATGCCGACTGAGGCAGATAGGGGTAGATATAGGCATAGAGAAGGCAGCAGACCCCCAATCGACAGCGGCAGCGACTGAGACGATTACAGAGACGCTGACAGAAGCTGCGACGCCGACTGAGATGCCGTCTGAGGCAGATAGGGGTAGATATAGGCATAGAGAAGGCAGCAGACCACCCCAATCGACAGCGACATCGACTGAGACGCCTACACAGACGCTGGCAGAGGCTGCGGGCGCAGACTGAGATGCCGACTGAGGCAGATAGGGATAGATATAGGCATAGAGAAGGCAGCAGACCCCCCAATCGACAGCGGCAGCTACTGAGACGCGTACAGAAACGCTGACAGAGGCTGCGACGCCGACTGAGTCAGATAGGGGTAGATATAGGCGTAGAGAAGGCAGCAGACACCCGCAATTGACAGTGGCAGCGACGGAGACTCATACAGAGTCGCTGACAGAGGCTGCGACGACGCTTGAGACGCCGACTGATTCAGTTAGTGGTAGATATAACCCCCATTCGACAGCGGCAGCGACTGAGATGCCTACAAAGACGCAGACGGAGGCTGCGACGCCAACTGAGGCAGATAGGGGTAGATATAGGCATAGAGAAGGCAGCAGACCCCCGATCGACAGCGGCAGCGACTGAGACGCCGACAGAGGCTGCGACGCCGACTGAGATGCCGTCTGAGGCAGATAGGGATATATATAGGCATAGAGAAGGCAGCAGACCCCCAAATCGACAGCGGCAGCGACTGAGACGCCTACAGAGACGGTGACAGAGGCTGCGACGCCGACTGAGGCAGATAGGGGTAGATATAGGCATAGAGAAGGCAGCAGACCCCCAATTGACAGCGACAGCGACTTAGACGCCTACAGAGACGCTGACAGAGCCTGCGACGCCGACTGCAGCAGATACGGGTAGATATAGGCATAGAGAAGGAAGGAGACCCCGCAATCGGCAGCGGCAGCGACTGAGACGCCTACACAGTCGCTGACAGAGGCTGCTGCGCCGACTGAGATGCCGACTAATACAGATAGGGGTAGATATAGGCATTTAGAAGGCAGCAGACCCCCCAATCGAGAGCGGCAACGACTGAGACGCCTAAAGAGACGCTGACAGAGGCAGCGACGCCGACTGAGACGCCGACTGAGGCAGATAGGGGTAGATATAGGCATAGAGAAGGCAGCAGACCCCCAATCGACAGCGGCAGCGACTGAGACTCCTATAGAGACTCTGACAGAGGCTGCGACGCCAACTGAGGCAGATAGGGGTAGATTTGGGCATAGAGAAGGCAGCAGACCACCCCAATCGACAGCGGCATCGACTGAGACGCCTACACAGACGCTGGCAGAGGCTGCGGGAGCCGACTGAGATGCCGACTGAGGCAGATAGGGGTAGATATAAGCATAGAGAAGGCAGCAGACCCCCAATCGACAGCGGCAGCGACTGAGACGATTACAGAGACGCTGACAGAAGCTGCGACGCCGACTGAGATGCCGTCTGAGGCAGATAGGGGTAGATATAGGCATAGAGAAGGCAGCAGACCACCCCAATCGACAGCGACATCGACTGAGACGCCTACACAGACGCTGGCAGAGGCTGCGGGCGCAGACTGAGATGCCGACTGAGGCAGATAGGGATAGATATAGGCATAGAGAAGGCAGCAGACCCCCCAATCGACAGCGGCAGCTACTGAGACGCGTACAGAAACGCTGACAGAGGCTGCGACGCCGACTGAGGCAGATAGGGGTAGATATAGGCGTAGAGAAGGCAGCAGACACCCGCAATTGACAGTGGCAGCGACGGAGACTCCTACAGAGTCGCTGACAGAGGCTGCGACGACGCTTGAGACGCCGACTGATTCAGTTAGTGGTAGATATAACCATAGAAAAGGCAGCAGACCCCCCATTCGACAGCGGCAGCGACTGAGACGCCTACAAAGACGCAGACGGAGGCTGCGACGCCAACTGAGGCAGATAGGGGTAGATATAGGCATAGAGAAGGCAGCGGACCCCCCGATCGACAGCGGCAGCGACTGAGACGCGTACAGAGACGCTGACAGAGGCTGCGACGCCGACTGAGGCAGATAGGGGTAAATATAGGCATAGAGAAGGCGGCAGACCCCCCGATCGACAGCGGCAGCGACTGAGACGCCTACAGAGACGCTGACAGGGGCTGCGACGCCGACTGAGACCCCGACTGAGGCAGATAGGGATAGATATAGGCATAGAAAAGGCAGCAGACCCCCAATCGACAGCGGCAACGACTGACACGCCTACAGAGACGTTGAGAGAAGCTGCGACGCCGACTGAGACGCCGCCTGAGGCAGATAGGGATAGATATAGGCATAGAGAAGGCAGCAGACACCCCAATCGACATCGGCAGCGACTGGGACTCCTATAGAGACTCTGACAGAGGCTGCGACGCCGACTGAGACGTCGACTGAGATGCCGACTGAGGTAGATAGGGGTAGATATAGGAAAAGAGAAGGAAGCAGACCCCCCAATCGACAGCGGCAGCGACTGATACGCCTACAGAGACGCTGACAGTGGCTGCGACGCCGACTGAGGAAGACAGGGGTAGATTTAGGCAGAGAGAAGGCAGCAGACCCCCCCAAATCGAAAGCGGCAGCGACTGAGACGCCTACAGAGACTCTGACAGAGGCTGCGACGCCGACTGAGGCAGATAGGGGTAGATATAAGCATAGAGAAGGCAGCAGACCCCCCAATCGACAGCGGCAGCGACTGAGACGCCAACAGAGGCGGTGACAGAGGCTGCGACGCCGACTGAGGCAGATAGGGTTAGATATGGGCATAGAGAAGGCAGCAGACCCCCCAATGGATAGCGGCAGCATATGAGGCACCTACAGAGACGCTGACAGAGGCTGCGAAGCCGACTGAGACGCCGACTGAAGCAGATAGGGGTAGAAATAGGCATAGAGAAGGCATCAGAACACTCAATCGACAGCGGCAGCGACTGAGATGCTGACTGATTCAGATAGGGGTAGAAATAGGCTAGAGAAGGCAGCAGAGTCCCCAATCAACAGCGGCAGCGAGTGAGACGCCTACAGAGACGCTGACAGAGGCTGCGACGCCAACTGAGGCAGATAGGGGTAGATATGGGCATAGAGAAGGCGGCAGACCACCCCAATCGACAGCGGCATCGACTGAGACGCCTACACAGACGCTGGCAGAGGCTGCGGGCGCCGACTGAGATGCCGACTGAGGCAGATAGGGGTAGATATAGGCATAGAGAAGGCAGCAGACCCCCAATCGACAGCGGCAGCGACTGAGACGATTACAGAGACGCTGACAGAAGCTGCGACGCCGACTGAGATGCCGTCTGAGGCAGATAGGGGTAGATATAGGCATAGAGAAGGCAGCAGACCACCCCAATCGACAGCGGCATCGACTGAGACGCCTACACAGACGCTGGCAGAGGCTGCGGGCGCCGACTGAGATGCCGACTGAGGCAGATAGGGGTAGATATAGGCATAGAGAAGGCAGCAGACCCCCAATCGACAGCGACAGTGACTGAGACGATTACAGAGACGCTGACAGAAGCTGCGACGCCGACTTAGATGCCGTCTGAGGCAGATAGGGGTAGATATAGGCATAGAGAAGGCAGCAGACCACCCCAATCGACAGCGGCAGCGACTGAGACGCCTATAGAGACGCTGACAGAGGCTGCGACGCCGACTGAGACCCCAACTGAGGCAGATAGGGATAGATATAGGCATAGAAAAGGCAGCAGACCCCCAATCGACAGCGGCAACGACTGACACGCCTACAGAGACGTTGAGAGAGGCTGCGACGCCGACTGAGACGCCGACTGAGGCAGATAGGGATAGATATAGGCATAGAGAAGGCAGCAGACACCCCAATCGACAGCGGCAGCGACTGAGACTCCTATAGAGACTCTGACAGAGGCTGCGACGCCGACTGAGACGTCGAGTGAGATGCCAACTGAGGTAGATAGGGGTAGATATAGTCATAGATAACTCAGCAGACCCCCCATACGACAGCGGCAGCGACTGAGACTATTACAGAGACGCTGACAGAAGCTGCGACGCCGACTGAGACGCCGACTGAGGCAGATAGGGTTATATATAGGCATAGAGAAGGCAGCAGACCCCCCAATCGAAAGCGGCAGCGACTGAGACACCTACAGAGACGCTGACAGAGGCTGCGACGCCGTCTGAAGCAGATACGAGTAGATATAGGCATAGAGAAGGCAGCAGACCCCCCGATCGACAGCGGCAGCGACTGAGACGCCTACAGAGACGCTGACAGAAGCTGCGACGCCGACTGAGACGCCGACTGAGGGAGATAGGGGTAGATATAGGCATAGAGATGGCAGCGGAGCCCCCAATCGATAGCGGCAGCAACTGCGACGCCTACTGAGAAGCTGACAGAGGCTGCGACGCCGACTGAGACGCCGACTGAGATGCCGTCTGAGGCAGATGGGGGTAGATATAGGCATAGAGAAGGCAGCAGACCCAACAATCGACAGCAGCAGCGACTGAGACGCCTACAGAGACGCTGGCAGAGGCTGCTGCGCCGACTGAGATGCCGACTAATACAGATAGGGATAGATATAGGCATAGAGAAGGCAGCAGGCCACCCCAATCGACAGCGGCAGCGACTGAGACGCCTACAGAGACGTTGAAAGATGCTGCGACGCCGACTGAGACGCCGACTGAGGCAGATAGGGGTAGATATAGGCATAGAGAAGGCAGCAGACCCCCCAATCGAAAGCGGCAGCGACTGAGATGCCTACAGAGACGCTGACAGAGGCTGCGACGTCGAATGAGATACCGACTGAGGCAGATATGGGTAGATATAGGCATAGAGAAGGCAGCAGACCCCCCAATCGACAGAGGCAGCGACTGAGACGCCGACAGAGGCTGCGACGCCGACAGAGGCTGCGACGCCGACTGAGATGCCGTCTGAGGCAGATAGGGATATATATATAGGCATAGAGAAGGCAGCAGACCCCCAAATCGACAGCGGCAGCGACTGAGACGCCTACAGAGGCTGCGACGCCGACTGAGACGCCGACTGAGGCAGATAGGGGTAGATATAGGCATAGAGAAGGCAGCAGACACCCCAATCGACAGCGGCAGCGACTGAGACTCCTATAGAGACTCTGACAGAGGCTGCGACGCCGACTGAGACGTCGAGTGAGATGCCAACTGAGGTAGATAGGGGTAGATATAGTCATAGATAACTCAGCAGACCCCCCATACGACAGCGGCAGCGACTGAGACTATTACAGAGACGCTGACAGAAGCTGCGACGCCGACTGAGACGCCGACTGAGGCAGATAGGGTTATATATAGGCATAGAGAAGGCAGCAGACCCCCCAATCGAAAGCGGCAGCGACTGAGACACCTACAGAGACGCTGACAGAGCCTGCGACGCCGACTGCAGCAGATACGGGTAGATATAGGCATAGAGAAGGAAGGAGACCCCGCAATCGGCAGCGGCAGCGACTGAGACGCCTACACAGTCGCTGACAGAGGCTGCTGCGCCGACTGAGATGCCGACTAATACAGATAGGGATAGATAGAGGCATAGAGAAGGCAGCAGGCCACCCCAATCGACAGCGGCAGCGACTGAGAGGCCTACAGAGACGTTGAGAGATGCTGCGACGCCGACTGAGACCCCTACTGAAGCAGATAGGGGTAGATATAGGCATAGAGAAGGCAGCAGACCCCCCAATCGAAAGCGGCAGCGACTGAGATGCCTACAGAGACGCTGACAGAGGCAGCGACGCCGACTGAGACGCCGACTGAGGCAGATAGGGGTAGATATAGGCTTAGAGAAGGCAGCAGACCCCCAATCGACAGCGGCAGCGACTGAGACTCCTATAGAGACTCTGACAGAGGCTGCGACGCCAACTGAGGCAGATAGGGGTAGATATGGGCATAGAGAAGGCAGCAGAACCCCCAATCGACAGCGGCAGCGACTGAGACGCTGACTGATTCAGATAGGGGTAGAAATAGGCTAGAGAAGGCAGCAGACCCCCCAATCGACAGCGGCAGCGAGTGAGACGCCTACAGAGACGCTGACAGAGGCTGCGACGCCAACTGAGGCAGATAGGGGTAGATATGGGCATAGAGAAGGCAGCAGACCACCCCAATCGACAGCGGCATCGACTGAGACGCCTACACAGACGCTGGCAGAGGCTGCGGGAGCCGACTGAGATGCCGACTGAGGCAGATAGGGGTAGATATAGGCATAGAGAAGGCAGCAGACCCCCAATCGACAGCGGCAGCGACTGAGACGATTACAGAGACGCTGACAGAAGCTGCGACGCCGACTGAGATGCCGTCTGAGGCAGATAGGGGTAGATATAGGCATAGAGAAGGCAGCAGACCACCCCAATCGACAGCGACATCGACTGAGACGCCTACACAGACGCTGGCAGAGGCTGCGGGCGCAGACTGAGATGCCGACTGAGGCAGATAGGGATAGATATAGGCATAGAGAAGGCAGCAGACCCCCCAATCGACAGCGGCAGCTACTGAGACGCGTACAGAAACGCTGACAGAGGCTGCGACGCCGACTGAGGCAGATAGGGGTAGATATAGGCGTAGAGAAGGCAGCAGACACCCGCAATTGACAGTGGCAGCGACGGAGACTCCTACAGAGTCGCTGACAGAGGCTGCGACGACGCTTGAGACGCCGACTGATTCAGTTAGTGGTAGATATAACCATAGAAAAGGCAGCAGACCCCCCATTCGACAGCGGCAGCGACTGAGACGCCTACAAAGACGCAGACGGAGGCTGCGACGCCAACTGAGGCAGATAGGGGTAGATATAGGCATAGAGAAGGCAGCAGACCCCCCGATCGACAGCGGCAGCGACTGAGACGCGTACAGAGACGCTGACAGAGGCTGCGACGCCGACTGAGGCAGATAGGGGTAAATATAGGCATAGAGAAGGCGGCAGACCCCCCGATCGACAGCGGCAGCGACTGAGACGCCTACAGAGACGCTGACAGGGGCTGCGACGCCGACTGAGACCCCGACTGAGGCAGATAGGGATAGATATAGGCATAGAAAAGGCAGCAGACCCCCAATCGACAGCGGCAACGACTGACACGCCTACAGAGACGTTGAGAGAAGCTGCGACGCCGACTGAGACGCCGCCTGAGGCAGATAGGGATAGATATAGGCATAGAGAAGGCAGGAGACACCCCAATCGACAGCGGCAGCGACTGAGACTCCTATAGAGACTCTGACAGAGGCTGCGACGCCGACTGAGACGTCGACTGAGATGCCGACTGAGGTAGATAGGGGTAGATATAGGAAAAGAGAAGGAAGCAGACCCCCCAATCGACAGCGACAGCGACTGAGACGATTACAGAGACGCTGACAGAAGCTGCGACGCCGACTTAGATGCCGTCTGAGGCAGATAGGGGTAGATATAGGCATAGAGAAGGCAGCAGACCACCCCAATCGACAGCGGCAGCGACTGAGACGCCTATAGAGACGCTGACAGAGGCTGCGACGCCGACTGAGACCCCAACTGAGGCAGATAGGGATAGATATAGGCATAGAAAAGGCAGCAGACCCCCAATCGACAGCGGCAACGACTGACACGCCTACAGAGACGATGAGAGAGGCTGCGAAGCCGACTGAGACGCCGACTGAGGCAGATAGGGATAGATATAGGCATAGAGAAGGCAGCAGACACCCCAATCGACAGCGGCAGCGACTGAGACTCCTATAGAGACTCTGGCAGAGGCTGCGACGCCGACTGAGGCAGATAGGGGTAGATATAGGCATAGAGAATTCAGCAGACCCCCAATTGACAGCGGCAGCGACTGAGACGATTACAGGACGCTGACAGAAGCTGCGACGCCGACTGAGATGCCGTCTGAGGCAGATAGGGGTAGATATAGGCATAGAGAAGGCAGCAGACCACCCCAATCGACAGCGGCATCGACTGAGACGCCTACACAGACGCTGGCAGAGGCTGCGGGCGCCGACTGAGATGCCGACTGAGGTAGATAGGGGTAGATATAGTCATAGATAAGGCAGCAGACCCCCCATACGACAGCGGCAGCGACTGAGACTATTACAGAGACGCTGACAGAAGCTGCGACGCCGACTGAGACGCCGACTGAGGCAGATAGGGTTATATATTATTATTATTATTATTATTAATTTGCGTTCACCTTGGGACATTAAGGCAAAACCTTGTAAGATTGTCCCAATAACATGAAATGATACATTTAGTACAATAATCCGGACTTAGTTTAAACTTATACTATAAAATACAATAGCTCACAGAGTACAAAAACAGAACATTACAATATGAATTTCAACAATTCATCTTTCAATACAAAACAGCTTTGAATCAATAAAAATGTACAGCTTTAAATTTGTTATTAGTCACAAAAGGATGCATACATATAAACAGTGTACGCGGTCACACACAATCCATAGCACAACCCAATTCAGCTCATAAATTCATTGCCCCTGGAAGTGTTTATTAAGCTCAATTTTGAATAGATTAGCATTGCCAATACCTTGAATCCGTACAGGCAGTGAATTCCAAAGTCTCACAGCATTAACGAAAAACTGACGATCAGACATAAGTGAGGAATGTCTTAACGGGACAAGCCGATTAGAACGGCCAGAGCGAGTAAATTTAAGGCGCCTAAACAAATATGGAGGCTCCCGAGTGCAAATAATCTTATGCAACAATAGAATACTTCGAGTGTCAAGAAGCTGATCGAATGTGATGTGAAAAAGTTCTATTGCGCGCCTAGACACATGATCTCTTCGACTTAAACCATAAATGTACCTCGTTATAGTGTTAAATAACACATTGAGTTTTCGTTTACTTACTGCATCACAATTCCCAAATATTTCACAACCATATAACATAGTTGGGAGAAGGTAGGACTTGGCTAGTATCATTCTAATCCTGAAAGGCGTAAAATATTGCGTAGCCCATAGGGATCGTAGCATACCATAGACTTTACCAACCGTTACTGCAATATGATTATTCCACGATAGAGCACCATCAAATATGACCCCCAAATTTTTAATCACATTTACATAGTTAACTGCCGATGAATGCATAAATATCCCAGGGAGGCCCGCGGTTACGATGTGTTTCTTGTAGATCACCAAACACTTAGATTTATCCGGATTAAGACACAAACCATTCCTTCCTGCCCATACATATATATTATTCAGGTCTTTATTAATTTTGGTGACACAATCGGTAACTTCGTTCGGTGTACAACTGATGTAAATCTGAACATCGTCAGCATACATTTGAATATTACAATATTGTAAGACAGTCGGCAAGTCATTTATGTATATGCAAAAGAGAAGTGGACCCAAAATGGAGCCCTGTGGCACACCTCGAGCCACAGAAAGAAAATTAGATGCCACAACAGTACTGCTACACGGTTGGTAAACCGCCTGTGTTCTATCTGTGAGGTACGATTTTAATAACTTTACCGCAGTGGGTGAGAAGTTATACATTTTCGATAGTTTTGTACATAAAATATCATGGTCAACACAGTCAAACGCTTTAGAATGGTCCAACAGTGTCAAGAAACACATCCTATTAGAGTCAAGTGTCACCCGAATATTTTCCACTACATCAATTAGGGCCGTTATGCAGCTCCGCCTTGGTGTAAAACCAGATTGTCTTTCAGTGATAATCCCATTTCCCGATAAAAATTTCCTCATTTGTTTAGCCATAAGTAATTCAAATACTTTAGACAAATATGGCAAAATAGCAATTGGTCGATAGTCATTGTCTGACTTTGGTGTGGGCAGAATTTTTGCCACCTTCCAACATGTTGGAAATGTTGATGTCATTATCGCTGTATTAAAAATATGGGTAATGACCGGAAGCAGCCCAGGAAGAAGTGCCTTAACAAAAACGGGATGAATCTCATCAGTACCACTGTTGAAGTCCCCTGAAACCACAATACTTTGAAAATTCAACGAAATCCCCCGAAGATGGTCTAGAAACAATTGCATATCAATTCTACAATTTGGTCTATAAACACAACCAACAAGTAGACTCTCAACACCATTGCAAACACTTAAGAATACATATTCAATTTCACTATCAATACCCGATTTACTGTGGATGTGGCAAGCAATGTCATCCCGCACAAAAATAGCTACCCCCCCAGCATGGCTCACTCTATCAGATCGAAACAGCCTGTAACCATTAACTCTGAACAAGTTGTTCTGCATTGATGGCACAAACCAAGTTTCCGAGACACAAATCAGATCTACCTCTGACCCCTCAAACAAGTATCTAAATTCATCAATTTTGCCAACCAAGCTCTGTGCATTAATATGACATATCTTTGTTCCCATTTCAATTCGGCTAAGAATACGAATCATATCAAAGTTAGTTTCATTGGAATTCACTGAAGACTTAATTAAAGCATTCATATTTGTAGCAAGCAAGTAAAGGCATGGCAATACCGGCACTATTGTTAATCTCTATGCCCAAGAGTAGCTTCCAAAAGAATTTGAAGTAGCGCAACGAACTGTGGATAACCGTGCAAACTAGTGACTGACTTAAAACTATATATATGAATTTTACATCAGAACACTCAAAATAGTACAAATTAAAGAGTAAATAAACAATACAGCAATTTAAACTTACATCTACAAAAATTTGTTGAGAGAAATCAATTATGCAGCAGTAAAAATTGTGAGAGCTATTGATCCTCTCCACGAAAAAAACTGCTCATCTGCTGAATTGAGTCTATGTGCTTTGCCCCTTCACTCTCTGTGCTCTTTACATAAACCAAGCCCCTCAAAGTAAAAACCGCGAACAGTTGTTTTTGCTTTTTCAAGCGGACTGCCGCACGCATTATATCATAATTTACCTTTGTGAGACATTCGTTCATATAAATTGGGACAGTAGAGTCGAATCCAGCATGCTGTAATTGTAAGGTACCATGTGTCTCACGTTTAAAGTTCGCAATAGACTTTAATACGAAGTTCTTGTCGTAGGGTGTTGCCAGTTTTACCATTATAACAGGATCACCGGTAGAGTTTTTGTTGTCAACGCGTGTCACTCTATAAGCCGCCCTTACTACAGGCGGCGTGATACCAACTGATGTACATATGATATCAAATATTCCAGGTAGATCCTCCTGTGGACTGCATGGGATACCGCATAACCGTAAGTTACAGGCAATAGCGGCATTGTCCTGTTTTGCCACCTGAGATTTTAAGGCCTGAACTTCGGCCCTAAGACCTGGAATAATGCTAGAGTGAGTTTTTGTCTCACACTGCTTCACTCGCTGACACACTGCATCCAGCTCCCCTCTCAATGTCGTGACCTCCAGGCAAACTGTCTCAACAGCAGCAATTCTTTTTTCAAATTGTAGAAGCGAAGCTTTGATGTTCGAGATCACCGCGGCTGTTTCACTAATTTTTTGCATTACTCGTTCTTCTGACATCGTCAATGCAGAACGTAGCTCAGCAACGATGCTCTCCTTCTGCTTATCCATTCCGCATTGTAATTGCTGCATAACAGCACCTATCGACAGGTTCTCTTTACCAGGCACAGTTTGCGGAGTAGCCGGAGACGAAGCGACTTTACATGTGGTTTTTGTTCTTGTATTCATGGTACGGACTTCCTTCTGCTTCTTGAAATGTTTCAGAGTGCAATGTTTATATTTGTGATCACGGATTTCTGTCTATATCCACTTGCTCTATCTGAGTGTATCTTGTTTAATTTTATTTGGCTAGTTTATTTAGCTATTGTTTGTTACTTTTGTATGTGAATAAATCAATGAAAAAATTTAGCGGCACAAAACACGTCCGAACTTATTGAACTATGAAGTATACATTATCTTATTACTACTATGAAGTATACATTATCATTATATTATTATATAGGCATAGAGAAGGCAGCAGACCCCCCAATCGACAGCGGCAGCGACTGAGACACCTACAGAGACGCTGACAGAGGCTGCGACGCCGTCTGAAGCAGATACGAGTAGATATAGGCATAGAGAAGGCAGCAGACTCCCCGATCGACAGCGGCAGCGACTGAGACGCCTACAGAGACGCTGGCAGAGGCTGCTGCGCCGACTGAGATGCCGACTAATACAGATAGGGATAGATATAGGCATAGAGAAGGCAGCAGGCCACCCCAATCGACAGCGGCAGCGACTGAGACGCCTACAGAGACGTTGAAAGATGCTGCGACGCCGACTGAGACGCCGACTGAGGCAGATAGGGGTAGATATAGGCATAGAGAAGGCAGCAGACCCCCAATCGAAAGCGGCAGCGACTGAGATGCCTACAGAGACGCTGACAGAGGCTGCGACGCCGACTGAGATGCCGTCTGAGGCAGATAGGGGTAGATATAGGCATAGAGAAGGCAGCAGACCACCCCAATCGACAGCGGCATCGACTGAGACGCCTACACAGACGCTGGCAGAGGCAGATATGGGTAGATATAGGCATAGAGAAGGCAGCAGACCCCCCCAATCGACAGAGACAGCGACTGAGACGCCGACAGAGGCTGCGACGCCGACTGAGATGCCGTCTGAGGCAGATAGGGATATATATAGGCATAGAGAAGGCAGCAGACCCCCAAATCGACAGCGGCAGCGACTGAGACGCCTACAGAGACGGTGACAGAGGCTGCGACGCCGACTGAGGCAGATAGGGGTAGATATAGGCATAGAGAAGGCAGCAGACCCCCAATTGACAGCGACAGCGACTTAGACGCCTACAGAGACGCTGACAGAGCCTGCGACGCCAACTGAGGCAGATAGGGGAAGATATGGGCATAGAGAAGGCAGCAGACCACCCCAATCGACAGCGGCATCGACTGAGACGCCTACACAGACGCTGGCAGAGGCTGCGGGAGCCGACTGAGATGCCGACTGAGGCAGATAGGGGTATATATAGGCATAGAGAAGGCAGCAGACCCCCAATCGACAGCGGCAGCGACTGAGACGATTACAGAGACGCTGACAGAAGTTGCGACGCCGACTGAGATGCCGTCTGAGGCAGATAGGGGTAGATATTGTAACGACTCTATTTCGGCTGGGGTAAAACTCAGCGGGTTCCAGGGGTCGTATACAGAAATTAATGTTAAAAGCCGGTGTGTACTTACATGTGGTTTATTTAATTCATTTATTTAATTATAATTGCTTATAATTTGATTTATATTAGTTTATTAGTTTGAAAATGATTTTACTCTGCTAATTAACTTAAATAACTTGTTTAATTAAATTAGTTTAAATAGTTTTATTTTGCTTAACTTATTCAAATTTGGTTTTGTTCTAATTTAAATTACCTAAATAATTAGCATTGCTAGTCGCTTGGGGCCTCGTCTGTGTGGTCGCTGTTGGCAGTGCTAGTCTCCGCGAGAATCGGTAGGACCATAAACTCGCGGTTCTGTACGTACGTATTAGTCTCCACGAGAATCGGTAGAACCATAAACTCGTGGGTCGGTCTTAGCGTTAGTATAAGTCACCACGAGAATCGGTAGAACCATAAACTCGTGGGGCGGTCTTAGCGTTAGTATAAGTCACCACGAGAATCGGTAGAACCATAAACTCGTGGGGCGGTCTTAGCGTTAGTATAAGTCACCACGAGAATCGGTAGAACCATAAACTCGTGGGGCGGTCTTAGCGTTAGTATAAGTCACCACGAGAATCGGTAGAACCATAAACTCGTGGGGCGGTCTTAGCGTTAGTATAAGTCACCACGAGAATCGGTAGAACCATAAACTCGTGGGGCGGTCTTAGCGTTGGAGTAAGTCTAGTCTTGTGTAAAAGTATACTTTACCTTGGTGCTACTGGTGCTGGAGTTTTGCTTCTGCTGGATCGGAGTGTGTCTTGTCTGCCTGATGCCGAATGAAAGAAAGAGACTGGGTTGCCAGTTGCTCCTGCTTCTATGCTCCAGGTTTAGTGTAGATCATCCAATAGTTGTTGTTGTGCGGGAACTGTAGTTTGTTGTGGCATGTTGCTACAGTTTCCCGCATTGTTCTTCTTGTTTGAATTTGACCTTGGGCCACCTTCAGCACATTGTTGTTTTTTTCTCCCTGTTGTTCTTGTAAGTTTTTGGCCCTTGGCCACCTTCAATATTGTGTTGTTGTTGTGATGATTTACCTTGTTGTTGTTCCTTGTGTTGTTTGTTGTTGTTGCTATTTGTCCTTCGGCCACCTTCAGCACTTTGTTGATATTTTTTATTGATGGCTTAAAATAGTTAAAAATATTAAAACATTGGATATTTAATTTTTGCTTCTCCTCTTTATGCTTTGTCCGGCCTGTTGGTGTGCTTAGCGATCGGTATGTCGTGTTCCACTTTGTGCTTGGCCTTCGTGTTTGGGTGTTGTTAATGGGTTAATTTTCCGAACTAATGCAGTCGGCAACTTCTGTCGCGATCTCTTGTAAGTTTCTAACATTGCGTTAGGCACTGTTGTTGTAAATTCATATTATTTTAACTGTGGTCAGCCGGTTGCACAATTGTTTGTGTGATATTCTCCTGTGTTATCTTGCGTTGTTGACTTCGTTGTATGTTTTTCGTCGCTTATCACAGGGTTCCACTGTCTGACTTAATTGTGGCTGTGTCTTCTGTCCTCCCAATGCAGAGTATAACACTTGTTGTTGGCAGCATTACTATGGTGGGAGGTGTCTTAGACTCACTTGTATGATGGCTGCTGCACTAAATATGATGGCAGTTGTGTATGTGCTTTTTAGCAATACAGGTGGGAGGAGCCAAAGTCTTAGGACTATTAACGTGTATATTTTAGGGTTGGTTGTTTAAGCACTTGGCCCCTATTTTAAATATACACGTTTGAGGCGTTATGGCAAAACTAAATATGTAGGGGCAAATTTAAGCCTAAAATTTGCTCCTTACATGTCCTCCCTACTTTACGGTAATTATTTCTCGTTGAATTCAACAATTTCTGTCTGGCTTTCCCATTGCTTTCGTAATTATATTTAAAACTGTTTCTGATCGGATGATGTGGAGTGACCTTCAATGGTATCAGGCGCACAGTATGGTTTCAGTTCACTGACGTGGGCGGTTCTTCCGCGTTCCCCTTCCGTGTGGCTTAACTCAGTGATAACCGGTGAAACAAAATTCGTTATTCGGTAAGGGCCGTCGTATCGTGGTGCCAGTTTAGCAGCAAAGTGATAGGTAGCTTTGGACAGGTGGTGTTGCTTAACCAGTACGAGTTGGCCAATGCTGGGTTTCCAGGCTCGGCGTCGCAGATTATAGTACCTTCTCTGGTCCTGGGTTGCTCGCTCCAAATTCTGCTTCACGATGCGATAAGTTTCTTGCAGCTGCTCCACTCGCTCATTAGGAGTCTGTGGAGGTAGCCCCGTACCCAAAGTTGTTTCATCGTACAGTGCCTTTGGTAGTCGCGGTTCGCGTCCTTGTACCAGATAAGCCGGACTGTACCCTGTTGTCTCCGACACACTAGTGTTGATTGCTAGCGTCAATTCTGGAAGCAAGTCATCCCACTTCTGTTGCCGCTGACTCGCGAATTGGGCCACCATAGTCTTGATGGTGCGATTTGTCCGTTCCACCGCATTTTCATGTGGAGTGTAGGGTGCCGTGAACTGGTGCCTGATGCCATAGTCTTTGGTAAATCGTCGGAATGCTCGACTGGTGAATTGTGACCCATTGTCCGTCACCAGAATCTTGGGTACTCCAAAACGCGACAGTATGTGTTCCCGGAAAGCCCGTTGTAATGTCTCGGTGGTGGCTTTTCGGAGGGGAGCCATCTCTGTCCATTTGGAGAACTTATCGAAAAACACAACTAGCATGGTGTTGCCATGCGTGGAACGGGGTAAGGGTCCGACAAAGTCCGCGCACAATATGGCCCACGGCTCCAGGGGTATTTGCGTCAGCATTTCTCCAGCAGGTTGTTGTTGGCTGGGCTTGTACTTCTGGCATAGTGTGCACTGACGAACGTAGCGGCTGGTGTCCCGGAACAGTCCTGGCCAGTAGTACCTATTTGCAACTCGGGCTATCGTTTTCCGGATGCCTAGGTGTCCTGCGGTTGGCGCGTCGTGGTTCTCTTGCAAAATTCGTACCCTCAGAGGCCTAGGTACGCATAGCTTCCATGGTGTACAGTCCTCATCACCTGTGCGATTTGGTATATGGCGATACAGCTGCCCGTTTTCCAGTGTGTGGTCGGAGAATTTAGCCGGGTTGGCAAGTATTTCTCCTTTTCGCTTGAGCCACCACTTGCAATTTTGCTCTGCTTGGTCCTGCACAGTGACAGTGCATGCAGCCTCGACCGGTTGTCTTGATAGTGCGTCCGCCAGTACATTTAGTTTTCCTTTGCGGTATTGTACCTCGAATGAATGCTGCTGACGTTCTAGCGCCCACCGTGCTATGCGTCCTGAAGGGCTCTCGATGGAATTTAGCCACTTCAGCGATAGGTGGTCGGTGATCACGGTAAAGTGGTAGCCCTCCAGATATGGCCGCATTTTCCGGATGCCCCATATTATGGCTAGACACTCCTTCTCAGTTGGGGAGTAGTTTAGCTCAGCTCCATTCAGGTGTCTACTAGCGTACGCTATTACTCGCTCCGTCCCCTCGATCTCCTGCGTGAGCACTGCTCCCAACCCGTAGTCACTGGCGTCGGTCTGGAGCGTGAACTTCTGACTAAAGTCTGGGCAGGCGAGAATCGGAGCTTCCGTCAATCGTTGTTTCAGTAATTCAAAAGCCTCCTGTTGTTCGGTACCCCATCGGAAATGTTTTCCTTTCTTAAGCAGCATCGTTAAAGGGTGTACTGCTTTTGCAAAGTCGGGTACAAAACGGCGGTACCAAGATGCGATGCCCAAGCAGCGACGTAGCTGTCGTATGTTCTCTGGTGGTTGCAGCTCCCGTATGGCAGCGATTTTATCTGGGTCAGTATGTATTCCTTTGTCGCTGACCACGTGTCCCAGATATTTTAGCTCCTTCCGAAAGAATGCACACTTCTCCAGATTTAGTTTCAAATTTGCCTCCCTCAACCGTCGGAACACCTCTTGCAGGTTTCTCATGTGTTCTTCTAGGTCTCTCCCTGTGACAATAATGTCATCAAGGTAGGCAAACGCGTGTGGCTCCATGTCGTGGCCAATAACTTGGTCCAGTGCTCTTTGAAAGGTTGCTGGTGCGGAGTGTAGCCCGAAAGGCATAATACGCCACTGGAAGAGGCCTCTGCCGGGTACCGTGAATGCGGTATACTGCTTGCTCTGCTCCTCCATGGGTATCTGCCAATACCCGTTCTTCAGATCGAGACTACTGATGTATTTAGCCTCACGCAGTCGGTCTAAGATGTGTTGGATTCGCGGCAGTGGGTATGCGTCGGGTATGGACCTGGCGTTGAGTTGTCGATAATCGATGCACAGACGCCATTTCCCATCCCGTTTCCTTACTAGCACAATCGGTGCGCTGTGGGGGCTATGCGAGGGTTCGATACAGCCTTTAGCTATTAATTCGTTCACTTCCGCGCCAATGATTTCTTGCTGCGCTGGATTTCTCGGGTAGTATCGTTGTTTGATGGGTCGGTCATCGCGCATCACTATTTTGTGGCTTGTGATATTGGTCACGTTTGGCCCGTCTGTGAATTTAGCCAACTCTGTGGCCAGAAACAGTTTTATCTTTGATTCGTCCGTAGCGGCTTCATGTCGTATGGTTGTGCACGATGCGATAACTTGTGATTGCACACCATCCGTCTTGGGGCCTAGCTGGATTTCCTGGCCTCCACATGTCATGGATAGGCCTTGCTGTGTCATGAAGTCCAGGCCGAGCAGTAAGTCGTCGGTGGAGTCGGGCATGCTAAGTAGCTCCAGCTGACATACCTTTCCACCAAGCTTGACACACGTCACAAACGCTTGAGTAATATCCCTTGTTCGACCATCCGCCATCCGTGCTCTAGTGTATGTAGAGTTTACTCTACCGGTGGTAGCACCTAAATGGGAAATGAGTCGCTCGCTGATGAAACTCCTTGTGGCGCCTGTGTCTAGTGTGGCCGTGATGTTTTCTGTGCCAATGGTGACGGCGGCACAGATACGCTGTCCATCGTAGCGTAGTGCACTTACTGCGTTTGAGGCTTGTTGTCCGTGGGCTGCTCCATGCCTCGTTGCTGGCGGCAGCCCCGCTCGTTTCCCCCTACCGTCCTACAGCATTCAACTGTTCTAGTTCCTCTCCTAAAGCACTCCCAACAGAAAAGTACTTGGGCATTGCGGCAGTGTCGCGCTATGTGATCAGACTGACCACATCTTCTGCATGCTGTTCGTGGATTTATAGGTACCACCTTGTTGGTACAGTTGGCTGGTGCTACTTGTCGGTTTCTGGTTTCGCATGGGGACATGCGCTCGACCCGTGGTTGTATCTCGTGGCGTGTTGGTGGTGGTCGTGGTGGCGGTGGTCGTGGTGGTGCTGCTCGTGAAGCCTCGCTGTCACCACGTATGCCCTCGAGGTCTTCCGCCATTTCCATCAATTCTTCCAGCGTATCGAAATCCTTTCGACGGACATACCACTGGTATTCCTCTAGGCTGTTGCGAAAGATTCGCTCTAACTTCTGGGCCTCCGTGTATCCTGCGTGACGCATCAGGTTTTGAAGTTCTACCACGTACTGTTTGAAGTGTTCACGTGGGTTTTGCCGTCGTTGGCGAATTTCATCCTCCAGCTTTTCGAAGTACCTGGTGGGTAGGAAAAACTTCAAGAAGTCCTTTTTGAATAAAACTTAATCAACCCATGCTCGGTTGTTGTTTCTATACCAGAGCAGAGCACGCTCCTTTAGGAGTTCTGGCATAGTTCGAGGCAGCATGTGCTTGTTTAGTCCATAGACTTCCGATAATTCTTCCACTCGCTCTATGAAAGCTATCGGGTCATGCAATCCATCATATTTCAAGAACCATTTCCTAACGTGGTCGATGACTGCCGAGTAGATGGCTATCCCGCTTCGCGAGACTTCAGGGACTACTGTCTGGAACGCGGTATCATATACAACTGGAACATTTCCGGCTGCCCATAGCGTGTCTTTCTTCGTGGCTGTCGATGCTCCGGGGCTAATAGGTCGCTCTGCGCTGGGGCTAGCTCTCAAGTGTGGACTGGGTCCTGGCGACAAAGTCTTCGTGAGTCGGGCCTGTAGCTCTGCCAGCCGAACCTCCTAGTCTAGGGTCATCTCTGTGTCGGTGATAAACTCCGCAAGCCTCTTTCGTAGCTCTTCCACTGTGCCCGTGGCCTCTAGGCCAAACTCGACACAACAGACTACCAGTTGGTCTTTTCGCACGGTGTACACCCAACTCGTCTTTCCCATCCTGTGTCAGACTCTGGTGATGGGACGAGGGTTGGATAATATAGCTTTGTTGTATTTACTCTCTTTATTCTGAGAGTCCCTGCTCGGGCGCCACTGTAACGACTCTATTTCGGCTGGGGTAAAACTCAGCGGGTTCCAGGGGTCGTATACAGAAATTAATGTTAAAAGCCGGTGTGTACTTACATGTGGTTTATTTAATTCATTTATTTAATTATAATTGTTTATAATTTGATTTATATTAATTTATTAGTTTGAAAATGATTTTACTCTGCTAATTAACTTAAATAACTTGTTTAATTATGTTCACTCCGAATCCTAACGTTCAGGTGGCTTCCGCCTGGTACCTGGGGCACCATGTTGTCGGCCTATCTCTGCGTTCCATCGTTCGGTACGGTGCGAAAGCACGTGTTGTGCGGTGGAGAGCGAGAGAACAGTCGAGGCAGGTGCATATCGTATTTGTGCGGAAGCCATCTTTATCTGCTGGCATATTTTGGCGCGAGGCTACGAAGCAGCGGCAGCTGCTCTCTTTGCGCGGTGGTCAGTCAGTTCTGGAGTTGCGGGAAGTGTGGATCGGCGCCCAATAAATATATAAAAAGTGAAAATTGGCTAAGGAATGCTGCTGCGTATTTTTCGTTTAACGTGGTTTTCATAAGTTAATAAATAAATCTTTTTTAATCAAATAAATAGTTCTATCTGAGTACAACATTTTGGTCCTTCGAGCCGGATAAGAATCCGGTTTTTGGTAAGTGTCGATTGTTTTAATCGAACTAAAAATATTATTATTATAAATTAATAATAATTTAAATTTGATTATACACAAATTGATTATTTTTTGTGTTTCGGTTGGGTTTGCCGTGCGTTCGGGTGTTTGTGCTCTGTCGGCGCTGCTGACTATTGAAACCATTGCGCTGTTGTTGTCTTCGCTGCATTATCGCCGTTTTTAGGTACTGGTGGCTAATGCAGAAAGCAGAATAAGAAAAGTAGGTCAGTGGCTCGTGCGATCAGCTGCTGTCTCTATTTCTTTGTGAAGTGAAGGGCCGTTTACGGGTAGCAATTGGTTTCCTGAACATTGTGGGCCCTTCTGTCGCAGTGCGTTTAAACGATAAGTGTTGGGCGTGGTTTCAGTGCGGTTGCGTTCGGAGGTGCATATAAGCCAATATTGAGCTGCGTTCGCAGGCGCATAAGTTCCGCAAAATGGTGGACTCGTGTATTTCGGCGGCAGATGAACTTCTGATGTTCATAAGTCGTTTTGAACGGTGCTCGCCGGAAAGTCACTCCATTATATCACTTCAACTTGATGAAGCAGAATTGGATGCTCGGTGGGCTTCGCTTAAAACGGCAAAAATAACTGCCATGTCCGAGGCGCGGGTCGTGAAAGACGGTGAATCACTGTTAGAGTCAATCGGACAGCGGTTCGAGTCAAGTTTTGATACTTTTAAGCGGGGTCGTATCTTGATCGCGGAAGTGAGACAACGTTTAGAGCAGGCAACTCCCGTTCCTACTACAGGGGAGCCATTTTTATCATTGGCGCACAGCATCCACGTACCCCCTTGTGATATCCCTGCCTTTGAAGGGAGTTATGCTGCATGGCCAACGTTCCGTGACATGTTCACAGCACTATTCATTAACAACACGCGGCTGTCTAATGCGGAGAAATTCTACCATTTGTCCCTTAAGACCCGGGGAGAACCACATGAAATTGTCTCCAAAATTCCAATTACTGAGGCGGGTTTTCAGCAAGTGTGGGAAAACTTACTGGAGCGCTACGACAACAAGCGCATCCAGATCAACAACCAATTGAAGACACTGTTGGGTCTTGACCCGGTTAGAAGAGAAGATGGTGGGGAAATTAAACGCCTACAGCGTGACATTGGTAACTGTATCGCTGCACTGACATCTTACGGCATCGACGTTGCGAGTTGGGATGCCATTTTAGTATACTTGTGCTCCATGCGGCTGCCTGAGCTCACACTGTCCCTGTGGGAACAAACCATGGGGGGCCGCGCAGATATTCCAGAATGGAAGGCGATGGATGACTTCTTGTCCTTGCGGTTTCATACACTCGAGGCGATTTCGGATCTCCGGTCGCAAGGCTCCAGTTCATCACAAATAAGGGTTCAGCCGAATCAACCGCGAACAGCACGGGTGCAAACCCATCCAGTAAGTGTTACCCCGGAAGGGTGCAAAGTGTGCAGGCGGTCTACACACTCGGTGCGAAATTGTCCTGCGTTCCAGGCCGCCACCGTATCAGCTCGGTGGGGCTTGGTGCGCAAACACGGGTTGTGTGTGAATTGCTTGTCAGCTTCACATAGAGTGGCAAATTGCCCCAGCTCCTTTTCGTGCTCCACCTGCCGGGAGCGGCACCACACTCTGCTGCATACGGACTCGCCACGGGGTCGTCCAACCGCTGCGACGCCAAACCCACCATCCACATCGGGGAGGGGACGCTCCAATTCAAATGGACGCTCCTCCCTGGTCCATCCACCCGTACCCAAGTCTTCTTACCACACTGCGCAGGTATCGCGTCCGGCAGATAGGGCGGGGCCGAGTCCAAGTCATCCAAGTGGCCGCCTCTCCAATCGTGTTATCTTGGGTACGGCCTTAGTCACGATAAAACATCAAGGAGTATGGTACACAGCCCGGGCTCTGATAGATTCTGGTTCTGAGGGGTCCTTTGTTTCGGACCGCCTCCAAAAGCGCCTTAAGCTGCCGGCGCACTCAGTACATGCCCAGGTATCGGGGGTCAGCAATACCCTTGCTGGCACCGTTACCAAAGCATGTCATATCACCATCGGGTCGCGGTACGATGCCACTGTGCGTCTCCAAGTATCGGCTTTGGTGTTGCCTACCCTGACAGGTGAACTGCCGCCGCTCCTATTGAGTAAAGGAGAGCAACACAAACTGAGACATTTCAGGTTAGCTGATTCAAGCACTTCACACTCCACCCAAGTAGATTTGTTAATCGGAGGGGATCTTTACCCTCAGGTCTTGCTTGATGGGTTGCGGCGCAACCTGGTGCGGTCACTAATTGCCCAAGAAACGGTATTCGGCTGGATCCTTACAGGGCCTCTGCCGGATAAACGGATATCCACTTTCAAATGGGTAGAGATGGAATTTTCACCTTTACACCGAACGTAAAGGGCTGCAGCATATGCTAGCTGAGAAGCATCACAGAAGGCGTGGAACTCAATATCGCGATCAGGTGCAGATCGTACCCAGCGAGGCACGCGTACTTGGGAGATTGCCTGATACTGCGATAAGAAGTGTGTCCACCTTGTTAAAGTGGTAGGAGTAAGTTGCTCGTCCCAACCTATTTGATCCAACCATATCTGTTGCATCAAGATCTTAGCGGAGATGACAATAGGAGCCAACCATCCCGCTGGGTCAAACAGCTGTGCGATGACCGACAGGACCTTACGTTTGGTGTATACGGCAACGATTGGCAAAGCTGCCACGTGGAAATAAAACCAATTCACAACTCGCGTGCAAAGTGTCTGAAACTGCTTCGCTCGACCACCTTCTACGACAGTTCTGGGAAATGGAACAGCCTCCGCAAGATCGAAAGCTGTCCCAGACTGATCAAGACTGCCTTAATTTGTACTCCCAGACTACTCGTCGGGATGCTACGGGGCGATACATAATCTCTCTGCCGTTCAAACAAGGGTTTGTTCCGGAGAAGTCTCTAGGAGCGTCGCGCTATATTGCCCTTCGGCAATTTGAGCGCAATGAGTCCCGGCTGGTAAAGAGCCCGGCCGATAAGCGACAATACGACGCGGTGGTACTTGAATACGTGACGTTAAATCACATGCGCAAGGTTCCACCGCCGTCAGTAACTCCTGTGCCTCATTATTACTTGCCACATCATGCAGTAATTAAGCCAGAGAGTACAACCACCAAACTTCGCGTGGTGTTCAATGCCTCACAGGCGACTTCCAACACGGTCAGCTTGAATGACGTGTTACACACAGGGCCAGTGTTACAAGCCGATCTGACCCGGCTAATAATCCAGTGGCGTATGTTTCGCTATGTCCTGAACGGGGACATACAAAAGATGTATCGTCAGATTCTGGTTGAGCCAAGCGAGGCTTCATACCAGAGAATTGTGTTTAGGGAATCTCCCGACAGCGATATCTCTGACTATGAATTGAAAACGGTCACCTTCGGGGTGAATTGTGCTCCTTATCTTGCAATAAGGACACTTTTGCAATTGGCAGACGACATGGAGAGCAGGTTCCCATTGGCTTCTCAGGTGCTACGTAATTCGATGTACGTGGATGACGCTCTAGTGGGTACACATGATATTGCTACTGCCATTCGCACTAGGGATGAGCTGATTGAGAGCTTGGATTCAGCCGGGTTCTCAATGCGAAAGTGGGCAGCAAATTCTACAGAAATTTTATCCGGTTTGCCTCCAGGGCATCTGCTTAGGGAAGATTTTCTCCAATTCAAGGAGACCAGCACCACTCGCACTTTGGGCATTCGATGGAATGCGCGGGGGGATTGGTTTTATTTCCACGTGGCAGCTTTGCCAATCGTTGCCGTATACACCAAACGTAAGGTCCTGTCGGTCATCGCACAGCTGTTTAACCCAGCGGGATGGTTGGCTCCTATTGTCATCTCCGCTAATATCTTGATGCAACAGATATGGTTGGATCAAATAGGTTGGGACGAGCAACTTACTCCTACCACTTTAACAAGGTGGACACACTTCTTATCGCAGTATCAGGCAATCTCCCAAGTACGCGTGCCTCGCTGGGTACGATCTGCACCTGATCGCGATATTGAGTTCCACGCCTTCTGTGATGCTTCTCAGCTAGCATATGCTGCAGCCCTTTACGTTCGGTGTAAAGGTGAAAATTCCATCTCTACCCATTTGCTAGTGGCGAAATCGCGGGTGGCCCCGTTGAGAACTATCTCTCTTCCACGTTTAGAACTATGTGGGGCAACACTTTTAGCAGAGCTGATTTTCCCTCTCAAACCTCTATTAAATATTTCAGATGACAACTTGTTTTGTTGGTCCGACTCTACGATTGTGTTGGCATGGCTGTGAAAGCCACCCCACGTGTGGAAAGTCTTCGTGGCGGATCGAGTCACTGCTATTACCAGCAAAGTAGGTGTGAACAACTGGCGTCATGTCCGCTCAGAAGATAACCCAGCAGATTTAGCTAGCCGTGGTGTGGCACCTGATGCACTACTCCACTACAGGCTCTGGTGGGAAGGCCCGGCCTGGCTGCAGCAGGAGCGGAAACGGTGGCCGCCTCCGTTGGACGAAAACGTGTTAGCAACCGATGAAGAGCAACGACCTGCAAAGTGTCATGTAGTATATGTGTCCTCTGCGGACGACCCAATGTTGCGCTTCTCCTCATTTTCTAGGGCCCTCCGAGTGTTGAGTTTCGTGCGCCGCTTTATGCGCCACTGTTCGGTGAAACATCGGGACACGACTCCTGACAGGGGGTCCCCGCTTACTCGGGGAGAAATCGCTGAAACGACCACTTGCCTTATTGTGCTCGCGCAGCAAATGTATTTCCCAAAAGAATACAGCGCACTTGTGGCACGGGAGCCGATATCCAGCTCCAGTTCGCTTTTGGCTCTGAATCCGTTCGTGCACTCCGATGGTACTCTGCGCGTAAATGGTCGGTTGGCGCTCACTACACATTTGCCATTTTCGGAGAGACACCCGATCATTCTGCCATACTATGGTCATTTGACTCGTCTGATAGTGAAGTTCATCCATCAGGTGTCCCTACACGGGGGGAATCAACTAATGTTGCGGCTAATCCGGACCCAATATTGGATTCCAAAAGCGAAAACGCTCATTAAAAGCACAATTCTCCAATGTAAGACATGTATTCTGTGGAAGAAGCGTCGACAACAGCAGCTCATGGCAGCTCTTCCGGTTGAACGTACCACGTGTTCACGTCCTTTTACCCATACTGGAGTTGATTTCGCGGGGCCGTTTGATATCAAGCACTATAAGGGGCGGGCATGCCACGTTACGAAGGGGTACGTCTGCATCTTTGTATGCTTCGCTACGAGAGCAGTTCACCTTGAGGCGACTACCGATTTGAGTACTCCTGCCTTCCTTGCGGCATTGTCTCGGTTTATCACCCGCCGGGGATGTCCTTTGAAAATGCACTCGGATAATGGTCGGAACTTTGTGGGCGCGGAAAAGGCGTTGAGGCTTGATTTCCAGCGGGTGCTCCGCGAAATCCGTGACCGAACCGTGGTGGGTCACTTTCATACTCAGATCGAGTGGGATTTTAATCCCCCCCATGCTCCACATATGGGGGGCCTTTGGGAAGCGGCCGTCAAGAGTTTCAAGCACCATTTCAAACGCATGGCAAGGCAACTTAAGTACACGTTTGAAGAATTTGTGACTCTCTTAGCGCGCATCGAGGCGTGTCTTAATTCTAGGCCTATCAGCGCTCTATCGGAGGACCCCACGGATCTCCAAGCGCTGACGCCTGGTCATTTCTTGGTGGGTGCGCCTCTGTTGGCACCAGCTGAGCCTCCGGATACAACACCCTTTCTCTCAATTTTGAACCGATGGCAAAAACTGAAGGCGCTGGCCCATCAATTCAGCGTCAGGTGGAAAAACGAATACCTTCTCGAGTGTCAACGGCGGAGTAAGTGGCGAACGGCTCAAGTGAATGTCAAGGTGGGTGAGTTATTGGTTGTGCGGGAAGACAACCTAGCGCCTCAAGAATGGCGGCTGGGCAGGGTCACCGATACGCACCCTGGTCCTGATGGAAAAGTGCGTGTTGTGGATTTGCGGACCGCACGTGGAATGCTAACCCGACCTATCACGAAGGTGGTGATCCTACCGGGAGAAGAGCCGCCTCCTACCAGCGGAGGGGTATAACGTACCTTGTAGTTTTTTAATTTATAGTTTTTATGTTTTCTTTTATATCTACTCCCTTCTTGTACTAATTAAATTTTTGATATTTTCTCAGATTTCGGCCCGCGCGGTGCACAAGACCCGCTACTCGTTTTCTGACGGATGCTGCTTTTTGTCTGCCAGTTGTTCGAGTGTGTCCGTGCTACCACCTCCACTCTCCATGGCGGTGCCACCGGACCCAACAGCACCTCGTCGGGCCAGGTCAACTAAATTCGACTTCCCATCGAGCTCCACCTCTCTATTACCGGCGCGCCACCTGGCTGCGTGGTTCCGAAAGCGCCAAACCAAGGTCAGGAAGAGACCAGGCGGGAACCAACCCGCGCTGTTCCGCCCTTTCTGGGAATTACGAAGAGACCGGTGCAGCTACGCCCTACTCCGCAGATCATCTGCACTATGTGTTAGCAGATGGGCCACCGCATTGAGAGGTGCGCATGCTTCCTGAAGTTGCGCCCTCGGGCACCAAACCACCCTCCATTGATGAAGGGTATGAACGGGATCCGGCGTGGATATGTTCTTCTCTTGCAATAATGCAAGGGGGGCGGCATGTTCACTCCGAATCCTAACGTTCAGGTGGCTTCCGCCTGGTACCTGGGGCACCATGTTGTCGGCCTATTTCTGCGTTCCATCGTTCGGTACGGTGCGAAAGCACGTGTTGTGCGGTGGAGAGCGAGAGAACAGTCGAGGCAGGTGCATATCGTATTTGTGCGGAAGCCATCTTTATCTGCTGGCATATTTTGGCGCGAGGCTACGAAGCAGCGGCAGCTGCTCTCTTTGCGCGGTGGTCAGTCAGTTCTGGAGTTGCGGCAAGTGTGGATCGGCGCCCAATAAATATATAAAAAGTGAAAATTGGCTAAGGAATGCTGCTGCGTATTTTTCGTTTAACGTGGTTTTCATAAGTTAATAAATAAATCTTTTTTAATCAAATAAATAGTTCTATCTGAGTACAACAAATTAAATTAGTTTAAATAGTTTTATTTTGCTTAACTTATTCAAATTTGGTTTTGTTCTAATTTAAATTACCTAAATAATTAGACTTGCTAGTCGCTTGGGGCCTCGTCTGTGTGGTCGCTGTTGGCAGTGCTAGTCTCCGCGAGAATCGGTAGGACCATAAACTCGCGGTTCTGTACGTACGTATTAGTCTCCACGAGAATCGGTAGAACCATAAACTCGTGGGTCGGTCTTAGCGTTAGTATAAGTCACCACGAGAATCGGTAGAACCATAAACTCGTGGGGCGGTCTTAGCGTTAGTATAAGTCACCACGAGAATCGGTAGAACCATAAACTCGTGGGGCGGTCTTAGCGTTAGTATAAGTCACCACGAGAATCGGTAGAACCATAAACTCGTGGGGCGGTCTTAGCGTTAGTATAAGTCACCACGAGAATCGGTAGAACCATAAACTCGTGGGGCGGTCTTAGCGTTAGTATAAGTCACCACGAGAATCGGTAGAACCATAAACTCGTGGGGCGGTCTTAGCGTTGGAGTAAGTCTAGTCTTGTGTAAAAGTATACTTTACCTTGGTGCTACTGGTGCTGGAGTTTTGCTGCTGCTGGATCGGAGTGTGTCTTGTCTGCCTGATGCCGAATGAAAGAAAGAGACTGGGTTGCCAGTTGCTCCTGCTTTTATGCTCCAGGTTTAGTGTAGATCATCCAATAGTTGTTGTTGTGCGGGAACTGTAGTTTGTTGTGGCATGTTGCTACAGTTTCCCGCATTGTTCTTCTTGTTTGAATTTGACCTTGGGCCACCTTCAGCACATTGTTGTTTTTTTCTCGCTGTTGTTCTTGTAAGTTTTTGGCCCTTGGCCACCTTCAATATTGTGTTGTTGTTGTGATGATTTACCTTGTTGTTGTTCCTTGTGTTGTTTGTTGTTGTTGCTATTTGTCCTTCGGCCACCTTCAGCACTTTGTTGATATTTTTTATTGATGGCTTAAAATAGTTAAAAATATTAAAACATTGGATATTTAATTTTTGCTTCTCCTCTTTATGCTTTGTCCGGCCTGTTGGTGTGCTTAGCGATCGGTCTGTCGTGTTCCACTTTGTGCTTGGCCTTCGTGTTTGGGTGTTGTTAGTGGGTTAATTTTCCGAACTAATGCAGTCGGCAACTTCTGTCGCGATCTCTTGTAAGTTTCTAACATTGCGTTAGGCACTGTTGTTGTAAATTCATATTATTTTAACTGTGGTCAGCCGGTTGCACAATTGTTTGTGTGATATTCTCCTGTGTTATCTTGCGTTGTTGACTTCGTTGTATGTTTTTCGTCGCTTATCACAGGGTTCCACTGTCTGACTTAATTGTGGCTGTGTCTTCTGTCCTCCCAATGCAGAGTATAACACTTGTTGTTGGCAGCATTACTATGGTGGGAGGTGTCTTAGACTCACTTGTATGATGGCTGCTGCACTAAATATGATGGCGGTTGTGTATGTGCTTTTTAGCAATACAGGTGGGAGGAGCCAAAGTCTTAGGACTATTAACGTGTATATTTTAGGGTTGGTTGTTTAAGCACTTGGCCCCTATTTTAAATATACACGTTTGGGGCGTTATGGCAAAACTAAATATGTAGGGGCAAATTTAAGCCTAAAATTTGCTCCTTACAATATAGGCATAGAGAAGGCAGCAGAGCACCCCAATCGACAGCGACATCGACTGAGACGCCTACACAGACGCCGGCAGAGGCTGCGGGCGCAGACTGAGATGCCGACTGAGGCAGATAGGGGTAGATATAGGCATAGAGAAGGCAGGAGACCCCCCGATCGACAGCGGCAGCGACTGAGACGCGTACATAGACGCTGACAGAGGCTGCGACGCCGACTGAAGCAGATAGGGGTAAATATAGGCATAGAGAAGGCGGCAGACCCCCCCGATCGACAGCGGCAGCGACTGAGACGCCTACAGAGACGCTGACAGAGGCTGCGACGCCGACTGAGACCCCAACTGAGGCAGATAGGGATATATATAGGCATAGAAAAGGCAGCAGACCCCCAATCGACAGCGGCAACGACTGACACGCCTACAGAGACGTTGAGAGAGGCTGCGACGCCGACTGAGACGCCGACTGAGGCAGATAGGGATAGATATAGGCATAGAGAAGGCAGCAGACACCCCAATCGACAGCGGCAGCGAATGAGACTTCTATAGAGACTCTGACAGAGGCTGCGACGCCGACTGAGACGTCGAGTGAGATGCCGACTGAGGTAGATAGGGGTAGATATAGTCATAGATAAGGCAGCAGACCCCCCATACGACAGCGGCAGCGACTGAGACTATTACAGAGACGCTGACAGAAGCTGCGTTGCCGACTGAGACGCTGACTGAGGCAGATAGGGTTATATATAGGCATAGAGAAGGCAGCAGACCCCCCAATCGACAGCGGCAGCGACTGAGACACCTACAGAGACGCTGACAGAGGCTGCGACGCCGTCTGAAGCAGATACGAGTAGATATAGGCATAGAGAAGGCAGCAGACCCCCCGATCGACAGCGGCAGCGACTGAGACGCCTACAGAGACGCTGACAGAAGCTGCGACGCCGACTGAGACGCCGACTGAGGGAGATAGGGGTAGATATAGGCATAGAGATGGCAGCGGAGCCCCCAATCGATAGCGGCAGCAACTGCGACGCCTACTGAGAAGCTGACAGAGGCTGCGAAGCCGACTGAGACGCCGACTGATTCAGATAGGGGTAGATATAGGCATAGAGAAGGCGGCAGACCCCCCAATCGACAGCGGCAGCGACTGAGACGCCTACAGAGCCGCTGACAGAGGCTGCGACGCTGACTGAGACGCCAACTGAAACGCCGACTGAGGCAGATAGGGGTATAACAAGGCATAGAGAAGGCAGCAGACCACCCCAATCGACAGCGGCAGCGACTGAGGCGCCTACAGAGACGTTGAGATTTGCTGCGACGCCGACTGAGGCAGATAGGGGTCGATATAGACATAGAGAAGGCAGCAGACCCCCCAATCGACAGCGGCAGCGACTGAGATGCCTAAAGAGACGCTGACAGAGGCTGCGACGTCGAATGAGACGCCGACTGAGGCAGATATGGGTAGATATAGGCATAGAGAAGGCAGCAGACCTCGCAATCGACAGAAGCAGCGTCTGAGACGCCGACTGAGACGCCGACTGAGATGCTGTCTGAGGCAGATAGGGGTAGATATAGGCATAGAGAAGGCAGCAGACCCCCAATTGACAGCGACAGCGACTTAGACGCCTACAGAGACGCTGACAGAGCCTGCGACGCCGACTGCAGCAGATACGGGTAGATATAGGCATAGAGAAGGAAGGAGACCCCGCAATCGGCAGCGGCAGCGACTGAGACGCCTACACAGTCGCTGACAGAGGCTGCTGCGCCGACTGAGATGCCGACTAATACAGATAGGGATAGATATAGGCATAGAGAAGGCAGCAGGCCACCCCAATCGACAGCGGCAGCGACTGAGACGCCTACAGAGACGTTGAGAGATGTTGCGACGCCGACTGAGACACCTACTGAAGCAGATAGGGGTAGATATAGGCATTTAGAAGGCAGCAGACCCCCCAATCGAGAGCGGCAACGACTGAGACGCCTACAGAGACGCTGACAGAGGCAGCGACGCCGACTGAGACGCCGACTGAGGCAGATAGGGGTAGATATAGGCATAGAGAAGGCAGCAGACCCCCCAATCGACAGTGGCAGCGACTGAGACTCCTATAGAGACTCTGACAGAGGCTGCGACGCCAACTGAGGCAGATAGGGGTAGATATGGGCATAGAGAAGGCAGCAGAACCCCCAATCGACAGCGGCAGCGACTGAGACGCTGACTGATTCAGATAGGGGTAGAAATAGGCTAGAGAAGGCAGCAGACCCCCCAATCGACAGCGGCAGCGAGTGAGACGCCTACAGAGACGCTGACAGGGGCTGCGACGCCAACTGAGGCAGATAGGGGTAGATATGGGCATAGAGAAGGCAGCAGACCACCCCAATCGACAGCGGCATCGACTGAGACGCCTACACAGACGCTGGCAGAGGCTGCGGGCGCCGACTGAGATGCCGACTGAGGCAGATAGGGGTACATATAGGCATAGAGAAGGCAGCAGACCCCCAATCGACAGCGGCAGCGACTGAGACGATTACAGAGACGCTGACAGAAGCTGCGACGCCGACTGAGATGCAGTCTGAGGCAGATAGGGGTAGATATAGGCATAGAGAAGGCAGCGGACCACCCCAATCGACAGCGGCATCGACTGAGACGCCTACACAGATGCTGGCAGATTCTGCGGGCGCCGACTGAGATGCCGACTGAGGCAGATAGGGGCAGATATAGGCATAGAGAAGGCAGCAGCCCCCCGATCGACAGCGGCAGCGACTGAGACGCGTACAGAGACGCTGACAGAGGCTGCGACGCCGACTGAGGCAGATAGGGGAAAATATAGGCATAGAGAAGGCGGCAGACCCCCCGATCGACAGCGGCAGCGACTGAGACGCCTACAGAGACGCTGACAGAGGCTGCGACGCCGACTGAGACCCCAACTGAGGCAGATAGTCATAGATATAGGCATAGAAAAGGCAGCAGACCCCCAATCGACAGCGGCAACGACTGACACGCCTACAGAGACGTTGAGAGAGGCTGCGACGCCGACTGAGACGCCGACTGAGGCAGATGGGGATAGATATAGGCATAGAGAAGGCAGCAGACACCCCAATCGACAGCGGCAGCGACTGAGACTCCTATAGAGACTCTGACATAGGCTGCGACGCCGACTGAGACGTCGAGTGAGATGTCGACTGAGGTAGATAGGGGTAGATATAGTCATAGATAAGGCAGCAGACCCCCCATACGACAGCGGCAGCGACTGAGACTATTACAGAGACGCTGACAGAAGCTGCGACGCCGACTGAGACGCCGACTGAGGCAGATAGGGTTATATATAGGCATAGAGAAGGCAGCAGACACCCCAATCGACAGCGGCAGCGACTGAGACACCTACAGAGACGCTGATAGAGGCTGCGACGCCGTCTGAAGCAGATACGAGTAGATATAGGCATAGAGAAGGCAGCAGACCCCCCGATCGACAGCGACGCCGACTGAGACGCCAACTGAAACGCCGACTGAGGCAGATAGGGGTAGAACAAGGCATAGAGAAGGCAGCAGACCACCCCAATCGACAGCGGCAGCGACTGAGACGCCTACAGAGACGTTGAGATTTGCTGCGACGCCGACTGAGACAGATAGGGTTATATATAGGCATAGAGAAGGCAGCAGACCCCCCAATCGACAGCGGCAGCGACTGAGACGCCTACAGAGACGCTGGCAGAGGCTGCTGCGCCGACTGAGATGCCGACTAATACAGATAGGGATCGATATAGGCATAGAGAAGGCAGCAGGCCACCCCAATCGACAGCGGCAGCGACTGAGACGCCTACAGAGACGTTGAAAGATGCTGCGACGCCGACTGAGACGCCGACTGAGGCAGATAGGGGTAGATATAGGCATAGAGAAGGCAGCAGACCCCCCAATCGAAAGCGGCAGCGACTGAGATGCCTACAGAGACGCTGACAGAGGCTGCGACGTCGAATGAGATACCGACTGAGGCAGATATGGGTAGATATAGGCATAGAGAAGGCAGCAGACCCCCCAATCGACAGAGGCAGCGACTGAGACGCCGACAGAGGCTGCGACGCCGACTGAGATGCCGTCTGAGGCAGATAGGGATATATAGGCATAGAGAAGGCAGCAGACCCCCCAATCGACAGCGGCAGCGACTGAGACGCCTACAGAGACGGTGACAGAGGCTGCGACGCCGACTGAGGCAGATAGGGGTAGATATAGGCATAGAGAAGGCAGCAGACCCCCAATTGACAGCGACAGCGACTTAGACGCCTACAGAGACGCTGACAGAGCCTGCGACGCCGACTGCAGCAGATACGGGTAGATATAGGCATAGAGAAGGAAGGAGACCCCGCAATCGGCAGCGGCAGCGACTGAGACGCCTACACAGTCGCTGACAGAGGCTGCTGCGCCGACTGAGATGCCGACTAATACAGATAGGGATAGATATAGGCATAGAGAAGGCAGCAGGCCACCCCAATCGACAGCGGCAGCGACTGAGACGCCTACAGAGACGTTGAGAGATGCTGCGACGCCGACTGAGACACCTACTGAAGCAGATAGGGGTAGATATAGGCATTTAGAAGGCAACAGACCCCCCAATCGAGAGCGGCAAAGACTGAGACGCCTAAAGAGACGCTGACAGAGGCAGCGAAACCGACTGAGACGCCGACTGAGGCAGATAGGGGTAGATATAGGCATAGAGAAGGCAGCAGACCCCCCAATCGACAGCGGCACCGACTGAGACTCCTATAGAGACTCTGACAGAGGCTGCGACGCCAACTGAGGCAGATAGGGGTAGATATGGGCATAGAGAAGGCAGCAGAACCCCCAATCGACAGCGGCAGCGACTGAGACGCTGACTGATTCAGATAGGGGTAGAAATAGGCTAGAGAAGGCAGCAGACCCCCCAATCGACAGCGGCAGCGAGTGAGACGCCTACAGAGACGCTGACAGAGGCTGCGACGCAAACTGAGGCAGATAGGGCTAGATATGGGCATAGAGAAGGCAGCAGACCACCCCAATCGACAGCGGCATCGACTGAGACGCCTACACAGACGCTGGCAGAGGCTGCGGGCGCCGACTGAGATGCCGACTGAGGCAGATAGGGGTAGATATAGGCATAGAGAAGGCAGCAGACCCCCAATCGACAGCGGCAGCGACTGAGACACCTACAGAGACGCTGACAGAGGCTGCGACGCCGTCTGAAGCAGATACGAGTAGATATAGGCATAGAAAAGGCAGCAGACCCCCCGATCGACAGCGGCAGCGACTGAGACGCCTACAGAGACGCTGACAGAGGCTGCGACGCCGACTGAGACGCCAACTGAGGGAGATAGGGGTAGATATAGGCATAGAGATGGCAGCGGACCCCCCAATCGACAGCGGCAGCAACTGAGACGCCTACAGAGACGCTGACAGAGGCTGCGACGCCGACTGAGACGCCGACTGATTCAGATAGGGGCAGACCCCCCAATCGACAGCGGCAGCGACTGAGACGCCTACAGAGCCGCTGACAGAGGCTGCGACGCCGACTGAGGCAGATAGGGGTAGAACAAGGCATAGAGAAGGCAGCAGACCACCCCAATCGACAGCGGCAGCGACTGAGAAGCCTACAGAGACGTTGAGATTTGCTGCGACGCCGACTGAGGCAGATAGGGGTCGATATAGACATAGAGAAGGCAGCAGACCCCCCAATCGACAGCGGCAGCGACTGAGATGCCTAAAGCGACGCTGACAGAGGCTGCGACGTCGAATGAGACGCCGACTGAGGCAGATATGGGTAGATATAGGCATAGAGAAGGCAGCAGACCTCGCAATCGACAGAGGCAGCGTCTGAGACGCCGACAGAGGCTGCGACGCCGACTGAGACGCCGACTGAGATGCCGTCTGAGGCAGATAGGGGTAGATATAGGAATAGAGAAGGCAGCAGACCCCCCAATCGACAGCGGCAGCGACTGAGACGCCTACAGAGACGCTGGCAGAGGCTGCTGCGCCGACTGAGATGCCGACTAATACAGATAGGGATAGATATAGGCATAGAGAAGGCAGCAGGCCACCCCAATCGACAGCGGCAGCGACTGAGACGCCTACAGAGACGTTGAAAGATGCTGCGACGCCGACTGAGACGCCGACTGAGGCAGATAGGGGTAGATATAGGCATAGAGAAGGCAGCAGACCCCCCAATCGACAGCGGCAGCGACTGAGATGCCTACAGAGACGCTGACAGAGGCTGCGACGTCGAATGAGATACCGACTGAGGCAGATATGGGTATATATAGGCACAGAGAAGGCAGCAGACCCCCCAATCGACAGAGGCAGCGACTGAGACGCCGACAGAGGCTGCGACGCCGACTGAGATGCCGTCTGAGGCAGATAGGGATATATATAGGCATAGAGAAGGCAGCAGACCCACAAATCGACAGCGGCAGCGACTGAGACGCCTACAGAGACGGTGACAGAGGCTGCGACGCCGACTGAGGCAGATAGGGGTAGATATAGGCATAGAGAAGGCAGCAGACCCCCAATTGACAGCGACAGCGAATTAGACGCCTACAGAGACGCTGACAGAGCCTGCGACGCCGATTGCAGCAGATACGGGTAGATATAGGCATAGAGAAGGAAGGAGACCCCGCAATCGGCAGCGGCAGCGACTGAGACGCCTACACAGTCGCTGACAGAGGCTGCTGCGCCGACTGAGATGCCGACTAATACAGATAGGGATAGATATAGGCATAGAGAAGGCAGCAGGCCACCCCAATCGACAGCGGCAGCGACTGAGACGCCTACAGAGACGTTGAGAGATGCTGCGACGCCGACTGAGACACCTACTGAAGCAGATAGGGGTAGATATAGGCATTTAGAAGGCAGCAGACCCCCCAATCGAGAGCGGCAAAGACTGAGACGCCTAAAGAGACGCTGACAGAGGCAGCGACGCCGACTGAGACGCCGACTGAGGCAGATAGGGGTAGATATAGGCATAGAGAAGGCAGCAGACCCCCCAATCGACAGCGGCAGCGACTGAGACTCCTATAGAGACTCTGACAGAGGCTGCGACGCCAACTGAGGCAGATAGGGGTAGATATGGGCATAGAGAAGGCAGCAGAACCCCCAATCGACAGCGGCAGCGACTGAGACGCCTAAACAGACGCTGGCAGAGGCTGCGGGCGCCGACTGAGATGCCGACTGAGGCAGATAGGGGTAGATATAGGCATAGAGAAGGCAGCAGACCCCCAATCGACAGCGGCAGCATATGAGGCACCTACAGAGACGCTGACAGAGGCTGCGACGCCGACTGAGACCCCAACTGAGGCAGATAGGGATAGATATAGGCATAGAAAAGGCAGCAGACCCCCAATCGACAGCGGCAACGACTGACACGCCTACAGAGACGTTGAGAGATGCTGCGACGCCGACTGAGATGCCGACTGAGGCAGATAGGGGTAGATATAGGCATAGAGAAGGCAGCAGACCCCCAATCGACAGCGGCAGCGACTGAGACGATTACAGAGACGCTGACAGAAGCAGCGACGTCGACTGATATGCCGTCTGAGGCAGATAGGGGTAGATATAGGCATAGAGAAGGCAGCAGACCACCCCAATCGACAGCGGCATCGACTGAGACGCCTACACAGACGCTGGCAGAGGCTGCGGGCGCCGACTGAGATGCCGACTGAGGCAGATAGGGGTAGATATAGGCATAGAGAAGGCAGCAGACCCCCCGATCGACAGCGGCAGCGACTGAGACGCGTACCGAGACGCTGACAGAGGCTGCGACGCCGACTGAGGCAGATAGGGGTAAATATAGGCATAGAGAAGGCGGCAAACCCCCCCGATCGACAGCGGCAGCGACTGAGACTATTACAGAGACGCTGACAGAAGCTGCGACGCTGACTGAGACGCCGACTGAGGCAGATAGGGTTATATATAGGCATAGAGAAGGCAGCAGACCTCCCAATCGACAGCGGCAGCGACTGAGACACCTACAGAGACGCTGACAGAGGCTGCGACGCCGTCTGAAGCAGATACGAGTAGATATAGGCATAGAGAAGGCAGCAGACCCCCCGATCGACAGCGGCAGCGACTGAGACGCCTACAGAGACGCTGACAGAAGCTGCGACGCCGACTGAGACGCCGACTGAGGGAGATAGGGGTAGATATAGGCATAGAGATGGTAGCGGAGCCCCCAATCGATAGCGGCAGCAACTGCGACGCCTACTGAGAAGCTGACAGAGGCTGCGACGCCGACGGAGACGTCGACTGATTCAGATAGGGGTAGATATAGGCATAGAGAAGGCGGCAGACCCCCCCAATCGACAGCAGCAGCGACTGAGACGCCTACAGAGCCGCTGACAGAGGCTGCGACGCCGACTGAGACGCCAACTGAAACGCCGACTGAGGCAGATAGGGGTAGAACAAGGCATAGAGAAGGCAGCAGCCCACCCCAATCGACACCGGCAGCCACTGAGACGCCTACAGAAACGTTGAGATTTGCTGCGACGCCGACTGAGGCAGATAGGGGTCGATATAGACATAGAGAAGGCAGCAGACCCCCCAATCGACAGCGGCAGCGACTGAGATGCCTAAAGAGACGCTGACAGAGGCTGCGACGTCGAATGAGACGCCGACTGAGGCAGATATGGGTAGATATAGGCATAGAGAAGGCAGCAGACCTCGCAATCGACAGAGGCAGCGTCTGAGACGCCGACAGAGGCTGCGACGCAGACTGAGACGCCGACTGAGATGCCGTCTGAGGCAGATAGGGGTAGATATAGGCATAGAGAAGGCAGCAGACCCCCCAATCGACAGCGGCAGCGACTGAGACGCCTACAGAGACGCTGGCAGAGGCTGCTGCGCCGACTGAGATGCCGACTAATACAGATAGGGATAGATATAGGCATAGAGAAGGCAGCAGGCCACCCTAATCGACAGCGACTGAGACGCCTACAGAGACGTTGAAAGATGCTGCGACGCCGACTGAGACGCCGACTGAGGCAGATAGGGGTAGATATAGGCATAGAGAAGGCAGCAGACCCCCCAATCGCAAGCGGCAGCGACTGAGATGCCTACAGAGACGCTGACAGAGGCTGCGACGTCGAATGAGATACCGACTGAGGCAGATATGGGTAGATATAGGCATAGAGAAGGCAGCAGACCCCCCAATCGACAGAGGCAGCGACTGAGACGCCGACAGAGGCTGCGACGCCGACTGAGACGCCGTCTGAGGCAGATAGGGATATATATAGGCATAGAGAAGGCAGCAGACCCCCAAATCGACAGCGGCAGCGACTGAGACGCCTACAGAGACGGTGACAGAGGCTGCGACGCCGGCTGAGGCAGATAGGGGTAGATATAGGCATAGAGAAGGCAGCAGACGCCCAATTGACAGCGACAGCGACTTAGACGCCTACAGAGACGCTGACAGAGCCTGCGACGCCGACTGCAGCAGATACGGGTAGATATAGGCATAGAGAAGGAAGGAGACCCCGCAATCGGCAGCGGCAGCGACTGAGACGCCTACACAGTCGCTGACAGAGGCTGCTGCGCCGACTGAGATGCCGACTAATACAGATAGGGATAGATATAGGCATAGAGAAGGCAGCAGGCCACCCCAATCGACAGGGTCAGCGACTGAGACGCCTACAGAGACGTTCAGAGATGCTGCGACGCCGACTGAGACACCTACTGAAGCAGATAGGGGTAGATATAGGCATTTAGAAGGCAGCAGACCCACCAATCGAGAGCGGCAACGACTGATACGCCAAAAGAGACGCTGACAGAGGCAGCGACGCCGACTGAGGCAGATAGGGGTAGATATAGGCATAGAGAAGGCAGCATACCCCCCAAAAGACAGCGGCAGCGACTGAGATGCCTGCAGAGACGCAGACAGATGCTGCGATGCCCACTGAGGCAGATAGGGGTAGATATAGGCATAGCGAAGGCAGCAGACCCCCAATTGACAGCGACAGCGACTGAGACGCCTACAGAGACGCTGACATAGCCTGCGACGCGGACTGAAGCATATAAGGGTAGATATAGGCATAGCGAAAAAAGGAGACCCCCCAAAAGACAGCGGCAGCGACTGAGATGCCTGCAGAGACGCAGACAGATGCTGCGATGCCGACTGAGGCAGATAGGGGTAGATATAGGCATAGCGAAGGCAGCAGACCCCCAATCGACAGCGGCAGCGACTGAGATGCCTAAAGAGACGCTGACAGAGGCTGCGACGTCGAATGAGACGCCGACTGAGGCAGATATGGGTAGATATAGGCATAGAGAAGGCAGCAGACCTCGCAATCGACAGAGGCAGCGTCTGAGACGCCGACAGAGGCTGCGACGCAGACTGAGACGCCGACTGAGATGCCGTCTGAGGCAGATAGGGGTAGATATAGGCATAGAGAAGGCAGCAGACCCCCCAATCGACAGCGGCAGCGACTGAGACGCCTACAGAGACGCTGGCAGAGGCTGCTGCGCCGACTGAGATGCCGACTAATACAGATAGGGATCGATATAGGCATAGAGAAGGCAGCAGGCCACCCCAATCGACAGCGGCAGCGACTGAGACGCCTACAGAGACGTTGAAAGATGCTGCGACGCCGACTGAGACGCCGACTGAGGCAGATAGGGGTAGATATAGGCATAGAGAAGGCAGCAGACCCCCCAATCGAAAGCGGCAGCGACTGAGATGCCTACAGAGACGCTGACAGAGGCTGCGACGTCGAATGAGATACCGACTGAGGCAGATATGGGTAGATATAGGCATAGAGAAGGCAGCAGACCCCCCAATCGACAGAGGCAGCGACTGAGACGCCGACAGAGGCTGCGACGCCGACTGAGATGCCGTCTGAGGCAGATAGGGATATATAGGCATAGAGAAGGCAGCAGACCCCCAAATCGACAGCGGCAGCGACTGAGACGCCTACAGAGACGGTGACAGAGGCTGCGACGCCGACTGAGGCAGATAGGGGTAGATATAGGCATAGAGAAGGCAGCAGACCCCCAATTGACAGCGACAGCGACTTAGACGCCTACAGAGACGCTGACAGAGCCTGCGACGCCGACTGCAGCAGATACGGGTAGATATAGGCATAGAGAAGGAAGGAGACCCCGCAATCGGCAGCGGCAGCGACTGAGACGCCTACACAGTCGCTGACAGAGGCTGCTGCGCCGACTGAGATGCCGACTAATACAGATAGGGATAGATATAGGCATAGAGAAGGCAGCAGGCCACCCCAATCGACAGCGGCAGCGACTGAGACGCCTACAGAGACGTTGAGAGATGCTGCGACGCCGACTGAGACACCTACTGAAGCAGATAGGGGTAGATATAGGCATTTAGAAGGCAACAGACCCCCCAATCGAGAGCGGCAAAGACTGAGACGCCTAAAGAGACGCTGACAGAGGCAGCGAAACCGACTGAGACGCCGACTGAGGCAGATAGGGGTAGATATAGGCATAGAGAAGGCAGCAGACCCCCCAATCGACAGCGGCACCGACTGAGACTCCTATAGAGACTCTGACAGAGGCTGCGACGCCAACTGAGGCAGATAGGGGTAGATATGGGCATAGAGAAGGCAGCAGAACCCCCAATCGACAGCGGCAGCGACTGAGACGCTGACTGATTCAGATAGGGGTAGAAATAGGCTAGAGAAGGCAGCAGACCCCCCAATCGACAGCGGCAGCGAGTGAGACGCCTACAGAGACGCTGACAGAGGCTGCGACGCAAACTGAGGCAGATAGGGCTAGATATGGGCATAGAGAAGGCAGCAGACCACCCCAATCGACAGCGGCATCGACTGAGACGCCTACACAGACGCTGGCAGAGGCTGCGGGCGCCGACTGAGATGCCGACTGAGGCAGATAGGGGTAGATATAGGCATAGAGAAGGCAGCAGACCCCCAATCGACAGCGGCAGCGACTGAGACACCTACAGAGACGCTGACAGAGGCTGCGACGCCGTCTGAAGCAGATACGAGTAGATATAGGCATAGAAAAGGCAGCAGACCCCCCGATCGACAGCGGCAGCGACTGAGACGCCTACAGAGACGCTGACAGAGGCTGCGACGCCGACTGAGACGCCGACTGAGGGAGATAGGGGTAGATATAGGCATAGAGATGGCAGCGGACTCCCCAATCGACAGCGGCAGCAACTGAGACGCCTACAGAGACGCTGACAGAGGCTGCGACGCCGACTGAGACGCCGACTGATTCAGATAGGGGCAGACCCCCCAATCGACAGCGGCAGCGACTGAGACGCCTACAGAGCCGCTGACAGAGGCTGCGACGCCGACTGAGGCAGATAGGGGTAGAACAAGGCATAGAGAAGGCAGCAGACCACCCCAATCGACAGCGGCAGCGACTGAGAAGCCTACAGAGACGTTGAGATTTGCTGCGACGCCGACTGAGGCAGATAGGGGTCGATATAGACATAGAGAAGGCAGCAGACCCCCCAATCGACAGCGGCAGCGACTGAGATGCCTAAAGCGACGCTGACAGAGGCTGCGACGTCGAATGAGACGCCGACTGAGGCAGATATGGGTAGATATAGGCATAGAGAAGGCAGCAGACCTCGCAATCGACAGAGGCAGCGTCTGAGACGCCGACAGAGGCTGCGACGCCGACTGAGACGCCGACTGAGATGCCGTCTGAGGCAGATAGGGGTAGATATAGGAATAGAGAAGGCAGCAGACCCCCCAATCGACAGCGGCAGCGACTGAGACGCCTACAGAGACGCTGGCAGAGGCTGCTGCGCCGACTGAGATGCCGACTAATACAGATAGGGATAGATATAGGCATAGAGAAGGCAGCAGGCCACCCCAATCGACAGCGGCAGCGACTGAGACGCCTACAGAGACGTTGAAAGATGCTGCGACGCCGACTGAGACGCCGACTGAGGCAGATAGGGGTAGATATAGGCATAGAGAAGGCAGCAGACCCCCCAATCGAAAGCGGCAGCGACTGAGATGCCTACAGAGACGCTGACAGAGGCTGCGACGTCGAATGAGATACCGACTGAGGCAGATATGGGTATATATAGGCACAGAGAAGGCAGCAGACCCCCCAATCGACAGAGGCAGCGACTGAGACGCCGACAGAGGCTGCGACGCCGACTGAGATGCCGTCTGAGGCAGATAGGGATATATATAGGCATAGAGAAGGCAGCAGACCCACAAATCGACAGCGGCAGCGACTGAGACGCCTACAGAGACGGTGACAGAGGCTGCGACGCCGACTGAGGCAGATAGGGGTAGATATAGGCATAGAGAAGGCAGCAGACCCCCAATTGACAGCGACAGCGAATTAGACGCCTACAGAGACGCTGACAGAGCCTGCGACGCCGATTGCAGCAGATACGGGTAGATATAGGCATAGAGAAGGAAGGAGACCCCGCAATCGGCAGCGGCAGCGACTGAGACGCCTACACAGTCGCTGACAGAGGCTGCTGCGCCGACTGAGATGCCGACTAATACAGATAGGGATAGATATAGGCATAGAGAAGGCAGCAGGCCACCCCAATCGACAGCGGCAGCGACTGAGACGCCTACAGAGACGTTGAGAGATGCTGCGACGCCGACTGAGACACCTACTGAAGCAGATAGGGGTAGATATAGGCATTTAGAAGGCAGCACACCCCCCAATCGAGAGCGGCAAAGACTGAGACGCCTAAAGAGACGCTGACAGAGGCAGCGACGCCGACTGAGACGCCGACTGAGGCAGATAGGGGTAGATATAGGCATAGAGAAGGCAGCAGACCCCCCAATCGACAGCGGCAGCGACTGAGACTCCTATAGAGACTCTGACAGAGGCTGCGACGCCAACTGAGGCAGATAGGGGTAGATATGGGCATAGAGAAGGCAGCAGAACCCCCAATCGACAGCGGCAGCGACTGAGACGCCTAAACAGACGCTGGCAGAGGCTGCGGGCGCCGACTGAGATGCCGACTGAGGCAGATAGGGGTAGATATAGGCATAGAGAAGGCAGCAGACCCCCAATCGACAGCGGCAGCATATGAGGCACCTACAGAGACGCTGACAGAGGCTGCGACGCCGACTGAGACCCCAACTGAGGCAGATAGGGATAGATATAGGCATAGAAAAGGCAGCAGACCCCCAATCGACAGCGGCAACGACTGACACGCCTACAGAGACGTTGAGAGATGCTGCGACGCCGACTGAGATGCCGACTGAGGCAGATAGGGGTAGATATAGGCATAGAGAAGGCAGCAGACCCCCAATCGACAGCGGCAGCGACTGAGACGATTACAGAGACGCTGACAGAAGCAGCGACGTCGACTGATATGCCGTCTGAGGCAGATAGGGGTAGATATAGGCATAGAGAAGGCAGCAGACCACCCCAATCGACAGCGGCATCGACTGAGACGCCTACACAGACGCTGGCAGAGGCTGCGGGCGCCGACTGAGATGCCGACTGAGGCAGATAGGGGTAGATATAGGCATAGAGAAGGCAGCAGACCCCCCTATCGACAGCGGCAGCGACTGAGACGCGTACCGAGACGCTGACAGAGGCTGCGACGCCGACTGAGGCAGATAGGGGTAAATATAGGCATAGAGAAGGCGGCAAACCCCCCCGATCGACAGCGGCAGCGACTGAGACTATTACAGAGACGCTGACAGAAGCTGCGACGCTGACTGAGACGCCGACTGAGGCAGATAGGGTTATATATAGGCATAGAGAAGGCAGCAGACCTCCCAATCGACAGCGGCAGCGACTGAGACACCTACAGAGACGCTGACAGAGGCTGCGACGCCGTCTGAAGCAGATACGAGTAGATATAGGCATAGAGAAGGCAGCAGACCCCCCGATCGACAGCGGCAGCGACTGAGACGCCTACAGAGACGCTGACAGAAGCTGCGACGCCGACTGAGACGCCGACTGAGGGAGATAGGGGTAGATATAGGCATAGAGATGGTAGCGGAGCCCCCAATCGATAGCGGCAGCAACTGCGACGCCTACTGAGAAGCTGACAGAGGCTGCGACGCCGACTGAGACGTCGACTGATTCAGATAGGGGTAGATATAGGCATAGAGAAGGCGGCAGACCCCCCCAATCGACAGCAGCAGCGACTGAGACGCCTACAGAGCCGCTGACAGAGGCTGCGACGCCGACTGAGACGCCAACTGAAACGCCGACTGAGGCAGATAGGGGTAGAACAAGGCATAGAGAAGGCAGCAGCCCACCCCAATCGACACCGGCAGCCACTGAGACGCCTACAGAAACGTTGAGATTTGCTGCGACGCCGACTGAGGCAGATAGGGGTAGATATAGGCATAGAGAAGGCAGCAGACCCCCCAATCGCAAGCGGCAGCGACTGAGATGCCTACAGAGACGCTGACAGAGGCTGCGACGTCGAATGAGATACCGACTGAGGCAGATATGGGTAGATATAGGCATAGAGAAGGCAGCAGACCCCCCAATCGACAGAGGCAGCGACTGAGACGCCGACAGAGGCTGCGACGCCGACTGAGACGCCGTCTGAGGCAGATAGGGATATATATAGGCATAGAGAAGGCAGCAGACCCCCAAATCGACAGCGGCAGCGACTGAGACGCCTACAGAGACGGTGACAGAGGCTGCGACGCCGGCTGAGGCAGATAGGGGTAGATATAGGCATAGAGAAGGCAGCAGACGCCCAATTGACAGCGACAGCGACTTAGACGCCTACAGAGACGCTGACAGAGCCTGCGACGCCGACTGCAGCAGATACGGGTAGATATAGGCATAGAGAAGGAAGGAGACCCCGCAATCGGCAGCGGCAGCGACTGAGACGCCTACACAGTCGCTGACAGAGGCTGCTGCGCCGACTGAGATGCCGACTAATACAGATAGGGATAGATATAGGCATAGAGAAGGCAGCAGGCCACCCCAATCGACAGGGTCAGCGACTGAGACGCCTACAGAGACGTTCAGAGATGCTGCGACGCCGACTGAGACACCTACTGAAGCAGATAGGGGTAGATATAGGCATTTAGAAGGCAGCAGACCCACCAATCGAGAGCGGCAACGACTGATACGCCAAAAGAGACGCTGACAGAGGCAGCGACGCCGACTGAGGCAGATAGGGGTAGATATAGGCATAGAGAAGGCAGCATACCCCCCAAAAGACAGCGGCAGCGACTGAGATGCCTGCAGAGACGCAGACAGATGCTGCGATGCCGACTGAGGCAGATAGGGGTAGATATAGGCATAGCGAAGGCAGCAGACCCCCAATTGACAGCGACAGCGACTGAGACGCCTACAGAGACGCTGACATAGCCTGCGACGCGGACTGAAGCATATAAGGGTAGATATAGGCATAGAGAAAAAAGGAGACCCCGCAATCGGCAGCGGCAGCGACTGAGATGCCTACAGAGTCGTTGAGAGATGCTGCGACGCCGACTGAGACGCCGACTGAGGCAGATAGGGGTAGATATAGGCATAGAGAAGGCAGCACAGCCCCCCAATCGACAGCGGCAGCGACTGAGACGCCTACAGATACGCAGACAGATTCCGCGACGCCGACTGAGACACCGAGTGAGACGCCAACTAGGGCAGATATATTAGATATAGGCATAGAGAAGGCAGCAGATCCCCCAATCGACAGCGGCAGCGACTGAGACGCCTACAGAGACGCTGACAGAGGCTGCGGCGCCGACTGAGGCAGATAGGGGTAGATATAGGCATAAAGTAGGCAGCAGAACCCCCAATCGACAGAGGCATCTACTGAGACGCCTACAGAGCCGCTGACAGAGGCTGCGGAGCCGACTGAGACGCCGACTGAGGCAGATAGGGGTAGATGTAGGCATAGAGAAGACTGCAGACCCCCCCAATAGAAAGCGGCAGCGACTGAGACGCCTACAGAGACGCTGACAGAGGCTGCGACGCCGGCTGAGACGCTGACTGAGGCAGATATTGGTAGATATAGGCATAGAGAAGGCAGCAGACCCCCCCCCCCCCCAATCGATAGCGGCAGCGACTGAGACGCCTACATAGACGCTGACAGAGGTTGCGACGCCTACTGAGACGCCGAATGTGGCAGATAGGGATAGATATAGGCATAGAGAAGGCAGCAGACCCCCCAAACGACAGCGGCAGCGACTGAGACGATTGCAGAGACGCTGACAGAAGCTACGACGCCGACTGAGGCAGATTGGGGTTGATATAGACATAGAGAAGGCAGCAGACCCCCCCCCCCCAATCGACAGCGGCAGCGACAGAGACACCTACAGAGTCGCGTACAGAGACTGCGATGCCGACTGAGACGCCGACTGAGGCAGATACAAGTAGATATAGGCATAGAGAAGGCCGCAGACCCCCCAATCGACAGCGGCAGTGACTGAGACGCCTACACAGACGCTGACAGAGGCTGCTGCGCCGACTGAGATGCCGACTGATTCATATAGGGGTAGATATAGGCAGAGAGAAGGCAGCAGACCACCCCAATCGACAGCGGCAGTGACTGAGACGCCAACAGAGACGCTGGCAGACGCTGCGACATCGAATGAGACGCCGACTGAGGCAGATAGGGGTAGATATAGGCATAGAGAAGGCAGCAGACCCCCCCAATCGACAGCGGCAGCGACTGAGATGCCTACAGAGACGCTGACAGAGGCTGCGACGTCGAATGAGACGCCGACTGAGGCAGACAGGGGTAGATATAGGCATAGAGAAGGCAGCATTCCCCCCCGATCGACAGCGGCAGCGACTGAGACACCTACAGAGACGCTGAGAGAGGCTGCGACGCCGACTGAGGCAGATAGGGGTAGATATAGGCATAGAAAAAGAAGGAGACCCCCAATCGACAGCGGCAGCGACTGAGACGCCTACAGATTCGCTGACAGAGGCTGCGACGCCGATGAGGCAGATAGGGGTAGATATAGGCATAGAAAAAGAAGGAGACCCCCCAATCGACGGAGGCAGTGACTGAGACGCCAACAGAGACGCTGGCAGACGCTGCGACATCGAATGAGACGCCGACTGAGGCAGATAGGGGTAGATATAGGCATAGAGAAGGCAGCAGACCCCCCCAATCGACAGCGGCAGCGACTGAGATGCCTACAGAGGCGCTGACAGAGGCTGCGTCGTCGAATGAGACACCGACTGAGGCAGATAGGGGTAGATATAGGCATAGAAAAGGCAGCAGACCCCCCAATCGACAGCGTTAGCGAATGAGACGCCTACAGAGACGCTGACAGAGGCTGCGAAGCCGACTGAGACGCCGACTGAGGCTGCGACGCCGACTGAGGCAGATAGAGGTAGATATAGGCATAAAGTAGGCAGCAGACCCCCAATCGGCAGAGGCATCTACTGAGACGCCTATAGAGCCGCTGACAGAGGCTGCGAAGCCGACTGAGACGCCGACTGAGGCAGATAGCGGTAGGCATAGAGAAGGCAGCAGACCCCCCCCAATCAACAGCGGCAGCGACTGAGACGCCTACAGAGACGCTGGCAGAGGCTGCGACGCCGACTGATTCAGATAGGGGTAGATATAGGCATAAAGTAGGCAGCAGACCCCCAATCGACAGAGGCATCTACTGAGACGCCTACAGAGCCGCTGACAGAGGCTGCGGAGCCGACTGAGACGCCGACTGAGGCAGATAGGGGTAGATATAGGCATGGAGAAGACTGCAGACCAATAAATTGAAAGCGGCAGCGACTGAGACGCCTACAGAGACGCTGACAGAGTCTGCGACGCCGGCTGAGACGCCGACTGAGGCAGATAGGGGTAGATATAGGCATAGAGAAGGCGGCAGACCCCCCCAATCGACAGCGGCAGCGACTGAGACGCATACAGAGCCGCTGACAGAGGCTGCGACGCCGACTGAGACGCCAACTGAAACGCCGACTGAGGCAGATAGGGGTAGAACAAGGCATAGAGAAGGCAGCAGCCCACCCCAATCGACACCGGCAGCCACTGAGACGAATACAGAAACGTTGAGATTTGCTGCGACGCCGACTGAGGCAGATAGGGGTCGATATAGACATAGAGAAGGCAGCAGACCCCCCAATCGACAGCGGCAGCGACTGAGATGCCTAAAGAGACGCTGACAGAGGCTGCGACGTCGAATGAGACGCCGACTGAGGCAGATATGGGTAGATATAGGCATAGAGAAGGCAGCAGACCTCGCAATCGACAGAGGCAGCGTCTGAGACGCCGACAGAGGCTGCGACGCCGACTGAGACGCCGACTGAGATGCCGTCTGAGGCAGATAGGGGTAGATATAGGCATAGAGAAGGCAGCAGACCCCCCAATCGACAGCGGCAGCGACTGAGACGCCTACAGAGACGCTGGCAGAGGCTGCTGCGCCGACTGAGATGCCGACTAATACAGATAGGGATAGATATAGGCATAGAGAAGGCAGCAGGCCACCCTAATCGACAGCGACTGAGACGCCTACAGAGACGTTGAAAGATGCTGCGACGCCGACTGAGACGCCGACTGAGGCAGATAGGGGTAGATATAGGCATAGAGAAGGCAGCAGACCCCCCAATCGCAAGCGGCAGCGACTGAGATGCCTACAGAGACGCTGACAGAGGCTGCGACGTCGAATGAGATACCGACTGAGGCAGATATGGGTAGATATAGGCATAGAGAAGGCAGCAGACCCCCCAATCGACAGAGGCAGCGACTGAGACGCCGACAGAGGCTGCGACGCCGACTGAGATGCCGTCTGAGGCAGATAGGGATATATATAGGCATAGAGAAGGCAGCAGACCCCCAAATCGACAGCGGCAGCGACTGAGACGCCTACAGAGACGGTGACAGAGGCTGCGACGCCGGCTGAGGCAGATAGGGGTAGATATAGGCATAGAGAAGGCAGCAGACCCCCAATTGACAGCGACAGCGACTTAGACGCCTACAGAGACGCTGACAGAGCCTGCGACGCCGACTGCAGCAGATACGGGTAGATATAGGCATAGAGAAGGAAGGAGACCCCGCAATCGGCAGCGGCAGCGACTGAGACGCCTACACAGTCGCTGACAGAGGCTGCTGCGCCGACTGAGATGCCGACTAATACAGATAGGGATAGATATAGGCATAGAGAAGGCAGCAGGCCACCCCAATCGACAGCGGCAGCGACTGAGACGCCTACAGAGACGTTCAGAGATGCTGCGACGCCGACTGAGACACCTACTGAAGCAGATAGGGGTAGATATAGGCATTTAGAAGGCAGCAGACCCACCAATCGAGAGCGGCAACGACTGAGACGCCAAAAGAGACGCTGACAGAGGCAGCGACGCCGAGTGAGGCAGATAGGGGTAGATATAGGCATAGAGAAGGCAGCAGACCCCCCAATCGACAGCGGCAACGACTGAGATGCTTACAGAGACGCTGACAGAGGGTGCGACACCTACTGAGACGTCGACTGAGGCAGATAGGGGTAGATATAGGCATAGAGAAGGCAGCATACCCCCCAAAAGACAGCGGCAGCGACTGAGATGCCTGCAGAGACGCAGACAGATGCTGCGATGCCGACTGAGGCAGATAGGGGTAGATATAGGCATAGCGAAGGCAGCAGACCCCCAATTGACAGCGACAGCGACTGAGACGCCTACAGAGACGCTGACAGAGCCTGCGACGCGGACTGAAGCATATAAGGGTAGATATAGGCATAGAGAAAAAAGGAGACCCCGCAATCGGCAGCGGCAGCGACTGAGATGCCTACAGAGTCGTTGAGAGATGCTGCGACGCCGACTGAGACGCCGACTGAGGCAGATAGGGGTAGATATAGGCATAGAGAAGGCAGCACAGCCCCCCAATCGACAGCGGCAGCGACTGAGACGCCTACAGATACGCTGACAGATTCTGCGACGCCGACTGAGACACCGAGTGAGACGCCAACTAGGGCAGATATATTAGATATAGGCATAGAGAAGGCAGCAGATCCCCCAATCGACAGCGGCAGCGACTGAGACGCCTACAGAGACGCTGACAGAGGCTGCGGCGCCGACTGAGGCAGATAGGGGTAGATATAGGCATAAAGTAGGCAGCAGAACCCCCAATCGACAGAGGCATCTACTGAGACGCCTACAGAGCCGCTGACAGAGGCTGCGGAGCCGACTGAGACGCCGACTGAGGCAGATAGGGGTAGATGTAGGCATAGAGAAGACTGCAAACCCCCCCAATAGAAAGCGGCAGCGACTGAGACGCCTACAGAGACGCTGACAGAGGCTGCGACGCCGGCTGAGACGCTGACTGAGGCAGATATTGGTAGATATAGGCATAGAGAAGGCAGCAGACCCCCCCCCCCCCCAATCGATAGCGGCAGCGACTGAGACGCCTACATAGACGCTGACAGAGGTTGCGACGCCTACTGAGACGCCGACTGAGGCAGATACAAGTAGATATAGGCATAGAGAAGGCAGCAGACCCCCCAATCGACAGCGGCAGCGACTGAGACGCCTACACAGACGCTGACAGAGGCTGCTGCGCCGACTGAGATGCCGACTGATTCATATAGGGGTAGATATAGGCAGAGAGAAGGCAGCAGACCACCCCAATCGACAGCGGCAGTGACTGAGACGCCAACAGAGACGCTGGCAGACGCTGCGACATCGAATGAGACGCCGACTGAGGCAGATAGGGGTAGATATAGGCATAGAGAAGGCAGCAGACCCCCCCAATCGACAGCGGCAGCGACTGAGATGCCTACAGAGACGCTGACAGAGGCTGCGACGTCGAATGAGACGCCGACTGAGGCAGACAGGGGTAGATATAGGCATAGAGAAGGCAGCATTCCCCCCAATCGACAGCGGCAGCGACTGAGACACCTACAGAGACGCTGAGAGAGGCTGCGACGCCGACTGAGGCAGATAGGGGTAGATATAGGCATAGAAAAAGAAGGAGACCCCCAATCGACAGCGGCAGCGACTGAGACGCCTACAGATTCGCTGACAGAGGCTGCGACGCCGATGAGGCAGATAGGGGTAGATATAGGCATAGAAAAAGAAGGAGACCCCCCAATCGACAGAGGCAGTGACTGAGACGCCAACAGAGACGCTGGCAGACGCTGCGACATCGAATGAGACGCCGACTGAGGCAGATAGGGGTAGATATAGGCATAGAGAAGGCAGCAGACCCCCCCAATCGACAGCGGCAGCGACTGAGATGCCTACAGAGGCGCTGACAGAGGCTGCGACGTCGAATGAGACACCGACTGAGGCAGATAGGGGTAGATATAGGCATAGAAAAGGCAGCAGACCCCCCAATCGACAGCGTTAGCGAATGAGACGCCTACAGAGACGCTGACAGAGGCTGCGAAGCCGACTGAGACGCCGACTGAGGCTGCGACGCCGACTGAGGCAGATAGAGGTAGATATAGGCATAAAGTAGGCAGCAGACCCCCAATCGGCAGAGGCATCTACTGAGACGCCTATAGAGCCGCTGACAGAGGCTGCGCAGCCGACTGAGACGCCGACTGAGGCAGATAGCGGTAGATATAGGCATAGAGAAGGCAGCAGACCCCCCCAATCAACAGCGGCAGCGACTGAGACGCCTACAGAGACGCTGGCAGAGGCTGCGACGCCGACTAATTCAGATAGGGGTAGATATAGGCATAAAGTAGGCAGCAGACCCCCAATCGACAGAGGCATCTACTGAGACGCCTACAGAGCCGCTGACAGAGGCTGCGGAGCCGACTGAGACGCCGACTGAGGCAGATAGGGGTAGATATAGGCATGGAGAAGACTGCAGACCCCTAAATTGAAAGCGGCAGCGACTGAGACGCCTACAGAGACGCTGACAGAGTCTGCGACGCCGGCTGAGACGCCGACTGAGGCAGATAGGGGTAGATATAGGCATAGAGAAGGCAGCAGACCCCCCAAACGACAGCGGCAGCGACTGAGACGATTGCAGAGGCGCTGACAGAAGCTACGACGCCGACTGAGGCAGATAGGGGTAGATATAGGCATAAAGTAGGCAGCAGAGCCCCCAATCCACAGAGGCATCTACTGAGACGCCTACAGAGCCGCTGACATAGGCTGCGGAGCCGACTGAGACGCCGACTGAGGCAGATAGGGGTAGATGTAGGCATAGAGAAGACTGCAGACACCCCAATTGAAAGCGGCAGCGACTGAGACGCCTACATAGACGCTGACAGAGGCTGCGACGCCTACTGAGACGCCGAATGAGGCAGATAGGGATAGATATAGGCATAGAGAAGGCAGCAGACCCCCCAATTGAAAGCGGCAGCGACTGAGCCGCCTACACAGACGCTGACAGAGGCTGCTGCGCCGACTGAGATGCCGACTGATTCATATAGGGGTATATATAGGCAGAGAGAAGGCAGCAGACCACCCCAATCGACAGCGGCAGTGACTGAGACGCCAACAGAGACGCTGGCAGACGCTGCGACATCGAATGAGATGCCGACTGAGGCAGATAGGGGTAGATATAGGCATAGAGAAGGCAGCAGACCCCCAATCGACAGCGGCAGCGACTGAGATGCCTACAGAGACGCTGACACAGGCTGCGACGTCGAATGAGACGCCGACTGCGGCAGACAGGGGTAGATATAGGCATAGAGAAGGCAGCAGACCCCCCAATCGACAGAGGCAGTGACTGAGACGCCAACAGAGACGCTGGCAGATGCTGCGACATCGAATGAGACGCCGACTGAGGCAGATAGGGGTTGATATAGGCACAGAGAAGGCAGCAGGCCACCCCAATCGACAGCGGCAGCGACTGAGACGCCTACAGAGACGCTGACAGAGGCTGCGACGTCGCATGAGACGCCGACTGAGGCAGATATGGGTAGATATAAGCATAGAGAAGGCAGCAGACCCCCCAATCGACAGAGGCAGCGACTGAGACACCGACAGAGGCTGCGACGCCGACAGAGGCTGCGACGCCGACTGAGACGCCGACTGAGATGCCGTCTGAGGCAGATAGGGATATATATAGGTATAGAGAAGGCAGCAGACCCCCCCAATCGACAGCGGCAGCGACTGAGACGCCTACAGAGACGCTGGCAGACGCTGCGACATCGAATGAGACGCCGACTGAGGCAGATAGGGGTAGATATAGGCATAGAGAAGGCAGCAGATCCCCAATTGACAGCGACAGCGACTGAGACGCCTACAGAGCCGCTGACTGAGGCTGCGGAGCCGACTGAGACGCCGACTGTGGCAGATAGGGGTAGATATAGCCATAGAGAAGACTACAGACCCCCCAATTGAAAGCGGCAGCGACCGAGACGCCTACAGAGACGCTGACAGAGGCTGCTGCGCCGACTGAGATACCGACTGATTCACATAGGGGTAGATATAGGCAGAGAGAAGGCAGCAGAACACCCCAATCGACAGCGGCAGTGACTGAGACGCCAACAGAGACGCTGGCAGACGCTGCGACATCGAATGAGACGCCGACTGAGGCAGATAGGGGTAGATATAGGCATAGAGAAGGCAGCAGACCCCCCCAATCGACAGCGGCAGCGACTGAGATGCCTACAGAGACGCTGACAGAGGCTGCGACGTCGAATGAGACGCCAACTGAGGCAGACAGGGGTAGATATAGGCATAGAGAAGGCAGCATTCCCCCCAATCGACAGCGGCAGCGACTGAGACGCCTACAGATACGCTGACAGAGGCTGCGACGCCGATGAGGCAGATAGGGGTAGATATAGGCATAGAAAAAGAAGGAGACCCCCAATCGACAGTGGCAGCGACTGAGACGCCTACAGAGACGCTGACAGAGGCTGCGACGCCGACTGAGGCAGATAGGGGTATATATAGGCATAGAGAGGGCAGCAGACCCCCCAATCGACAGAGGCAGTGACTGAGACGCCAACAGAGACGCTGGCAGACGCTGCGACATCGAATGAGACGCCGACTGATTCAGATAGGGGTAGATATAGGCATAAAGTAGGCAGCAGACCCCCAATCGACAGAGGCATCTACTGAGACGCCTACAGAGGCGCTCACAGAGGCTGCGGAGCCGACTGATACGCCGACTGAGGCAGATAGGCATAGAGAAGGCAGCAGACCCCACAATCGACAGCGGCAGCGACTGAGACGCCTACAGAGACGCTGACAGAGGCTGCGAAGCCGACTGAGACGCCGACAGAGGCTGCGAAGCCGACTGAGACGCCGACTGAGACGCCGACTGAGGCTGCGACGCCGACTGAGGCAGATAGAGGTAGATATAGGCATAAAGTAGGCAACAGACCCCCAATCGGCAGAGGCATCTACTGAGACGCCTATATTGCCGCTGACAGAGGCTGTTACGCCGACTGAGACGCCGACTGAGGCAGATAGTTGTAGATATAGGCATAGAGAAGGCAGCAGATCCCCCCAATCGATAGCGGCAGCGACTCAGACGCCTACATAGACGCTGACAGAGGCTGCGACGCCGACTGAGATGCCGACTAATACAGATAGGGATAGATATAGGCATAGAGAAGACTGCAGACCCCCCAATTGAAAGCGGCAGCGACTGAGACGCCTACAGAGACGCTGACAGAAGCTGCGACGCCGGCTGAGGCGCCGACTGTGGCAGATAATGGTAGATATAGGCATAGAGAAGGCAGCAGACCCCCCCCCCCAATCGATAGCGGCAGCGGCTGAGACGCCTACATAGACGCTGACAGAGGCTGCCACGCCTACTGAGACGCCGACTAATACAGATAGAGATATAGGCATAGAGAAGGCAGCAGGCCACCCCAATCGAGAGCGGCAGCGACTGAGACGCCTACAGAGATGTTGAGAGATGCTGCGACGCCGACTGAGACACCTACTGAGGCAGATAGGGGTAGATATAGGCATTGAAAAGGCAGCAGGCCACCCCAATCGAGAGCGGCAACGACTGAGACGCCTAAAGAGACGGTGACAGAGGCAGCGACGCCGACTGAGACACCGACTGAGGCAGATAGGGGTAGATATAGGCATAGAGAAGGCAGCAGACCCACCAATCGACAGCGGCAGCGACTGAGACGCCTACAGAGACGTTGACAGAGGCTGCGACACCTACTGAGACGCCGACTGAGGCAGATAGGGGTAGAAATAGGCATATTGAAGGCAGCAGACCCCCCAATCGACAGCGGCAGCGACTGAGATGCCTGCAGAGACGCAGACAGGGCCTGCGACGCCGACTGAAGCATATAAGGGTAGATATAGGCATAGAGAAGGACGGAGACCCCGCAATCGGCAGCGGCAGCGACTGAGATGCCTACAGAGACGTTGAGAGATGCTGCGACGCCGACTGAGGCACATAGGGGTTGATATAGGCATAGAAAAAGAAGGAGACCCACAATCGACAGCGGCAGCGACTGAGACGCCTACAGAGACGCCGACAGAGGCTACGAAGCCGACTGAGACGCCGACTGACACGCCGACTGAGGCTGCGACGCCGACTGAGGCAGATAGAGGTAGATATAGGCATAAAGTAGGCAGCAGACCCCCAATCGGCAGAGGCATCTACTGAGACGCCTACAGAGCCGCTGACAGAGGCTGCGGAGCCGACTGAGACGCCGACTGAGGCAGATAGGGGTAGATATAGGTATGGAGAAGACTGCAGACCCCCAAATTGAAAGCGGCAGCGACTGAGACGCCTACAGAGACGCTGACAGAGGCTGCGACGCCGGCTGAGACGCCGACTGAGGCAGATAGGGGTAGATATAGGCATAGAGAAGGCAGCAGACCCCCCCAAACGACAGCGGCAGCGACTGAGACGATTGCAGAGGCGCTCACAGAAGCTACGACGCCGACTGAGGCAGATTGGGGTTGATATAGACATAGAGAAGGCAGCAGACCCCCCCAATCGACAGCGGCAGCGACAGAGACACCTACAGAGTCGCGTACAGAGACTGCGATGCCGACTGAGACGCCGACTGAGGCAGATACAAGTAGATATAGGCATAGAGAAGGCAGCAGACCCCCCCAATCGACAGCGGCAGCGACTGAGACGCCTAAACAGACGCTGACAGAGGCTGCTGCGTCGACTGTGATGCCGACTGATTCATATAGGGGTAGATATAGGCAGAGAGAAGGCAGCAGACCACCCCAATCGACAGCGGCAGTCACTGAGACGCCAACAGAGATGCTGGCAGACGCTGCGACATCGAATGAGACGCCGACTGAGGCAGATAGGGGTAGATATAGGCATAGAAAAAGAAGGAGACCCCCAATCGACAGCGGCAGCGACTGAGACGCCTACAGAGACGCCGACAGAGGCTGCGAAGCCGACTGAGACGCCGACTGAGGCTGCGACGCCGACTGAGGCAGATAGAGGTAGATATAGGCATAGAAAAAGAAGGAGACCCCAATCGACAGCGGCAGCGACTGAGACGCCTACAGAGACGCTGAGAGAGGCTGCGACGCCGACTGAGGCAGATAGGGGTAGATATAGGCATAGAAAAAGAAGGAGACCCCCAATCGACAGCGGCAGCGACTGAGACGCCTACAGATACGCTGACAGAGGCTGCGACGCCGATGAGGCAGATAGGGGTAGATATAGGCATAGAAAAAGAAGGAGAACCCCAATCGACAGTGGCAGCGACTGAGACGCCTACAGAGACGCTGACAGAGGCTGCGACGCCGACTGAGGCAGATAGGGGTAGATATAGGCATAGGAAAAGAAGGAGACCCCCAATCGACAGCGGCAGCGACTGAGACGCCTACAGAGACGCCGACAGAGGCTGCGAAGCCGACTGAGACGCCGACTGAGACGCCGACTGAGGCAGATAGAGGTAGATATAGGCATAAAGTAGGCAGCAGACCCCCAATCGGCAGAGGCATCTACTGAGACGCCTATAGAGCCGCTGACAGAGGCTGCGAAGCCGACTGAGACGCCGACTGAGGCAGATAGGGGTAGATATAGGCATAGAGAAGGCGGCAGACCCCCCCAATTGAAAGCGGAAGCGACTGAGACGCCTACAGAGACGCTGACAGAGGCTGCGACGCCGACTGAGGCAGATAGAGGTAGATATAGGCATAAAGTAGGCAGCAGACCCCCAATCGGCAGAGGCATCTACTGAGACGCCTATAGAGCCGCTGACAGAGGCTGCGACGCCGACTGAGACGCCGACTGAGGCAGATAGTTGTAGAAATAGGCATAGAGAAGGCAGCAGATCCCCCCAATCGATAGCGGCAGCGACTGAGACGACTACGTAGACGCTGACAGAGGCTGCGACGCCTACTGAGACGCCGCATGAGGCAGATAGGGATAGATATAGGCATAGAGAAGGCAGCAGACCCCCCAATCGATAGCGGCAGCGACTGAGACGCCTACATAGATGCTGACAGAGGCTGCGACGCCTACTGAGACGCCGACTGAGGCAGATAGTTGTGGAAAAGGCACAGAGAAGGCAGCAGAACCCCTAATCGATAGCGGCAGCGACTGAGACGTCTACATAGACGCTAACAGAGGCTGCGACGCATACTGAGACGCCGAATAAGGCAGATATGGATAGATATAGGCATAGAAAAGGCAGCAGACCCCCCAATCGACAGCGGCAGAGACTGAGATGCCTACAGAGACGCTGAGAGAGGCTGCGACGCCGACAGAGGCTGCGACGCCGACTGAGACGCCGACTGAGATGCCGTCTGAGGCAGATAGGGATATATATAGGTATAGAGAAGGCAGCAGACCCCCCAATCGACAGCGGCAGCGATCGAGACGCCTACAGAGACGGTGACAGAGGCTGCGACGCCGACTGAGATGCCGACTGATTCATATAGGGGTAGATATAGGCAGAGAGAAGGCAGCAGACCACCCCAATCGACAGCGGCAGTGACTGAGACGCCAACAGAGACGCTGGCAGACGCTGCGACATCGAATAAGACGCCGACTGAGGCAGATAGGGGTAGATATAGGCATAGAGAAGGCAGCAGACCCCCCAATCGACAGCGGCAGAGACTGAGATGCCTACAGAGACGCTGACAGAGGCTGCGACGCCGACTGAGGCAGATAGGGGTAGATATAGGCATAGAAAAAGAAGGAGACCCCCAATCGACAGCGGCAGCGACTGAGACGCCTACAGATACGCTGACAGAGGCTGCGACGCCGACTGAGGCAGATAGGGGTAGATATATGCATAGAGAAGGCAGCAGACCCCCCCCCCCCCAATCGACAGCGGCAGCGACTGAGATGCCTACAAAGACGCTGACAGAGGCTGCGACGTCGAATGAGACGCCGACTGAGGCAGATAGGGGTAGATATAGGCATAGAAAAAGAAGGAGACCCCCAATCGACAGCGGCAGCGACTGCGACGCCTACAGAGACGCCGACAGAGGCTGCGAAGCCGACTGAGACGCCGACAGAGGCTGCGAAGCCGACTGAGACGCCGACAGAGGCTGCGAAGCCGACTGAGACGCCGACTGAGACGCCGACTGAGGCTGCTGCGCCGACTGACTCTGCGACGCCGACTGAGGCAGATAGAGGTAGATATAGGCATAAAGTAGGCAGCAGACCCCAATCGGCAGAGGCATCTACTGAGACGCCTATAGAGCCGCTGACAGAGGCTGCGAAGCCGGCTCAGACGCCGACTGAGGCAGATAGGGGTAGATATAGGCATAGAGAAGGCTGCAGACCCCCCCAATTGAAAGCGGCAGCGACTGAGACGCCTAGAGAGACGCTGACTGAGGCTGTGACGCCGACTGAGGCAGATAGAGGTAGATATAGGCATAAAGTAGGCAGCAGACCCCCAATCGGCAGAGGCATCTACTGAGACGCCTATAGAGCCGCTGACAGAGGCTGCGACGCCGACTGAGACGCCGACTGAGGCAGATAGTTGTAGATATAGGCATAGAGAAGGCAGCAGATCCCCCCAATCGATAGCGGCAGCGACTGAGATGCCTACATAGACGCTGACAGAGGCTGCGGCGCCGACTGAGGCAGATAGGGGTAGATATACGCATAGAGAAGACTGCAGACCCCCCAATTGAAAGCGGTAGCGACTGAGACGCCTACAGAGACGCTGACAAAGGCTGCGACGCCGGCTGAGACGCCGACTGAGGCAGATAGGGGTAGATATAAGCATAGAGAAGGCAGCAGACCCCCCCCACCCCAATCGAAAGCGGCAGCGGCTGAGACGCCTACATAGACGCTGACAGAGGCTGCGACGCCTACTGAGACGCCGATTAATACAGATAGGGATAGATATAGGCATAGAGAAGGCAGCAGGCCACCCCAATCGACAGCGGCAGCGACTGAGACGCCTACAGAGATGTTGAGAGATGCTGCGACGCCGACTGAGACACCTACTGAGGCAGATAGGGGTAGATATAGGCATTGAGAAGGCAGCAGACCCCCTAATCGAGAGCGGCAACGACTGAGTCGCCTAAAGAGACACTGATAGAGGCAGCGACGCCGACTGAGACGCCGACTGAGGCAGATAGGGGTAGATATAGGCATAGAGAAGGCAGCAGAACCCCCAATCGACAGCGGCAGCGACTGAGACGCCTACAGAGACGCTGACAGAGGCTGCGACACCTACTGAGACGCCGACTGAGGCAGACAGGGGTAGAAATAGGCACAGAGCAGGCAGCAGACCCCCCAATCGACAGCGACAGCGACTGAGATGCCTGCAGAGACGCAGACAGGGCCTGCGACGCCGACAGGGCCTGCGACGCCGACTGAAGCATATAAGGGTAGATATAAGCATAGATAAGGAAGGAGACCCCGCAATCGGCAGCTGAAGTGACTGAGATGCCTACAGAGACGTTGAGAGATGCTGCGACGCCGACTGAGACGCCGACTGAGGCAGATAGGGCTAGATATAGGCATAGAGAAGGCAGCACACCCCCCAATCGACAGCGGCAGCCACTGAGATGCCTACAGATACGCTGACAGATTCTGCGACGCCAACTGAGAAGCCGAGTTAGACGCCAACTAGGGCAGATATATTAGATATAGGCATAGAGAAGGCAGCAGACCCCCAATTGACAGCGACAACGACTGAGACGCCTACAGAGACGCTGGCAGAGCCTGCGACGCCGACTGAAGCATATAAGTGTAGATATTTTATTTATTTATTTTTATTTATTATTTATTAATGTTACTAAAGAATACTCTTATTATAATTACAATTAGTTCCAAGTTCATTTTTACTTACATTAATTAATAACAATAATGCCACATTCTGTAGTTCCAAAGGAACTCGAGACGAATGCGGGTTACATATGATGGAAAAGAAAAACAATTATGTTTACAATTATGTATACAAATAAGTTGACTGATTCATATAGGCATAGAGAAGGAAGGAGACCCCGCAATCGGCAGCGGCAGCGACTGAGATGCCTACAGAGACGTTGAGAGATGCTGCGACGCCGACTGAGACGCCGTCTGAGGCAGATAGGGGTAGATATAGGCATAGAGAAGGCAGCACACCCCCCCAATCGACAGCGGCAGCGACTGAGACGCCTACAGATACGCTGACAGATTCTGCGACGCCGACTGAGACGCCGAGTGAGACGCCAACTAGGGCAGATATATTAGATATAGGCATAAAGAAGGCAGCAGACCCCCAAATCGACAGAGGCAGCGACTGAGATGCCTACAGAGACGCTGACAGAGGCTGCGACGTCGAATAAGACGCCGACTGAGGCATATAGGGGTAGATATAGGCATAGAGAAGGCAGCAGACCCCCCAATCGACAGCGGCAGCGACTGAGACGCCTACAGAGACGCTGACAGAGGCTGCGACGCCGACTGAGGCAGATACGGGTAGATATAGACATAGAAAAAGAAGGAGACCCCCAATCGACAGCGGCAGCGACTGAGACGCCTACAGAGACGCCGACAGAGGCTGCGAAGCCGACTGAGACGCCGACAGAGGCTGCGAAGCCGACTGAGGCAGATAGAGGTAGATATAGGCATAAAGTAGGCAGCAGACCCCCAATCGGCAGAGGCATCTACTGAGACGCCTATAGAGCCGCTGACAGAGGCTGCGAAGCCGACTGAGACGCCGACTGAGGCAGATAGGGGTAGATATAGGCATAGAGAAGGTTGCAGACACCCCAATTGAAAGCGGCAGCGACTGAGACGCCTACAGAGACGCTGACAGAGGCTGCGACGCCGACTGAGGCAGATAGAGGTAGATATAGGCATAAAGTAGGCAGCAGACCCCCAATCGGCAGAGGCATCTACTGAGACGCCTATAGAGCCGCTGACACGCCGACTGAGATGCCGACTGATTCATATAGGGGTAGATATAGGCAGAGAGAAGGCAGCAGACCACCCCAATCGACAGCGGCAGTGACTGAGACGCCAACAGAGACGCTGACAGAGGCTGCGGCGCCGACTGAGGCAGATAGGGGTAGATATAGGCATAAAGTAGGCAGCAGACCCCCCTCCACCCCAATCGATAGCGGCAGCGGCTGAGACGCCTACATAGACGCTGACAGAGGCTGCGACGCCTACTGAGACGCCGACTAATACAGATAGGGATAGATATAGGCATAGAGAAGGCAGCAGGCCACCCCAATCGACAGCGGCAGCGACTGAGACGCCTAAAGAGACGCTGACAGAGGCAGCGACGCCGACTGAGACGCCGACTGAGGCAGATAGGGGTGGATACAGGCATGGAGAAGGCAGCAGACCCCCCAATCGACAGCGCCAGCGAATGAGACGCCTACAGAGACGCCGACTGAGGCTGCGACGCCGACTGAGGCAGATAGGGGTAGATATAGGCATTGAGAAGGCAGCAGACCCCCCAATCGAGAGCGGCAACGACTGAGACGCCTAAAGAGACGCTGACAGAGGCAGCGACGCCGACTGAGACGCCGACTGAGGCAGATAGGGGTGGATATAGGCATGGAGAAGGCAGCAGACCCCCCAATCGACAGCGGCAGCGACTGAGACGCCTACAGAGACGCTGACAGAGGCTGCGACACCTACTGAGACGCCGACTGAGGCAGATAGGGGTAGAAATAGGCATAGAGAAGGCAGCAGACCCCCCAATCGACAGCGGCAGCGACTGAGATGCCTGCAGAGACGCAGACAGGGCCAACGACGCCGACTGAAGCATATAAGGGTAGATATAGGCATAGAGAAGGAAGGAGACCCCGCAATCGGCAGCGGAAGTGACTGAGATGCCTACAGAGACGTTGAGAGATGCTGCGACGCCGACTGAGACGCCGACTGAGGCAGATAGGGGTAGATATAGGCATAGAGAAGGCAGCACACCCCCCCCCCCCCCCAATCGACAGCGGCAGCCACTGAGACGCCTACAGATACGCTGACAGATTCTGCGACGCCGACTGAGAAGACGAGTGAGACGCCAACTAGGGCAGATATATTAGATATAGGCATAGAGAAGGCAGGAGACCCCCAATTGACAGCGACAATGACTGAGACGCCTACAGAGACGCTGACAAAGCCTGCGACGCCGACTGAAGCATATAAGGGTAGATATAGGCATAGAGAAGGAAGGAGACCCCGCAATCGGAAGCGGCAGCGACTGAGATGCCTACAGAGACGTTAAGAGATGCTGCGACGCCGACTGAGACGCCGACTGAGGCAGATAGGGGTAGATATAGGCATAGAGAAGGCAGCATACCCCCCAATCGACAGCGGCAGCGACTGAGACGCCTACAGATACGCTGACAGATTCTGCGACGCCGACTGAGACGCCGAGTGAGACGCCAACTAGGGCAGATATATTAGATATAGGCATAGAGAAGGCAGCAGACCCCCCAATCAGCAGCGGCAGCGACTGAGACGCCTACAGAGACGCTGACAGAGGCTGCGGCGCCGACTGAGGCAGATAGGGGTAGATATAGGCATAAAGTAGGCAGCAGACCCCCAAATCGACAGAGGCATCTACTGAGACGCCTACAGAGCCGCTGACAGAGGCTGCGAAGCCGACTGAGACGCCGACTGAGGCAGATAGGGGTAGATATAGGCATAGAGAAGACTGCAGACCACCCCAATCGACAGCGGCAGCGACTGAGACGATTGCAGATACGCTGACAGAAGCTACGACGCCGACTGAGGCAGATAGAGGTAGATATAGGCATAAAGTAGGCAGCAGACCCCCTAATCGACAGCGGCAGCGACAGAGACACCTACAGAGTCGCGTACAGAGACTGCGATGCCGACTGAGACGCCGACTGAGGCAGATACAAGTAGATAAAGGCAAAGAGAAGGCAGCAGACCCCCCAATCGACAGCGGCAGCGACTGAGACGCCTACACAGACGCTGACAGAGGCTGATGCGCCGACTGAGATGCCGACTGATTCATATAGGGGTAGATATAGGCAGAGAGAAGGCAGCAGACCACCCCAATCGACAGCGGCAGTGACTGAGACGCCAACAGAGACGCTGGCAGACGCTGGCAGACGCTGCGACATCGAATGAGACGCCGACTGGGGCAGATAGGGGTAGATATAGGCATAGAGAAGGCAGCAGACCCCCCCAATCGACAGCGGCAGCGACTGAGATGCCTACAGAGATGCTGACAGAGGCTGCGATGTCGAATGAGACGCCGACTGAGGCAGACAGGGGTAGATATAGGCATAGAGAAGGCAGCAGACCCCCCAATCGACAGCAGCAGCGACTGAGACGCCTACAGAGACGCTGAGAGAGGCTGCGACGCCGACTGAGGCAGATAGGGGTAGATATAGGCATAGAAAAAGAAGGAGACCCCCAATCGACAGCGGCAGCGACTGAGACGCCTACAGATACGCTGACAGAGGCTGCGAAGCCGACTGAGACGCCGACAGAGGCTGCGAAGCCGACTTAGACGCCGACTGAGACGCCGACTGAGGCAGATAGAGGTAGATATAGGCATAAAGTAGGCAGCAGACCCCCAATCGGCAGAGGCATCTACTGAGACGCCTATAGAGCCGCTGACAGAGGCTGCGAAGCCGACTGAGACGCCGACTGAGGCAGATAGGGGTAGATATAGGCATAGAGAAGGTTGCAGACACCCCAATTGAAAGCGGCAGCGACTGAGACGCCTACAGAGACGCTGACAGAGGCTGCGACGCCGACTGAGGCAGATAGAGGTAGATATAGGCATAAAGTAGGCAGCAGTCCCCAATCGGCAGAGGCATCTACTGAGACGCCTATAGAGCCGCTGACAGAGGCTGCGACGCCGACTGACACGCCGAATGAGGCAGATAGTTGTAGATATAGGCATAGAGAAGGCAGCAGATCCCCCCAATCGATAGCGGCAGCGACTGAGATGTCTACATAGACGCTGACAGAGGCTGCGACGCCGACTGAGATGCCGACTAATACAGATAGGGATAGATATAGGCATAGAGAAGGCAGCAGGCCACCCCAATCGACAGCGGCAGCGACTGAGACGCCTACAGAGACGCTGACAGAGGCTGCGGCGCCGACTGAGGCAGATAGGGGTAGATATAGGCATAAAGTAGGCAGCAGACCCCCCTCCACCCCAATCGATAGCGGCAGCGGCTGAGACGCCTACATAGACGCTGACAGAGGCTGCGACGCCTACTGAGACGCCGACTAATACAGATAGGGATAGATATAGGCATAGAGAAGGCAGCAGGCCACCCCAATCGACAGCGGCAGCGACTGAGACGCCTAAAGAGACGCTGACAGAGGCAGCGACGCCGACTGAGACGCCGACTGAGGCAGATAGGGGTGGATACAGGCATGGAGAAGGCAGCAGACCCCCCAATCGACAGCGCCAGCGACTGAGACGCCTACAGAGACGCCGACTGAGGCTGCGACGCCGACTGAGGCATATAGGGGTAGATATAGGCATTGAGAAGGCAGCAGACCCCCCAATCGAGAGCGGCAACGACTGAGACGCCTAAAGAGACGCTGACAGAGGCAGCGACGCCGACTGAGACGCCGACTGAGGCAGATAGGGGTGGATATAGGCATGGAGAAGGCAGCAGACCCCCCAATCGACAGCGGCAGCGACTGAGACGCCTACAGAGACGCTGACAGAGGCTGCGACACCTACTGAGACGCCGACTGAGGCAGATAGGGGTAGAAATAGGCATAGAGAAGGCAGCAGACCCCCCAATCGACAGCGGCAGCGACTGAGATGCCTGCAGAGACGCAGACAGGGCCTGCGACGCCGACTGAAGCATATAAGGGTAGATATAGGCATAGAGAAGGAAGGAGACCCCGCAATCGGCAGCGGAAGTGACTGAGATGCCTACAGAGACGTTGAGAGATGCTGCGACGCCGACTGAGACGCCGACTGAGGCAGATAGGGGTAGATATAGGCATAGAGAAGGCAGCACACCCCCCCCCCCCCCCCAATCGACAGCGGCAGCCACTGAGACGCCTACAGATACGCTGACAGATTCTGCGACGCCGACTGAGAAGACGAGTGAGACGCCAACTAGGGCAGATATATTAGATATAGGCATAGAGAAGGCAGGAGACCCCCAATTGACAGCGACAATGACTGAGACGCCTACAGAGACGCTGACAGAGCCTGCGACGCCGACTGAAGCATATAAGGGTAGATATAGGCATAGAGAAGGAAGGAGACCCCGCAATCGGAAGCGGCAGCGACTGAGATGCCTACAGAGACGTTAAGAGATGCTGCGACGCCGACTGAGACGCCGACTGAGGCAGATAGGGGTAGATATAGGCATAGAGAAGGCAGCATACCCCCCAATCGACAGCGGCAGCGACTGAGACGCCTACAGATACGCTGACAGATTCTGCGACGCCGACTGAGACGCCGAGTGAGACGCCAACTAGGGCAGATATATTAGATATAGGCATAGAGAAGGCAGCAGACCCCCCAATCAGCAGCGGCAGCGACTGAGACGCCTACAGAGACGCTGACAGAGGCTGCGGCGCCGACTGAGGCAGATAGGGGTAGATATAGGCATAAAGTAGGCAGCAGACCCCCAAATCGACAGAGGCATCTACTGAGACGCCTACAGAGCCGCTGACAGAGGCTGCGAAGCCGACTGAGACGCCGACTGAGGCAGATAGGGGTAGATATAGGCATAGAGAAGACTGCAGACCCCCCAAACGACAGCGGCAGCGACTGAGACGATTGCAGATACGCTGACAGAAGCTACGACGCCGACTGAGGCAGATAGAGGTAGATATAGGCATAAAGTAGGCAGCAGACCCCCTAATCGACAGCGGCAGCGACAGAGACACCTACAGAGTCGCGTACAGAGACTGCGATGCCGACTGAGACGCCGACTGAGGCAGATACAAGTAGATAAAGGCAAAGAGAAGGCAGCAGACCCCCCAATCGACAGCGGCAGCGACTGAGACGCCTACACAGACGCTGACAGAGGCTGATGCGCCGACTGAGATGCCGACTGACTCATATAGGGGTAGATATAGGCAGAGAGAACGCAGCAGACCACCCCAATCGACAGCGGCAGTGACTGAGACGCCAACAGAGACGCTGGCAGACGCTGGCAGACGCTGCGACATCGAATGAGACGCCGACTGGGGCAGATAGGGGTAGATATAGGCATAGAGAAGGCAGCAGACCCCCCCAATCGACAGCGGCAGCGACTGAGATGCCTACAGAGATGCTGACAGAGGCTGCGATGTCGAATGAGACGCCGACTGAGGCAGACAGGGGTAGATATAGGCATAGAGAAGGCAGCAGACCCCCCAATCGACAGCAGCAGCGACTGAGACGCCTACAGAGACGCTGAGAGAGGCTGCGACGCCGACTGAGGCAGATAGGGGTAGATATAGGCATAGAAAAAGAAGGAGACCCCCAATCGACAGCGGCAGCGACTGAGACGCCTACAGATACGCTGACAGAGGCTGCGACGCCGATGAGGCAGATAGGGCTAGATATAGGCATAGAAAAAGAAGGAGACACCCAATCGACAGTGGCAGCGACTGAGACGCCTACAGAGACGCTGACAGAGGCTGCGACGCCGACTGAGGCAGATAGGGGTAGATATAGGCATAGAGAAGGCAGCAGACCCCCCAATCGACAGAGGCAGTGACTGAGACTCCAACAGAGACGCTGGCAGACGCTGCGACATCGAATGAGACGCCGACTGAGGCAGATAGGGGTAGATATAGGCAGAGAGAAGGCAGCAGACCACCCCAATCGACAGCGGCAGTGACTGAGACGCCAACAGAGACGCTGGCAGACGCTGCGACATCGAATGCGACGCCGACTGAGGCAGATAGGGGTAGATATAGGCATAGAGAAGGCAGCAGACCCCCCAATCGACAGCGGCAGCGACTGAGACGCCTACAGAGACGCTGACAGAGGCTGCGACGCCGACTGAGTCAGATAGGGGTAGATATAGGCATAGAAAAAGAAGGAGACCCCCAATCGACAGCGGCAGCGACTGAGACGCCTACAGAGACGCCAACAGAGGCTGCGAAGCCGACTGAGACGCCGACTGAGACGCCGACTGAGGCTGCGACGCCGACTGAGGCAGATAGAGGTAGATATAGGCATAAAGTAGGCAGCAGACCCCCAATCGGCAGAGGCAACTACTGAGACGCCTATAGAGCCGCTGACAGAGGCTGCGAAGCCGACTGAGACGCCGACTGAGGCAGATAGGGGTAGATATAGGCATAGAGAAGGCAGCATACCCCCCAATCGACAGCGGCAGCGACTGAGACGCCTACAGATACGCTGACAGATTCTGCGACGCCGACTGAGACGCCGAGTGAGACGCCAACTAGGGCAGATATATTAGATATAGGCATAGAGAAGGCAGCAGACCCCCCAATCAGCAGCGGCAGCGACTGAGACGCCTACAGAGACGCTGACAGAGCTGCGGCGCCGACTGAGGCAGATAGGGGTAGATATAGGCATAAAGTAGGCAGCAGACCCCCAAATCGACAGAGGCATCTACTGAGACGCCTACAGAGCCGCTGACAGAGGCTGCGGAGCCGACTGAGACGCCGACTGAGGCAGATAGGGGTAGATATAGGCATAGATAAGACTGCAGACCCCCCAAACGACAGCGGCAGCGACTGAGACGATTGCAGATACGCTGACAGAAGCTTCGACGCCGACTGAGGCAGATTGGGGTTGATATAGACATAGAGAAGGCAGCAGACCCCCTAATCGACAGCGGCAGCGACAGAGACACCTACAGAGTCGCGTACAGAGACTGCGATGCCGACTGAGACGCCGACTGAGGCAGATACAAGTAGATAAAGGCAAAGAGAAGGCAGCAGACCCCCCAATCGACAGCGGCAGCGACTGAGACGCCTACACAGACGCTGACAGAGGCTGATGCGCCGACTGAGATGCCGACTGATTCATATAGGGGTAGATATAGGCAGAGAGAAGGCAGCAGACCACCCCAATCGACAGCGGCAGTGACTGAGACGCCAACAGAGACGCTGGCAGACGCTGGCAGACGCTGCGACATCGAATGAGACGCCGACTGAGGCAGATAGGGGTAGATATAGGCATAGAGAAGGCAGCAGACCCCCCAATCGACAGCGGCAGCGACTGAGACGCCTACATAGACGCTGACAGAGGCTGCGACGCATACTGAGACGCCGAATGAGGCAGATATGGATAGATATAGGCATAGAGAAGGCAGCAGACCCCACAATCGACAGCGGCAGCGACTGAGACGCCTACAGAGACGCTGAGAGAAACTGCGACGCCGACTGAGGCAGATAGGGGTAGATATAGGCATAGAAAAAGAAGGAGACCCCCAATCGACAGCGGCAGCGACTGAGACGCCTACAGATACGCTGACAGAGGCTGCGACGCCGATGAGGCAGATAGGGCTAGATATAGGCATAGAAAAAGAAGGAGACACCCAATCGACAGTGGCAGCGACTGAGACGCCTACAGAGACGCTGACAGAGGCTGCGACGCCGACTGAGTCAGATAGGGGTAGATATAGGCATAGAGAAGGCAGCAGACCCCCCAATCGACAGAGGCAGTGACTGAGACTCCAACAGAGACGCTGGCAGACGCTGCGACATCGAATGAGACGCCGACTGAGGCAGATAGGGGTAGATATAGGCATAGAGAAGGCAGCAGACCACCCCAATCGACAGCGGCAGCGACTGAGATGCCTACAGAGACGCTGACAGAGGCTGCGACGTCGAATGAGACGCCGACTGAGGCAGATAGGGGTAGATATAGGCATAGAGAAGGCAGCAGACCCCCCAATCGACAGCGGCAGCGACTGAGACGCCTACAGAGACGCTGACAGAGGCTGCGACGCCGACTGAGGCAGATAGGGGTAGATATAGGCATAGAAAAAGAAGGAGACCCACAATCGACAGCGGCAGCGACTGAGATGCCTACAGAGACGCCGACAGAGGCTGCGAAGTCGACTGAGACGACGACTGAGACGCAGACTGAGGCTGCGACGCCGACTGAGGCTGCGACGCCGACTGAGGCAGATAGATTTAGATATAGGCATAAAGTAGGCAGCAGACACCCAATCGGCAGAGGCAGCGACTGAGACGCCTACAGAGACGCTGACAGAGGCTGCGACGCCGGCTGAGACGCCGACTGAGGCAGATAGGAGTAGATATAGGCATGGAGAATACTGCAGACCCCCCAAATGAAAGCGGCAGCGACTGAGACGCCTACAGAGACGCTGACAGAGGCTGCGACGCCGGCTGAGACGCCGACTGAGGCAGATAGGGGTAGATATAGGCATAGAGAAGGCAGCAGACCCCACAAACGACAGCGGCAGCGACTGAGACGATTGCAGAAGCGCTGACAGAAGCTACGACGCCGACTGAGGCAGATTGGGGTTGATATAGACATAGAGAAGGCAGCAGACCCCCCAATCGACAGCGGCAGCGACAGAGACACCTACAGAGTCGCGTACAGAGACTGCGATGCCGACTGAGACGCCGACTGAGGCAGATACAAGTAGATATAGGCATAGAGAAGGTAGCAGACCCCCCAATCGACAGCGGCAGCGACTGAGACGCCTACACAGACGCTGATAGAGGCTGCTGCGCCGACTGAGATGCCGACTGATTCATATAGGGGTAGATATAGGCAGAGAGAAGGCAGCAGACCACCCCAATCGACAGCGGCAGTGACTGAGACGCCAACAGAGACGCTGGCAGACGCTGCGACATCGAATGCGACGCCAACTGAGGCAGATAGGGGTAGATATAGGCATAGAGAAGGCAGCAGACCCCCCAATCGACAGCGGCAGCGACTGAGACGCCTACAGAGACGCCGACAGAGGCTGCGAAGCCGACTGAGACGCCGACTGAGACGCCGACTGAGGCTGCGACGCCGACTGAGGCTGCGACGCCGACTGAGGCAGATAGAGGTAGATATAGGCATAAAGTAGGCAGCAGACCCCCAATCGGCAGAGGCAACTACTGAGACGCCTATAGAGCCGCTGACAGAGGCTGCGGAGCCGACTGAGACGCCGACTGAGGCAGATAGGGGTAGATATAGGCATAGAGAAGGCGGCAGACCCCCCAATTGAAAGCGGCAGCGACTGAGACGCCTACAGAGACGCTGACAGAGGCTGCGACGCCGACTGAGGCAGATAGAGGTAGATATAGGCATAAAGTAGGCAGCAGACCCCCAATCGGCAAAGGCATCTACTGAGACGCCTATAGAGCCGCTGACAGAGGCTGCGACGCCGACTGAGACGCCGACTGAGGCAGATAGTTGTAGATATAGGCATAGAGAAGGCAGCAGATCCCCCCAATCGATAGCGGCAGCGACTGAGACGACTACATAGACGATCACAGAGGCTGCGACGCCTACTGAGACGCCGAATGAGGCAGATATGGATAGATATCGGCATAGAGAAGGCAGCAGACCCCCCATCGATAGCGGCAGCGACTGAGACGCCTACATAGACGCTGACAGAGGCTGCGACGCCTACTGAGACGCCGACTGAGGCAGATAGTTGTAGATATAGGCATAGAGAAAGCAGCAGACCCCCCAATCGATAGCGGCAGCGACTTAGACGCCTACATAGACGCTGACAGAGGCTGCGACGCATACTGAGACGCCGAATGAGGCAGATATGGATAGATATAGGCATAGAGAAGGCAGCAGACCTCCGCAAATGACAGCGGCAGCGACTGACACGCCTACAGAACCGCAGACAGAGGCTGCGACGCCGACTGAGGCAGATAGGGGTAGATATAGGCATAGAGAAGACAGCAGACCCCCCCAATCGACAGCGGCAGCGACTGAGACGCCTACAGATACGCTGGCAGAGGCTGCGACGCCGACTGAGACGCCGACTGATTCAGATAGGGGTAGATATAGGCATAGAGAAGGCAGGAGACCCCTCAGTTGACAGCGGCAGCGACTGAGACGCCTACAGAGACGGCGACAGGGGCTGCGACGCCGACTGAGATGCCGACTGAGGCAGATAGGGGTAAGTATAGGCATAGAAGAAGAAGGAGACTCCCAATCGACAGCGGCAGCGACTGAGTCGCCTACAGATACGCTGACAGAGGCTGCGACGCCGATGAGGCAGATAGGGGTAGATATAGGCATAGAAAAAGAAGGAGAACCCCAATCGACAGTGGCAGCGACTAAGACGCCTACAGAGACGCTGACAGAGGCTGCGACGCCGACTGAGGCAGATAGGAGTAGATATAGGCATAGAAAAAGAAGGAGACCCCCAATCGACAGCTGACAGAGGCTGCGACGCCGACTGAGTCAGATAGGGGTAGATATAGGCATAGAAAAAGAAGGAGACCCCCAATCGACAGCGGCAGCGACTGAGACGGCGACAGAGGCTGCGATGCCGACTGAGACGCCGACTGAGATGCCGTCTGAGGCAGATAGGGATATATATAGGCATAGAGAAGGCAGCAGACCCCCCAATCGACAGGGGCACCGACTGAGACGCCTACAGAGACGCTGACATAGGCTGCGACGCCGACTGAGACACCTACTGAGGCAGATAGGGGTAGATATAGGCATTGAGAAGGCAGCAGACCCCCCAATCGACAGCGGCAGCGACTGAGACGCCTAAAGAGACGCTGCCAGAGGCTGCGACGCCGACTGAGACGCCAACTGAGGCAGATAGGGGTAGATATAGGCACAGAGAAGGCAGCAGACCCCCCAATCGACAGCGGCAGCTACTGAGACGCCTGCAGAGACGCAGACTGATGCTGTGACGCCAACTGAGGCAGATAGGGGTAGATATAGGCATAGAGCAGCAGACCCCCCCAATCGACAGCGGCAGCGACTGAGACGCCTAAAGAGACGCAGACTGAGGCTGCGACGCCGACTGAGGCAGATAGAGGCAGATATAGGCATAGAAAAAGAAGGAGACCCCCAATCGACAGCGGCAGCGACTGAGACGGCGACAGAGGCTGCGATGCCGACTGAGACGCCGACTGAGATGCCGTCTGAGGCAGATAGGGATATATATATTCATAGAGAAGGCAGCAGACCCCCCAATAGACAGCGGCAGCGACTGAGACGCCTACAGAGACGCCCACAGAGGCTGCGAAGCCGACTGAGACGCCTACAGAGACGCTGAGAGAGGCTGCGACGCCGACTGAGACGCCAACTGAGGCAGATAGGGGTAGATATAGGCACAAAGAAGGCAGCAGACCCCCCAATCGACAGCGGCAGCGACTGAGACGCCTAAAGGGACGCTGCCAGAGGCTGCGACGCCGACTGAGACGCCAACTGAGGCAGATAGGGGTAGATATAAGCATAGAGAAGGCAGGAGACCCCCCAATCGACAGAGGCAGCGACTGAGACGCCTACAGAGAAGCTGACAGAGGTTGCGACGCCGACTGAGTCAGATAGGGGTAGATATAGGCATAGAAAAAGAAGGAGACCCCCAATCGACAGCTGACAGAGGCTGCGACGCCGACTGAGTCAGATAGGGGTAGATATAGGCATAGAAAAAGAAGGAGACCCCCAATCGACAGCGGCAGCGACTGAGACGGCGACAGAGGCTGCGATGCCGACTGAGACGCCGGCTGAGATGCCGTCTGAGGCAGATAGGGGTATATATAGGCATAGAGAATGCAGCAGACCACCCAATCGACAGCGGCACCGACTGAGACGCCTACAGAGACGCTGGCAGAGGCTGCGACGGAGACTGAGGCAGATAGGGGTAGATATAGGCATAAAGTAGGCAGCAGACCCGCCCGATCGACAGCGGCAGCGACTGAGACGCCTACAGAGACGCTGACAGAGGCTGCGACGCCGACTGAGGCAGATAGGGGTAGAAATAGGTATAGAAAAAGAAGGAGACCCCCAATCGATAGCGGCAGCGACTGAGACGCCTACAGAGACGCCGACAGAGGCTGCGAAGCCGACTGAGACGCCGACTGAGACGCCGACTGAGGCTGCGACGCCGACTGAGGCAGATAGAGGTAGATATAGGCATAAAGTAGGCAGCAGACCCCCAATCGGCAGAGGCATCTACTGAGACGCCTATAGAGCCGCTGACAGAGGCTGCGAAGCCGACTGAAACGCCGACTGAGGTAGATAGTTGTAGATATAGGCATAGATAAGGCAGCAGATCCCCCCAATCGATAGCGGCAGCGACTGAGACGACTACATAGACGCTGACAGAGGCTGCGACGCCTACTGAGACGCTGAATGAGGCAGATAGGGATAGATATAGGCATAGAGAAGGCAGCAGACCCCCCCATCGATAGCGGCAGCGACTGAGACGCCTACATAGACGCTGACAGAGGCTGCGACGCCTACTGAGACGCCGACTGAGGCAGATAGTTGTAGATATAGGCTTAGAGAAGGCAGCAGACCCCCCAATCGATAGCGGCAGCGACTGAGACGCCTACATAGACGCTGTCAGAGGCTGCGACGCATACTGAGACGCCGAATGAGGCAGATATGGACAGATATAGGCATAGAGAAGGCAGCAGACCTCCGCAAACGACAGTGGCAGCGACTGAGACGCCTACAGAACCGCTGACAGAGGCTGCGACGCCGACTGAGGCAGATAGGGGTAGATATAGGCATAGAGAAGGCAGCAGACCCCCACAATTGACAGCGGCAGCGACTGAGACGCCTACAGAGATGCTGGCAGAGGCTCCGACGCCGACTGAGACGCCGACTGATTCAGATAGGGGTAGATATAGGCTTAGAGAATACTGCAGACCCCCCAAATGAAAGCGGCAGCGACTGAGACGCCTACAGAGACGCTGACAGAGGCTGCGACGCCGGCTGAGACGCCGACTGAGGCAGATAGGGGTAGATATAGGCATAGAGAAGGCAGCAGACCCCACAAACGACAGCGGCAGCAACTGAGACGATTGCAGAAGCGCTGACAGAAGCTACGACGCCGACTGAGGCAGATTGGGGTTGATATAGACATAGAGAAGGCAGCAGACCCCCCAATCGACAGCGGCGGCGACAGAGACACCTACAGAGTCGCGTACAGAGACTGCGATGCCGACTGAGACGCCGACTGAGGCAGATACAAGTAGATATAGGCATAGAGAAGGTAGCAGACCCCCCCAATCGACAGCGGCAGCGACTGAGACGCCTACACAGACGCTGATAGAGGCTGCTGCGCCGACTGAGATGCCGACTGATTCATTTAGGGGTAGATATAGGCAGAGAGAAGGCAGCAGACCACCCCAATCGACAGCGGCAGTGACTGAGACGCCAACAGAGACGCTGGCAGACGCTGCGACATCGAATGCGACGCCAACTGAGGCAGATAGGGGTAGATATAGGCATAGAGAAGGCAGCAGACCCCCCAATCGACAGCGGCAGCGACTGAGACGCCTACAGAGACGCTGACAGAGGCTGCGACGCCGACTGAGGCAGATAGAGGTAGATATAGGCATAAAGTAGGCAGCAGACCCCCAATCGGCAAAGGCATCTACTGAGACGCCTATAGAGCCGCTGACAGAGGCTGCGACGCCGACTGAGACGCCGACTGAGGCAGATAGTTGTAGATATAGGCATAGAGAAGGCAGCAGATCCCCCCAATCGATAGCGGCAGCGACTGAGACGACTACATAGACGATCACAGAGGCTGCGACGCCTACTGAGACGCCGAATGAGGCAGATATGGATAGATATCGGCATAGAGAAGGCAGCAGACCCCCCATCGATAGCGGCAGCGACTGAGACGCCTACATAGACGCTGACAGAGGCTGCGACGCCTACTGAGACGCCGACTGAGGCAGATAGTTGTAGATATAGGCATAGAGAAAGCAGCAGACCCCCCAATTGATAGCGGCAGCGACTTAGACGCCTACATAGACGCTGACAGAGGCTGCGACGCATACTGAGACGCCGAATGAGGCAGATATGGATAGATATAGGCATAGAGAAGGCAGCAGACCTCCGCAAATGACAGCGGCAGCGACTGACACGCCTACAGAACCGCAGACAGAGGCTGCGACGCCGACTGAGGCAGATAGGGGTAGATATAGGCATAGAGAAGACAGCAGACCCCCCCAATCGACAGCGGCAGCGACTGAGACGCCTACAGAGACGCTGGCAGAGGCTGCGACGCCGACTGAGACGCCGACTGATTCAGATAGGGGTAGATATAGGCATAGAGAAGGCAGGAGACAGCGGCAGCGACTGAGACGCCTACAGAGACGGCGACAGGGGCTGCGACGCCGACTGAGATGCCGACTGAGGCAGATAGGGGTAGGTATAGGCATAGAAGAAGAAGGAGACTCCCAATCGACAGCGGCAGCGACTGAGTCGCCTACAGATACGCTGACAGAGGCTGCGACGCCGATGAGGCAGATAGGGGTAGATATAGGCATAGAAAAAGAAGGAGAACCCCAATCGACAGTGGCAGCGACTAAGACGCCTACAGAGACGCTGACAGAGGCTGCGACGCCGACTGAGGCAGATAGGAGTAGATATAGGCATAGAAAAAGAAGGAGACCCCCAATCGACAGCTGACAGAGGCTGCGACGCCGACTGAGTCAGATAGGGGTAGATATAGGCATAAAAAAAGAAGGAGACCCCCAATCGACAGCGGCAGCGACTGAGACGGCGACAGAGGCTGCGATGCCGACTGAGACGCCGACTGAGATGCCGTCTGAGGCAGATAGGGATATATATAGGCATAGAGAAGGCAGCAGACCCCCCAATCGACAGGGGCACCGACTGAGACGCCTACAGAGACGCTGGCAGAGGCTGCGACGCCGACTGAGGCAGATAGGGGTAGATATAGGCATTAAGTAGGCAGCAGACCCGCCCGTTCGACAGCGGCAGCGACTGAGACGCCTACAGAGACGCTGACATAGGCTGCGACGCCGACTGAGACACCTACTGAGGCAGATAGGGGTAGATATAGGCATTGAGAAGGCAGCAGACCCCCAATCGACAGCGGCAGCGACTGAGACGCCTACAAAGACGCCGACAGAGGCTGCGAAGCCGACTGAGACGCCGACTGAGACGCCGACTGAGGCTGCGACGCCGACTGAGGCAGATAGAGGCAGATATAGACATAGAAAAAGAAGGAGACCCCCAATCGACAGCGGCAGCGACTGAGACGGCGACAGAGGCTGCGATGCCGACTGAGACGCCGACTGAGATGCCGTCTGAGGCAGATAGGGATATATATATTCATAGAGAAGGCAGCAGACCCCCCAATAGACAGCGGCAACGACTGAGACGCCTACAGAGACGCCGACAGAGGCTGCGAAGCCGACTGAGACGCCTACAGAGACGCTGAGAGAGGCTGCGACGCCGACTGAGACGCCAACTGAGGCAGATAGGGGTAGATATAGGCACAAAGAAGGCAGCAGACCCCCCAATCGACAGCGGCAGCGACTGAGACGCCTGCAGAGACGCAGACTGAGGCTGCGACGCCGACTGAGACGCCGACTGATTCAGATAGGGGTAGATATAGGCATAGAGAAGGCAGGAGACCCCCCAGTTGACAGCGGCAGCGACTGAGACGCCTACAGAGATGGCGACAGGGGCTGCGACCCCGACTGAGATTCCGACTGAGGCAGATAGGGGTAGATATAGGCATAGAAGAAGAAGGAGACTCCCAATCGACAGCGGCAGCGACTGAGACGCCTACAGATACGCTGACAGAGGCTGCGACGCCGATGAGGCAGATAGGGGTAGATATAGGCATAGAAAAAGAAGGAGAACCCCAATCGACAGTGGCAGCGACTGAGACGCCTACAGAGACGCTGACAGAGGCTGCGACGCCGGCTGAGACGCCGACTGAGGCAGATAGGGGTAGATATAGGCATGGAGAATACTGCAGACCCCCCAAATGAAAGCGGCAGCGACTGAGACGCCTACAGAGACGCTGACAGAGGCTGCGACGCCGGCTGAGACGCCGACTGAGGCAGATAGGGGTAGATATAGGCATAGAGAAGGCAGCAGACCCCACAAACGACAGCGGCAGCGACTGAGACGATTGCAGAAGCGCTGACAGAAGCTACGACGCCGACTGAGGCAGATTGGGGTTGATATAGACATAGAGAAGGCAGCAGACCCCCCAATCGACAGCGGCAGCGACAGAGACACCTACAGAGTCGCGTACAGAGACTGCGATGCCGACTGAGACGCCGACTGAGGCAGATACAAGTAGATATAGGCATAGAGAAGGTAGCAGACCCCCCAATCGACAGCGGCAGCGACTGAGACGAATACACAGACGCTGATAGAGGCTGCTGCGCCGACTGAGATGCCGACTGATTCATATAGGGGTAGATATAGGCAGAGAGAAGGCAGCAGACCACCCCAATCGACAGCGGCAGTGACTGAGACGCCAACAGAGACGCTGGCAGACGCTGCGACATCGAATGCGACGCCAACTGAGGCAGATAGGGGTAGATATAGGCATAGAGAAGGCAGGAGACAGCGGCAGCGACTGAGACGCCTACAGAGACGGCGACAGGGGCTGCGACGCCGACTGAGATGCCGACTGAGGCAGATAGGGGTAGGTATAGGCATAGAAGAAGAAGGAGACTCCCAATCGACAGCGGCAGCGATTGAGTCGCCTACAGATACGCTGACAGAGGCTGCGACGCCGATGAGGCAGATAGGGGTAGATATAGGCATAGAAAAAGAAGGAGAACCCCAATCGACAGTGGCAGCGACTAAGACGCCTACAGAGACGCTGACAGAGGCTGCGACGCCGACTGAGGCAGATAGGAGTAGATATAGGCATAGAAAAAGAAGGAGACCCCCAATCGACAGCTGACAGAGGCTGCGACGCCGACTGAGTCAGATAGGGGTAGATATAGGCATAAAAAAAGAAGGAGACCCCCAATCGACAGCGGCAGCGACTGAGACGGCGACAGAGGCTGCGATGCCGACTGAGACGCCGACTGAGATGCCGTCTGAGGCAGATAGGGATATATATAGGCATAGAGAAGGCAGCAGACCCCCCAATCGACAGGGGCACCGACTGAGACGCCTACAGAGACGCTGGCAGAGGCTGCGACGCCGACTGAGGCAGATAGGGGTAGATATAGGCATTAAGTAGGCAGCAGACCCGCCCGTTCGACAGCGGCAGCGACTGAGACGCCTACAGAGACGCTGACATAGGCTGCGACGCCGACTGAGACACCTACTGAGGCAGATAGGGGTAGATATAGGCATTGAGAAGGCAGCAGACCCCCAATCGACAGCGGCAGCGACTGAGACGCCTACAAAGACGCCGACAGAGGCTGCGAAGCCGACTGAGACGCCGACTGAGACGCCGACTGAGGCTGCGACGCCGACTGAGGCAGATAGAGGCAGATATAGACATAGAAAAAGAAGGAGACCCCCAATCGACAGCGGCAGCGACTGAGACGGCGACAGAGGCTGCGATGCCGACTGAGACGCCGACTGAGATGCCGTCTGAGGCAGATAGGGATATATATATTCATAGAGAAGGCAGCAGACCCCCCAATAGACAGCGGCAACGACTGAGACGCCTACAGAGACGCCGACAGAGGCTGCGAAGCCGACTGAGACGCCTACAGAGACGCTGAGAGAGGCTGCGACGCCGACTGAGACGCCAACTGAGGCAGATAGGGGTAGATATAGGCACAAAGAAGGCAGCAGACCCCCCAATCGACAGCGGCAGCGACTGAGACGCCTGCAGAGACGCAGACTGAGGCTGCGACGCCGACTGAGACGCCGACTGATTCAGATAGGGGTAGATATAGGCATAGAGAAGGCAGGAGACCCCCCAGTTGACAGCGGCAGCGACTCAGACGCCTACAGAGATGGCGACAGGGGCTGCGACCCCGACTGAGATTCCGACTGAGGCAGATAGGGGTAGATATAGGCATAGAAGAAGAAGGAGACTCCCAATCGACAGCGGCAGCGACTGAGACGCCTACAGATACGCTGACAGAGGCTGCGACGCCGATGAGGCAGATAGGGGTAGATATAGGCATAGAAAAAGAAGGAGAACCCCAATCGACAGTGGCAGCGACTGAGACGCCTACAGAGACGCTGACAGAGGCTGCGACGCCGACTGAGACACCTACTGAGGCAGATAGGGGTAGATATAGGCATTGAGAAGGCAGCAGACCCCCCAATCGACAGCGGCAGCGACTGAGACGCCTAAAGGGACGCTGCCAGAGGCTGCGACGCCGACTGAGACGCCAACTGAGGCAGATAGGGGTAGATATAAGCATAGAGAAGGCAGGAGACCCCCCAATCGACAGAGGCAGCGACTGAGATGCCTACAGAGAAGCTGACAGAGGTTGCGACGCCGACTGAGTCTGATAGGGGTAGATATAGGCATAGAAAAAGAAGGAGACCCCCAATCGACAGCTGACAGAGGCTGCGACGCCGATGAGGCAGATAGGGGTAGATATAGGCATAGAAAAAGAAGGAGACCCCCAATCGACAGCGGCAGCGACTGAGACGGCGACTGAGACGCCGACAGAGGCTGCGAAGCCGACTGAAACGCCGACTGAGGTAGATAGTTGTAGATATAGGCATAGATAAGGCAGCAGATCACCCCAATCGATAGCGGCAGCGACTGAGACGACTACATAGACGCTGACAGAGGCTGCGACGCCTACTGAGACGCTGAATGAGGCAGATAGGGATAGATATAGGCATAGAGAAGGCAGCAGACCCCCCCATCGATAGCGGCAGCGACTGAGACGCCTACATAGACGCTGACAGAGGCTGCGACGCCTACTGAGACGCCGACTGAGGCAGATAGTTGTAGATATAGGCTTAGAGAAGGCAGCAGACCCCCCAATCGATAGCGGCAGCGACTGAGACGCCTACATAGACGCTGTCAGAGGCTGCGACGCATACTGAGACGCCGAATGAGGCAGATATGGACAGATATAGGCATAGAGAAGGCAGCAGACCTCCGCAAACGACACCGGCAGCGACTGAGACGCCTACAGAACCGCTGACAGAGGCTGCGACGCCGACTGAGGCAGATAGGGGTAGATATAGGCATAGAGAAGGCAGCAGACCCCCACAATTGACAGCGGCAGCGACTGAGACGCCTACAGAGATGCTGGCAGAGGCTCCGACGCCGACTGAGACGCCGACTGATTCAGATAGGGGTAGATATAGGCATAGAAAAGGCAGGAGACCCCCCAATTGACAGCGGCAGCGACTGAGACGCCTACAGAGACGGTGACAAAGGCTGCGACGTCGACTGAGATGCCGACTGAGGCAGATAGGGGTAGTTATAGGCATAGAAAAAGAAGGAGACCCCCAATCGACAGCGGCAGCGACTGAGACGCCTACAGATACGCTGACAGAGGCTGCGACGCCGATGAGGCAGATAGGGGTAGATATAGGCATAGAAAAAGAAGGAGAACCCCAATCGACAGTGGCAGCGACTGAGACGCCTACAGAGACGCTGACAGAGGCTGCGACGCCGACTGAGGCAGATAGGGGTTGATATAGGCATAGAAAAAGAAGGAGACCCACAATCGACAGCGGCAGCGACTGAGACGCCTACAGAGACGCCGACAGAGGCTACGAAGCCGACTGAGACGCCGACTGACACGCCGACTGAGGCTGCGTCGCCGACTGAGGCAGATAGAGGTAGATATAGGCATAAAGTAGGCAGCAGACCCCCAATCGGCAGAGGCATCTACTGAGACGCCTACAGAGCCGCTGACAGAGGCTGCGGAGCCGACTGAGACGCCGACTGAGGCAGATAGGGGTAGATATAGGTATGGAGAAGACTGCAGACCCCCAAATTGAAAGCGGCAGCGACAGAGACACCTACAGAGTCGCGTACAGAGACTGCGATGCCGACTGAGACGCCGACTGAGGCAGATACAAGTAGATATAGGCATAGAGAAGGCAGCAGACCCCCCAATCGACAGCGGCAGCGACTGAGACGCCTAAACAGACGCTGACAGAGGCTGCTGCGTCGACTGAGATGCCGACTGATTCATATAGGGGTAGATATAGGCAGAGAGAAGGCAGCAGACCACCCCAATCGACAGCGGCAGTCACTGAGACGCCAACAGAGATGCTGGCAGACGCTGCGACATCGAATGAGACGCCGATTGAGGCAGATAGGGCTAGATATAGGCATAGAAAAAGAAGGAGACCCCCAATCGACAGCGGCAGCGACTGAGACGCCTACAGAGACGCCGACAGAGGCTGCGAAGCCGACTGAGACGCCGACTGAGGCTGCGACGCCGACTGAGGCAGATAGAGGTAGATATAGGCATAGAAAAAGAAGGAGACCCCCAATCGACAGCGGCAGCGACTGAGACGCCTACAGAGACGCTGAGAGAGGCTGCGACGCCGACTGAGGCAGATAGGGGTAGATATAGGCATAGAAAAAGAAGGAGACCCCCAATCGACAGCGGCAGCGACTGAGACGCCTACAGATACGCTGACAGAGGCTGCGACGCCGATGAGGCAGATAGGGGTAGATATAGGCATAGAAAAAGAAGGAGAACCCCAATCGACAGTGGCAGCGACTGAGACGCCTACAGAGACGCTGACAGAGGCTGCGACGCCGACTGAGGCAGATAGGGGTAGATATAGGCATAGGAAAAGAAGGAGACCCCCAATCGACAGCGGCAGCGACTGAGACGCCTACAGAGACGCCGACAGAGGCTGCGAAGCCGACTGAGACGCCGACTGAGACGCCGACTGAGGCAGATAGAGGTAGATATAGGCATAAAGTAGGCAGCAGACCCCCAATCGGCAGAGGCATCTACTGAGACGCCTATAGAGCCGCTGACAGAGGCTGCGAAGCCGACTGAGACACCGACTGAGGCAGATAGGGGTAGATATAGGCATAGAGAAGGCGGCAGACCCCCCAATTGAAAGCGGCAGCGACTGAGACGCCTACAGAGACGCTGACAGAGGCTGCGACGCCGACTGAGGCAGATAGAGGTAGATATAGGCATAAAGTAGGCAGCAGACCCCCAATCGGCAGAGGCATCTACTGAGACGCCTATAGAGCCGCTGACAGAGGCTGCGACGCCGACTGAGACGCCGACTGAGACAGATAGTTGTAGATATAGGCATAGAGAAGGCAGCAGATCCCCCCAATCGATAGCGGCAGCGACTGAGACGACTACATAGACGCTGACAGAGGCTGCGACGCCTACTGAGACGCCGCATGAGGCAGATAGGGATAGATATAGGCATAGAGAAGGCAGCAGACCCCCCAATCGATAGCGGCAGCGACTGAGACGCCTACATAGATGCTGACAGAGGCTGCGACGCCTACTGAGACGCCGACTGAGGCAGATAGTTGTGGAAAAGGCACAGAGAAGGCAGCAGAACCCCTAATCGATAGCGGCAGCGACTGAGACGTCTACATAGACGCTAACAGAGGCTGCGACGCATACTGAGACGCCGAATAAGGCAGATATGGATAGATATAGGCATAGAAAAGGCAGCAGACCCCCCAATCGACAGCGGCAGAGACTGAGATGCCTACAGAGACGCTGACAGAGGCTGCGACGCCGACTGAGGCAGATAGGGGTAGAAATAGGCATAGAGAAGGCAGCAGACCCCCCAATCGACAGAGGCAGTGACTGAGACGCCAACAGAGACGCTGGCAGATGCTGCGACATCGAATGAGACGCCGACTGAGGCAGATAGGGGTAGATATAGACATAGAGAAGGCAGCAGGCCCCCCAATCGACAGCGGCAGCGACTGAGACGCCTACAGACACGCTGACAAAGGCTGCGACGTCGAATGAGACGCCGACTGAGGCAGATATGGGTAGCTATAGGCATAGAGAAGGCAGCAGACCCCCCCCAATCGACAGAGGCAGCGACTGAGACGCCGACTGAGATGCCGTCTGAGGCAGATAGGGATATATATAGGTATAGAGAAGGCAGCAGACCCCCCAATCGACAGCGGCAGCGATCGAGACGCCTACAGAGACGGTGACAGAGGCTGCGACGCCGACTGAGATGCCGACTGATTCATATAGGGGTAGATATAGGCAGAGAGAAGGCAGCAGACCACCCCAATCGACAGCGGCAGTGACTGAGACGCCAACAGAGACGCTGGCAGACGCTGCGACATCGAATGAGACGCCGACTGAGGCAGATAGGGGTAGATATAGGCATAGAGAAGGCAGCAGACCCCCCAATCGACAGCGGCAGAGACTGAGATGCCTACAGAGACGCTGACAGAGGCTGCGACGCCGACTGAGGCAGATAGGGGTAGATATAGGCATAGAAAAAGATGGAGACCCCCAATCGACAGCGGCAGCGACTGAGACGCCTACAGATACGCTGAGAGAGGCTGCGACGCCGACTGAGGCAGATAGGGGTAGATATATGCATAGAGAAGGCAGCAGACCCCCCCCAATCGACAGCGGCAGCGACTGAGATGCCTACAAAGACGCTGACAGAGGATGCGACGTCGAATGAGACGCCGACTGAGGCAGATAGGGGTAGATATAGGCATAGAAAAAGAAGGAGACCCCCAATCGACAGCGGCAGCGACTGCGACGCCTACAGAGACGCCGACAGAGGCTGCGAAGCCGACTGAGACGCCGACAGAGGCTGCGAAGCCGACTGAGACGCCGACTGAGACGCCGACTGAGGCTGCGGCGCCGACTGAGGCTGCGACGCCGACTGAGGCAGATAGAGGTAGATATAGGCATAAAGTAGGCAGCAGACCCCAATCGGCAGAGGCATCTACTGAGAGGCCTATAGAGCCGCTGACAGAGGCTGCGAAGCCGGCTCAGACGCCGACTGAGGCAGATAGGGGTAGATATAGGCATAGAGAAGGCTGCAGACCCCCCCAATTGAAAGCGGCAGCGACTGAGACGCCTAGAGGGACGCTGACTGAGGCTGCGACGCCGACTGAGGCAGATAGAGGTAGATATAGGCATAAAGTAGGCAGCAGACCCCCAATCGGCAGAGGCATCTACTGAGACGCCTATAGACCCGCTGACAGAGGCTGCGACGCCGACTGAGACGCCGACTGAGGCAGATAGTTGTAGATATAGGCATAGAGAAGGCAGCAGATCCCCCCCAATCGATAGCGGCAGCGACTGAGATGCCTACATAGACGCTGACAGAGGCTGCGGCGCCGACTGAGACGCCGACTGAGGCAGATAGGGGTAGATATAAGCATAGAGAAGGCAGCAGACCCCCCCCCCAATCGAAAGCGGCAGCGGCTGAGACGCCTACATAGACGCTGACAGAGGCTGCGACGCCTACTGAGACGCCGACTAATACAGATAGGGATAGATATAGGCATAGAGAAGGCAGCAGGCCACCCCAATCGACAGCGGTAGCGACTGAGACGCCTACAGAGATGTTGAGAGATGCTGCGACGCCGACTGAGACACCTACTGAGGCAGATAGGGGTAGATATAGGCATTGAGAAGGCAGCAGACCCCCTAATCGAGAGCGGCAACGACTGAGTCGCCTAAAGAGACACTGATAGAGGCAGCGACGCCGACTGAGACGCCAACTGTGGCAGATAGGGGTAGATATAGGCATAGAGAAGGCAGCAGAACCCCCAATCGACAGCGGCAGTGACTGAGACGCCTACAGAGACGCTGACAGAGGCTGCGACACCTACTGAGACGCCGACTGAGGCAGACAGGGGTAGAAATAGGCATAGAGCAGGCAGCAGACCCCCCAATCGACAGCGGCAGCGACTGAGATGCCTGCAGAGACGCAGACAGGGCCTGCGACGCCGACTGAAGCATATAAGGGTAGATATAAGCATAGATAAGGAAGGAGACCCCGCAATCGGCAGCTGAAGTGACTGAGATGCCTACAGAGACGTTGAGAGATGCTGCGACGCCGACTGAGACGCCGACTGAGGCAGATAGGGGTAGATATAGGCATAGAGAAGGCAGCACACCCCCCCAATCGACAGCGGCAGCGACTGAGACGCCTACAGATACGCTGACAGATTCTGCGACGCCGACTGAGACGCCGAGTGAGACGCCAACTAGGGCAGATATATTAGATATAGGCATAAAGAAGGCAGCAGACCCCCCAATTGACAGCGGTAGCGACTGAGACGCCTACAGAGACGCTGACAGAGGCTGCGGCGCCGACTGAGGCAGATAGGGGTAGATATAGGCATAAAGTAGGCAGCAGACCCCCAAATCGACAGAGGCAGCGACTGAGATGCCTACAGAGACGCTGCGACGTCGAATGAGACGCCGACTGAGGCAGATAGGGGTAGATATAGGCATAGAGAAGGCAGCAGACCCCCAATCGACAGCGGCAGCGACTGAGACGCCTACAGAGACGCTGACAGAGGCTGCGACGCCGACTCAGGCAGATACGGGTAGATATAGACATAGAAAAAGAAGGAGACCCCCAATCGACAGCGGCAGCGACTGAGACGCCTACAGAGACGCCGACAGAGGCTGCAAAGCCGACTGAGACGCCGACAGAGGCTGCGAAGCCGACTTAGACGCCGACTGAGACGCCGACTGAGGCTGCGACGCCGACTGAGGCAGATAGAGGTAGATATAGGCATAAAGTAGGCAGCAGACCCCCAATCGGCAGAGGCATCTACTGAGACGCCTATAGAGCCGCTGACAGAGGCTGCGAAGCCGACTGAGACGCCGACTGAGGCAGATAGGGGTACATAAAGGCATAGAGAAGGTTGCAGACACCCCAATTGAAAGCGGCAGCGACTGAGACGCCTACAGAGACGCTGACAGAGGCTGCGACGCCGACTGAGGCAGATAGAGGTAGATATAGGCATAAAGTAGGCAGCAGACCCCCAATCGGCAGAGGCATCTACTGAGACGCCTATAGAGCCGCTGACAGAGGCTGCGACGCCGACTGACACGCCGAATGAGGCAGATAGTTGTAGATATAGGCATAGAGAAGGCAGCAGATCCCCCCAATCGATAGCGGCAGCGACTGAGATGTCTACATAGACGCTGACAGAGGCTGCGACGCCGACTGAGATGCCGACTAATACAGATAGGGATAGATATAGGCATAGAGAAGGCAGCAGGCCACCCCAATCGACAGCGGCAGCGACTGAGACGCCTACAGAGACGCTGACAGAGGCTGCGGCGCCGACTGAGGCAGATAGGGGTAGATATAGGCATAAAGTAGGCAGCAGACCCCCCTCCACCCCAATCGATAGCGGCAGCGGCTGAGACGCCTACATAGACGCTGACAAAGGCTGCGACGCCTACTGAGACGCCGACTAATACAGATAGGGATAGATATAGGCATAGAGAAGGCAGCAGGCCACCCCAATCGACAGCGGCAGCGACTGAGACGCCTAAAGAGACGCTGACAGAGGCAGCGACGCCGACTGAGACGCCGACTGAGGCAGATAGGGTGGATACAGGCATGGAGAAGGCAGCAGACCCCCCAATCGACAGCGCCAGCGACTGAGACGCCTACAGAGACGCCGACTGAGGCTGCGACGCCGACTGAGGCAGATAGGGGTAGATATAGACATTGAGAAGGCAGCAGACCCCCAATCGAGAGCGGCAACGACTGAGACGCCTAAAGAGACGCTGACAGAGGCAGCGACGCCGACTGAGACGCCGACTGAGGCAGATAGGGGTGGATATAGGCATGGAGAAGGCAGCAGACCCCCCAATCGACAGCGGCAGCGACTGAGACGCCTACAGAGACGCTGACAGAGGCTGCGACACCTACTGAGACGCCGACTGAGGCAGATACGGGTAGAAATAGGCATAGAGAAGGCAGCAGACCCCCCAATCGACAGCGGCTGCGACTGAGATGCCTGCAGAGACGCAGACAGGGCCTGCGACGCCGACTGAAGCATATAAGGGTAGATATAGGCATAGAGAAGGAAGGAGACCCCGCAATCGGCAGCGGAAGTGACTGAGATGCCTACAGAGACGTTGAGAGATGCTGCGACGCCGACTGAGACGCCGACTGAGGCAGATAGGGGTAGATATAGGCATAGAGAAGGCAGCACACCCCCCCCCCCCAATCGACAGCGGCAGCCACTGAGACGCCTACAGATACGCTGACAGATTCTGCGACGCCGACTGAGAAGACGAGTGAGACGCCAACTAGGGCAGATATATTAGATATAGGCATAGAGAAGGCAGGATATCCCCAATTGACAGCGACAATGACTGAGACGCCTACAGAGACGCTGACAGAGTCTGCGACGCCGACTGAAGCATATAAGGGTAGATATAGGCATAGAGAAGGAAGGAGACCCCGCAATCGGAAGCGGCAGCGACTGAGATGCCTATAGAGCCGCTGACAGAGGCTGCGAAGCCGACTGAGACGCCGACTGAGGCAGATAGGGGTAGATAAAGGCATAGAGAAGGCAGCATACCCCCCAATCGACAGTGGCAGCGACTGAGACGCCTACAGATACGCTGACAGATTCTGCGACGCCGACTGAGACGCCGAGTGAGACGCCAACTAGGGCAGATCTATTAGATATAGGCATAGAGAAGGCAGCAGACCCCCCAATCAGCAGCGGCAGCGACTGAGATGCCTACAGAGACGCTGACAGAGGCTGCGGCGCCGACTGAGGCAGATAGGGGTAGATATAGGCATACAGTAGGCAGCAGACCCCCAAATCGACAGAGGCTACTGAGACGCCTACAGAGACGCTGACAGAGGCTGCGACACCTACTGAGACGCCGACTGAGGCAGATACGGGTAGAAATAGGCATAGAGAAGGCAGCAGACCCCCCAATCGACAGCGGCTGCGACTGAGATGCCTGCAGAGACGCAGACAGGGCCTGCGACGCCGACTGAAGCATATAAGGGTAGATATAGGCATAGAGAAGGAAGGAGACCCCGCAATCGGAAGCGGCAGCGACTGAGATGCCTACAGAGACGTTGAGAGATGCTGCGACGCCGACTGAGACGCCGACTGAGGCAGATAGGGGTAGATATAGGCATAGAGAAGACTGCAGACCCCCCAAACGACAGCGGCAGCGACTGAGACGATTGCAGATACGCTGACAGAAGCTACGACGCCAACTGAGGCAGATTGGGGTTGATATAGACATAGAGAAGGCAGCAGACCCCCTAATCGACAGCGGCAGCGACAGAGACACCTACAGAGTCGCGTACAGAGACTGCGATGCCGACTGAGACGCCGACTGAGGCAGATACAAGTAGATAAAGGCAAAGAGAAGGCAGCAGACCCCCCAATCGACAGCGGCAGCGACTGAGACGCCTACACAGACGCTGACAGAGGCTGATGCGCCGACTGAGATGCCGACTGATTCATATAGTGGTAGATATAGGCAGAGAGAAGGCAGCAGACCACCCCAATCGACAGCGGCAGTGACTGAGACGCCAACAGAGACGCTGGCAGACGCTGGCAGACGCTGGCAGACGCTGCGACATCGAATGAGACGCCGACTGAGGCAGATAGGGGTAGATATAGGCATAGAGAAGGCAGCAGACCCCCCCAATCGACAGCGGCAGCGACTGAGATGCCTACAGAGAAGCTGACAGAGGCTGCGATGTCGAATGAGACGCCGACTGAGGCAGACAGGGGTAGATATAGGCATAGAGAAGGCAGCAGACCCCCCAATCGACAGCGGCAGCGACTGAGACGCCTACAGAGACGCTGACAGAGGCTGCGACGTCGAATGAGACGCCGACTGAGGCAGATAGGGGTAGATATAGGCATAGAGAAGGCAGCAGACCCCCTAATCGACAGCGGCAGCGACTGAGACGCCTACAGAGACGCTGACAGAGGCTGCGACGCCGACTGAGGCAGATAGGGGTAGATATAGGCATAGAAAAAGAAGGAGACCCACAATCGAAAAGCGGCAGCGACTGAGATGCCTACAGAGACGCCGACAGAGGCTGCGAAGTCGACTGAGGCTGCGACGCCGACTGAGGCAGATAGATTTAGATATAGGCATAAAGTAGGCAGCAGACACCCAATCGGCAGAGGCAGCGACTGAGACGCCTACAGAGACGCTGACAGAGGCTGCGACGCCGGCTGAGACGCCGACTGAGGCAGATAGGGGTAGATATAGGCATGGAGAATACTGCAGACCCCCCAAATGAAAGCGGCAGCGACTGAGACGCCTACAGAGACGCTGACAGAGACTGCGACGCCGGCTGAGACGCCGACTGAGGCAGATAGGGGTAGATATAGGCATAGAGAAGGCAGCAGACCCCACAAACGACAGCGGCAGCGACTGAGACGATTGCAGAAGCGCTGACAGAAGCTACGACGCCGACTGAGGCAGATTGGGGTTGATATAGACATAGAGAAGGCAGCAGACCCCCCAATCGACAGCGGCAGCGACAGAGACACCTACAGAGTCGCGTACAGAGACTGCGATGCCGACTGAGACGCCGACTGAGGCACATACAAGTAGATATAGGCATAGAGAAGGTAGCAGACCCCCCAATCGACAGCGGCAGCGACTGAGACGCCTACACAGACGCTGACAGAGGCTGCTGCGCCGACTGAGATGCCGACTGATTTATATAGGGGTAGATATAGGCAGAGAGAAGGCAGCAGACCACCCCAATCGACAGCGGCAGTGACTGAGACACCAACAGAGACGCTGGCAGACGCTGCGACATCGAATGCGACGCCGACTGAGGCAGGTAGGGGTAGATATAGGCATAGAGAAGGCAGCAGACCCCCCAATCGACAGCGGCAGCGACTGAGACGCCTACAGAGACGCTGACAGAGGCTGCGACGCCGACTGAGTCAGATAGGGGTAGATATAGGCATAGAAAAAGAAGGAGACCCCCAATCGACAGCGGCAGCGACTGAGACGCCTACAGAGACGCCGACAGAGGCTGCGAAGCCGACTGAGACGCCGACTGAGACGCCGACTGAGGCTGCGACGCCGACTGAGGCAGATAGAGGTAGATATAGGCATAAAGTAGGCAGCAGACCCCCAATCGGCAGAGGCAACTACAGAGACGCCTATAGAGCCGCTGACAGAGGCTGCGAAGCCGACTGAGACGCCGACTGAGGCAGATAGGGGTAGATATAGGCATAGAGAAGGCGGCAGACCCCCCAATTGAAAGCGGCAGCGACTGAGACGCCTACAGAGACGCTGACAGAGGCTGCGACGCCGACTGAGGCAGATAGAGGTAGATATAGGCATAAAGTAGGCAGCAGACCCCCATTCGGCAAAGGCATCTACTGAGACGCCTATAGAGCCTGTGACAGAGGCTGCGACGCCGACTGAGACGCCGACTGAGGCAGATAGTTGTAGATATAGGCATAGAGAAGGCAGCAGATCCCCCCAATCGATAGCGGCAGCGACTGAGACGACTACATAGACGATCACAGAGGCTGCGACGCCTACTGAGACGCCGAATGAGGCAGATATGGATAGATATCGGCATAGCGAAGGCAGCAGACCCCCCATCGATAGCGGCAGCGACTGAGACGCCTACATAGACGCTGACAGAGGCTGCGACGCCTACTGAGACGCCGACTGAGGCAGATAGTTGTAGATATAGGCATAGAGAAAGCAGCAGACCCCCCAATCGATAGCGGCAGCGACTTAGACGCCTACATAGACGCTGACAGAGGCTGCGACGCATACTGAGACGCCGAATGAGGCAGATATGGATAGATATAGGCATAGAGAAGGCAGCAGACCTCCGCAAATGACAGCGGCAGCGACTGAGACGCCTACAGAACCGCAGACAGAGGGTGCGACGCCGACTGAGGCAGATAGGGGTAGATATAGGCATAGCGAAGGCAGCAGACCCCCCATCGATAGCGGCAGCGACTGAGACGCCTACATAGACGCTGACAGAGGCTGCGACGCCTACTGAGACGCCGACTGAGGCAGATAGTTGTAGATATAGGCATAGAGAAAGCAGCAGACCCCCAATCGACAGCGGCAGCGACTGAGACGCCTACAGAGACGCTGGCAGAGGCTGCGACGCCGACTGAGACGCCGACTGATTCAGATAGGGGTAGATATAGGCATAGAGAAGGCAGGAGACCCCCCAGTTGACAGCGGCAGCGACTGAGACGCCTACAGAGACGGCGACAGGGGCTGCGACGCCGACTGAGATGCCGACTGAGGCAGATAGGGGTAGGTATAGGAATAGAAGAAGAAGGAGACTCCCAATCGACAGCGGCAGCGACTGAGTCGCCTACAGTTACGCTGACAGAGGCTGCGACGCCGATGAGGCAGATAGGGGTAGATATAGGCATAGAAAAAGAAGGAGAACCCCAATCGACAGTGGCAGCGACTAAGACGCCTACAGAGACGCTGACAGAGGCTGCGACGCCGACTGAGGCAGATAGGGGTAGATATAGGCATAGAAAAAGAAGGAGACCCCCAATCGACAGCTGACAGAGGCTGCGACGCCGACTGAGTCAGATAGGGGTAGATATAGGCATAGAAAAAGAAGGAGACCCCCAATCGACAGCGGCAGCGACTGAGACGGCGACAGAGGCTGCGATGCCGACTGAGACGCCGACTGAGATGCCGTCTGAGGCAGATAGGGATATATATAGGCATAGAGAAGGCAGCAGACCCCCCAATCGACAGGGGCACCGACTGAGACGCCTACAGAGACGCTGGCAGAGGCTGCGACGCCGACTGAGGCAGATAGGGGTAGATATAGGCATAAAGTAGGCAGCAGACCCGCCCGTTCGACAGCGGCAGCGACTGAGACGCCTACAGAGACGCTGACATAGGCTGCGACGCCGACTGAGACACCTCCTGAGGCAGATAGGGGTAGATATAGGCATTGAGAAGGCAGCAGACCCCCCAATCGACAGCGGCAGCGACTGAGACGCCTAAAGAGACGCTGCCAGAGGCTGCGACGCCGACTGAGGCAGATAGAGGCAGATATAGGCATAGAAAAAGAAAGAGACCCCCAATAGACAGCGGCAGCGACTGAGACGCCTACAGAGACGCCGACAGAGGCTGCGAAGCCGACTGAGACGCCTGCAGAGACGCAGACTGATGCTGTGACGCCAACTGAGGCAGATAGGGGTAGATATAGGCATAGAGAGGGCAGCAGACCCCCCCAATCGACAGCGGCAGCGACTGAGACGCCTAAAGAGACGCAGACTGAGGCTGCGACGCCGACTGAGGCAGATAGAGGCAGATATAGGCATAGAAAAAGAAGGAGACTCCCAATAGACAGCGGCAGCGACTGAGACGCCTACAGAGACGCCGACAGGGGCTGCGAAGCCGACTGAGACGCCTACAGAGACGCTGAGAGAGGCTGCGACGCCGACTGAGACGCCAACTGAGGCAGATAGGGGTAGATATAGGCACAGAGAAGGCAGCAGACCCCCCAATCGACAGCGGCAGCGACTGAGACGCCTGCAGAGACGCAGACTGAGGCTGCGACGCCGACTGAGACGCCGACTGAGACGCCGACTGATTCAGATAGGGGTAGATATAGGCATAGAGAAGGCAGGAGACCCCCCAGTTGACAGCGGCAGCGACTGAGACGCCTACAGAGACGGCGACAGGGGCTGCGACCCCGACTGAGATGCCGACTGAGGCAGATAGGGGTAGACATAGGCATAGAAGAAGAAGGAGACTCCCAATCGACAGCGGCAGCGACTGAGACGCCTACAGATACGCTGACAGAGGCTGCGACGCCGACTGAGACACCTACTGAGGCAGATAGGGGTAGATATAGGCATTGAGAAGGCAGCAGACCCCCCAATCGACAGCGGCAGCGACTGAGACGCCTACAGAGACGCTGGCAGAGGCTGCGACGGAGACTGAGGCAGATAGGGGTAGATATAGGCATAAAGTAGGCAGCAGACCCGCCCGATCGACAGCGGCAGCGACTGAGACGCCTACAGAGACGCTGACAGAGGCTGCGACGCCGACTGAAGCAGATAGGGGTAGATATAGGCATAGAAAAAGAAGGAGACCCCCAATCGATAGCGGCAGCGACTGAGACGCCTACAGAGACGCCGACAGAGGCTGCGAAGCCGACTGAGACGCCGACTGAGACGCCGACTGAGGCTGCGACGCCGACTGAGGCAGATAGAGGTAGATATAGGCATAAAGTAGGCAGCAGACCCCCAATCGGCAGAGGCATCTACTGAGACGCCTATAGGGCCGCTGACAGAGGCTGCGAAGCCGACTGAAACGCCGACTGAGGCAGATAGTTGTAGATATAGGCATAGATAAGGCAGCAGATCCCCCCAATCGATAGCGGCAGCGACTGAGACGACGACATAGACGCTGACAGAGGCTGCGACGCCTACTGAGACGCTGAATGAGGCAGATAGGGATAGATATAGGCATAGAGAAGGCAGCAGACCCCCCCCATCGATAGCGGCAGCGACTGAGACGCCTACATAGACGCTGACAGAGGCTGCGACGCCTACTGAGACGCCGACTGAGGCAGATAGTTGTAGATATAGGCTTAGAGAAGGCAGCAGACCCCCCAATCGATAGCGGCAGCGACTGAGACGCCTACATAGACGCTGTCAGAGGCTGCGACGCATACTGAGACGCCGAATGAGGCAGATATGGATAGATATAGGCATAGAGAAGGCAGCAGACCTCCGCAAACGACAGCGGCAGCGACTGAGACGCCTACAGAACCGCTGACAGAGGCTGCGACGCCGACTGAGGCAGATAGGGGTAGATATAGGCATAGAGAAGGCAGCAGACCCCCACAATTGACAGCGGCAGCGACTGAGATGCCTACAGAGACGGTGACAGAGGCTGCGACGCCGACTGAGATGCCGACTGAGGCAGATAGGGGTAGATATAGGCATAGAAAAAGAAGGAGACCCCCAATCGACAGCGGCAGCGACTGAGACGCCTACAGATACGCTGACAGAGGCTGCGACGCCGATGAGGCAGATAGGGGTAGATATAGGCATAGAAAAAGAAGGAGAACCCCAATCGACAGTGGCAGCGACTGAGACGCCTACAGAGACGCTGACAGAGGCTGCGACGCCGACTGAGGCAGATAGGGGTAGATATAGGCATAGAGAAGGCAGGAGACCCCCAATCGACAGAGGCAGCGACTGAGACGCCTACAGAGAAGCTGACAGAAGCTGCGACGCCGACTGAGTCAGATAGGGGTAGATATAGGCATAGAAAAAGAAGGAGACCCCCAATCGACAGCGGCAGCGACTGAGACGGCGACAGAGGCTGCGATGCCGACTGATACGCCGACTGAGATGCCGTCTGAGGCAGATAGGGATATATATAGGCATAGAGAAGGCAACAGACCCCCCCAATCGACAGCGGGACCGACTGAGACGCCTACAGAGACGCTGACAGAGGCTGCGACGCCGACTGAGGCAGATAGGGGTAGATATAGGCATAAAGTAGGCAGCAGACCCGCCCGATCGACAGCGGCAGCGACTGAGACGCCTACAGAGACGCTGACAGAGGCTGCGACGCCGACTGAGACACCTACTGAGGCAGATAGGGGTAGATATAGGCATTGAGAAGGCAGCAGACCCCCAATCGACAGCGGCAGCGACTGAGACGCCTACAGATACGCTGACAGAGGCTGCGACGCCGATGAGGCAGATAGGGGTAGATATAGGCATAGAAAAAGAAGGAGAACCCCAATCGACAGTGGCAGCGACTGAGACGCCTACAGAGACGCTGACAGAGGCTGCGACGTCGACTGAGGCAGATAGGGGTAGATATAGGCATAGAGAAGGCAGGAGACCCCAATCGACAGAGGCAGCGACTGAGACGCCTACAGAGAAGCTGACAGAAGCTGCGACGCCGACTGAGTCAGATAGGGGTAGATATAGGCATAGAAAAAGAAGGAGACCCCCAATCGACAGCGGCAGCGACTGAGACGACGACAGAGGCTGCGATGCCGACTGAGACGCCGACTGAGATGTCGTCTGAGGCAGATAGGGGTAGATATAGGCATAAAGTAGGCAGCAGACCCGCCCAATCGACAGCGGCAGCGACTGAGACGCCTACAGAGACGCTGACAGAGGCTGCGACGCCGACTGAGACACCTACTGAGGCAGATAGGGGTAGATATAGGCATTGAGAAGGCAGCAGACCCCCAATCGACAGCGGCAGCGACTGAGACGCCTAAAGAGACGCTGCCAGAGGCTGCGACGCCGACTGAGACGCCAACTGAGGCAGATAGGGGTAGATATAGGCACAGAGAAGGCAGCAGACCCCCAATCGACAGCGGCAACGACTGAGACGCCTGCAGAGACGCAGACTGATGCTGCGACGCCGACTGAGGCGGATAGGGGTAGATATAGGCATAGAGAGGGCAGCAGACCCCCCCCAATCGACAGCGGCAGCGACTGAGACGCCTACAGAGACGCTGACAGTGGCTGCGACGCCGACTGAGACACCTACTGAGGCAGATAAGGGTAGATATAGGCATAGAGAAGGAAGGAGACCCCGCAGTCGGCCGCGGCAGCGACTGAGATGCCTACAGAGACGTTGAGAGATGCTGCGACGCCGACTGAGACGCCGACTGAGGCAGATAGGGGTAGATATAGGTATGGAGAAGACTGCAGACCCGCAAATTGAAAGCGGCAGCGACTGAGACGCCTACAGAGACGCTGACAGAGGCTGCGACGCCGGCTGAGACGCCGACTGAGGCAGATAGGGGTAGATATAGGCATAGAGAAGGCAGCAGACCCCCCAAACGACAGCGGCAGCGACTGAGACGATTGCAGAGGCGCTGACAGAAGCTACGACGCCGACTGAGGCAGATTGGGGTTGATATAGACATAGAGAAGGCAGCAGACCCCCCCAATCGACAGCGGCAGCGACAGAGACACCTACAGAGTCGCGTACAGAGACTGCGATGCCGACTGAGACGCCGACTGAGGCAGATACAAGTAGATATAGGCATAGAGAAGGCAGCAGACCCCCCAATCGACAGCGGCAGCGACTGAGACGCCTAAACAGACGCTGACAGAGGCTGCTGCGTCGACTGAGATGCCGACTGATTCATATAGGGGTAGATATAGGCAGAGAGAAGGCAGCAGACCACCCCAATCGACAGCGGCGGTCACTGAGACGCCAACAGAGATGCTGGCAGACGCTGCGACATCGAATGAGACGCCGACTGAGGCAGATAGGGGTAGATATAGGCATAGAAAAAGAAGGAGACCCCCAATCGACAGCGGCAGCGACTGAGACGCCTACAGAGACGCCGGCAGAGGCTGCGAAGCCGACTGAGACGCCGACTGAGGCTGCGACGCCGACTGAGGCAGATAGAGGTAGATATAGGCATAGAAAAAGAAGGAGACCCCCAATCGACAGCGGCAGCGACTGAGACGCCTACAGAGACGCTGAGAGAGGCTGCGACGCCGACTGAGGCAGATAGGGGTAGATATAGGCATAGAAAAAGAAGGAGACCCCCAATCGACAGCGGCAGCGACTGAGACGCCTACAGATACGCTGACAGAGGCTGCGACGCCGATGAGGCAGATAGGGGTAGATATAGGCATAGAAAAAGAAGGAGAACCCCAATCGACAGTGGCAGCGACTGAAACGCCTACAGAGACGCTGACAGAGGCTGCGACGCCGACTGAGGCAGATAGGGGTAGATATAGGCATAGGAAAAGAAGGAGACCCCCAATCGACAGCGGCAGCGACTGAGACGCCTACAGAGACGCCGACAGAGGCTGCGAAGCCGACTGAGACGCCGACTGAGACGCCGACTGAGGCAGATAGAGGTAGATATAGGCATAAACTAGGCAGCAGACCCCCAATCGGCAGAGGCATCTACTGAGACGCCTATAGAGCCGCTGACAGAGGCTGCGAAGCCGACTGAGACGCCGACTGAGGCAGATAGGGGTAGATATAGGCATAGAGAAGGCGGCAGACCCCCCAATTGAAAGCGGCAGCGACTGAGACGCCTACAGAGACGCTGACAGAGGCTGCGACGCCGACTGAGGCAGATAGAAGTAGATATAGGCATAAAGTAGGCAGCAGACCCCCAATCGGCAGAGGCATCTACTGAGACGCCTATAGAGCCGCTGACAGTGGCTGCGACGCCGACTGAGACGCCGACTGAGGCAGATAGTTGTAGATATAGGCATAGAGAAGGCAGCAGATCCCCCCAATCGATAGCGGCAGCGACTGAGACGACTACATAGACGCTGACAGAGGCTGCGACGCCTACTGAGACGCCGCATGAGGCAGATAGGGATAGATATAGGCATAGAGAAGGCAGCAGACCCCCCAATCGATAGCGGCAGCGACTGAGACGCCTACATAGATGCTGACAGAGGCTGCGACGCCTACTGAGACGCCGACTGAGGCAGATAGTTGTGGAAAAGGCACAGAGAAGGCAGCAGAACCCCTAATCGATAGCGGCAGCGACTGAGACGTCTACATAGACGCTAACAGAGGCTGCGACGCATACTGAGAAGCCGAATAAGGCAGATATGGATAGATATAGGCATAGAAAAGGCAGCAGACCCCCCAATCGACAGCGGCAGAGACTGAGATGCCTACAGAGACGCTGACAGAGGCTGCGACGTCGACTGAGGCAGATAGGGGTAGATATAGGCATAGAGAAGGCAGGAGACCCCAATCGACAGAGGCAGCGACTGAGACGCCTACAGAGAAGCTGACAGAAGCTGCGACGCCGACTGAGTCAGATAGGGGTAGATATAGGCATAGAAAAAGAAGGAGACCCCCAATCGACAGCGGCAGCGACTGAGACGACGACAGAGGCTATGATGCCGACTGAGACGCCGACTGAGATGTCGTCTGAGGCAGATAGGGGTAGATATAGGCATAAAGTAGGCAGCAGACCCGCCCAATCGACAGCGGCAGCGACTGAGACGCCTACAGAGACGCTGACAGAGGCTGCGACGCCGACTGAGACACCTACTGAGGCAGATAGGGGTAGATATAGGCATTGAGAAGGCAGCAGACCCCCAATCGACAGCGGCAGCGACTGAGACGCCTGAAGAGACGCTGCCAGAGGCTGCGACGCCGACTGAGACGCCAACTGAGGCAGATAGGGGTAGATATAGGCACAGAGAAGGCAGCAGACCCCCAATCGACAGCGGCAACGACTGAGACGCCTGCAGAGACGCAGACTGATGCTGCGACGCCGACTGAGGCGGATAGGGGTAGATATAGGCATAGAGAGGGCAGCAGACCCCCCCCAATCGACAGCGGCAGCGACTGAGACGCCTACAGAGACGCTGACAGTGGCTGCGACGCCGACTGAGACACCTACTGAGGCAGATAAGGGTAGATATAGGCATAGAGAAGGAAGGAGACCCCGCAGTCGGCCGCGGCAGCGACTGAGATGCCTACAGAGACGTTGAGAGATGCTGCGACGCCGACTGAGACGCCGACTGAGGCAGATAGGGGTAGATATAGGTATGGAGAAGACTGCAGACCCCCAAATTGAAAGCGGCAGCGACTGAGACGCCTACAGAGACGCTGACAGAGGCTGCGACGCCGGCTGAGACGCCGACTGAGGCAGATAGGGGTAGATATAGGCATAGAGAAGGCAGCAGACCCCCAAACGACAGCGGCAGCGACTGAGACGATTGCAGAGGCGCTGACAGAAGCTACGACGCCGACTGAGGCAGATTGGGGTTGATATAGACATAGAGAAGGCAGCAGACCCCCCCAATCGACAGCGGCAGCGACAGAGACACCTACAGAGTCGCGTACAGAGACTGCGATGCCGACTGAGACGCCGACTGAGGCAGATACAAGTAGATATAGGCATAGAGAAGGCAGCAGACCCCCCAATCGACAGCGGCAGCGACTGAGACGCCTAAACAGACGCTGACAGAGGCTGCTGCGTCGACTGAGATGCCGATTGATTCATATAGGGGTAGATATAGGCAGAGAGAAGGCAGCAGACCACCCCAATCGACAGCGGCAGTCACTGAGACGCCAACAGAGATGCTGGCAGACGCTGCGACATCGAATGAGACGCCGACTGAGGCAGATAGGGGTAGATATAGGCATAGAAAAAGAAGGAGACCCCCAATCGACAGCGGCAGCGACTGAGACGCCTACAGAGACGCCGACAGAGGCTGCGAAGCCGACTGAGACGCCGACTGAGGCTGCGACGCCGACTGAGGCAGATAGAGGTAGATATAGGCATAGAAAAAGAAGGAGACCCCCAATCGACAGCGGCAGCGACTGAGACGCCTACAGAGACGCTGAGAGAGGCTGCGACGCCGACTGAGGCAGATAGGGGTAGATATAGGCATAGAAAAAGAAGGAGACCCCCAATCGACAGCGGCAGCGACTGAGACGCCTACAGATACGCTGACAGAGGCTGCGACGCCGATGAGGCAGATAGGGGTAGATATAGGCATAGAAAAAGAAGGAGAACCCCAATCGACAGTGGCAGCGACTGAAACGCCTACAGAGACGCTGACAGAGGCTGCGACGCCGACTGAGGCAGATAGGGGTAGATATAGGCATAGGAAAAGAAGGAGACCCCCAATCGACAGCGGCAGCGACTGAGACGCCTACAGAGACGCCGACAGAGGCTGCGAAGCCGACTGAGACGCCGACTGAGACGCCGACTGAGGCAGATAGAGGTAGATATAGGAATAAAGTAGGCAGCAGACCCCCAATCGGCAGAGGCATCTACTGAGACGCCTATAGAGCCGCTGACAGAAGCTGCGAAGCCGACTGAGACGCCGACTGAGGCAGATAGGGGTAGATATAGGCATAGAGAAGGCGGCAGACCCCCCAATTGAAAGCGGCAGCGACTGAGACGCCTACAGAGACGCTGACAGAGGCTGCGACGCCGACTGAGGCAGATAGAGGTAGATATAGGCATAAAGTAGGCAGCAGACCCCCAATCGGCAGAGGCATCTACTGAGACGCCTATAGAGCCGCTGACAGAGGCTGCGACGCCGACTGAGACGCCGACTGAGGCAGATAGTTGTAGATATAGGCATAGAGAAGGCAGCAGATCCCCCCAATCGATAGCGGCAGAGACTGAGACGACTACATAGACGCTGACAGAGGCTGCGACGCCTACTGAGACGCCGCATGAGGCAGATAGGGATAGATATAGGCATAGAGAAGGCAGCAGACCCCCCAATCGATAGCGGCAGCGACTGAGACGCCTACATAGATGCTGACAGAGGCTGCGACGCCTACTGAGACGCCGACTGAGGCAGATAGTTGTGGAAAAGGCAGAGAGAAGGCAGCAGAACCCCTAATCGATAGCGGCAGCGACTGAGACGTCTACATAGACGCTAACAGAGGCTGCGACGCATACTGAAAAGCCGAATAAGGCAGATATGGATAGATATAGGCATAGAAAAGGCAGCAGACCCCCCAATCGACAGCGGCAGAGACTGAGATGCCTACAGAGACGCTGACAGAGGCTGCGACGCCGACTGAGGCAGATAGGGGTAGATATAGACATAGAGAAGGCAGCAGGCCCCCCCAATCGACAGCGGCAGCGACTGAGACGCCTACAGACACGCTGACAGAGGCTGCGACGTCGAATGAGACGCCGACTGAGGCAGATAGGGGTAGATATAGACATAGAGAAGGCAGCAGGCCCCCCCAATCGACAGCGGCAGCGACTGAGACGCCGACAGAGGCTGCGACGCCGACACAGGCTGCGACACCGACTGAGACGCCGACTGAGATGCCGTCTGAGGCAGATAGGGATATATATAGGTATAGAGAAGGCAGCAGACCCCCCAATCGACAGCGGCAGCGATCGAGACGCCTACAGATACGGTGACAGAGGCTGCGACGCCGACTGAGATGCCGACTGATTCATATAGGGGTAGATATAGGCAGAGAGAAGGCAGCAGACCACCCCAATCGACAGCGGCAGTGACTGAGACGCCAACAGAGACGCTGGCAGACGCTGCGACATCGAATGGGACGCCGACTGAGGCAGATAGGGGTAGATATAGGCATAGAGAAGGCAGCAGACCCCCCAATCGACAGCGGCAGAGACTGAGATGTCTACAGAGACGCTGACAGAGGCTGCGACGCCGACTGAGGCAGATAGGGGTAGATATAGGCATAGAAAAAGAAGGAGACCCCCAATCGACAGCGGCAGCGACTGAGACGCCTACAGATACGCTGACAGAGGCTGCGACGCCGACTGAGGCAGATAGGGGTAGATATATGCATAGAGAAGGCAGCAGACCCCCCCCCAATCGACAGCGGCAGCGACTGAGATGCCTACAAAGACGCTGACAGAGGCTGCGACGTCGAATGAGACGCCGACTGAGGCAGATAGGGGTAGATATAGGCATAGAAAAAGAAGGAGACCCCCAATCGACAGCGGCAGCGACTGCGACGCCTACAGAGACGCCGACAGAGGCTGCGAAGCCGACTGAGACGCCGACAGAGGCTGCGAAGCCGACTGAGACGCCGACTGAGACGCCGACTGAGGCTGCGGCGCCGACTGAGGCTGCGGCGCCGACTGAGGCTGCGACGCCGACTGAGGCAGATAGAGGTAGACGCCTATAGAGCCGCTGACAGAGGCTGCGAAGCCGGCTCAGACGCCGACTGAGGCAGATAGGGGTAGATATAGGCATAGACAAGGCTGCAGACCCCCCCAATTGAAAGCGGCAGCGACTGAGACGCCTAGAGAGACGCTGACTGAGGCTGCGACGCCGACTGAGGCAGATAGAGGTAGATATAGGCATAAAGTAGGCAGCAGACCCCCAATCGGCGGAGGCATCTACTGAGACGCCTATAGAGTCGCTGACAGAGGCTGCGACGCCGACTGAGACGCCGACTGAGGCAGATAGTTGTAGATATAGGCATAGAGAAGGCAGCAGATCCCCCCCAAACGATAGCGGCAGCGACTGAGATGCCTACATAGACGCTGACAGAGGCTGCGGCGCCGACTGAGGCAGATAGGGGTAGATATAGGCATAGAGAAGACTGCAGACCCCCCAATTGAAAGCGGTAGCGACTGAGACGCCTACAGAGACGCTGACAAAGGCTGCGACGCCGGCTGAGACGCCGACTGAGGCAGATAGGGGTAGATATAAGCATAGAGAAGGCAGCAGACCCCCCCCCCCCCAATCGAAAGCGGCAGCGGCTGAGACGCCTACATAGACGCTGACAGAGGCTGCGACGCCGACTGAGGCAGATACGGGTAGATATAGGCATAGAGAAGGCAGCAGGCCACCCCAATCGACAGCGGCAGCGACTGAGACGCCTACAGAGATGTTGAGAGATGCTGCGACGCCGACTGAGACACCTACTGAGGCAGATAGGGGTAGATATAGGCATTGAGAAGGCAGCAGACCCCCTAATCGAGAGCGGCAACGACTGAGTCGCCTAAAGAGACACTGATAGAGGCAGCGACGCCGACTGAGACGCCGACTGAGGCAGATAGGGGTAGATATAGGCATAGAGAAGGCAGCAGAACCCCCAATCGACAGCGGCAGCGACTCAGACGCCTACAGAGACGCTGACAGAGGCTGCGACACCTACTGAGACGTCGACTGAGGCAGACAGGTGTAGAAATAGGCATAGAGCAGGCAGCAGACCCCCCAATCGACAGCGGCAGCGACTGAGATGCCTGCAGAGACGCAGACAGGGCCTGCGACGCCGACTGAAGCATATAAGGGTAGATATAAGCATAGATAAGGAAGGAGACCCCGCAATCGGCAGCTGAAGTGACTGAGATGCCTACAGAGACGTTGAGAGATGCTGCGACGCCGACTGAGACGCCGACTGAGGCAGATAGGGGTAGATATAGGCATAGAGAAGGCAGCACACCCCCCCAATCGACAGCGGCAGCCACTGAGATGCCTACAGATACGCTGACAGATTCTGCGACGCCGACTGAGAAGCCGAGTTAGACGCCAACTAGGGCAGATATATTAGATATAGGCATAGAGAAGGCAGCAGACCCCCAATTGACAGCGACAACGACTGAGACGCCTACAGAGACGCTGGCAGAGCCTGCGACGCCGACTGAAGCATATAAGGGTAGATATAGGCATAGAGAAGGAAGGAGACCCCGCAATCGGCAGCGGCAGCGACTGAGATGCCTACAGAGACGTTGAGAGATGCTGCGACGCCGACTGAGACGCCGACTGAGGCAGATAGGAGTAGATATAGGCATAGAGAAGGCAGCACACCCCCCCAATCGACAGCGGCAGCGACTGAGACGCCTACAGATAAGCTGACAGATTCTGCGACGCCGACTGAGACGCCGAGTGAGACGCCAACTAGGGCAGATATATTAGATATAGGCATAAAGAAGGCAGCAGACCCCCCAATTGACAGCGGTAGCGACTGAGACGCCTACAGAGACGCTGACAGAGGCTGCGGCGCCGACTGAGGCAGATAGGGGTAGATATAGGCATAAAGTAGGCAGCAGACCCCCAAACGGCAGAGGCATCTACTGAGACGCCTATAGAGCCGCTGACAGAGGCTGCGACGCCGACTGACACGCCGAATGAGCAGCGACTGAGACGCCTAAAGAGACGCTGACAGAGGCAGCGACGCCGACTGAAACGCCGACTGAGGCAGATAGGGGTGGATACAGGCATGGAGAAGGCAGCAGACCCCGACAGCGCCAGCGACTGAGACGCCTACAGAGACGCCGACAGAGGCTGCGACGCCGACTGAGGCAGATAGAGGTAGATATAGGCATAAAGTAGGCAGCAGACCCCCAATCGGCAGAGGCATCTACTGAGACGCCTATAGAGCCGCTGACAGAGGCTGCGACGCCGACTGACACGCCGAATGAGCAGCGACTGAGACGCCTAAAGAGACGCTGACAGAGGCAGCGACGCCGACTGAAACGCCGACTGAGGCAGATAGGGGTGGATACAGGCATGGAGAAGGCAGCAGACCCCGACAGCGCCAGCGACTGAGACGCCTACAGAGACGCCGACTGAGGCTGCGACGCCGACTGAGGCAGATAGGGGTAGATATAGGCATTGAGAAGGCAGCAGACCCCCCAATCGCGAGCGGCAACGACTGAGACGCCTAAAGAGACGCTGACAGAGGCAGCGACGCAAACTGAGACGCCGACTGAGGCAGATAGGGGTGGATATAGGCATGGAGAAGGCAGCAGACCCCCCAATCGACAGCGGCAGCGACTGAGACGCCTACAGAGACGCTGACAGAGGCTGCGACACCTACTGAGACGCCGACTGAGGCAGATAGGGGTAGAAATAGGCATAGAGAAGGCAGCAGACCCCCCAATCGACAGCGGCAGCGACTGAGATGCCTGCAGAGACGCAGACAGGGCCTGCGACGCCAACTGAAGCATATAAGGGTAGATATAGGCATAGAGAAGGAAGGAGACCCCGCAATCGGCAGCGGATGTGACTGAGATGCCTACAGAGACGTTGAGAGATGCTGCGACGCCGACTGAGACGCCGACTGAGGCAGATAGGGGTAGATATAGGCATAGAGAAGGCAGCACACCCCCCCAATCGACAGCGGCAGCCACTGAGACGCCTACAGATACGCTGACAGATTCTGCGACGCCGACTGAGAAGACGAGTGAGACGCCAACTAGGGCAGATATATTAGATATAGGCATAGAGAAGGCAGGAGACCCCCAATTGACAGCGACAATGACTGAGACGCCTACAGAGACGCTGACAGAGCCTGCGACGCCGACTGAAGCATATAAGGGTAGATATAGGCATAGAGAAGGAAGGAGACCCCGCAATCGGAAGCGGCAGCGACTGAGATGCCTACAGAGACGTTGAGAGATGCTGCGACGCCGACTGAGACGCCGACTGAATCAGATAGGGGTAGATATAGGCATAGAGAAGGCAGCATACCCCCCAATCGACAGCGGCAGCGACTGAGACGCCTACAGATACGCTGACAGATTCTGCGACGCCGACTGAGACGCCGAGTGAGACGCCAACTAGGGCAGATATATTAGATATAGGCATAGAGAAGGCAGCAGACCCCCCAATCAGCAGCGGCAGCGACTGAGACGCCTACAGAGACGCAGACAGGGCCTGCGACGCCGACTGAAGCAAATAAGGGTAGATATAGGCATAGAGAAGGAAGGAGACCCCGCAATCGGCAGCGGATGTGACTGAGATGCCTACAGAGACGTTGAGAGATGCTGCGACGCCGACTGAGACGCCGACTGAGGCAGATAGGGGTAGATATAGGCATAGAGAAGGCAGCACACCCCCCCAATCGACAGCGGCAGCCACTGAGACGCCTACAGATACGCTGACAGATTCTGCGACGCCGACTGAGAAGACGAGTGAGACGCCAACTAGGGCAGATATATTAGATATAGGCATAGAGAAGGCAGGAGACCCCCAATTGACAGCGACAATGACTGAGACGCCTACAGAGACGCTGACAGAGCCTGCGAGGCCGACTGAAGCATATAAGGGTAGATATAGGCATAGAGAAGGAAGGAGACCCCGCAATCGGAAGCGGCAGCGACTGAGATGCCTACAGAGACGTTGAGAGATGCTGCGACGCCGACTGAGACGCCGACTGAGGCAGATAGGGGTAGATATAGGCATAGAGAAGGCAGCATACCCCCCAATCGACAGCGGCAGCGACTGAGACGCCTACAGATACGCTGACAGATTCTGCGACGCCGACTGAGACGCCGAGTGAGACGCCAACTAGGGCAGATATATTAGATATAGGCATAGAGAAGGCAGCAGACCCCCCAATCAGCAGCGGCAGCGACTGAGACGCCTACAGAGACGCTGACAGAGGCTGCGGCGCCGACTGAGGCAGATAGGGGTAGATATAGGCATAAAGTAGGCAGCAGACCCCCAAATCGACGGAGGCATCTACTGAGACACCTACAGAGCCGCTGACAGAGGCTGCGGAGCCGACTGAGACGCCGACTGAGGCAGATAGGGGTAGATATAGGCATAGAGAAGACTGCAGACCCCCCAAACGACAGCGACAGCGACTGAGACGCCTACACAGACGCTGACAGAGGCTGATGCTCCGACTGAGATGCCGACTGATTCATATAGGGGTAGATATAGGCAGAGAGAAGGCAGCAGACGACCCCAATCGACAGCGGCAGTGACTGAGACGCCAACAGAGACGCTGGCAGACGCTGGCAGACGCTGCGACATCGAATGAGACGCCGACTGAGGCAGATAGGGGTAGATATAGGCATAGAGAAGGCAGCAGACCCCCCCAATCGACAGCGGCAGCGACTGAGATGCCTACAGAGAAGCTGACAGAGGCTGCGATGTCGAATGAGACGCCGACTGAGGCAGACAGGGGTAGATATAGGCATAGAGAAGGCAGCAGACCCCCCAATCGACAGCGGCAGCGACTGAGACGCCTACAGAGACGCTGAGAGAGGCTGCGACGCCAACTGAGGCAGATAGGGGTAGATATAGGCATAGAAAAAGAAGGAGACCCCCAATCGACAGCGGCAGCGACTGAGACGCCTACAGATACGCTGACAGAGGCTGCGACGCCGATGAGGCAGATAGGGCTAGATATAGGCATAGAAAAAGAAGGAGACACCCAATCGACAGTGGCAGCGACTGAGACGCCTACAGAGACGCTGACAGAGGCTGCGACGCCGACTGAGGCAGATAGGGGTAGATATAGGCATAGAGAAGGCAGCAGACCCCCCAATCGACAGAGGCAGTGACTGAGACTCCAACAGAGACGCTGGCAGACGCTGCGACATCGAATGAGACGCCGACTGAGGCAGATAGGGGTAGATATAGGCATAGAGAAGGCAGCAGACCACCCCAATCGACAGCGGCAGCGACTGAGATGCCTACAGAGACGCTGACAGAGGCTGCGACGCCGACTGAGGCAGATAGGGGTAGATATAGGCATAGAAAAAGAAGGAGACCCACAATCGACAGCGGCAGCGACTGAGATGCCTACAGAGACGCCGACAGAGGCTGCGAAGTCGACTGAGACGCCGACTGAGACGCAGACTGAGGCTGCGACGCCGACTGAGGCAGATAGATTTAGATATAGGGATAAAGTAGGCAGCAGACACCCAATCGGCAGAGGCAGCGACTGAGACGCCTACAGAGACGCTGACAGAGGCTGCGACGCCGGCTGAGACGCCGACTGAGGCAGATAGTTGTAGATATAGGCATGGAGAATACTGCAGACCCCCCAAATGAAAGCGGCAGCGACTAAGACGCCTACAGAGACGCTGACAGAGGCTGCGACGCCGGCTGAGACGCCGACTGAGGCAGATAGGGGTAGATATAGGCATAGAGAAGGCAGCAGACCCCACAAACGACAGCGGCAGCGACTGAGACGATTGCAGAAGCGCTGACAGAAGCTACGACGCCGACTGAGGCAGATTGGGGTTGATATAGACATAGAGAATGCAGCAGACCCCCCAATCGACAGCGGCAGCGACAGAGACACCTACAGAGTCGCGTACAGAGACTGCGATGCCGACTGAGACGCCGACTGAGGCAGATACAAGTAGATATAGGCATAGAGAAGGTAGCAGACCCCCAATCGACAGCGGCAGCGACTGAGACGCCTACACAGACGCTGACAGAGGCTGCTGCGCCGACTGAGATGCCGACTGATTCATATAGGGGTAGATATAGGCAGAGAGAAGGCAGCAGACCACCCCAATCGACAGCGGCAGTGACTGAGACGCCAACAGAGACGCCAACAGAGACGCTGGCAGACGCTGCGACATCGAATGCGACGCCGACTGAGGCAGATAGGGGTAGATATAGGCATAGAAAAAGAAGGAGACCCCCAATCGACAGCGGTAGCGACTGAGAGGCCTACAGAGACGCCGACAGAGGCTGCGAAGCCGACTGAGACGCCGACTGAGGCTGCGATGCCGACTGAGGCAGATAGAGGTAGATATAGGCATAAAGTAGGCAGCAGACCCCCAATCGGCAGAGGCAACTACTGAGACGCCTATATAGCCGCTGACAGAGGCTGCGAAGCCGACTGAGACGCCGACTGAGGCAGATAGGGGTAGATATAGGCATAGAGAAGGCGGCAGACCCCCCAATTGAAAGCGGCAGCGACTGAGACGCCTACAGAGACGCTGACAGAGGCTGCGACGCCGACTGAGGCAGATAGAGGTAGATATAGGCATAAAGTAGGCAGCAGACCCCCAATCGGCAAAGGCATCTACTGAGACGCTTATAGAGCCGCTGACAGAGGCTGCGACGCCGACTGAGGCAGATAGTTGTAGATATAGGCATAGAGAAAGCAGCAGACCCCCAATCGATAGCGGCAGCGACTTAGACGCCTACATAGACGCTGAGAGAGGCTGCGACGCATACTGAAACGCCGAATGAGGCAGATATGGATAGATATAGGCATAGAGAAGGCAGCAGACCTCCGCAAATGACAGCGGCAGCGACTGAGACGCCTACAGAACCGCAGACAGAGGCTGCGACGCCGACTGAGACGCCGACTGATTCAGATAGGGGTAGATATAGGCATAGAGAAGGCAGGATACCCCCCAGTTGACAGCGGCAGCGACTGAGACGCCTACAGAGACGGCGACAGGGGCTGCGACGCCGACTGAGATGCCGACTGAGGCAGATAGGGGTAGGTATAGGCATAGAAGAAGAAGGAGACTCCCAATCGACAGCGGCAGCGACTGAGTCGCCTACAGATACGCTGACAGAGGCTGCAACGCCGATGAGGCAGATAGGGGTAGATATAGGCATAGAAAAAGAAGGAGAACCCCAATCGACAGTGGCAGCGACTAAGACGCCTACAGAGGCGCTGACAGAGGCTGCGACGCCGATGAGGCAGATAGGGGTAGATATAGGCATAGAAAAAGGAGACCCCCAATCGACAGCTGACAGAGGCTGCGACGCCGACTGAGTCAGATAGGGGTAGATATAGGCATAGAAAAAGAAGGAGACCCCCAATCGACAGCGGCAGCGACTGAGACGGCGACAGAGGCTGCGATGCCGACTGAGACGCCGACTGAGATGCCGTCTGAGGCAGATAGGGATATATATAGGCATAGAGAAGGCAGCAGACCCCCCAATCGGCAGGGGCACCGACTGAGACGCCTACAGAGACGCTGGCAGAGGCTGCGACGCCGACTGAGGCAGATAGGGGTAGATATAGGCATTAAGTAGGCAGCAGACCCGCCCGTTCGACAGCGGCAGCGACTGAGACGCCTACAGAGACGCTGACATAGGCTGCGACGCCGACTGAGACACCTACTGAGGCAGATAGGGGTAGATATAGGCATTGAGAAGGCAGCAGACCCCCCAATCGACAGCGGCAGCGACTGAGACGCCTAAAGAGACGCTGCCAGAGGCTGCGACGCCGACTGAGACGCCAACTGAGGCAGATAGGGGTAGATATAGGCACAGAGAAGGCAGCAGACCCCCCATTCGACAGCGGCAGCGACTGAGACGCCTGCAGAGACGCAGACTGATGCTGTGACGCCAACTGAGGCAGATAGGGGTAGATATAGGCATAGAGAGGGCAGCAGACCCCCCCAATCGACAGCGGCAGCGACTGAGATGCCTAAAGAGACGCAGACTGAGGCTGCGACGCCGACTGAGGCAGATAGAGGCAGATATAGGCATAGAAAAAGAAGGAGACCCCCAATAGACAGCGGCAGCGACTGAGACGCCTACAGAGACGCCGACAGAGGCTGCGAAGCCGACTGAGACGCCTACAGAGACGCTGAGAGAGGCTGCGACGCCGACTGAGACGCCAACTGAGGCAGATAGGGGTAGATATAGGCACAGAGAAGGCAGCAGACCCCCCAATCGACAGCGGCAGCGACTGAGACGCCTGCAGAGACGCAGACTGAGGCTGCGACGCCGACTGAGACGCCGACTGATTCAGATAGGGGTAGATATAGGCATAGAGAAGGCAGGAGACCCCCCAGTTGACAGCGGCAGCGACTGAGACGCCTACAGAGACGGCGACAGGGGCTGCGACCCCGACTGAGATGCCGACTGAGGCAGATAGGGGTAGATATAGGCATAGAAGAAGAAGGAGACTCCCAATCGACAGCGGCAGCGACTGAGACGCCTACAGATACGCTGACAGAGGCTGCGACGCCGATGAGGCAGATAGGGGTAGATATAGGCATAGAAAAAGAAGGAGAACCCCAATCGACAGTGGCAGCGACTGAGACGCCTACAGAGACGCTGACAGAGGCTGCGACGCCGATGAGGCAGATAGGGGTAGATATAGGCATAGAAAAAGAAGGAGACCCCCAATCGACAGCTGACAGAGGCTGCGACGCCGACTGAGTCAGATAGGGGTAGATATAGGCATAGAAAAAGAAGGAGACCCCCAATCGACAGCGGCAGCGACTGAGACGGCGACAGAGGCTGCGATGCCGACTGAGACGCCGACTGAGATGCCGTCTGAGGCAGATAGGGATATATATAGGCATAGAGAAGGCAGCAGACCCCCCAATCGGCAGGGGCACCGACTGAGACGCCTACAGAGACGCTGGCAGAGGCTGCGACGCCGACTGAGGCAGATAGGGGTAGATATAGGCATTAAGTAGGCAGCAGACCCGCCCGTTCGACAGCGGCAGCGACTGAGACGCCTACAGAGACGCTGACATAGGCTGCGACGCCGACTGAGACACCTACTGAGGCAGATAGGGGTAGATATAGGCATTGAGAAGGCAGCAGACCCCCCAATCGACAGCGGCAGCGACTGAGACGCCTAAAGAGACGCTGCCAGAGGCTGCGACGCCGACTGAGACGCCAACTGAGGCAGATAGGGGTAGATATAGGCACAGAGAAGGCAGCAGACCCCCCAATCGACAGCGGCAGCGACTGAGACGCCTGCAGAGACGCAGACTGATGCTGTGACGCCAACTGAGGCAGATAGGGGTAGATATAGGCATAGAGAGGGCAGCAGACCCCCCCAATCGACAGCGGCAGCGACTGAGATGCCTAAAGAGACGCAGACTGAGGCTGCGACGCCGACTGAGGCAGATAGAGGCAGATATAGGCATAGAAAAAGAAGGAGACCCCCAATAGACAGCGGCAGCGACTGAGACGCCTACAGAGACGCTGACAGAGGCTGCGAAGCCGACTGAGACGCCTACAGAGACGCTGAGAGAGGCTGCGACGCCGACTGAGACGCCAACTGAGGCAGATAGGGGTAGATATAGGCACAGAGAAGGCAGCAGACCCCCCAATCGACAGCGGCAGCGACTGAGACGCCTGCAGAGACGCAGACTGAGGCTGCGACGCCGACTGAGACGCCGACTGATTCAGATAGGGGTAGATATAGGCATAGAGAAGGCAGGAGACCCCCCAGTTGACAGCGGCAGCGACTGAGACGCCTACAGAGACGGCGACAGGGGCTGCGACCCCGACTGAGATGCCGACTGAGGCAGATAGGGGTAGATATAGGCATAGAAGAAGAAGGAGACTCCCAATCGACAGCGGCAGCGACTGAGACGCCTACAGATACGCTGACAGAGGCTGCGACGCCGATGAGGCAGATAGGGGTAGATATAGGCATAGAAAAAGAAGGAGAACCCCAATCGACAGTGGCAGCGACTGAGACGCCTACAGAGACGCTGACAGAGGCTGCGACGCCGACTGAGACACCTACTGAGGCAGATAGGGGTAGATATAGGCATTGAGAAGGCAGCAGACCCCCCAATCGACAGCGGCAGCGACTGAGACGCCTAAAGGGACGCTGCCAGAGGCTGCGACGCCGACTGAGATGCCAACTGAGGCAGATAGGGGTAGATATAGACATAGAGAAGGCAGGAGACCCCCCAATCGACAGAGGCAGCGACTGAGACGCCTACAAAGAAGCTGACAGAGGTTGCGACGCCGACTGAGTCAGATAGGGGTAGATATAGGCATATAAAAAGAAGGAGACCCCCAATCGACAGCTGACAGAGGCTGCGACGCCGACTGAGGCAGATAGGGGTAGATATAGGCATAGAAAAAGAAGGAGACCCCCAATCGATAGCGGCAGCGACTGAGACGCCTACAGAGACGCCGACAGAGGCTGCGAAGCCGACTGAGACGCCGACTGAGACGCCGACTGAGGCTGCGACGTCGACTGAGGCAGATAGAGGTAGATATAGGCATAAAGTAGGCAGCAGACCCCCAATCGGCAGAGGCATCTACTGAGACGCCTATAGAGCCGCTGACAGAGGCTGCGAAGCCGACTGAAACGCCGACTGAGGCAGATAGTTGTAGATATAGGCATAGATAAGGCAGCAGATCCCCCCAATCGATAGCGGCAGCGACTGAGACGACTACATAGACGCTGACAGAGGCTGCGACGCCTACTGAGACGCCGACTGAGGCAGATAGTTGTAGATATAGGCTTAGAGAAGGCAGCAGACCCCCCAATCGATAGCGGCAGCGACTGAGACGCCTACATAGACGCTGTCAGAGGCTGCGACGCATACTGAGACGCCGAATGAGGCAGATATGGATAGATATAGGCATAGAGAAGGCAGCAGACCTCCGCAAAGGCAGCGGCAGCGACAGAGGCTGCGACGCCGACTGAGGCAGATAGGGGTACATATAGGCATAGAGAAGGCAGCAGACCCCCACAATTGACAGCGGCAGCGACTGAGACGCCTACAGAGATGCCGGCAGAGGCTCCGACGCCGACTGAGACGCCGACTGATTCAGATAGGGGTAGATATAGGCATAGAAAAGGCAGGAGACCCCCCAATTGACAGCGGCAGCGACTGAGACGCCTACAGAGACGGTGACAGAGGCTGCGACGCCGACTGAGATGCCGACTGAGGCAGATAGGGGTAGATATAGGCATAGAAAAAGAAGGAGACCCCCAATCGACAGCGGCAGCGACTGAGACGCCTACAGATACGCTGACAGAGGCTGCGACGCCGATGAGGCAGATAGGGGTAGATATAGGCATAGAAAAAGAAGGAGAACCCCAATCGACAGTGGCAGCGACTGAGACGCCTACAGAGACGCTGACAGAGGCTGCGAAGCCGACTGAGGCAGATAGGGGTAGATATAAGCATAGAGAAGGCAGGAGACCCCCAATCGACAGAGGCAGCGACTGAGACGCCTACAGAGAAGCTGACAGAAGCTGCGACGCCGACTGAGTCAGATAGGGGTAGATATAGGCATAGAAAAAGAAGGAGACCCCCAATCGACAGCGGCAGCGACTGAGACGGCGACAGAGGCTGCGATGCCGACTGATACGCCGACTGAGATGCCGTCTGAGGCAGATAGGGATATATATAGGCATAGAGAAGGCAACAGACCCCCCAATCGACAGTGGGACCGACTGAGACGCCTACAGAGACGCTGACAGAGGCTGCGACGCCGACTGAGGCAGATAGGGGTAGATATAGGCATAAAGTAGGCAGCAGACCCGCCCGATCGACAGCGGCAGCGACTGAGACGCCTACAGAGACGCTGACAGAGGCTGCGACGCCGACTGAGACACCTACTGAGGCAGATAGGGGTAGATATAGGCATTGAGAAGGCAGCAGACCCCCAATCGACAGCGGCAGCGACTGAGACGCCTACAGATACGCTGACAGAGGCTGCGACGCCGATGAGGCAGATAGGGGTAGATATAGGCATAGAAAAAGAAGGAGAACCCCAATCGACAGTGGCAGCGACTGAGACGCCTACAGAGACGCTGACAGAGGCTGCGACGTCGACTGAGGCAGATAGGGGTAGATATTGGCATAGAGAAGGCAGGAGACCCCAATCGACAGATGCAGCGACTGAGACGCCTACAGAGAAGCTGACAGAAGCTGCGACGCCGACTGAGTCAGATAGGGGTAGATATAGGCATAGAAAAAGAAGGAGACCCCCAATCGACAGCGGCAGCGACTGAGACGACGACAGAGGCTGCGATGCCGACTGAGACGCCGACTGAGATGTCGTCTGAGGCAGATAGGGGTAGATATAGGCATAAAGTAGGCAGCAGACCCGCCCAATCGACAGCGGCAGCGACTGAGACGCCTACAGAGACGCTGACAGAGGCTGCGACGTCGACTGAGACACCTACTGAGGCAGATAGGGGTAGATATAGGCATTGAGAAGGCAGCAGACCCCCACAATTGACAGCGGCAGCGACTGAGACGCCTACAGAGATGCTGGCAGAGGCTGCGACGCCGACAGAGACGCCGACTGATTCAGATAGGGGTAGATATAGGCATAGAAAAGGCAGGAGACCCCCCAATTGACAGCGGCAGCGACTGAGACGCCTACAGAGACGGTGACAGAGGCATCGACGCCGACTGAGATGCCGACTGAGGCAGATAGGGGTAGATATAGGCATAGAAAAAGAAGGAGACCCCCAATCGACAGCGGCAGCGACTGAGACGCCTACAGATACACTGACAGAGGCTGCGACGCCGATGAGGCAGATAGGGGTAGATATAGGCATAGAAAAAGAAGGAGAACCCCAATCGACAGTGGCAGCGACTGAGACGCCTACAGAGACGCTGACAGAGGCTGCGACGTCGACTGAGGCAGATAGGGGTAGATATTGGCATAGAGAAGGCAGGAGACCCCAATCGACAGATGCAGCGACTGAGACGCCTACAGAGAAGCTGACAGAAGCTGCGACGCCGACTGAGTCAGATAGGGGTAGATATAGGCATAGAAAAAGAAGGAGACCCCCAATCGACAGCGGCAGCGACTGAGACGACGACAGAGGCTGCGATGCCGACTGAGACGCCGACTGAGATGTCGTCTGAGGCAGATAGGGGTAGATATAGGCATAAAGTAGGCAGCAGACCCGCCCAATCGACAGCGGCAGCGACTGAGACGCCTACAGAGACGCTGACAGAGGCTGCGACGTCGACTGAGACACCTACTGAGGCAGATAGGGGTAGATATAGGCATTGAGAAGGCAGCAGACCCCCACAATTGACAGCGGCAGCGACTGAGACGCCTACAGAGATGCTGGCAGAGGCTGCGACGCCGACAGAGACGCCGACTGATTCAGATAGGGGTAGATATAGGCATAGAAAAGGCAGGAGACCCCCCAATTGACAGCGGCAGCGACTGAGACGCCTACAGAGACGGTGACAGAGGCATCGACGCCGACTGAGATGCCGACTGAGGCAGATAGGGGTAGATATAGGCATAGAAAAAGAAGGAGACCCCCAATCGACAGCGGCAGCGACTGAGACGCCTACAGATACACTGACAGAGGCTGCGACGCCGATGAGGCAGATAGGGGTAGATATAGGCATAGAAAAAGAAGGAGAACCCCAATCGACAGTGGCAGCGACTGAGACGCCTACAGAGACGCTGACAGAGGCTGCGACGCCGACTGAGGCAGATAGGGGTAGATATAGGCGTAGAGAAGGCAGGAGACCCCCAATCGACAGAGGCAGCGACTGAGACGCCTACAGAGAAGCTGACAGAGGCTGCGACGCCGACTGAGTCAGATAGGGGTAGATATAGGCATAGAAAAAGAAGGAGATCCCCAATCGACAGCTGACAGAGGCTGCTACGCCGACTGAGTCAGATAGCGGTACATATAGGCATAGAAAAAGAAGGAGACCCCCAATCGACAGCGGCAGCGACTGAGACGGCGACAGAGGCTGCGATGCCGACTAAGACGTCGACTGAGATGCCGTCTGAGGCAGATAGGGATATATATATAGGCATAGAGAAGGCAACAGACCCCCCAATCGACAGCGGGACCGACTGAGACGCCTACAGAGACGCTGACAGAGGCTGCGACGCCGACTGAAGCAGATAGGGGTAGCTATAGGCATAAAGTAGGCAGCAGACCCGCCCGATCGACAGCGGCAGCGACTGAGACGCCTACAGAGACGCTGACAGAGGCTGCGACGCCGACTGAGACACCTACTGAGGCAGATAGGGGTAGATATAGGCATTGAGAAGGCAGCAGACCCCCAATCGACAGCGGCAGCGACTGAGACGCCTAAAGAGACGCTGCCAGAGGCTGCGACGCCGACTGAGACGCCAACTGAGGCAGATAGGGGTAGATATAGGCACAGAGAAGGCAGCAGACCCCCCAATCGACAGCGGCAGCGACTGAGACGCCTGCAGAGACGCAGACTAATGCTGCGACGCCGACTGAGGCAGATAGGGGTAGATATAGGCATAGAGAGGGCAGCAGACCCCCCCAATCGACAGCGGCAGCGACTGAGACGCCTACAGAGACGCTGACAGAGGCTGCGACGTCGAATGAGACGCCGACTGAGGCAGATAGGGGTAGATATAGGCATAGAGAAGGCAGCAGACCCCCCAATCGACAGCGGCAGCGACTGAGACGCCTACAGAGACGCTGACAGAGGCTGCGACGCCGACTGAGGCAGATAGGGGTAGATATAGGCATAGAAAAAGAAGGAGACCCACAATCGACAGCGGCAGCGACTGAGACGCCCACAGAGACGCCGACAGAGGCTGCGAAGCCGACTGAGAAGCCGACTGAGACGCCGACTGAGACGCCGACTGAGGCTGCGACGCCGACTGAGGCAGATAGAGGTAGATATAGGCATAAAGTAGGCAGCAGACCCCCAATCGGCAGAGGCATCTACTGAGACGCCTATAGAGCCGCTGACAGAGGCTGCGACGCCGACTGAGACGCCGACTGATTCAGATAGGGTTAGATATAGGCATAAAGTAGGCAGCAGACCCCCAATCGACAGAGGCATCTTCTGAGACGCCTACTGAGCCGCTGACATAGACTGCGGAGCCGACTGAGACGCCGACTGAGGCAGATAGGGGTAGATATAGGCATAGAGAAGGCAGCAGACCCCCCAAACGACAGCGGCAGCGACTGAGACGATTGCAGAGGCGCTGACAGAAGCTACGACGCCGACTGAGGCAGATTGGGGTTGATATAGACATAGAGAAGGCAGCAGACCCCCCAATCGACAGCGGCAGCGACAGAGACACCTGCAGAGTCGCGTACAGAGACTGCGATGCCGACTGAGACGCCGACTGTGGCAGATACAAGTTGATATAGGCATAGAGAAGGCAGCAGACCACCCCAATCGACAGCGGCAGTGACTGAGACTCCAACAGAGACACTGGAAGACGCTGCGACATCGAATGAGATGCCGACTGAGGCAGATAGGGGTAGATATAGGCATAGAAAAAGAAGGAGACCCCCAATCGACAGCGGCAGCGACTGAGACGCCTACAGAGACGCCGACAGAGGCTGCGAAGCCGACTGAGACGCCGACTGAGACGCCGACTGAGGCTGCGACGCCGACTGAGGCTGCGACGCTGACTGAGGCAGATAGAGGTAGATATAGGCATAGAAAAAGAAGGAGACCCCCAATCGACAGCGGCAGCGACTGAGACGTCTACAGAGACGCCGACAGAGGCTGCGAGGCCGACTGAGACGCCTACAGAGACGCTGAGAGAGGCTGCGACGCCGACTGAGGCAGATAGGGGTAGATATAGGCATAGAAAAAGAAGGAGACCCCCAATCGACAGCGGCAGCGACTGAGACGCCTACAGATACGCTGACAGAGGCTGCGACGCCGATGAGGCAGATAGGGGTAGATATAGGCATAGAAAAAGAAGGAGAACCCCAATCGACAGTGGCAGCGACTGACACGCCTACAGAGACGCTGACAGAGGCTGCGACGCCGACTGAGGCAGATAGGGGTAGATATAGGCATAGAGAAGGCAGCAGCCCCCCAATCGACAGAGGCAGTGACTGAGACGCCAACAGAGACGCTGGCAGACGCTGCGACATCGAATGAGACGCCGACTGAGGCAGATAGGGGTAGATATAGGCATAGAGAAGGCAGCAGACCTCCCCAATCGACAGCGGCAGCGACTGAGATGCCTACAGAGACGCTGACAGGGGCTGCGACGTCGAATGAGATGCCGACTGAGGCAGATAGGGGTAGATATATGCATAGAGAAGGCAGCAGACCCCACAATCGACAGCGGCAGCGACTGAGACGCCTACAGAGACGCTGACAGAGGCTGCGACGCCGACTGAGGCAGATAGGGGTAGATATAGGCATAGAAAAAGAAGGAGACCCCCAATCGACAGCGGCAGCGACTGAGACGCCTACAGAGAAGCCGACAGAGGCTGCGAAGCCGACTGAGACGCCGAATGAGGCAGATAGAGGTAGATATAGGCATAAAGTAGGCAGCAGACCCCCAATCGGCAGAGGCATCTACTGAGACGGCTATAGAGCCGCTGACAGAGGCTGCGACGCCGACTGAGACGCCGACTGAGACGCCGACTGCGGCAGATAGTTGTAGATATAGGCATAGAGAAGGCAGCAGACCTCCCCAATCGACAGCGGCAGCGACTGAGATGCCTACAAAGACGCTGACAGGGGCTGCGACGTCGAATGAGACGCCGACTGAGGCTGATAGGGGTAGATATAGGCATAGAGAAGGCAGCAGACCTCCCCAATCGACAGCGGCAGCGACTGAGATGCCTACAGAGACGCTGACAGGGGCTGCGACGTCGAATGAGACGCCGACTGAGGCAGATAGGGGTAGATATAGGCATAGAGAAGGCAGCAGACCCCACAATCGACAGCGGCAGCGACTGAGACGCCTACAGAGACGCTGACAGAGGCTGCGACGCCGACTGAGGGAGATAGAGGTAGATATAGGCATAAAGTAGGCAGCCGACCCCCAATCGGCAGAGGCATCTACTGAGACGCCTATAGAGCCGCTGACAGAGGCTGCGACGCCGACTGAGACGCCGACTGAGGCAGATAGTTGTAGATATAGGCATAGAGAAGGCAGCAGATCCCCCCAATCGATAGCGGCAGCGACTGAGACGACTACATAGACGCTGACAGAGGCTGCGACGCCTACTGAGACGCCGAATGAGGCAGATAGGGATAGATATAGGCATAGAGAAGGCAGCAGACCCCCTTTTATCGATAGCGGCAGCGACTGAGACGCCTACATAGACGCTGACAGAGGCTGCGACGCCTAGTGAGACGCCGACTGAGGCAGATAGTTGTAGATATAGGCATAGAGAAGGCAGCAGACCCCCCCAATGGATAGCGGCAGCGACTGAGACGCCTACATAGACGCTGACAGAGGCTGCGACGCATACTGAGACGCCGAATGAGGCAGATATGGATAGATATAGGCATAGAGAAGGCAGCAGACCTCCGCAAACGACAGCGGCAGCGACTGAGACGCCTACAGAATCGCTGACAGAGGCTGCGACGCCGACTGAGGAAGATAGGGGTAGATATAGGCATAGAGAAGGCAGCAGACCCCCCAATCGACAGCGGCAGCGACTGAGACGCCTACAGAGACGCTGGCAGAGGCTGCGGCGCCGACTGAGACGCCGACTGATTCAGATAGGGGTATATATAGGCACAGAGAAGGCAGGAGACCCCCCAATTGACAGCGGCAGCGACTGAAACGCCTACAGAGACGGTGGCAGAGGCTGCGACGCCGACTGAGATGCCGACTGAGGCAGATAGGGGTAGATATAGGCATAGAGAAGGCAGCAGGCCACCCCAATCGACAGCGGCAGCAACTGAGACGCCTACAGAGACGTTGAGAGATGCTGCGACGCCGACTGGGACGCCGACTGAATCAGATAGGGGTAGATATAGACATATAGAAGGCAGGAGACCCCCAATCGACAGAGGCAGCGACTGAGACGCCTACAGAGAAGCTGACAGAGGCTGCGACGCCGACTGCGTCAGATAGGGGTAGATATAGGCAGAGAAAAAGAAGGAGACCCCCAATCGACAGCTGAAAAAGGCTGCGACGCCGACTGAGTCAGATAGGGGTAGATATAGGCATAGAAATCGACAGCGGCAGCGACTGAGACGGCGACAGAGGCTGCGATGCCGACTGAGACGCCGACTGAGATGCCGTCTAAAGCAGATACGGATATATATAGGCATAGAGAAGGCAGCAGACCCCCCAATCGACAGCGGCACCGACTGAGACGCCAACAGAGACGCTGACAGAGGCTGCGACGCCGACTGAGGCAGATAGGGGTAGATATAGGCACAGAGAAGGCAGCAGACCCCCCAATCGACAGCGGCAGCGACTGAGACGCCTGCAGAGACGCAGACTGATGCTGCGACGCCGACTGAGACACCTACTGAGGCAGATAAGGGTAGATATAGACATAAAAAAGAGGGAGACCCCGCAATCGGCAGCGGCAGCGACTGAGATGCCTACAGAGACGTTGAGAGATGCTGCGACGCCGACTGAGACGCCGACTGAGGCAGATAGGGGTAGATATAGGCATAGAGAAGGCAGCACACCCCCCCCAATCGACAGCGGCAGCGACTGAGAGGCCTACAGATACGCTGACAGATTCTGCGACGCCGACTGAGACTCCGAGTGAGACGCCAACTAGGGCAGATATATTAGATATAGGCATAGAGAAGGCAGCAGACCCCCCAATCGACAGCGGCAGCGACTGAGACGCTTACAGACGCTGACAGAGACTGCGGAGCCGACTGAGGCAGATAGGGGTAGATATATGCATAAAGTAGGCAGCAGACCCCCCAATCGACAGAGGCATCTACTGAGGCACATACAGAGTCGCGGACAGAGGCTGCGACGCCGACTGAGACGCCGACTGAGGAAGATACAAGTAGATATAGGCATAGAGAAGGCAACAGATCCCCCAATCGACAGCGGCAGCGACTGAGACGCCTACACAGACGCTGACAGAGGATGCTGCGCCAACTGAGAAGCCGACTGATTCATATAGGGGTAGATATAGGCATAGAGAAGGCAGCAGACCACCCCTATCGACAGCGGCAGCAACTGAGAGGCCTACAGAAACGTTGAGAGATGCTGCGACGCCGACTGAGACGCCGACTGAGGCAGATAGGGGTAGATATAGGCATAGAGAAGGCAGCAGACCCCCCAATCGACAGCGGCAGTGACTGAGACGCCTACAGAGACGCTGGCAGACGCTGCGACATCGAATGAGACGCCGACTGAGGCAGATAGGGGTAGATATACGCTTAGAAAAAGAAGGAAACCCCCAATCGACAGCGGCAGCGATTGAGACGCCTACAGGTACGCTGACAGAGGCTGCGACGCCGATGAGGCAGATAGGGGTAGATATAGGCATAGAAAAAGAAGGAGACCCCCAATCGACAGTGGCAGCGACTGAGACGCCTACAGAGACGCTGACAGAGGCAGCGACGCCGACTGAGGCAGATAGGGGTAGATATAGGCATAGAAAAAGAAGGAGACCCACAATCGACAGCGGCAGCGACTGAGACGCCCACAGAGACGCCGACAGAGGCTGCGAAGCCGACTGAGACGCCGACTGAGACGCCGACTGAGGCTGCGACCCCGACTGAGGCAGATAGAGGTAGATATAGGCATAAAGTAGGCAGCAGACCCCCAATCGGCAGAGGCATCTACTGAGACGCCTATAGAGCCGCTGACAGAGGCTGCGAAGCCGACTGAGACGCCGACTGAAGCAGATAGGGGTAGATATAGGCATTGAGAAGGCAGCAGACCCCCCCAATCGACAGCGGCAGCGACTGAGACGCCTACAGAGACGCTGGCAGAGGCTGCGACGCCGACTGAGACGCCGACTGATTCAGATAGGGGTAGATATAGGCATAAAGTAGGCAGCAGACCCCCAATCGACAGAGGCATCTTCTGAAACGCCTACAGAGCCGCTGACAGAGGCTGCGGAGCTGACTGAGACGCCGACTGAGGCAGATAGGGGTAGATATAGGCATGGAGAAGACTGCAGACCCCCCCATTGAAAGCGGCAGCGACTGATACGCCTACAGATACGCTGACAGAGGCTGCGACGCCGGCTGAGACGCCGACTGAGGCAGATATGGATAGATATCGGCATAGAGAAGGCAGCAGACCCCCCATCGATAGCGGCAGCGACTGAGACGCCTACATAGACGCTGACAGAGGCTGCGACGCCTACTGAGACGCCGACTGATGCAGATAGTTGTAGATATAGGCATAGAGAAAGCAGCAGACCCCCCAATCGATAGCGGCAGCGATTTAGACACCTACATAGATGCTGACAGAAGCTGCGACGCATACTGAGACGCCGAATGTGGCAGATATGGATAGATATAGGCATAGAGAAGGCAGCAGACCTCCGCAAATGACAGCGGCAGCGACTGAGAGGCCTACAGAACCGCAGACAGAGGCTGCGACGCCGACTGAGGCAGATAGGGGTAGATATAGGCATAGAGAAGGCAGCAGACCCCCCCAATCGACAGCGGCAGCGACTGAGACGCCTACAGAGACGCTGGCAGAGGCTGCGACGCCGACTGAGACGCCGACTGATTCAGATAGGGGTAGATATAGGCATAGAGAAGGCAGGAGACCCCCCAGTTGACAGCGGCAGCGACTGAGACGCCTACAGAGACGGCGACAGGGGCTGCGACGCCGACTGAGATGCCGACTGAGGCAGATAGGGGTAGATATAGGCATAGAAGAAGAAGGAGACTCCCAATCGACAGCGGCAGCGACTGAGACGCCTACAGATACGCTGACAGAGGCTGCGACGCCGATGAGGCAGATAGGGGTAGATATAGGCATAGAAAAAGAAGGAGAACCCCAATCGACAGTGGCAGCGACTGAGACGCCTACAGAGACGCTGACAGAGGCTGCGACGCCGACTGAGGCAGATAGGGGTAGATATAGGCATAGAAAAAGAAGGAGACCCCCAATCGACAGCTGACAGAGGCTGCGACGCCGATTGAGTCAGATAGGGGTAGATATAGGCATAGAAAAAGAAGGAGACCCCCAATCGACAGCGGCAGCGACTGAGACGGCGACAGAGGCTGCGATGCCGACTGAGACGCCGACTGAGATGCCGTCTGAGGCAGATAGGGATATATATAGGCATAGAGAAGGCAGCAGACCCCCCAATCGACAGGGGCACCGACTGAGACGCCTACAGAGACGATGGCAGAGGCTGCGACGCCGACTGAGGCAGATAGGGGTAGATATAGGCATTAAGTAGGCAGCAGACCCGCCCGATCGACAGCGGCAGCGACTGAGACGCCTACAGAGACGCTGACATAGGCTGCGACGCCGACTGAGACACCTACTGAGGCAGATAGGGGTAGATATAGGCATTGAGAAGGCAGCAGACCCCCCAATCGACAGCGGCAGCGACTGAGACGCCTAAAGAGACGCTGCCAGAGGCTGCGACGCAGACTGAGACGCCAACTGAGGCAGATAGGGGTAGATATAGGCACAGAGAAGGCAGCAGACCCCCCCCAATTGACAGCGGCAGCGACTGAGACGCCTGCAGAGACGCAGACTGATGCTGTGACGCCAACTGAGGCAGATAGGGGTAGATATAGGCATAGAGAGGGCAGCAGACCCCCTAATCGACAGCGGCAGCGACTGAGACGCCTGCAGAGACGCAGACTGAGGCTGCGACGCCGACTGAGACGCCGACTGATTCAGATAGGGGTAGATATAGGCATAGAGAAGGCAGGAGACCCCCCAGTTGACAGCGGCAGCGACTGAGACGCCTACAGCGACGGCGACAGGGGCTGCGACGCCGACTGAGATGCCGACTGAGGCAGATAGGGGTAGATATAGGCATAGAAGAAGAAGGAGAACCCCAATCGACAGTGGCAGCGACTGAGACGCCTACAGAGACGCTGACAGAGGCTGCGACGCCGACTGAGACACCTACTGAGGCAGATAGGGGTAGATATAGGCATTGAGAAGGCAGCAGACCCCCCAATCGACAGCGGCAGCGACTGGGACGCCTAAAGAGACGCAGACTGAGGCTGCGACGCCGACTGAGGCAGATAGAGGCAGATATAGGCATAGAAAAAGAAGGAGACCCCCAATAGACAGCGGCAGCGACTGAGACGCCTACAGAGACGCCGACAGAGGCTGCGAAGCCGACTGAGACGCCTACAGAGACGCTGAGAGAGGCTGCGACGCCGACTGAGACGCCAACTGAGGCAGATAAGGGTAGATATAGGCACAGAGAAGGCAGCAGACCCACCAATCGACAGCGGCAGCGACTGAGACGCCTGCAGAGACGCAGACTGAGGCTGCGACGCCGACTGAGACGCCGACTGATTCAGATAGGGGTAGATATAGGCATAGAGAAGGCAGGAGACCCCCCAGTTGACAGCGGCAGCGACTGAGACGCCTACAGAGACGGCGACAGGGGCTGCGACGCCGACTGAGATGCCGACTGAGGCAGATAGGGGTAGATATAGGCATAGAAGAAGAAGGAGAACCCCAATCGACAGTGGCAGCGACTGAGACGCCTACAGAGACGCTGACAGAGGCTGCGACGCCGACTGAGACACCTACTGAGGCAGATAGGGGTAGATATAGGCATTGAGAAGGCAGCAGACCCCCCAATCGACAGCGGCAGCGACTGAGACGCCTAAAGAGACGCTGCCAGAGGCTGCGACGCCGACTGAGACGCCAACTGAGGCAGATAGGGGTAGATATAGGCATAGAGAAGGCAGGAGACCCCCCAATCGACAGAGGCAGCGACTGAGACGCCTACAGAGAAGCTGACAGAGGTTGCGACGCCGACTGAGTCAGATAGGGGTAGATATAGGCATAGAAAAAGAAGGAGACCCCCAATCGACAGCTGACAGAGGCTGCGACGCCGACTGAGTCAGATAGGGGTAGATATAGGCATAGAAAAAGAAGGAGACCCCCAATCGAGAGCGGCAGCGACTGAGACGGCGACAGAGGCTGCGATGCCGACTGAGACGCCGGCTGAGATGCCGTCTGAGGCAGATAGGGGTATATATAGGCATAGAGAAGGCAGCAGACCCCCCAATCGACAGCGGCACCGACTGAGACGCCTACAGAGACGCTGGCAGAGGCTACGGCGGAGACTGAGGCAGATAGGGGTAGATATAGGCATAAAGTAGGCAGCAGACCCGCCCGATCGACAGCGGCAGCGACTGAGACGCCTACAGAGACGCTGACAGAGGCTGCGACGCCAAATGAGGCAGATAGGGGTAGATATAGGCATAGAAAAAGAAGGAGACCCCCAATCGACAGCGGCAGCGACTGAGACGCCTACAGAGACGCCGACAGAGGCTGCGAAGCCGACTGAGACGCCGACTGAGACGCCGACTGAGGCTGCGACGCCGACTGAGGCAGATAGAGGTAGATATAGGCATAAAGTAGGCAGCAGACCCCCAATCGGCAGAGGCATCTACTGAGACGCCTATAGAGCCGCTGACAGAGGCTGCGAAGCCGACTGAAACGCCGACTGAGGCAGATAGTTGTAGATATAGGCATAGATAAGGCAGCAGATCCCCCCAATCGATAGCGGCAGCGACTGAGACGACTACATAGACGCTGACAGAGGCTGCGACGCCTACTGAGACGCCGAATGAGGCAGATAGGGATAGATATAGGCATAGAGAAGGCAGCAGACTCCCCCCATCGATAGCGGCAGCGACTGAGACGCCTACATAGACGCTGACAGAGGCTGCGACGCCTACTGAGACGCCGACTGAGGCAGATAGTTGTAGATATAGGCTTAGAGAAGGCAGCAGACCCCCCAATCGATAGTGGCAGCGACTGAGACGCCTACATAGACGCTGTCAGAGGCTGCGACGCATACTGAGACGCCGAATGAGGCAGATATGGATAGATATAGGCATAGAGAAGGCAGCAGACCTCCGCAAACGACAGCGGCAGCGACTGAGACGCCTACAGAACTGCTGACAGAGGCTGCGACGCCGACTGAGGCAGATAGGGGTAGATATAGGCATAGAGAAGGCAGCAGACCCCCACAATTGACAGCGGCAGCGACTGAGACGCCTACAGAGATGCTGGCAGAGGCTCCGACGCCGACTGAGACGCCGACTGATTCAGATAGGGGTAGATATAGGCATAGAAAAGGCAGGAGACCCCCCAATTGACAGCGGCAGCGACTGAGACGCCTACAGAGACGGTGACAGAGGCTGCGACGCCGACTGAGATGCCGACTGAGGCAGATAGGGGTAGATATAGGCATAGAAAAAGAAAGGAGACCCCCAATCGACAGCGGCAGCGACTGAGACGCCTACAGAGACGCTGACAGAGGCTGCGACGCCGACTGAGACACCTACTGAGGCAGATAAGGGTAGATATAGGCGTAGAGAAGGAAGGAGACCCCGCAATCGGCCGCGGCAGCGACTGAGATGCCTACAGAGACGTTGAGAGATGCTGCGACGCCGACTGAGACGCCAACTGAGGCAGATAGGGGTAGATATAGGCATAGAGAAGGCAGCACACCCCCCAATCGAGAGCCGCAGCGACTGAGACGCCTACAGATACGCTGACAGATTCTGCGACGCCGACTGAGACTCCGAGTGAGACGTCAACTAGGGCAGATATATTAGGTATAGGCATAGAGAAGGAAGCAGACCCCCCAATCGACAGCGGCAGCGACTGAGACTGAGACGCCTACAGAGACGCTGACAGAGACTGCGGAGCCGACTGAGGCAGATAGGGGTAGATATAGGCATAAAGTAGGCAGCAGACCCCCCAATCGACAGAGGCATCTACTGAGACACCTACAGAGTTGCGGACAGAGGCTGCGACGTCGAATGAGACGCCGACTGAGGCAGATAGGGGTAGATATAGGCATAGAGAAGGCAGCAGACCCCCCCAATCGACAGCGGCAGCGACTGAGATTCCTACAGAGACGCTGACAGAGGCTGCTACGTCGAATGAGACGCCGACTGAGGCAGATAGGGGTAGATATAGGCATAGAGAAGGCAGCAGACCCCCACAATTGACAGCGGCAGCGACTGAGACGCCTACAGAGATGCTGGCAGAGGCTGCGACGCCGACAGAGACGCCGACTGATTCAGATAGGGGTAGATATAGGCATAGAAAAGGCAGGAGACCCCCCAATTGACAGCGGCAGCGACTGAGACGCCTACAGAGACGGTGACAGAGGCTGCGACGCCGACTGAGATGCCGACTGAGGCAGATAGGGGTAGATATAGGCATAGAAAAAGAAGGAGACCCCCAATCGACAGCGGCAGCGACTGAGACGCCTACAGATACACTGGCAGCGGCTGCGACGCCGACTGAGACACCTACTGAGGCAGATAAGGGTAGATATAGGCATAGAGAAGGAAGGAGACCCCGCAATCGGCCGCGGCAGCGACTGAGATGCCTACAGAGACGTTGAGAGATGCTGCGACGCCGACTGAGACGCCGACTGAGGCAGATAGGGGTAGATATAGGCATAGAGAAGGAAGGAGACCCCGCAATCGGCCGCGGCAGCGACTGAGATGCCTACAGAGACGTTGAGAGATGCTGCGACGCCGACTGAGACGCCGACTGAGGCAGATCGGGGTAGATATAGGCATAGAGAAGGCAGCACACCCCCCCAATCGAGAGCCGCAGCGACTGAGACGCCTACAGATACGCTGACAGATTCTGCGACGCCGACTGAGACTCCGAGTGAGACGTCAACTAGGGCAGATATATTAGGTATAGGCATAGAGAAGGAAGCAGACCCCCAAATCGACAGCGGCAGCGACTGAGACGCCTACAGAGACGCTGACAGAGACTGCGGAGCCGACTGAGGCAGATAGGGGTAGATATAGGCATAAAGTAGGCAGCAGACCTCCCAATCGACAGAGGCATCTACTGAGACACCTACAGAGTTGCGGACAGAGGCTGCGACGTCGAATGAGACGCCGACTGAGGCAGATAGGGGTAGATATAGGCATAGAGAAGGCAGCAGACCCCCCCAATCGACAGCGGCAGCGACTGAGATTCCTACAGAGACGCTGACAGAGGCTGCGACGTCGAATGAGACGCCGACTGAGGCAGATAGGGGTAGACATAGGCATAGAGAAGGCAGCAGACCCCCACAATTGACAGCGGCAGCGACTGAGACGCCTACAGAGATGCTGGCAGAGGCTGCGACGCCGACAGAGACGCCGACTGATTCAGATAGGGCTAGATAGGCTTAGAAAAGGCAGGAGACCCCCCAATTGACAGCGGCACCGACTGAGACGCCTACAGAGACGGTGACAGAGGCTGCGACGCCGACTGAGATGCCGACTGAGGCAGATAGGGGTAGATATAGGCATAGAAAAAGAAGGAGACCCCCAATCGACAGCGGCAGCGACTGAGACGCCTACAGATACACTGGCAGAGGCTGCGACGCCGATGAGGCAGATAGGGGTAGATATAGGCATAGAAAAAGAAGGAGAACCCCAATCGACAGTGGCAGCGACTGAGACGCCTACAGAGACGCTGACAGAGGCTGCGACGCCGACTGAGGCAGATAGGGGTAGATATAGGCATAGAGAAGGCAGGAGACCCCCAATCGACAGAGGCAGCGACTGAGACGCCTACAGAGAAGCTGACAGAGGCTGCGACGCCGACTGAGTCAGATAGGGGTAGATATAGGCATAGAAAAAGAAGTAGATCCCCAATCGACAGCTGACAGAGGCTGCTACGCCGACTGAGTCAGATAGCGGTAGATATAGGCATAGAAAAAGAAGGAGACCCCCAATCGACAGCGGCAGCGACTGAGACGGCGACAGAGGCTGCGATGCCGACTGAGACGCCGACTGAGATGCCGTCTGAATCAGATAGGGATATATATAGGCATAGAGAAGGCAACAGACCCCCCAATCGACAGCGGGACCGACTGAGACGCCTACAGAGACGCTGACAGAGGCTGCGACGCCGACTGAGGCAGATAGGGGTAGCTATAGGCATAAAGTAGGCAGCAGACCCGCCCGATCGACAGCGGCAGCGACTGAGACGCCTACAGAGACGCTGACAGAGGCTGCGACGCCGACTGAGACACCTACTGAGGCAGATAGGGGTAGATATAGGCATAGAAAAGGCAGCAGACCCCCAATCGACAGCGGCAGCGACTGAGACGCCTAAAGAGACGCTGCCAGAGGCTGCGACGCCGACTGAGACGACAACTGAGGCAGATAGGGGTAGATATAGGCACAGAGAAGGCAGCAGACCCCCCAATCGATAGCGGCAGCGACTGAGACGCCTGCAGAGACGCAGACTGATGCTGCGACGCCGACTGAGGCAGATAGGGGTAGATATAGACATAGAGAGGGCAGCAGACCCCCCCAATCGACAGCGGCAGCGACTGAGACGCCTACAGAGACGCTGACAGAGGCTGCGACGTCGAATGAGACGCCGACTGAGGCAGATAGGGGTAGATATAGGCACAGAGAAGGCAGCAGACCCCCCAATCGACAACGGCAGCGACTGAGACGCCTACAGAGACGCTGACAGAGGCTGCGACGCCGACTGAGGCAGATAGGGGTAGATATAGGCATAAAAAAAGAAGGAGACCCACAATCGACAGCGGCAGCGACTGAGACGCCCACAGAGACGCCGACAGAGGCTGCGAAGCCGACTGAGACGCCGACTGAGACGCCGACTGAGACGCTGACTGAGGCTGCGACGCCGACTGAGGCAGATAGAGGTAGATATAGGCATAAAGTAGGCAGCAGACCCCCAATCGGCAGAGGCATCTACTGAGACGCCTATAGAGCCGCTGACACAGGCTGCGACGCCAACTGAGACGCCGACTGATTCAGATAGGGTTAGATATAGGCATAAAGTAGGCAGCAGACCCCCAATCGACAGAGGCATCTTCTGAGACGCCTACAGAGCCGCTGACATAGGCTGCGGAGCCGACTGAGACGCCGACTGAGGCAGATACAAGTTGATATAGGCATAGAGAAGGCAGCAGACCCCCCAAACGACAGCGGCAGCGACTGTGACGATTGCAGAGGCGCTGACAGAAGCTACGACGCCGACTGAGGCAGATTGGGGTTGATATAGACATAGAGAAGGCAGCAGACCCCCCAATCGACAGCGGCAGCGACAGAGACACCTGCAGAGTCGCGTACAGAGACTGCGATGCCGACTGAGACGCCGACTGTGGCAGATACAAGTTGATATAGGCATAGAGAAGGCAGCAGACCCCCCAATCGACAGCGGCAGCGACTGAGACGCCTACACAGACGCTGACAGAGGCTGCTGCGCCGACTGAGATGCTGACTGATTCATATAGGGGTAGATAAAGGCAGAGAGAAGGCAGCAGACCACCCCAATCGAAAGCGGCAGTGACTGAGACGCCAACAGAGACACTGGAAGACGCTGCGACATCGAATGAGACGCCGACTGAGGCAGATAGGGGTAGATATAGGCATAGAAAAAGAAGGAGAGCCCCAATCGACAGCGGCAGCGACTGAGACGCCTACAGAGACGCCGACAGAGGCTGCGAAGCCGACTGAGACGCCGACTGAGACGCCGACTGAGGCTGCGACGCTGACTGAGGCAGATAGAGGTAGATATAGGCATAGAAAAAGAAGGAGACCCCCAATCGACAGCGGCAGCGACTGAGACGCCTACAGAGACGCCGACAGAGGCTGCGAGGCCGACTGAGACGCCTACAGAGACGCTGAGAGAGGCTGCGACGCCGACTGAGGCAGATAGGGGTAGATATAGGCATAGAAAAAGAAGGAGACCCCCAATCGACAGCGGCAGCGACTGAGACGCCTACAGATACGCTGACAGAGGCTGCGACGCCGATGAGGCAGGTAGGGGTAGATATAGGCATAGAAAAAGGAGAACCCCAATCGACAGTGGCAGCGACTGACACGCCTACAGAGACGCAGACAGAGGCTGCGACGCCGACTGAGGCAGATAGGGGTAGATATATTCATAGAGAAGGCAGCAGCCCCCCAATCGACAGCGGCAGTGACTGAGACGCCAACAGAGACGCTGGCAGACGCTGCGACATCGAATGAGACGCCGACTGACGCAGATAGGGGTAGATATAGGCATAGAAAAAGAAGGAGACCCCCAATCGACAGCGGCAGCGACTGAGACGCCTACAGATACACTGGCAGAGGCTGCGACGCCGATGAGGCAGATAGGGGTAGATATAGGCATAGAAAAAGAAGGAGAACCCCAATCGACAGTGGCAGCGACTGAGACGCCTACAGAGACGCTGACAGAGGCTGCGACGCCGACTGAGGCAGATAGGGGTAGATATATTCATAGAGAAGGCAGCAGCCCCCCAATCGACAGCGGCACCGACTGAGACGCCTACAGAGACGGTGACAGAGGCTGCGACGCCGACTGAGATGCCGACTGAGGCAGATAGGGGTAGATATAGGCATAGAAAAAGAAGGAGACCCCCAATCGACAGCGGCAGCGACTGAGACGCCTACAGATACACTGGCAGAGGCTGCGACGCCGATGAGGCAGATAGGGGTAGATATAGGCATAGAAAAAGAAGGAGAACCCCAATCGACAGTGGCAGCGACTGAGACGCCTACAGAGACGCTGACAGAGGCTGCGACGCCGACTGAGGCAGATAGGGGTAGATATAGGCATAGAGAAGGCAGGAGACCCCCAATCGACAGAGGCAGCGACTGAGACGCCTACAGAGAAGCTGACAGAGGCTGCGACGCCGACTGAGTCAGATAGGGGTAGATATAGGCATAGAAAAAGAAGTAGATCCCCAATCGACAGCTGACAGAGGCTGCTACGCCGACTGAGTCAGATAGCGGTAGATATAGGCATAGAAAAAGAAGGAGACCCCCAATCGACAGCGGCAGCGACTGAGACGGCGACAGAGGCTGCGATGCCGACTGAGACGCCGACTGAGATGCCGTCTGAATCAGATAGGGATATATATAGGCATAGAGAAGGCAACAGACCCCCCAATCGACAGCGGGACCGACTGAGACGCCTACAGAGACGCTGACAGAGGCTGCGACGCCGACTGAGGCAGATAGGGGTAGCTATAGGCATAAAGTAGGCAGCAGACCCGCCCGATCGACAGCGGCAGCGACTGAGACGCCTACAGAGACGCTGACAGAGGCTGCGACGCCGACTGAGACACCTACTGAGGCAGATAGGGGTAGATATAGGCATTGAGAAGGCAGCAGACCCCCAATCGACAGCGGCAGCGACTGAGACGCCTAAAGAGACGCTGCCAGAGGCTGCGACGCCGACTGAGACGACAACTGAGGCAGATAGGGGTAGATATAGGCACAGAGAAGGCAGCAGACCCCCCAATCGATAGCGGCAGCGACTGAGACGCCTGCAGAGACGCAGACTGATGCTGCGACGCCGACTGAGGCAGATAGGGGTAGATATAGACATAGAGAGGGCAGCAGACCCCCCCAATCGACAGCGGCAGCGACTGAGACGCCTACAGAGACGCTGACAGAGGCTGCGACGCCGAATGAGACGCCGACTGAGGCAGATAGGGGTAGATATAGGCACAGAGAAGGCAGCAGACCCCCCAATCGACAACGGCAGCGACTGAGACGCCTACAGAGACGCTGACAGAGGCTGCGACGCCGACTGAGGCAGATAGGGGTAGATATAGGCATAAAAAAAGAAGGAGACCCACAATCGACAGCGGCAGCGACTGAGACGCCCACAGAGACGCCGACAGAGGCTGCGAAGCCGACTGAGACGCCGACTGAGACGCCGACTGAGACGCTGACTGAGGCTGCGACGCCGACTGAGGCAGATAGAGGTAGATATAGGCATAAAGTAGGCAGCAGACCCCCAATCGGCAGAGGCATCTACTGAGACGCCTATAGAGCCGCTGACACAGGCTGCGACGCCAACTGAGACGCCGACTGATTCAGATAGGGTTAGATATAGGCATAAAGTAGGCAGCAGACCCCCAATCGACAGAGGCATCTTCTGAGACGCCTACAGAGCCGCTGACATAGGCTGCGGAGCCGACTGAGACGCCGACTGAGGCAGATACAAGTTGATATAGGCATAGAGAAGGCAGCAGACCCCCCAAACGACAGCGGCAGCGACTGTGACGATTGCAGAGGCGCTGACAGAAGCTACGACGCCGACTGAGGCAGATTGGGGTTGATATAGACATAGAGAAGGCAGCAGACCCCCCAATCGACAGCGGCAGCGACAGAGACACCTGCAGAGTCGCGTACAGAGACTGCGATGCCGACTGAGACGCCGACTGTGGCAGATACAAGTTGATATAGGCATAGAGAAGGCAGCAGACCCCCCAATCGACAGCGGCAGCGACTGAGACGCCTACACAGACGCTGACAGAGGCTGCTGCGCCGACTGAGATGCTGACTGATTCATATAGGGGTAGATAAAGGCAGAGAGAAGGCAGCAGACCACCCCAATCGAAAGCGGCAGTGACTGAGACGCCAACAGAGACACTGGAAGACGCTGCGACATCGAATGAGACGCCGACTGAGGCAGATAGGGGTAGATATAGGCATAGAAAAAGAAGGAGAGCCCCAATCGACAGCGGCAGCGACTGAGACGCCTACAGAGACGCCGACAGAGGCTGCGAAGCCGACTGAGACGCCGACTGAGACGCCGACTGAGGCTGCGACGCTGACTGAGGCAGATAGAGGTAGATATAGGCATAGAAAAAGAAGGAGACCCCCAATCGACAGCGGCAGCGACTGAGACGCCTACAGAGACGCCGACAGAGGCTGCGAGGCCGACTGAGACGCCTACAGAGACGCTGAGAGAGGCTGCGACGCCGACTGAGGCAGATAGGGGTAGATATAGGCATAGAAAAAGAAGGAGACCCCCAATCGACAGCGGCAGCGACTGAGACGCCTACAGATACGCTGACAGAGGCTGCGACGCCGATGAGGCAGGTAGGGGTAGATATAGGCATAGAAAAAGGAGAACCCCAATCGACAGTGGCAGCGACTGACACGCCTACAGAGACGCAGACAGAGGCTGCGACGCCGACTGAGGCAGATAGGGGTAGATATATTCATAGAGAAGGCAGCAGCCCCCCAATCGACAGCGGCAGTGACTGAGACGCCAACAGAGACGCTGGCAGACGCTGCGACATCGAATGAGACGCCGACTGACGCAGATAGGGGTAGATATAGGCATAGAAAAAGAAGGAGACCCCCAATCGACAGCGGCAGCGACTGAGACGCCTACAGAGACGCCGACAGAGGCTGCGAAGCCGACTGAAACGCCGACTGAGGCAGATAGAGGTAGATATAGGCATAAAGTAGGCAGCAGACCCCCAATCGGCAGAGGCATCTTCTGAGACGTCTATAGAGCCGCTGACAGAGGCTGCGACGCCGACTGAGACGCCGACTGAGGCAGATAGTTGTAGATATAGGCATAGAGAAGGCAGCAGACCTCCCCAATCGACAGCGGCAGCGACTGATATGCCTACAGAGACGCTGACAGGGGCTGCGACGTCGAATGAGACGCCGACTGAGGCAGATAGGGGTAGATATAGGCATAGAGAAGGCAGCAGACCTCCCCAATCGACAGCGGCAGCGACTGAGATGCCTACAGAGACGCTGACAGGGGCTGCGACGTCGAATGAGACGCCGACTGAGGCAGATAGGGGTAGATATAGGCATAGAGAAGGCAGCAGACCCCACAATCGACAGCGGCAGCGACTGAGACGCCTACAGAGACGCTGACAGAGGCTGCGACGCCGACTGCGGGAGATAGAGGTAGATATAGGCATAAAGTAGGCAGCAGACCCCCAATCGGCAGAGGCATCTACTGAGACGCCTATAGAGCCGCTGACAGAGGCTGCGACGCCGACTGAGACGCCGACTGAGGCAGATAGATGTAGATATAGGCATAGAGAAGGCAGCAGAGCCCCCAATCGATAGCGGCAGCGACTGAGACGACTACATAGACGCTGACAGAGGCTGCGACGCCTACTGAGACGCCGAATGAGGCTGATAGGGATAGATATAGGCATATAGAAGGCAGCAGACCCCCTAATCGATAGCGGCAGCGACTGAGATGCCTACATAGACGCTGACAGAGGCTGCGACGCCTAGTGAGACGCCGACTGAGGCAGATAGTTGTAGATATAGGCATAGAGAAGGCAGCAGACCCCCCAATCGATAGCGGCAGCGACTGAGACGCCTACATAGACGCTGACAGAGGCTGCGACGCATACTGAGACGCCGAATGAGGCAGATATGGATAGATATAGGCATAGAGAAGGCAGCAGACCTCCGCAAACGACAGCGGCAGCGACTGAGACGCCTACAGAATCGCTGACAGAGGCTGCGACGCCGACTGAGGAAGATAGGGGTAGATATAGGCATAGAGAAGGCAGCAGACCCCCCAATCGACAGCGGCAGCGACTGAGACGCCTACAGAGACGCTGGCAGAGGCTGCGACGCCGACTGAGACGCCGACTGATTCAGATAGGGGTAGATATAGGCACAGAGAAGGCAGGCGACTGAAACGCCTACAGAGACGGTGGCAGAGGCTGCGACGCCGACTGAGATGCCGACTGAGGCAGATAGGGGTAGATATAGGCATAGAGAAGGCAGCAGGCCACCCCAATCGACAGCGGCAGCAACTGAGACGCCTACAGAGACGTTGAGAGATGCTGCGACGCCGACTGAGACGCCGACTGAATCAGATAGGGGTAGATATAGACATATAGAAGGCAGGAGACCCCCAATCGACAGAGGCAGCGACTGAGACGCCTACAGAGAAGCTGACGCCGACTGAGTCAGATAGGGGTAGATATAGGCATAGAAAAAGAAGGAGACCCCCAATCGACAGCTGACAGAGGCTGCGACGCCGACTGAGTCAGATAGGGATAGATAAGCATAGAAAAAGAAGGAGACCCCCAATCGACAGCGGCAGCGACTCAGACGGCGACAGAGGCTGCGATGCCGACTGAGACGCCGGCTGAGATGCCGACTGAGGCAGATAGGGGTATATATAGGCATAGAGAAGGCAGCAGACCCCCCAATCGACAGCGGCACCGACTGAGACGCCTACAGAGACGCTGGCAGAGGCTGCGACGGAAACTGAGGCAGATAGGGGTAGATATAGGCATAAAGTAGGCAGCAGACCCGCCCGACCGACAGCGGCAGCGACTGAGACGCCTACAGAGACGCTGACAGAGGCTGCGACGCCGACTGAGGCAGATAGGGGTAGATATAGGCATAGAAAAAGAAGGAGACCCCCAATCGACAGCGGCAGCGACTGAGACGCCTACAGAGACGCCGACAGAGGCTGCGAAGCCGACTAAGACGTCGACTGAGACGCCGACTGAGGCTGTGACGCCGACTGAGGCAGATAGAGGTAGATATAGGCATAAAGTAGGCAGCAGACCCCCAATCGGCAGAGGCATCTACTGAGACGCCTATAGAGCCGCTGACAGAGGCTGCGAAGCCGACTGAAACGCCGACTGAGGCAGATAGTTGTAGATATAGGCATAGATAAGGCAGCAGATCCCCCCAATCGATAGCGGCAGCGACTGAGACGACTACATAGACGCTGACAGAGGCTGCGACGCCTACTGAGACGCCGAATGAGGCAGATAGGGATAGATATAGGCATAGAGAAGGCAGCAGACCCCCCCCATCGATAGCGGCAGCGACTGAGACGCCTACATAGACGCTGACAGAGGCTGCGACGCCTACTGAGACGCCGACTGAGGCAGATAGTTGTAGATATAGGCTTAGAGAAGGCAGCAGACCCCCCAATCGATAGCGGCAGCGACTGAGACGCCTACATAGACGCTGTCAGAGGCTGCGACGCATACTGAGACGCCGAATGAGGCAGATATGGATAGATATAGGCATAGAGAAGGCAGCAGACCTCCGCAAACGACAGCGGCAGCGACTGAGACGCCTACAGAACCGCTGACAGAGGCTGCGACGCCGACTGAGGCAGATAGGGGTAGATATAGGCATAGAGAAGGCAGCAGACCCCCACAATTGACAGCGGCAGCGACTGAGACGCCTACAGAGATGCTGGCAGAGGCTCCGACGCCGACTGAGACGCCGACTGATTCAGATAGGGGTAGATATGGGCATAGAAAAGGCAGGAGACCCCCCAATTGACAGCGGCAGCGACTGAGACGCCTACAGAGACGGTGACAGAGGCTGCGACGCCGACTCAGATGCCGACTGAGGCAGATAGGGGTAGATATAGGCATAGAAAAAGAAGGAGACCCCCAATCGACAGCGGCAGCGACTGAGACGCCTACAGATACGCTGACAGAGGCTGCGACGCCGATGAGGCAGATAGGGGTAGATATAGGCATAGAAAAAGAAGGAGAACCCCAATCGACAGTGGCAGCGACTGAGACGCCTACAGAGACGCTGACAGAGGCTGCGACGCCGACTGAGGCAGATAGGGGTAGATATAGGCATAGAGAAGGCAGGAGACCCCCAATCGACAGAGGCAGCGACTGTGACGCCTACAGAGAAGCTGACAGAAGCTGCGACGCCGACTGAGTCAGATAGGGGTAGATATAGGCATAGAAAAAGAAGGAGACCCCCAATCGACAGCGGCAGCGACTGAGACGACGACAGAGGCTGCGATGCCGACTGAAACGCCGACTGAGATGCCGTCTGAGGCAGATAGGGGTAGATATAGGCATAAAGTAGGCAGCAGACCCGCCCAATCGACAGCGGCAGCGACTGAGACGCCTACAGATACGCTGACAGAGGCTGCGACGCCGATGAGGCAGATAGGGGTAGATATAGGCATAGAAAAAGAAGGAGAACCCCAATCGACAGTGGCAGCGACTGAGACGCCTACAGAGACGCTGACAGAGGCTGCGACGCCGACTGAGGCAGATAGGGGTAGATATAGGCATTGAGAAGGCAGCAGACCCCCAATCGACAGCGGCAGCGACTGAGACGCCTAAAGAGACGCTGCCAGAGGCTGCGCCGCCGACTGAGACGCCAACTGAGGCAGATAGGGGTAGATATAGGCACAGAGAAGGCAGCAGACCCCCCAATCGACAGCGGCAATGACTGAGACGCCTGCAGAGACGCAGACTGATGCTGCGACGCCGACTGAGGCAGATAGGGGTAGATATAGGCATAGAGAGGGCAGCAGACCCCCCCCCAATCGACAGCGGCAGCGACTGAGACGCCTACAGAGACGCTGACAGAGGCTGCGACGCCGACTGAGACACCTACTGAGGCAGATAAGGGTAGATATAGGCATAGAGAAGGAAGGAGACCCCGCAATCGGCCGCGGCAGCGACTGAGATGCCTACAGAGACGTTGAGAGATGCTGCGACGCCGACTGAGACGCCGACTGAGGCAGATAGGGGTAGATATAGGCATAGAGAAGGCAGCACACCCCCCCAATCGAGAGCCGCAGCGACTGAGACGCCTACAGATACGCGGACAGATTCTGCGACGCCGACTGAGACTCCGAGTGAGACGTCAACTAGGGCAGATATATTAGGTATAGGCATAGAGAAGGAAGCAGACCCCCCAATCGACAGCGGCAGCGACTGAGATTCCTACAGAGACGCTGACAGAGGCTGCGACGTCGAATGAGACGCCGACTGAGGCAGATAGGGGTAGATATAATCATAGAGAAGGCAGCAGACCCCCACAATTGACAGCGGCAGCGACTGAGACGTCTACAGAGATGCTGGCAGAGGCTGCGACGCCGACAGAGACGCCGACTGATTCAGATAGGGGTAGATATAGGCATAGAAAAGGCAGGAGACCCCCCAATTGACAGCGGCAGCGACTGAGACGCCTACAGAGACGGTGACAGAGGCTGCGACGCCTACAGAGATGCCGACTGAGGCAGATAGGGGTAGATATAGGCATAAAGTAGGCAGCAGACCCCCCAATCGACAGAGGCATCTACTGAGACACCTACAGAGTTGCGGACAGAGGCTGCGACGTCGAATGAGACGCCGACTGAGGCAGATAGGGGTAGATATAGGCATAGAGAAGGCAGCAGACCCCCCCAATCGACAGCGGCAGCGACTGAGATTCCTACAGAGACGCTGACAGAGGCTGCGACGTCGAATGAGACGCCGACTGAGGCAGATAGGGGTAGATATAGGCATAGAGAAGGCAGCAGACCCCCACAATTGACAGCGGCAGCGACTGAGACGTCTACAGAGATGCTGGCAGAGGCTGCGACGCCGACAGAGACGCCGACTGATTCAGATAGGGGTAGATATAGGCATAGAAAAGGCAGGAGACCCCCCAATTGACAGCGGCAGCGACTGAGACGCCTACAGAGACGGTGACAGAGGCTGCGACGCCGACTGAGATGCCGACTGAGGCAGATAGGGGTAGATATAGGCATAGAAAAAGAAGGAGACCCCCAATCGACAGCGGCAGCGACTGAGACGCCTACAGATACACTGACAGAGGCTGCGACGCCGATGAGGCAGATAGGGGTAGATATAGGCATAGAAAAAGAAGGAGAACCCCAATCGACAGTGGCAGCGACTGAGACGCCTACAGAGACGCTGACAGAGGCTGCGACGCCGACTGAGGCAGATAGGGGTAGATATAGGCATAGAGAAGACAGGAGACCCCCAATCGACAGAGGCAGCGACTGAGACGCATACAGAGAAGCTGACAGAGGCTGCGACGCCGACTGAGTCAGATAGGGGTAGATATAGGCATAGAAAAAGAAGGAGATCCCCAATCGACAGCTGACAGAGGCTGCTACGCCGACTGAGTCAGATAGCGGTAGATATAGGCATAGAAAAAGAAGGAGACCCCCAATCGACAGCGGCAGCGACTGAGACGGCGACAGAGGCTGCGATGCCGACTGAGACGCCGACTGAGATGCCGTCTGAGGCAGATAGGGATATATATAGGCATAGAGAAGGCAACAGACCCCCCAATCGACAGCGGGACCGACTGAGACGCCTACAGAGACGCTGACAGAGGCTGCGACGCCGACTGAGGCAGATAGGGGTAGCTATAGGCATAAAGTAGGCAGCAGACCCGCCCGATCGACAGCGGCAGCGACTGAGACGCCTACAGAGACGCTGACAGAGGCTGCGACGCCGACTGAGACACCTACTGAGGCAGATAGGGGTAGATATAGGTTTTGAGAAGGCAGCAGACCCCCAATCGACAGCGGGAGCGACTGAGACGCCTAAAGAGACGCTGCCAGAGGCTGCGACGCCGACTGAGACGCCAACTGAGGCAGATAGGGGTAGATATAGGCACAGAGAAGGCAGCAGACCCCCCAATCGATAGCGGTAGCGACTGAGACGCCTGCAGAGACGCAGACTGATGCTGCGACGCCGACTGAGGCAGATAGGGGTAGATATAGACATAGAGAGGGCAACAGACCCCCCAATCGACAGCGGCAGCGACTGAGACGCCTACAGAGACGCTGACAGAGGCTGCGACGTCGAATGAGACGCCGACTGAGGCAGATAGGGGTAGATATAGGCATAGAGAAGGCAGCAGACCCCCCAATCGACAGCGGCAGCGACTGAGACGCCTACAGAGACGCTGACAGAGGGTGCGACGCCGACTGAGGCAGATAGGGGTAGATATAGGCATAGAAAAAGAAGGAGACCCACAATCGACAGCGGCAGCGACTGAGACGCCCACAGAGACGCCGACAGAGGCTGCGAAGCCGACTGAGACGCCGACTGAGACGCCGACTGAGGCTGCGACGCCGACTGAGGCAGATAGAGGTAGATATAGGCATAAAGTAGGCAGCAGACCCCCAATCGGCAGAGGCATCTACTGAGACGCCTATAGAGCCGCTGACAGAGGCTGCGACGCCGACTGAGACGCCGACTGATTCAGATAGGGTTAGATATAGGCATAAAGTAGGCAGCAGACCCCCAATCGACAGAGGCATCTTCTGAGACGCCTACAGAGCCGCTGACATAGGCTGCGGAGCCGACTGAGATGCCGACTGAGGCAGATAGGGGTAGATATAGGCATAGAGAAGGCAGCAGACCCCCCAAACGACAGCGGCAGCGACTGAGACGATTGCAGAGGCGCTGACAGAAGCTACGACGCCGACTGAGGCAGACTGGGGTTGATATAGACATAGAGAAGGCAGCAGACCCCCCAATCGACAGCGGCAGCGACAGAGACACCTGCAGAGTCGCGTACAGAGACTGCGATGCCGACTGAGACGCCGACTGTGGCAGATACAAGTTGATATAGGCATAGAGAAGGCAGCAGACCCCCCAATCGACAGCGGCAGCGACTGAGACGCCTACGCAGACGCTGACAGAGGCTGCTGCGCCGACTGAGATGCCGACTGATTCATATAGGGGTAGATATAGGCAGAGAGAGGGCAGCAGACCACCCCAATCGACAGCGGCAGTGACTGAGACGCCAACAGAGACACTGGAAGACGCTGCGACATCGAATGAGACGCCGACTGAGGCATATAGGGGTAGATATAGGCATAGAAAAAGAAGGAGACCCCCAATCGACAGCGGCAGCGACTGAGACGCCTACAGAGACGCCGACAGAGGCTGCGAAGCCGACTGAGACGCCGACTGAGACGCCGACTGAGGCTGCGACGCCGACTGAGGCTGCGACGCTGACTGAGGCAGATAGAGGTAGATATAGGCATAGAAAAAGAAGGAGACCCCCAATCGACAGCGGCAGCGACTGAGACGCCTACAGAGACGCCGACAGAGGCTGCGAGGCCGACTGAGACGCCTACAGAGACGCTGAGAGAGGCTGCGACGCCGACTGAGGCAGATAGGGGTAGATATAGGCATAGAAAAAGAAGGAGACCCCCAATCGACAGCGGCAGCGACTGAGACGCCTACAGATACGCTGACAGAGGCTGCGACGCCGATGAGGCAGATAGGGGTAGATATAGGCATAGAAAAAGAAGGAGAACCCCAATCGACAGTGGCAGCGACTGACACGCCTACAGAGACGCTGACAGAGGCTGCGACGCCGACTGAGGCAGATAGGAGTAGATATAGGCATAGAGAAGGCAGCAGCCCCCCAATCGACAGAGGCAGTGACTGAGACGCCAACAGAGACGCTGGCAGACGCTGCGACATCGAATGAGACGCCCACTGAGGCAGATAGGGGTAGATATAGGCATAGAGAAGGCAGCAGACCTCCCCAATCGACAGCGGCAGCGACTGAGATGCCTACAGAGACGCTGACAGGGGCTGCGACGTCGAATGAGACGCCGACTGAGGCAGATAGGGGTAGATATAGGCATAGAGAAGGCAGCAGACCCCACAATCGACAGCGGCAGCGACTGAGACGCCTACAGAGACGCTGACAGAGGCTGCGTCGCCGACTGAGGCAGATAGGGGTAGATATAGGCATAGAAAAAGAAGGAGACCCCCAATCGACAGCGGCAGCGACTGAGACGCCTACAGAGACGCCGACAGAGGCTGCGAAGCCGACTGAGACGCCGACTGAGACAGATAGAGGTAGATATAGGCATAAAGTAGGCAGCAGACCCCCAATCGGCAGAGGCATCTACTGAGACGCCTATAGAGCCGCTGACAGAGGCTGCGACGCCGACTGAGACGCCGACTGAGGCAGATAGTTGTAGATATAGGCATAGAGAAGGCAGCAGACCTCCCCAATCGACAGCGGCAGCGACTGAGATGCCTACAGAGACGCTGACAGGGGCTGCGACGTCGAATGAGACGCCGACTGAGGCAGATAGGGGTAGATATAGGCATAGAGAAGGCAGCAGACCTCCCCAATCGACAGCGGCAGCGACTGAGATGCCTACAGAGACGCTGACAGGGGCTGCGACGTCGAATGAGACGCCGACTGAGGCAGATAGGGGTAGATATAGGCATAGAGAAGGCAGCAGACCCCACAATCGACAGCGGCAGCGACTGAGACGCTTACAGAGACGCTGACAGAGGCTGCGACGCCAACTGAGGGAGATAGAGGTAGATATAGGCATAAAGTAGGCAGCAGACCCCCAATCGGCAGAGGCATCTACTGAGACGCCTATAGAGCCGCTGACAGAGGCTGCGACGCCGACTGAGGCAGATAGTTGTAGATATAGGCATAGAGAAGGCAGCAGATCCCCCCAATCGATAGCGGCAGCGACTGAGACGACTACATAGACGCTGACAGAGGCTGCGACGCCTACTGAGACGCCGAATGAGGCAGATAGGGATAGATATAGGCATAGAGAAGGCAGCAGACCCCCTAATCGATAGCGGCAGCGACTGAGACGCCTACATAGACGCTGACAGAGGCTGCGACGCCTAGTGAGACGCCGACTGAGGCAGATAGCTGTAGATATAGGCATAGAGAAGGCAGCAGACCCCCCAATCGATAGCGGCAGCGACTGAGACGCCTACATAGACGCTGACAGAGGCTGCGACGCATACTGAGACGCCGAATGAGGCATATATGGATAGATATAGGCATAGAGAAGGCAGCAGACCTCCGCAAACGACAGCGGCAGCGACTGAGACGCCTACAGAATCGCTGACAGAGGCTGCGACGCCGACTGAGGAAGATAGGGGTAGATATAGGCATAGAGAAGGCAGCAGACCCCCCAATCGACAGCGGCAGCGACTGAGACGCCTACAGAGACGCTGGCAGAGGCTGCGACGCCGATGAGGCAGATAGGGGTAGATATAGGCATAGAAAAAGAAGGAGAACCCCAATCGACAGTGGCAGCGACTGACACGCCTACAGAGACGCTGACAGAGGCTGCGACGCCGACTGAGGCAGATAGGAGTAGATATAGGCATAGAGAAGGCAGCAGCCCCCCAATCGACAGAGGCAGTGACTGAGACGCCAACAGAGACGCTGGCAGACGCTGCGACATCGAATGAGACGCCCACTGAGGCAGATAGGGGTAGATATAGGCATAGAGAAGGCAGCAGACCTCCCCAATCGACAGCGGTAGCGACTGAGATGCCTACAGAGACGCTGACAGGGGCTGCGACGTCGAATGAGACGCCGACTGAGGCAGATAGGGGTAGATATAGGCATAGAGAAGGCAGCAGACCCCACAATCGACAGCGGCAGCGACTGAGACGCCTACAGAGACGCTGACAGAGGCTGCGTCGCCGACTGAGGCAGATAGGGGTAGATATAGGCATAGAAAAAGAAGGAGACCCCCAATCGACAGCGGCAGCGACTGAGACGCCTACAGAGACGCCGACAGAGGCTGCGAAGCCGACTGAGACGCCGACTGAGACAGATAGAGGTAGATATAGGCATAAAGTAGGCAGCAGACCCCCAATCGGCAGAGGCATCTACTGAGACGCCTATAGAGCCGCTGACAGAGGCTGCGACGCCGACCGAGACGCCGACTGAGGCAGATAGTTGTAGATATAGGCATAGAGAAGGCAGCAGACCTCCCCAATCGACAGCGGCAGCGACTGAGATGCCTACAGAGACGCTGACAGGGGCTGCGACGTCGAATGAGACGCCGACTGAGGCAGATAGGGGTAGATATAGGCATAGAGAAGGCAGCAGACCTCCCCAATCGACAGCGGCAGCGACTGAGATGCCTACAGAGACGCTGACAGGGGCTGCGACGTCGAATGAGACGCCGACTGAGGCAGATAGGGGTAGATATAGGCATAGAGAAGGCAGCAGACCCCACAATCGACAGCGGCAGCGACTGAGACGCTTACAGAGACGCTGACAGAGGCTGCGACGCCAACTGAGGGAGATAGAGGTAGATATAGGCATAAAGTAGGCAGCAGACCCCCAATCGGCAGAGGCATCTACTGAGACGCCTATAGAGCCGCTGACAGAGGCTGCGACGCCGACTGAGGCAGATAGTTGTAGATATAGGCATAGAGAAGGCAGCAGATCCCCCCAATCGATAGCGGCAGCGACTGAGACGACTACATAGACGCTGACAGAGGCTGCGACGCCTACTGAGACGCCGAATGAGGCAGATAGGGATAGATATAGGCATAGAGAAGGCAGCAGACCCCCTAATCGATAGCGGCAGCGACTGAGACGCCTACATAGACGCTGACAGAGGCTGCGACGCCTAGTGAGACGCCGACTGAGGCAGATAGCTGTAGATATAGGCATAGAGAAGGCAGCAGACCCCCCAATCGATAGCGGCAGCGACTGAGACGCCTACATAGACGCTGACAGAGGCTGCGACGCATACTGAGACGCCGAATGAGGCATATATGGATAGATATAGGCATAGAGAAGGCAGCAGACCTCCGCAAACGACAGCGGCAGCGACTGAGACGCCTACAGAATCGCTGACAGAGGCTGCGACGCCGACTGAGGAAGATAGGGGTAGATATAGGCATAGAGAAGGCAGCAGACCCCCCAATCGACAGCGGCAGCGACTGAGACGCCTACAGAGACGCTGGCAGAGGCTGCGACGCCGATGTGGCAGATAGGGGTAGATATAGGCATAGAAAAAGAAGGAGAACCCCAATCGACAGTGGCAGCGACTGACACGCCTACAGAGACGCTGACAGAGGCTGCGACGCCGACTGAGGCAGATAGGAGTAGATATAGGCATAGAGAAGGCAGCAGCCCCCCAATCGACAGAGGCAGTGACTGAGACGCCAACAGAGACGCTGGCAGACGCTGCGACATCGAATGAGACGCCCACTGAGGCAGATAGGGGTAGATATAGGCATAGAGAAGGCAGCAGACCTCCCCAATCGACAGCGGCAGCGACTGAGATGCCTACAGAGACGCTGACAGGGGCTGCGACGTCGAATGAGACGCCGACTGAGGCAGATAGGGGTAGATATAGGCATAGAGAAGGCAGCAGACCCCACAATCGACAGCGGCAGCGACTGAGACGCCTACAGAGACGCTGACAGAGGCTGCGACGCCGACTGAGGCAGATAGGGGTAGATATAGGCATAGAAAAAGAAGGAGACCCCCAATCGACAGCGGCAGCGACTGAGACGCCTACAGAGACGCCGACAGAGGCTGCGAAGCCGACTGAGACGCCGACTGAGGCAGATAGTTGTAGATATAGGCATAGAGAAGGCAGCAGACCTCCCCAATCGACAGCGGCAGCGACTGAGATGCCTACAGAGACGCTGACAGGGGCTGCGACGTCGAATGAGACGCCGACTGAGGCAGATAGGGGTAGATATAGGCATAGAGAAGGCAGCAGACCTCACAATCGACAGCGGCAGCGACTGAGACGCCTACAGAGACGCTGACAGAGGGTGCGACGCCGACTGAGGGAGATAGAGGTAGATATAGGCATAAAGTAGGCAGCAGACCCCCAATCGGCAGAGGCATCTACTGAGACGCCTATAGAGCCGCTGACAGAGGCTGCGACGCCGACTGAGACGCCGACTGAGGCAGATAGTTGTAGATATAGGCATAGAGAAGGCAGCAGATCCCCCCAATCGATAGCGGCAGCGACTGAGACGACTACATAGACGCTGACAGAGGCTGCGACGCCTACTGAGACGCCGAATGAGGCAGATAGGGATAGATATAGGCATAGAGAAGGCAGCAGACCCCCTAATCGATAGCGGCAGCGACTGAGACGCCTACATAGACGCTGACAGAGGCTGCGACGCCTAGTGAGACGCCGACTGAGGCAGATAGTTGTAGATATAGGCATAGAGAAGGCAGCAGACCCCCCAATCGATAGCGGCAGCGACTGAGACGCCTACATAGACGCTGACAGAGGCTGCGACGCATACTGAGACGCCGAATGAGGCAGATATGGATAGATATAGGCATAGAGAAGGCAGCAGACCTCCGCAAATGACAGCGGCAGCGACTGAGACGCCTACAGAATCGCTGACAGAGGCTGCGACGCCGACTGAGGAAGATAGGGGTAGATATAGGCATAGAGAAGGCAGCAGACCCCCCAATCGACAGCGGCAGCGACTGAGACGCCTACAGAGACGCTGGCAGAGGCTGCGACACCGACTGAGACGCCGACTGATTCAGATAGGGGTAGATATAGGCACAGAGAAGGCAGGAGACCCCCCAATTGACAGCGGCAGCGACTGAAACGCCTACAGAGACGGTGGCAGAGGCTGCGACGCCGACTGAGATGCCGACTGGGGCAGATAGGGGTAGATATAGGCATAGAGAAGGCAGCAGGCCACCCCAATCGACAGCGGCAGCAACTGAGACGCCTACAGAGACGTTGAGAGATGCTGCGACGCCGACTGAGACGCCGACTGAATCAGATAGGGGTAGATATAGACATATAGAAGGCAGGAGACCCCCAATCGACAGAGGCAGCGACTGAGACGCCTACAGAGAAGCTGACAGAGGCTGCGACGCCGACTGAGTCAGATAGGGGTAGATATAGGCAGAGAAAAAGAAGGACACCCCCAATCGACAGCTGACAGAGACTGCGATGCCGACTGAGACGCCGACTGAGATGCCGTCTGAGGCAGATACGGATATATATAGGCATAGAGAAGGCAGCAGACCCCCCAATCGACAGCGGCACCGACTGAGACGCCAACAGAGACGCTGACAGAGGCTGCGACGCCGACTGAGGCAGATAGGGGTAGATATAGGCATAAAGTAGGCAGCAGACCCCCCCGATCGACAGCGGCAGCGACTGAGACGCCTACAGAGACGCTGACAGAGGCTGCGACGCCGACTGAGACACCTACTGAGGCAGATAGGGGTAGATATAGGCATTGAGAAGACAGCAGACCCCCAATCGACAGCGGCAGCGACTGAGACGCCTAAAGAGACGTTGCCAGAGGCAGCGTCGGCGACTGAGACGCCAACTGAGGCAGATAGGGGTAGATATAGGCATAGAGAAGGCAGCACACCCCCCCAATCGAGAGCCGCAGCGACTGAGACGCCTACAGATACGCGGACAGATTCTGCGTCGCCGACTGAGACTCCGAGTGAGACGTCAACTAGGGCAGATATATTAGGTATAGGCATAGAGAAGGAAGCAGACCCCCCAATCGACAGCGGTAGCGACTGAGATTCCTACAGAGACGCTGACAGAGGCTGCGACGTCGAATGAGACGCCGACTGAGGCAGATAGGGGTAGATATAGGCATAGAGAAGGCAGCAGACCCCCACAATTGACAGCCGCAGCGACTGAGACGCCTACAGATACGCGGACAGATTCTGCGACGCCGACTGAGACTCCGAGTGAGACGTCAACTAGGGCAGATATATTAGGTATAGGCATAGAGAAGGAAGCAGACCCCCCAATCGGCCGCGGCAGCGACTGAGATGCCTACAGAGACGTTGAGAGATGCTGCGACGCCGACTGAGACGCCGACTGAGGCAGATAGGGGTAGATATAGGCATAGAGAAGGCAGCACACCCCCCCAATCGAGAGCCGCAGCGACTGAGACGCCTACAGATACGCGGACAGATTCTGCGACGCCGACTGAGACTCCGAGTGAGACGTCAACTAGGGCAGATATATTAGGTATAGGCATAGAGAAGGAAGCAGACCCCCCAATCGACAGCGGCAGCGACTGAGATTCCTACAGAGACGCTGACAGAGGCTGCGACGTCGAATGAGACGCCGACTGAGGCAGATAGGGGTAGATATAGGCATAGAGAAGGCAGCAGACCCCCACAATTGACAGCGGCAGCGACTGAGACGTCTACAGAGATGCTGGCAGAGGCTGCGACGCCGACAGAGACGCCGACTGATTCAGATAGGGGTAGATATAGGCATAGAAAAGGCAGGAGACCCCCCAATTGACAGCGGCAGCGACTGAGACGCCTACAGAGACGGTGACAGAGGCTGCGACGCCGACTGAGATGCCGACTGAGGCAGATAGGGGTAGATATAGGCATAAAGTAGGCAGCAGACCCCCCAATCGACAGAGGCATCTACTGAGACACCTACAGAGTTGCGGACAGAGGCTGCGACGTCGAATGAGACGCCGACTGAGGCAGATAGGGGTAGATATAGGCATAGAGAAGGCAGCAGACCCCCCCAATCGACAGCGGCAGCGACTGAGATTCCTACAGAGACGCTGACAGAGGCTGCGACGCCGACTGAGACGCCGACTGAGGCAGATAGGGGTAGATATAGGCATAGAGAAGGCAGCAGACCCCCCCAATTGACAGCGGCAGCGACTGAGACGTCTACAGAGATGCTGGCAGAGGCTGCGACGCCGACAGAGACGCCGACTGATTCAGATAGGGGTAGATATAGGCATAGAAAAGGCAGGAGACCCCCCAATTGACAGCGGCAGCGACTGAGACGCCTACAGAGACGGTGACAGAGGCTGCGACGCCGACTGAGATGCCGACTGAGGCAGATAGGGGTAGATATAGGCATAGAAAAAGAAGGAGACCCCCAATCGACAGCGGCAGCGACTGAGACGCCTACAGATACACTGACAGAGGCTGCGACGCCGATGAGGCAGATAGGGGTAGATATAGGCATAGAAAAAGAAGGAGAACCCCAATCGACAGTGGCAGCGACTGAGACGCCTACAGAGACGCTGACAGAGGCTGCGACGCCGACTGAGGCAGATAGGGGTAGATATAGGCATAGAGAAGACAGGAGACCCCCAATCGACAGAGGCAGCGACTGAGACGCATACAGAGAAGCTGACAGAGGCTGCGACGCCGACTGAGTCAGATAGGGGTAGATATAGGCATAGAAAAAGAAGGAGATCCCCAATCGACAGCTGACAGAGGCTGCTACGCCGACTGAGTCAGATAGCGGTAGATATAGGCATAGAAAAAGAAGGAGACCCCCAATCGACAGCGGCAGCGACTGAGACGGCGACAGAGGCTGCGATGCCGACTGAGACGCCGACTGAGATGCCGTCTGAGGCAGATAGGGATATATATAGGCATAGAGAAGGCAACAGACCCCCCAATCGACAGCGGGACCGACTGAGACGCCTACAGAGACGCTGACAGAGGCTGCGACGCCGACTGAGGCAGATAGGGGTAGCTATAGGCATAAAGTAGGCAGCAGACCCGCCCGATCGACAGCGGCAGCGACTGAGACGCCTACAGAGACGCTGACAGAGGCTGCGACGCCGACTGAGACACCTACTGAGGCAGATAGGGGTAGATATAGGTTTTGAGAAGGCAGCAGACCCCCAATCGACAGCGGGAGCGACTGAGACGCCTAAAGAGACGCTGCCAGAGGCTGCGACGCCGACTGAGACGCCAACTGAGGCAGATAGGGGTAGATATAGGCACAGAGAAGGCAGCAGACCCCCCAATCGATAGCGGTAGCGACTGAGACGCCTGCAGAGACGCAGACTGATGCTGCGACGCCGACTGAGGCAGATAGGGGTAGATATAGACATAGAGAGGGCAGCAGACCCCCCAATCGACAGCGGCAGCGACTGAGACGCCTACAGAGACGCTGACAGAGGCTGCGACGTCGAATGAGACGCCGACTGAGGCAGATAGGGGTAGATATAGGCATAGAGAAGGCAGCAGACCCCCCAATCGACAGCGGCAGCGACTGAGACGCCTACAGAGACGCTGACAGAGGGTGCGACGCCGACTGAGGCAGATAGGGGTAGATATAGGCATAGAAAAAGAAGGAGACCCACAATCGACAGCGGCAGCGACTGAGACGCCCACAGAGACGCCGACAGAGGCTGCGAAGCCGACTGAGACGCCGACTGAGACGCCGACTGAGGCTGCGACGCCGACTGAGGCAGATAGAGGTAGATATAGGCATAAAGTAGGCAGCAGACCCCCAATCGGCAGAGGCATCTACTGAGACGCCTATAGAGCCGCTGACAGAGGCTGCGACGCCGACTGAGACGCCGACTGATTCAGATAGGGATAGATATAGGCATAAAGTAGGCAGCAGACCCCCAATCGACAGAGGCATCTTCTGAGACGCCTACAGAGCCGCTGACATAGGCTGCGGAGCCGACTGAGACGCCGACTGAGGCAGATAGGGGTAGATATAGGCATAGAGAAGGCAGCAGACCCCCCAAACGACAGCGGCAGCGACTGAGACGATTGCAGAGGCGCTGACAGAAGCTACGACGCCGACTGAGGCAGACTGGGGTTGATATAGACATAGAGAAGGCAGCAGACCCCCCAATCGACAGCGGCAGCGACAGAGACACCTGCAGAGTCGCGTACAGAGACTGCGATGCCGACTGAGACGCCGACTGTGGCAGATACAAGTTGATATAGGCATAGAGAAGGCAGCAGACCCCCCAATCGACAGCGGCAGCGACTGAGACGCCTACACAGACGCTGACAGAGGCTGCTGCGCCGACTGAGATGCCGACTGATTCATATAGGGGTAGATATAGGCAGAGAGAGGGCAGCAGACCACCCCAATCGACAGCGGCAGTGACTGAGACGCCAACAGAGACACTGGAAGACGCTGCGACATCGAATGAGACGCCGACTGAGGCATATAGGGGTAGATATAGGCATAGAAAAAGAAGGAGACCCCCAATCGACAGCGGCAGCGACTGAGACGCCTACAGAGACGCCGACAGAGGCTGCGAAGCCGACTGAGACGCCGACTGAGACGCCGACTGAGGCTGCGACGCCGACTGAGGCTGCGACGCTGACTGAGGCAGATAGAGGTAGATATAGGCATAGAAAAAGAAGGAGACCCCCAATCGACAGCGGCAGCGACTGAGACGCCTACAGAGACGCCGACAGAGGCTGCGAGGCCGACTGAGACGCCTACAGAGACGCTGAGAGAGGCTGCGACGCCGACTGAGGCAGATAGGGGTAGATATAGGCATAGAAAAAGAAGGAGACCCCCAATCGACAGCGGCAGCGACTGAGACGCCTACAGATACGCTGACAGAGGCTGCGACGCCGATGAGGCAGATAGGGGTAGATATAGGCATAGAAAAAGAAGGAGAACCCCAATCGACAGTGGCAGCGACTGACACGCCTACAGAGAGGCTGACAGAGGCTGCGACGCCGACTGAGGCAGATAGGAGTAGATATAGGCATAGAGAAGGCAGCAGACCTCCCCAATCGACAGCGGCAGCGACTGAGATGCCTACAGAGACGCTGACAGGGGCTGCGACGTCGAATGAGACGCCGACTGAGGCAGATAGGGGTAGATATAGGCATAGAGAAGGCAGCAGACCCCACAATCGACAGCGGCAGCGACTGAGACGCCTACAGAGACGCTGACAGGGGCTGCGACGTCGAATGAGACGCCGACTGAGGCAGATAGGGGTAGATATAGGCATAGAGAAGGCAGCAGACCCCACAATCGACAGCGGCAGCGACTGAGACGCTTACAGAGACGCTGACAGAGGCTGCGACGCCGACTGAGGGAGATAGAGGTAGATATAGGCATAAAGTAGGCAGCAGACCCCCAATCGGCAGAGGCATCTACTGAGACGCCTATAGAGCCGCTGACAGAGGCTGCGACGCCGACTGAGGCAGATAGTTGTAGATATAGGCATAGAGAAGGCAGCAGATCCCCCCAATCGATAGCGGCAGCGACTGAGACGACTACATAGACGCTGACAGAGGCTGCGACGCCTACTGAGACGCCGAATGAGGCAGATAGGGATAGATATAGGCATAGAGAAGGCAGCAGACCCCCTAATCGATAGCGGCAGCGACTGAGACGCCTACATAGACGCTGACAGAGGCTGCGACGCCTAGTGAGACGCCGACTGAGGCAGATAGCTGTAGATATAGGCATAGAGAAGGCAGCAGACGCCCCAATCGATAGCGGCAGCGACTGAGACGCCTACATAGACGCTGACAGAGGCTGCGACGCATACTGAGACGCCGAATGAGGCATATATGGATAGATATAGGCATAGAGAAGGCAGCAGACCTCCGCAAACGACAGCGGCAGCGACTGAGACGCCTACAGAATCGCTGACAGAGGCTGCGACGCCGACTGAGGAAGATAGGGGTAGATATATGCATAGAGAAGGCAGCAGACCCCCCAATCGACAGCGGCAGCGACTGAGACGCCTACAGAGACGCTGGCAGAGGCTGCGACGCCGATGAGGCAGATAGGGGTAGATATAGGCATAGAAAAAGAAGGAGAACCCCAATCGACAGTGGCAGCGACTGACACGCCTACAGAGACGCTGACAGAGGCTGCGACGCCGACTGAGGCAGATAGGAGTAGATATAGGCATAGAGAAGGCAGCAGCCCCCCAATCGACAGAGGCAGTGACTGAGACGCCAACAGAGACGCTGGCAGACGCTGCGACATCGAATGAGACGCCCACTGAGGCAGATAGGGGTAGATATAGGCATAGAGAAGGCAGCAGACCTCCCCAATCGACAGCGGCAGCGACTGAGATGCCTACAGAGACGCTGACAGGGGCTGCGACGTCGAATGAGACGCCGACTGAGGCAGATAGGGGTAGATATAGGCATAGAGAAGGCAGCAGACCCCACAATCGACAGCGGCAGCGACTGAGACGCCTACAGAGACGCTGACAGAGGCTGCGACGCCGACTGAGGCAGATAGGGGTAGATATAGGCATAGAAAAAGAAGGAGACCCCCAATCGACAGCGGCAGCGACTGAGACGCCTACAGAGACGCCGACAGAGGCTGCGAAGCCGACTGAGACGCCGACTGAGGCACAGAGAGGTAGATATAGGCATAAAGTAGGCAGCAGACCCCCAATCGGCAGAGGCATCTACTGAGACGCCTATAGAGCCGCTGACAGAGGCTGCGACGCCGACTGAGACGCCGACTGAGGCAGATAGTTGTAGATATAGGCATAGAGAAGGCAGCAGACCTCCCCAATCGACAGCGGCAGCGACTGAGATGCCTACAGAGACGCTGACAGAGGCTGCGACGTCGAATGAGACGCCGACTGAGGCACAGAGAGGTAGATATAGGCATAAAGTAGGCAGCAGACCCCCAATCGGCAGAGGCATCTACTGAGACGCCTATAGAGCCGCTGACAGAGGCTGCGACGCCGACTGAGACGCCGACTGAGGCAGATAGTTGTAGATATAGGCATAGAGAAGGCAGCAGACCTCCCCAATCGACAGCGGCAGCGACTGAGACGCCTACAGAGACGCTGACAGAGGCTGCGACGTCGAATGAGACGCCTACAGAGACGCTGAGAGAGGCTGCGACGCCGACTGAGGCAGATAGGGGTAGATATAGGCATAGAAAAAGAAGGAGACCCCCAATCGACAGCGGCAGCGACTGAGACGCCTACAGGTACGCTGACAGAGGCTGCGACGCCGATGAGGCAGATGGGGGTAGATATAGGCATAGAAAAAGAAGGAGAACCCCAATCGACAGTGGCAGCGACTGACACGCCTACAGAGACGCTGACAGAGGCTGCGACGCCGACTGAGGCAGATAGGAGTAGATATAGGCATAGAGAAGGCAGCAGCCCCCCAATCGACAGAGGCAGTGACTGAGACGCCAACAGAGACGCTGGCAGACGCTGCGACATCGAATGAGACGCCCACTGAGGCAGATAGGGGTAGATATAGGCATAGAGAAGGCAGCAGACCTCCCCAATCGACAGCGGCAGCGACTGAGATGCCTACAGAGACGCTGACAGGGGCTGCTACGTCGAATGAGACGCCGACTGAGGCAGATAGGGGTAGATATAGGCATAGAGAAGGCAGCAGACCCCACAATCGACAGTGGCAGCGACTGAGACGCCTACAGAGACGCTGACAGAGGCTGCGACGCCGACTGAGGCAGATAGGGGTAGATATAGGCATAGAAAAAGAAGGAGACCCCCAATCGACAGCGGCTGCGACTGAGACGCCTACAGAGACGCCGACAGAGGCTGCGAAGCCGACTGAGACGCCGACTGAGGCAGATAGTTGTAGATATAGGCATAGAGAAGGCAGCAGACCTCCCCAATCGACAGCGGCAGCGACTGAGATGCCTACAGAGACGCTGACAGGGGCTGCGACGTCGAATGAGACGCCGACTGAGGCAGATAGGGGTAGATATAGGCATAGAGAAGGCAGCAGACCTCACAATCGACAGCGGCAGCGACTGAGACGCCTACAGAGACGCTGACAGAGGCTGCGACGCCGACTGAGGGAGATAGAGGTAGATATAGGCATAAAGTAGGCAGCAGACCCCCAATCGGCAGAGGCATCTACTGAGACGCCTATAGAGCCGCTGACAGAGGCTGCGACGCCGACTGAGACGCCGACTGAGGCAGATAGTTGTAGATATAGGCATAGAGAAGGCAGCAGATCCCCCCAATCGATAGCGGCAGCGACTGAGACGACTACATAGACGCTGACAGAGGCTGCGACGCCTACTGAGACGCCGAATGAGGCAGATAGGGATAGATATAGGCATAGAGAAGGCAGCAGACCCCCTAATCGATAGCGGCAGCGACTGAGACGCCTACATAGACGCTGACAGAGGCTGCGACGCCTAGTGAGACGCCGACTGAGGCAGATAGTTGTAGATATAGGCATAGAGAAGGCAGCAGACCCCCCAATCGATAGCGGCAGCGACTGAGACGCCTACATAGACGCTGACAGAGGCTGCGACGCATACTGAGACGCCGAATGAGGCAGATATGGATAGATATAGGCATAGAGAAGGCAGCAGACCTCCGCAAATGACAGCGGCAGCGACTGAGACGCCTACAGAATCGCTGACAGAGGCTGCGACGCCGACTGAGGAAGATAGGGGTAGATATAGGCATAGAGAAGGCAGCAGACCCCCCAATCGACAGCGGCAGCGACTGAGACGCCTACAGAGACGCTGGCAGAGGCTGCGACGCCGACTGAGGCAGATAGGGGTAGCTATAGGCATAAAGTAGGCAGCAGACCCGCCCGATCGACAGCGGCAGCGACTGAGACGCCTACAGAGACGCTGACAGAGGCTGCGACGCCGACTGAGACACCTACTGAGGCAGATAGGGGTAGATATAGGTTTTGAGAAGGCAGCAGACCCCCAATCGACAGCGGGAGCGACTGAGACGCCTAAAGAGACGCTGCCAGAGGCTGCGACGCCGACTGAGACGCCAACTGAGGCAGATAGGGGTAGATATAGGCATAGAGAAGGCAGCAGACCCCCCAATCGACAGCGGCAGCGACTGAGACGCCTGCAGAGACGCAGACTGATGCTGCGACGCCGACTGAGGCAGATAGGGGTAGATATAGACATAGAGAGGGCAGCAGACCCCCCAATCGACAGCGGCAGCGACTGAGACGCCTACAGAGACGCTGACAGAGGCTGCGACGTCGAATGAGACGCCGACTGAGGCAGATAGGGGTAGATATAGGCATAGAGAAGGCAGCAGACCCCCCAATCGACAGCGGCAGCGACTGAGACGCCTACAGAGACGCTGACAGAGGGTGCGACGCCGACTGAGGCAGATAGGGGTAGATATAGGCATAGAAAAAGAAGGAGACCCACAATCGACAGCGGCAGCGACTGAGACGCCCACAGAGACGCCGACAGAGGCTGCGAAGCCGACTGAGACGCCGACTGAGACGCCGACTGAGGCTGCGACGCCGACTGAGGCAGATAGAGGTAGATATAGGCATAAAGTAGGCAGCAGACCCCCAATCGGCAGAGGCATCTACTGAGACGCCTATAGAGCCGCTGACAGAGGCTGCGACGCCGACTGAGACGCCGACTGATTCAGATAGGGTTAGATATAGGCATAAAGTAGGCAGCAGACCCCCAATCGACAGAGGCATCTTCTGAGACGCCTACAGAGCCGCTGACATAGGCTGCGGAGCCGACTGAGACGCCGACTGAGGCAGATAGGGGTAGATATAGGCATAGAGAAGGCAGCAGACCCCCCAAACGACAGCGGCAGCGACTGAGACGATTGCAGAGGCGCTGACAGAAGCTACGACGCCGACTGAGGCAGACTGGGGTTGATATAGACATAGAGAAGGCAGCAGACCCCCCAATCGACAGCGGCAGCGACAGAGACACCTGCAGAGTCGCGTACAGAGACTGCGATGCCGACTGAGACGCCGACTGTGGCAGATACAAGTTGATATAGGCATAGAGAAGGCAGCAGACCCCCCAATCGACAGCGGCAGCGACTGAGACGCCTACACAGACGCTGACAGAGGCTGCTGCGCCGACTGAGATGCCGACTGATTCATATAGGGGTAGATATAGGCAGAGAGAGGGCAGCAGACCACCCCAATCGACAGCGGCAGTGACTGAGACGCCAACAGAGACACTGGAAGACGCTGCGACATCGAATGAGACGCCGACTGAGGCATATAGGGGTAGATATAGGCATAGAAAAAGAAGGAGACCCCCAATCGACAGCGGCAGCGACTGAGACGCTTACAGAGACGCCGACAGAGGCTGCGAAGCCGACTGAGACGCCGACTGAGACGCCGACTGAGGCTGCGACGCCGACTGAGGCTGCGACGCTGACTGAGGCAGATAGAGGTAGATATAGGCATAGAAAAAGAAGGAGACCCCCAATCGACAGCGGCAGCGACTGAGACGCCTACAGAGACGCCGACAGAGGCTGCGAGGCCGACTGAGACGCCTACAGAGACGCTGAGAGAGGCTGCGACGCCGACTGAGGCAGATAGGGGTAGATATAGGCATAGAAAAAGAAGGAGACCCCCAATCGACAGCGGCAGCGACTGAGACGCCTACAGATACGCTGACAGAGGCTGCGACGCCGATGAGGCAGATAGGGGTAGATATAGGCATAGAAAAAGAAGGAGAACCCCAATCGACAGTGGCAGCGACTGACACGCCTACAGAGAGGCTGACAGAGGCTGCGACGCCGACTGAGGCAGATAGGAGTAGATATAGGCATAGAGAAGGCAGCAGACCTCCCCAATCGACAGCGGCAGCGACTGAGATGCCTACAGAGACGCTGACAGGGGCTGCGACGTCGAATGAGACGCCGAATGAGGCAGATAGGGGTAGATATAGGCATAGAGAAGGCAGCAGACCCCACAATCGACAGCGGCAGCGACTGAGACGCCTACAGAGACGCTGACAGGGGCTGCGACGTCGAATGAGACGCCGACTGAGGCAGATAGGGGTAGATATAGGCATAGAGAAGGCAGCAGACCCCACAATCGACAGCGGCAGCGACTGAGACGCTTACAGAGACGCTGACAGAGGCTGCGACGCCGACTGAGGGAGATAGAGGTAGATATAGGCATAAAGTAGGCAGCAGACCCCCAATCGGCAGAGGCATCTACTGAGACGCCTATAGAGCCGCTGACAGAGGCTGCGACGCCGACTGAGGCAGATAGTTGTAGATATAGGCATAGAGAAGGCAGCAGATCCCCCCAATCGATAGCGGCAGCGACTGAGACGACTACATAGACGCTGACAGAGGCTGCGACGCCTACTGAGACGCCGAATGAGGCAGATAGGGATAGATATAGGCATAGAGAAGGCAGCAGACCCCCCAATCGACAGCGGCAGCGACTGAGACGCCTACAGAGACGCTGACAGAGGCTGCGACGCCTAGTGAGACGCCGACTGAGGCAGATAGCTGTAGATATAGGCATAGAGAAGGCAGCAGACCCCCCAATCGATAGCGGCAGCGACTGAGACGCCTACATAGACGCTGACAGAGGCTGCGACGCATACTGAGACGCCGAATGAGGCATATATGGATAGATATAGGCATAGAGAAGGCAGCAGACCTCCGCAAACGACAGCGGCAGCGACTGAGACGCCTACAGAATCGCTGACAGAGGCTGCGACGCCGACTGAGGCAGATAGGGGTAGATATAGGCATAGAGAAGGCAGCAGACCCCCCAATCGACAGCGGCAGCGACTGAGACGCCTACAGAGACGCTGGCAGAGGCTGCGACGCCGATGAGGCAGATAGGGGTAGATATAGGCATAGAAAAAGAAGGAGAACCCCAATCGACAGTGGCAGCGACTGACACGCCTACAGAGACGCTGACAGAGGCTGCGACGCCGACTGAGGCAGATAGGAGTAGATATAGGCATAGAGAAGGCAGCAGCCCCCCAATCGACAGAGGCAGTGACTGAGACGCCAACAGAGACGCTGGCAGACGCTGCGACATCGAATGAGACGCCCACTGAGGCAGATAGGGGTAGATATAGGCATAGAGAAGGCAGCAGACCTCCCCAATCGACAGCGGCAGCGACTGAGATGCCTACAGAGACGCTGACAGGGGCTGCGACGTCGAATGAGACGCCGACTGAGGCAGATAGGGGTAGATATAGGCATAGAGAAGGCAGCAGACCCCACAATCGACAGCGGCAGCGACTGAGACGCCTACAGAGACGCTGACAGAGGCTGCGACGCCGACTGAGGCAGATAGGGGTAGATATAGGCATAGAAAAAGAAGGAGACCCCCAATCGACAGCGGCAGCGACTGAGACGCCTACAGAGACGCCGACAGAGGCTGCGAAGCCGACTGAGACGCCGACTGAGGCACAGAGAGGTAGATATAGGCATAAAGTAGGCAGCAGACCCCCAATCGGCAGAGGCATCTACTGAGACGCCTATAGAGCCGCTGACAGAGGCTGCGACGCCGACTGAGACGCCGACTGAGGCAGATAGTTGTAGATATAGGCATAGAGAAGGCAGCAGACCTCCCCAATCGACAGCGGCAGCGACTGAGATGCCTACAGAGACGCTGACAGAGGCTGCGACGTCGAATGAGACGCCGACTGAGGCACAGAGAGGTAGATATAGGCATAAAGTAGGCAGCAGACCCCCAATCGGCAGAGGCATCTACTGAGACGCCTATAGAGCCGCTGACAGAGGCTGCGACGCCGACTGAGACGCCGACTGAGGCAGATAGTTGTAGATATAGGCATAGAGAAGGCAGCAGACCTCCCCAATCGACAGCGGCAGCGACTGAGATGCCTACAGAGACGCTGACAGAGGCTGCGACGTCGAATGAGACGCCTACAGAGACGCTGAGAGAGGCTGCGACGCCGACTGAGGCAGATAGGGGTAGATATAGGCATAGAAAAAGAAGGAGACCCCCAATCGACAGCGGCAGCGACTGAGACGCCTACAGGTACGCTGACAGAGGCTGCGACGCCGATGAGGCAGATGGGGGTAGATATAGGCATAGAAAAAGAAGGAGAACCCCAATCGACAGTGGCAGCGACTGACACGCCTACAGAGACGCTGACAGAGGCTGCGACGCCGACTGAGGCAGATAGGAGTAGATATAGGCATAGAGAAGGCAGCAGCCCCCCAATCGACAGAGGCAGTGACTGAGACGCCAACAGAGACGCTGGCAGACGCTGCGACATCGAATGAGACGCCCACTGAGGCAGATAGGGGTAGATATAGGCATAGAGAAGGCAGCAGACCTCCCCAATCGACAGCGGCAGCGACTGAGATGCCTACAGAGACGCTGACAGGGGCTGCGACGTCGAATGAGACGCCGACTGAGGCAGATAGGGGTAGATATAGGCATAGAGAAGGCAGCAGACCCCACAATCGACAGCGGCAGCGACTGAGACGCCTACAGAGACGCTGACAGAGGCTGCGACGCCGACTGAGGCAGATAGGGGTAGATATAGGCATAGAAAAAGAAGGAGACCCCCAATCGACAGCGGCTGCGACTGAGACGCCTACAGAGACGCCGACAGAGGCTGCGAAGCCGACTGAGACGCCGACTGAGGCAGATAGTTGTAGATATAGGCATAGAGAAGGCAGCAGACCTCCCCAATCGACAGCGGCAGCGACTGAGATGCCTACAGAGACGCTGACAGGGGCTGCGACGTCGAATGAGACGCCGACTGAGGCAGATAGGGGTAGATATAGGCATAGAGAAGGCAGCAGACCTCACAATCGACAGCGGCAGCGACTGAGACGCCTACAGAGACGCTGACAGAGGCTGCGACGCCGACTGAGGGAGATAGAGGTAGATATAGGCATAAAGTAGGCAGCAGACCCCCAATCGGCAGAGGCATCTACTGAGACGCCTATAGAGCCGCTGACAGAGGCTGCGACGCCGACTGAGACGCCGACTGAGGCAGATAGTTGTAGATATAGGCATAGAGAAGGCAGCAGATCCCCCCAATCGATAGCGGCAGCGACTGAGACGACTACATAGACGCTGACAGAGGCTGCGACGCCTACTGAGACGCCGAATGAGGCAGATAGGGATAGATATAGGCATAGAGAAGGCAGCAGACCCCCTAATCGATAGCGGCAGCGACTGAGACGCCTACATAGACGCTGACAGAGGCTGCGACGCCGAGTGAGACGCCGACTGAGGCAGATAGTTGTAGATATAGGCATAGAGAAGGCAGCAGACCCCCCAATCGACAGCGGCAGCGACTGAGACGCCTACATAGACGCTGACAGAGGCTGCGACGCATACTGAGACGCCGAATGAGGCAGATATGGATAGATATAGGCATAGAGAAGGCAGCAGACCTCCGCAAATGACAGCGGCAGCGACTGAGACGCCTACAGAATCGCTGACAGAGGCTGCGACGCCGACTGAGGAAGATAGGGGTAGATATAGGCATAGAGAAGGCAGCAGACCCCCCAATCGACAGCGGCAGCGACTGAGACGCCTACAGAGACGCTGGCAGAGGCTGCGACGCCGACTGAGACGCCGACTGATTCAGATAGGGGTAGATATAGGCACAGAGAAGGCAGGAGACCCCCCAATTGACAGCGGCAGCGACTGAAACGCCTACAGAGACGGTGGCAGAGGCTGCGACGCCGACTGAGATGCCGACTGGGGCAGATAGGGGTAGATATAGGCATAGAGAAGGCAGCAGGCCACCCCAATCGACAGCGGCAGCAACTGAGACGCCTACAGAGACGTTGAGAGATGCTGCGACGCCGACTGAGACGCCAAATGAATCAGATAGGGGTAGATATAGACATATAGAAGTCAGGAGACCCCCAATCGACAGAGGCAGCGACTGAGACGCCTACAGAGAAGCTGACAGAGGCTGCGACGCCGACTGAGTCAGATAGGGGTAGATATAGGCACAGAAAAAGAAGGACACCCCCAATCGACAGCTGACAGAGACTGCGATGCCGACTGAGACGCCGACTGAGATGCCGTCTGAGGCAGATACGGATATATATAGGCATAGAGAAGGCAGCAGACCCCCCAATCGACAGCGGCACCGACTGAGACGCCAACAGAGACGCTGACAGAGGCTGCGACGCCGACTGAGGCAGATAGGGGTAGATATAGGCATAAAGTAGGCAGCAGACCCCCCCGATCGACAGCGGCAGCGACTGATACGCCTACAGAGACGCTGACAGAGGCTGCGACGCCGACTGAGACACCTACTGAGGCAGATAGGGGTAGATATAGGCATTGAGAAGACAGCAGACCCCCAATCGACAGCGGCAGCGACTGAGACGCCTAAAGAGACGTTGCCAGAGGCAGCGTCGGCGACTGAGACGCCAACTGAGGCAGATAGGGGTAGATATAGGCACAGAGAAGGCAGCAGACCCCCCAATCGACAGCGGCAGCGACTGAGACACCTGCAGAGACGCAGACTGATGCTGCGATGCCGACTGAGACACCTACTGAGGCAGATAAGGGTAGATATAGGCATAGAGAAGGAGGGAGACCCCGCAATCGGCAGCGGCAGCGACTGAGATGCCTACAGAGACGTTGAGAGATGCTGCGACGCCGACTGAGACGCCGACTGAGGCAGATAGGGGTAGATATAGGCATAGAGAAGGCAGCACACCCCCCCCAATCGACAGCGGCAGCGACTGAGACGCCTACAGATACGCTGACAGATTCTGCGACGCCGACTGAGACTCCGAGTGAGACGCCAACTAGGGCAGATATATTAGATATAGGCATAGAGAAGGCAGCAGACCCCCAATCGACAGCGGCAGCGACTGAGACGCTTACAGACGCTGACAGAGACTGCGGAGCCGACTGAGGCAGATAGGGGTAGATATAGGCATGGAGAAGACTGCAGACCCCCCAATTGAAAGCGGCAGCGACTGAGACGCCTACAGAGACGCTGACAGAGGCTGCAACGCCGGCTGAGACGCCGACTGAGGCAGATAGGGGTAGATATAGGCATAGAGAAGGCAGCAGACCCCTCAAACGACAGCGGCAGCGACTGAGACGATTGCAGAGGCGCTGACAGAAGCTACGACGCCGACTGAGGCAGATTGGGGTTGATATATGTAGACATAGAGAAGGCAGCAGACCCCCCAATCGACAGCGGCAGCGACAGAGACACCTACAGAGTCGCGTACAGAGACTGCGATGCCGACTGAGACGCCGACTGAAGCAGATACAAGTAGATATAGGCATAGAGAAGGCAGCAGACCCCCCAATCGACAGCGGCAGCGACTGAGACGCCTACACAGACGCTGACTGAGGCTGCTGCGCTGACTGAGATGCCGACTGATTCATATAGGGGTAGATATAGGCAGAGAGAAGGCAGCAGACCACCCCAATCGACAGCGGCAGTGACTGAGACGCCAACAGAGACACTGGCAGACGCTGCGACATCGAATGAGACGCCGACTGAAGCAGATAGGGGTAGATATAGGCATAGAAAAAGAAGGAGACCCCCAATCGACAGCGGCAGCGACTGAGACGCCTACAGAGACGCCGACAGAGGTTGCGAAGCCGACTGAGACGCCGACTGAGACGCTGAGAGAGGCTGCGACGCCGACTGAGGCAGATAGAGGTAGATATAGGCATAGAAAAAAAAGGAGACCCCCAATCGACAGCGGCAGCGACTGAGACGCCTACAGAGACGCCGACAGAGGCTGCGAAGCCGACTGAGACGCCTACAGAGACGCTGAGAGAGGCTGCGACGCCGACTGAGGCAGATAGGGGTAGATATAGGCATAGAAAAAGAAGGAGACCCCCAATCGACAGCGGCAGCGACTGAGACGCCTACAGATACGCTGACAGAGGCTGCGACGCCGATGAGGCAGATAGGGGTAGATATAGGCATAGAAAAAGAAGGAACCATAATCGACAGTGGCAGAGGCTGAGACGCCTACAGCGACGCTGACAGAGGCTGCGACACCGACTGAGGCAGATAGGGGTAGATATAGGCATAGAGAAGGCAGCAGACCCCCCAATCGACAGAGGCAGTGACTGAGACGCCAACAGAGACGCTGGCAGACGCTGCGACATCGAATTTGACGCCAACTTTGGCAGATAGGGGTAGATATAGGCATAGAGAAGGCAGCAGACCTCCCCAATCGACAGCGGCAGCGACTGAGATGCCAACAGAGACGCTGACAGAGGCTGCGACGTCGAATGAGACGCCGACTGGGGCAGATAGGGGTAGATATAGGCATAGAGAAGGCAGCAGACCCCACAATCGACAGCGGCAGCGACTGAGACGCCTACAGAGACGCCGACAGAGGCTGCGAAGCCGACTGAGACGCCGACTGAGACGCCGACTGAGGCTGCGACGCCGACTGAGGCTGCGACGCCGACTGAGGCTGCGACGCCGACTGAGGCAGATAGAGGTAGATATAGGCATAAAGTAGGCAGCAGACCCCCAATCGGCAGAGGCATCTACTGAGACGCCTATAGAGCCGCTGACAGAGGCTGCGAAGCCGACTGAGACGCCGACTGAGGCAGATAGGGGTAGATATAGGCATAGATAAGGCGGCAGACCCCCCAATTGAAAGCGGCAGCGACTGAGACGCCTACAGAGACGCTGACAGAGGCTGCGACGCTGACAGAGGCTGCGACGCCGACTGAGGCAGATAGAGGTAGATATAGGCATAAAGTAGGCAGCAGACCCCCAATCGGCAGAGGCATCTACTGAGACGCCTATAGAGCCGCTGACAGAGGCTGCGACGCCGACTGAGACGCCGACTGAGGCAGATAGTTGTAGATATATTCATAGAGAAGGCAGGAGATCCCCCCAATCGATAGCGGCAGCGACTGAGACGACTACATAGACGCTGACAGAGGCTGCGACGCCTACTGAGACGCCGAATGAGGCAGATAGGGATAGATATAGGCATAGAGAAGGCAGCAGACCCCCCAATCGATAGCGGCAGCGACTGAGACGCCTACATAGACGCTGACAGAGGCTGCGACGCCTACTGAGACGCCGACTGAGGCAGATAGTTGTAGATATAGGCATAGAGAAGGCAGCAGACCCCCCAATCGATAGCGGCAGCGACTGAGACGCCCACATAGACGCTGACAGAGGCTGCGACGCTTACTGAGACGTCGAATGAGGCAGATATGGATAGATATAGGCATAGAAAAGGCAGCAGACCTCCGCAAACGACAGCGGCAGCGACTGAGACGCCTACAGAACCGCTGACAGAGGCTGCGACGCCGACTGAGGCAGATAGGGGTAAATATAGGCATAGAGAAGGCAGCAGACCCCCCCAATCGACAGCGGCAGCGACTGAGACGCCTACAGAGACGCTGACAGAGGCTGCGACGCCGACTGATTCAGATAGGGGTAGATATAGGCATAGAGAAGGCAGGAGACCCCCCAATTGACAGCGGCAGCGACTGAGACGCCTACAGAGACGGTGACAGAGGCTGCGACGCCGACTGAGATGCCGACTGAGGCAGATAGGGGTACATATAGGCATAGAGAAGGCAGAAGGCCACCCCAATCGACAGCGGCAGCAACTGAGATGCCTACAGAGACGTTGACAGATGCTGCGACGCCGACTGAGACGCCGACAGAGGCAGATAGGGGTAGATATAGGCATAGAGAAGGCAGCTGACCCCCCAATCGACAGCGGCAGCGACTGAGATGCCTACAGAGACGCTGACAGCGGCTGCGACATCGAATGAGACGCCGACTGAGGCAGATAGGGGTAAATATAGGCATAGAGAAGGCAGGAGACCCCTCAATTGACAGCGGCAGCGACTGAGACGCCTACAGAGACGGTGACAGAGGCTGAAACGCCGACTGAGATGCCGACTGAGGCAGATAGGGGTATATATATGCATAGAGAAGGCAGCAGACCCCCCCAATCGACAGCGGCAGCGACTGAGATGCCTACAGAGACGCTGACAGAGGCTGCGCCGTCGAATGAGACGCCGACTGAGGCAGATAGGGGTAGATATAGGCATAGAGAAGGCAGCAGACCCCCCAATCGAAAGCGGTAGCGACTGAGACGCCTACAGAGACGCTGAGAGAGGTTGCGACGCCGACTGAGGCAGATAGGGGTAGATATAGGCATAGAAAAGGCAGCAGACCCCCACAATTGACAGCGGCAGCGACTGAGACGCGTACAGAGATGCTGGCAGAGGCTGCGACGCCGACTGAGACGCCGACTGAGGCACAGAGAGGTAGATATAGGCATAAAGTAGGCAGCAGACCCCCAATCGGCAGAGGCATCTACTGAGACGCCTATAGAGCCGCTGACAGAGGCTGCGACGCCGACTGAGGCAGATAGGAGTAGATATAGGCATAGAGAAGGCAGCAGCCCCCCAATCGACAGAGGCAGTGACTGAGACGCCAACAGAGACGCTGGCAGACGCTGCGACATCGAATGAGACGCCCACTGAGGCAGATAGGGGTAGATATAGGCATAGAGAAGGCAGCAGACCCCCCAATTGACAGCGGCAGCGACTGAAACGCCTACAGAGACGGTGGCAGAGGCTGCGACGCCGACTGAGATGCCGACTGGGGCAGATAGGGGTAGATATAGGCATAGAGAAGGCAGCAGGCCACCCCAATCGACAGCGGCAGCAACTGAGACGCCTACAGAGACGTTGAGAGATGCTGCGACGCCGACTGAGACGCCGACTGAATCAGATAGGGGTAGATATAGACATATAGAAGGCAGGAGACCCCCAATCGACAGAGGCAGCGACTGAGACGCCTACAGAGAAGCTGACAGAGGCTGCGACGCCGACTGAGTCAGATAGGGGTAGATATAGGCAGAGAAAAAGAAGGACACCCCCAATCGACAGCTGACAGAGACTGCGATGCCGACTGAGACGCCGACTAAGATGCCGTCTGAGGCAGATACGGATATATATAGGCATAGAGAAGGCAGCAGACCCCCCAATCGACAGCGGCACCGACTGAGACGCCAACAGAGACGCTGACAGAGGCTGCGACGCCGACTGAGGCAGATAGGGGTAGATATAGGCATAAAGTAGGCAGCAGACCCCCCCGATCGACAGCGGCAGCGACTGAGACGCCTACAGAGACGCTGACAGAGGCTGCGACGCCGACTGAGACACCTACTGAGGCAGATAGGGGTAGATATAGGCATTGAGAAGACAGCAGACCCCCAATCGACAGCGGCAGCGACTGAGACGCCTAAAGAGACGTTGCCAGAGGCAGCGTCGGCGACTGAGACGCCAACTGAGGCAGATAGGGGTAGATATAGGCACAGAGAAGGCAGCAGACCCCCCAATCGACAGCGGCAGCGACTGAGACACCTGCAGAGACGCAGACTGATGCTGCGACGCCGACTGAGACACCTACTGAGGCAGATAAGGGTAGATATAGGCATAGAGAAGGAGGGAGACCCCGCAATCGGCAGCGGCAGCGACTGAGATGCCTACAGAGACGTTGAGAGATGCTGCGACGCCGACTGAGACGCCGACTGAGGCAGATAGGGGTAGATATAGGCATAGAGAAGGCAGCACACCCCCCCCAATCGACAGCGGCAGCGACTGAGACGCCTACAGAGACGCTGACAGATTCTGCGACGCCGACTGAGACTCCGAGTGAGACGCCAACTAGGGCAGATATATTAGATATAGGCATAGAGAAGGCAGCAGACCCCCAATCGACAGCGGCAGCGACTGAGACGCTTACAGACGCTGACAGAGACTGCGGAGCCGACTGAGGCAGATAGGGGTAGATATAGGCATGGAGAAGACTGCAGACCCCCCAATTGAAAGCGGCAGCGACTGAGACGCCTACAGAGACGCTGACAGAGGCTGCAACGCCGGCTGAGACGCCGACTGAGGCAGATAGGGGTAGATATAGGCATAGAGAAGGCAGCAGACCCCTCAAACGACAGCGGCAGCGACTGAGACGATTGCAGAGGCGCTGACAGAAGCTACGACGCCGACTGAGGCAGATTGGGGTTGATATATGTAGACATAGAGAAGGCAGCAGACCCCCCAATCGACAGCGGCAGCGACAGAGACACCTACAGAGTCGCGTACAGAGACTGCGATGCCGACTGAGACGCCGACTGAAGCAGATACAAGTAGATATAGGCATAGAGAAGGCAGCAGACCCCCCAATCGACAGCGGCAGCGACTGAGACGCCTACACAGACGCTGACTGAGGCTGCTGCGCTGACTGAGATGCCGACTGATTCATATAGGGGTAGATATAAGCAGAGAGAAGGCAGCAGACCACCCCAATCGACAGCGGCAGTGACTGAGACGCCAACAGAGACACTGGCAGACGCTGCGACATCGAATGAGACGCCGACTGAAGCAGATAGGGGTAGATATAGGCATAGAAAAAGAAGGAGACCCCCAATCGACAGCGGCAGCGACTGAGACGCCTACAGAGACGCCGACAGAGGTTGCGAAGCCGACTGAGACGCCGACTGAGACGCTGAGAGAGGCTGCGACGCCGACTGAGGCAGATAGAGGTAGATATAGGCATAGAAAAAAAAGGAGACCCCCAATCGACAGCGGCAGCGACTGAGACGCCTACAGAGACGCCGACAGAGGCTGCGAAGCCGACTGAGACGCCTACAGAGACGCTGAGAGAGGCTGCGACGCCGACTGAGGCAGATAGGGGTAGATATAGGCATAGAAAAAGAAGGAGACCCCCAATCGACAGCGGCAGCGACTGAGACGCCTACAGATACGCTGACAGAGGCTGCGACGCCGATGAGGCAGATAGGGGTAGATATAGGCATAGAAAAAGAAGGAACCATAATCGACAGTGGCAGAGGCTGAGACGCCTACAGCGACGCTGACAGAGGCTGCGACACCGACTGAGGCAGATAGGGGTAGATATAGGCATAGAGAAGGCAGCAGACCCCCCAATCGACAGAGGCAGTGACTGAGACGCCAACAGAGACGCTGGCAGACGCTGCGACATCGAATTTGACGCCAACTTTGGCAGATAGGGGTAGATATAGGCATAGAGAAGGCAGCAGACCTCCCCAATCGACAGCGGCAGCGACTGAGATGCCAACAGAGACGCTGACAGAGGCTGCGACGTCGAATGAGACGCCGACTGGGGCAGATAGGGGTAGATATAGGCATAGAGAAGGCAGCAGACCCCACAATCGACAGCGGCAGCGACTGAGACGCCTACAGAGACGCCGACAGAGGCTGCGAAGCCGACTGAGACGCCGACTGAGACGCCGACTGAGGCTGCGACGCCGACTGAGGCAGATAGAGGTAGATATAGGCATAAAGTAGGCAGCAGACCCCCAATCGGCAGAGGCATCTACTGAGACGCCTATAGAGCCGCTGACAGAGGCTGCGAAGCCGACTGAGACGCCGACTGAGGCAGATAGGGGTAGATATAGGCATAGATAAGGCGGCAGACCCCCCAATTGAAAGCGGCAGCGACTGAGACGCCTACAGAGACGCTGACAGAGGCTGCGACGCTGACAGAGGCTGCGACGCCGACTGAGGCAGATAGAGCTAGATATAGGCATAAAGTAGGCAGCAGACCCCCAATCGGCAGAGGCATCTACTGAGACGCCTATAGAGCCGCTGACAGAGGCTGCGACGCCGACTGAGACGCCGACTGAGGCAGATAGTTGTAGATATATTCATAGAGAAGGCAGGAGATCCCCCCAATCGATAGCGGCAGCGACTGAGACGACTACATAGACGCTGACAGAGGCTGCGACGCCTACTGAGACGCCGAATGAGGCAGATAGGGATAGATATAGGCATAGAGAAGGCAGCAGACCCCCCAATCGATAGCGGCAGCGACTGAGACGCCTACATAGACGCTGACAGAGGCTGCGACGCCTACTGAGACGCCGACTGAGGCAGATAGTTGTAGATATAGGCATAGAGAAGGCAGCAGACCCCCCAATCGATAGCGGCAGCGACTGAGACGCCTACATAGACGCTGACAGAGGCTGCGACGCTTACTGAGACGTCGAATGAGGCAGATATGGATAGATATAGGCATAGAAAAGGCAGCAGACCTCCGCAAACGACAGCGGCAGCGACTGAGACGCCTACAGAACCGCTGACAGAGGCTGCGATGCCGACTGAGGCAGATAGGGGTAAATATAGGCATAGAGAAGGCAGCAGACCCCCCCAATCGACAGCGGCAGCGACTGAGACGCCTACAGAGACGCTGACAGAGGCTGCGACGCCGACTGATTCAGATAGGGGTAGATATAGGCATAGAGAAGGCAGCAGACCCCCCAATTGACAGCGGCAGCGACTGAGACGCCTACAGAGACGGTGACAGAGGCTGCGACGCCGACTGAGATGCCGACTGAGGCAGATAGGGGTACATATAGGCATAGAGAAGGCAGAAGGCCACCCCAATCGACAGCGGCAGCAACTGAGATGCCTACAGAGACGTTGACAGATGCTGCGACGCCGACTGAGACGCCGACTGAGGCAGATAGGGGTAGATATAGGCATAGAGAAGGCAGCTGACCCCCCAATCGACAGCGGCAGCGACTGAGATGCCTACAGAGACGCTGACAGCGGCTGCGACATCGAATGAGACGCCGACTGAGGCAGATAGGGGTAAATATAGGCATAGAGAAGGCAGGAGACCCCTCAATTGACAGCGGCAGCGACTGAGACGCCTACAGAGACGGTGACAGAGGCTGAAACGCCGACTGAGATGCCGACTGAGGCAGATAGGGGTATATATATGCATAGAGAAGGCAGCAGACCCCCCCAATCGACAGCGGCAGCGACTGAGATGCCTACAGAGACGCTGACAGAGGCTGCGCCGTCGAATGAGACGCCGACTGAGGCAGATAGGGGTAGATATAGGCATAGAGAAGGCAGCAGACCCCCCAATCGAAAGCGGTAGCGACTGAGACGCCTACAGAGACGCTGAGAGAGGTTGCGACGCCGACTGAGGCAGATAGGGGTAGATATAGGCATAGAAAAGGCAGCAGACCCCCACAATTGACAGCGGCAGCGACTGAGACGCGTACAGAGATGCTGGCAGAGGCTGCGACGCCGACTGAGACGCCGACTGATTCAGATACGGGTAGATATAGGCATAGAAAAGGCAGGTGACCCCCCAATTGACAGCGGCAGCGACTGAGACGCCTACAGAGACGGTGACAGAGGCTGCGACGCCGACTGAGATGCCGACTGAGGCAGATAGGGGTAGATATAGGCATAGAAAAAGAAGGAGACCCCCAATCGACAGCGGCAGCGACTGAGACGCCTACAGATACGCTGACAGAGGCTGCGACGCCGATGAGGCAGATAGGGGTAGATATAGGCATAGAAAAAGAAGGAGAACCCCAATCGACAGTGGCAGCGACTGAGACGCCTACAGAGACGCTGACAGAGGCTGCGACGCCGACTGAGGCAGATAGGGGTAGATATAGGCATAGAAAAGGCAGGAGACCCCCAATCGACAGAGGCAGCGACTGAGACGCCTACAGAGAAGCTGACAGAGGCTGCGACGCCGACTGACTCAGATAGGGGTAGATATAGGCATAGAAAAAGAAGGAGACCCCCAATCGACAGCTGACAGAGGCTGCTACGCCGACTGAGTCAGATAGGGGTAGATATAGGGAAAAAAAATAAGGAGACCCCCAATCGACAGCGGCAGCGACTGAGACGGCGACAGAGGCTGCGATGCCGACTGAGACGCCGACTGAGATTCCGTCTGAGGCAGATAGGGATATATATAGGCATAGAGAAGGCAACAGACCCCCCAATCGACAGCGGCACCGACTGAGACGCCTACAGAGACGCTGACAGAGGCTGCGACGCCGACTGAGACAGATAGGGGTAGATATAGGCATAAAGTAGGCAGCAGACCCGCCCGATCGACAGCGGCAGGGACTGAGACGCCTACAGAGACGCTGACAGATTCTGCGACGCCGACTGAGACTCCTACTGAGGCAGATTGGGGTAGCTATAGGCATATAGAATGCAGCAGACCCCCAATCGACAGCGGCTGTGACTGAGACGCCTACAGAGGCTGCGACGCCGACTGAGACGCCAACTGAGGCAAATAGGGGTAGATATAGGCACAGAGAAGGCAGCAGACCCCCCCAATCGACAGCGGCAGCGACTGAGACGCCTACAGAGACGCAGACTGAGACGCCGACTGAGGCAGATAGGGGTAGATATAGGCATAGAGAGGGCAGCAGACCCCCCCAATCGACAGCGGCAGCGACTGAGACGCCTACAGAGACGCTGACAGAGGCTGCGACGCCGACTGAGACACCTACTGAGGCAGATAGGGGTAGATATAGGCATAGAGAAGGCAGCAGACCCCCCACTCGACAGAGGCAGCGACTGAGACGCCTACAGAGACGCTGACAGAGGCTGCGACGCCGACTGAGGCAGATAGGGGTAGATATAGGCATAGAGAAAGAAGGAGACCCCCAATCGACAGCGGCAGCGACTGAGACGCCTACGGAGACGCCGACAGAAGCTGCGAAGCCGACTGAGACGCCGACTGAGACGCCGACTGAGGCTGCGACGCCGACTGACGCAGATAGAGGTAGATATAGGCATAAAGTAGGCAGCAGACCCCCAATCGGCAGAGGCATCTACTGAGACGCCTATAGAGCCGCTGACAGAGGCTGCGAAGCCGACTGTGACGCCGACTGAGTCAGATAGGGGTAGATATAGGCATAGAGAAGGCGGCAGACCCCCCAATTGAAAGCGGCAGCGACTGAGACGCCTACAGAGACGCTGACAGAGGCTGCGACGCCGACTGAGGCAGATAGAGGTAGATATAGGCATAAAGTAGGCAGCAGACCCCCAATCGGCAGAGGCATCTACTGAGACGCCTATAGAGCCGCTGACAGAGGCTGCGAAGCCGACTGTGACGCCGACTGAGTCAGATAGGGGTATATATATGCATAGAGAAGGCAGCAGACCCCCCCAATCGACAGCGGCAGCGACTGAGATGCCTACAGAGACGCTGACAGAGGCTGCGCCGTCGAATGAGACGCCGACTGAGGCAGATAGGGGTAGATATAGGCATAGAGAAGGCAGCAGACCCCCCAATCGAAAGCGGTAGCGACTGAGACGCCTACAGAGACGCTGAGAGAGGTTGCGACGCCGACTGAGGCAGATAGGGGTAGATATAGGCATAGAAAAGGCAGCAGACCCCCACAATTGACAGCGGCAGCGACTGAGACGCGTACAGAGATGCTGGCAGAGGCTGCGACGCCGACTGAGACGCCGACTGATTCAGATACGGGTAGATATAGGCATAGAAAAGGCAGGTGACCCCCCAATTGACAGCGGCAGCGACTGAGACGCCTACAGAGACGGTGACAGAGGCTGCGACGCCGACTGAGATGCCGACTGAGGCAGATAGGGGTAGATATAGGCATAGAAAAAGAAGGAGACCCCCAATCGACAGCGGCAGCGACTGAGACGCCTACAGATACGCTGACAGAGGCTGCGACGCCGATGAGGCAGATAGGGGTAGATATAGGCATAGAAAAAGAAGGAGAACCCCAATCGACAGTGGCAGCGACTGAGACGCCTACAGAGACGCTGACAGAGGCTGCGACGCCGACTGAGGCAGATAGGGGTAGATATAGGCATAGAAAAGGCAGGAGACCCCCAATCGACAGAGGCAGCGACTGAGACGCCTACAGAGAAGCTGACAGAGGCTGCGACGCCGACTGACTCAGATAGGGGTAGATATAGGCATAGAAAAAGAAGGAGACCCCCAATCGACAGCTGACAGAGGCTGCTACGCCGACTGAGTCAGATAGGGGTAGATATAGGGAAAAAAAATAAGGAGACCCCCAATCGACAGCGGCAGCGACTGAGACGGCGACAGAGGCTGCGATGCCGACTGAGACGCCGACTGAGATTCCGTCTGAGGCAGATAGGGATATATATAGGCATAGAGAAGGCAACAGACCCCCCAATCGACAGCGGCACCGACTGAGACGCCTACAGAGACGCTGACAGAGGCTGCGACGCCGACTGAGACAGATAGGGGTAGATATAGGCATAAAGTAGGCAGCAGACCCCCCCAATCGACAGCGGCAGGGACTGAGACGCCTACAGAGACGCTGACAGATTCTGCGACGCCGACTGAGACTCCTACTGAGGCAGATTGGGGTAGCTATAGGCATATAGAATGCAGCAGACCCCCAATCGACAGCGGCTGTGACTGAGACGCCTAAAGAGACGCTGCCAGAGGCTGCGACGCCGACTGAGACGCCAACTGAGGCAAATAGGGGTAGATATAGGCACAGAGAAGGCAGCAGACCCCCCCAATCGACAGCGGCAGCGACTGAGACGCCTGCAGAGACGCAGACTGATGCTGCGACGCCGACTGAGGCAGATAGGGGTAGATATAGGCATAGAGAGGGCAGCAGACCCCCCCAATCGACAGCGGCAGCGACTGAGACGCCTACAGAGACGCTGACAGAGGCTGCGACGCCGACTGAGACACCTACTGAGGCAGATAGGGGTAGATATAGGCATAGAGAAGGCAGCAGACCCCCCACTCGACAGAGGCAGCGACTGAGACGCCTACAGAGACGCTGACAGAGGCTGCGACGCCGACTGAGGCAGATAGGGGTAGATATAGGCATAGAAAAAGAAGGAGACCCCCAATCGACAGCGGCAGCGACTGAGACGCCTACGGAGACGCCGACAGAAGCTGCGAAGCCGACTGAGACGCCGACTGAGACGCCGACTGAGGCTGCGACGCCGACTGACGCAGATAGAGGTAGATATAGGCATAAAGTAGGCAGCAGACCCCCAATCGGCAGAGGCATCTACTGAGACGCCTATAGAGCCGCTGACAGAGGCTGCGAAGCCGACTGTGACGCCGACTGAGTCAGATAGGGGTAGATATAGGCATAGAGAAGGCGGCAGACCCCCCAATTGAAAGCGGCAGCGACTGAGACGCCTACAGAGACGCTGACAGAGGCTGCGACGCCGACTGAGGCAGATAGAGGTAGATATAGGCATAAAGTAGGCAGCAGACCCCCAATCGGCAGAGGCATATACTGAGACGCCTATAGAGCCGCTGACAGAGGCTGCGACGCCGACTGAGACGCCGACTGAGGCAGATAGTTGTAGATATAGGCATAGAGAAGGCAGCAGATCCCCCCAATCGATAGCGGCAGCGACTGAGACGACTACATAGACGCTGACAGAGGCTGCGACGCCTACTGAGACGCCGAATGAGGCAGATAGGGATAGATATAGGCATAGAGAAGGCAGCAGACCCCCCAATCGATAGCGGCAGCGACTGAGACACCTACATAGACGCTGACAGAGGCTGCGACGCCTACTGAGACGCCGACTGAGGCAGATAGTTGTAGATATAGGCATAGAGAAGGCAGCAGACCTCCGCAAACGACAGCGGCAGCGACTGAGACGCCTACAGAACCGCTGACAGAGGCTGCGATGCCGTCTGAGGCAGATAGGGGTAGATATAGGCATAGAGAAGGCAGCAGACCCCCCCAATCGACAGCGGCAGCGACTGAGACGCCTACAGAGACGCTGGCAGAGGCTGCGACGCCGACTGAGATGCCGACTGATTCAGATAGGGGTAGATATAGGTATAGAGAAGGCAGCAGACCCCCCAATTGACAGCGGCAGCGACTGAGACGCCTACAGAGACGGTGACAGAGGCTGCGACGCCGACTGAGATGCCGACTGAGGCAGATAGGGGTAGATATAGGCATAGAGAAGGCAGCAGGCCACCCCAATCGACAGCGGCAGCAACTGAGACGCCTACAGAGACGTTGACAGATGCTGCGATGCCGACTGAGACGCCGACTGAGGCAAATAGGGGTAGATATAGGCATAGAGAAGGCAGCAGACCCCCCAATCGACAGCGGCAGCGACTGAAATGCCTACAGAGACGCTGACAGCGGCTGCGACATCGAATGAGACGCCGACTAATTCAGATAGGGGTAGATATAGGCATAGAGAAGGCAGGAGACCCCTCAATTGACAGCGGCAGCGACTGAGCGGCCTACAGAGAAGGTGACAGAGGCTGCGACGCCGACTGAGATGCCGACTGAGGCAGATAGGGGTAGATATATGCATAGAGAAGGCAGCAGACCCCCCCAATCGACAGCGGCAGCGACTGATATGCCTACAGAGACGCTGACAGAGGCTGCGACGTCGAATAAGACGCCGACTGAGGCAGATATGGGTAGATATAGGCATAAAGAAGGCAGCAGACCCCCCAATCGACAGCGGCAGCGACTGAGACGCCTACAGAGACGCTGAGAGAGGCTGCGACGCCGACTGAGGCAGATAGGGGTAGATATAGGCATAGAAAAAGAAGGAGACCCCCAATCGACAGCGGCAGCGACTGAGACGCCTACAGAGACGCCGACAGAGGCTGCTGCGCCGACTGAGATGCCGACTGATTCATATAGGGGTAGATATAGGCAGAGAGAAGGCAGCAGACCACCACAATCGACAGCGGCAGTGACTGAGACGCCAAAAGAGACGCTGGCAGACGCTGCGACATCGAATGAGACGCCGACTGAGGCAGATAGGGGTAGATATAGGCATAGAAAAAGAAGGAGACCCCCAATCGACAGCGGCAGCGACTGAGACGCCTACAGAGACGCCGGCAGAGGCTGCGAAGCCGACGGAGACGCCGACTGAGACTCCGACTGAGGCTGCGACGCCGACTGAGGCAGATAGAGGTAGTAATAGGCATAGAAAAAGGAGGAGACCCCCAATCGACAGCGGCAGCGACTGAGACGCCTACAGAGACGCCGACAGAGGCTGCGAAGCCGACTGAGACGCCTACGGAGACGCTGAGAGAGGCTGCGAGGCCGACTGAGGCAGATAGGGGTAGATATAGGCATAGAAAAAGAAGGAGACCCACAATCGACAGCGGCAGCGACTGAGCGGCCTACAGAGACGGTGACAGAGGCTGCGACGCCGACTGAGATGCCGACTGAGGCAGATAGGGGTAGATATATGCATAGAGAAGGCAGCAGACCCCCCCAATCGACAGCGGCAGCGACTGATATGCCTACAGAGACGCTGACAGAGGCTGCGACGTCGAATAAGACGCCGACTGAGGCAGATATGGGTAGATATAGGCATAAAGAAGGCAGCAGACCCCCCAATCGACAGCGGCAGTGACTGAGACGCCTACAGAGACGCTGAGAGAGGCTGCGACGCCGACTGAGGCAGATAGGGGTAGATATAGGCATAGAAAAAGAAGGAGACCCCCAATCGACAGTGGCAGCGACTGAGACGACTACAGAGACGCTGACAGAGGCTGCGACGCCGACTGAGGCAGATAGGGGTAGATATAGGCATAGAGAAGGCATCAGACCCCCCAATCGACAGAGGCAGTGACTGAGACGCCAACAGAGACGCTGGCAGACGCTGCGACATCGAATGAGACGCCGACTGAGGCAGATAGGGGTAGATATAGGCATAGAGAAGGCAGCAGACCTCCCCAATCGGCAGCGGCAGCGACTGAGATGCCTACAGAGACGCTGACAGAGGCTGCGACGTCGAATGAGACGCCGACTGAGGCAGATAGGGGTAGATATAGGCATAGAGAAAGCAGCAGACCCCCAATCGACAGCGGCAGCGACTGAGACGCGTACAGAGACGCCCACAGAGGCTGCGAAGCCGACTGAGACACCGACTGAGACACCGACTGAGGCAGATAGAGGTAGATATAGGCATAAAGTAGGCAGCAGACCCCCAATCGGCAGAGGCATCTTCTGAGACGCCTATAGAGCCGCTGACAGAGGCTGCGAGGCCGACTGCGACGCCGACTGAGGCAGATAAGGGTAGCTATAGACATAGAGAAGGCGGCAGACCCCCCAATTGAAAGTGGCAGCGACTGAGACGCCTACAGAGACGCTGACAGAGGCTGCGACGCCGACTGAGGCAGATAGAGGTAGATATAGGCATAAAGTAGGCAGCAGACCCCCAATCGGCAGAGGCATCTACTGAGACGCCTATAGAGCCGCTGACAGAGGCTGCGACGCCGACTGAGGCAGATAGTTGTAGATATAGGCATAGAGAAGGCAGCAGATCCCCCAATTGAAAGCGGCAGCGACTGAGACGCCTACAGAGACGCTGACAGAGGCTGCGACGCTGACTGAGGCAGATAGGGGTAGATATAGGCATAGAAAAAGAAGGAGACCCCCAATCGACAGCGGCAGCGACTGAGACGCCTACAGAGACGCCGACAGAGGCTGCGAAGCCGACTGAGACGCCGACTGAGGCAGATAGAGGTAGATATAGGCATACAGTAGGCAGCAGACCCCCAATCGGCAGAGGCATCTTCTGAGACGCCTATAGAGCCGCTGACAGAGGCTGCGAAGCCGACTGCGACGCCGACTGAGGCAGATAAGGGTAGCTATAGACATAGAGAAGGCGGCAGACCCCCCAATTGAAAGCGGCAGCGACTGAGACGCCTACAGAGACGCTGACAGAGGCTGCGACGCCGACTGAGGCAGATAGAGGTAGATATAGGCATAAAGTAGGCAGCAGACCTCCAATCGGCAGAGGCATCTACTGAGACGCCTATAGAGCCGCTGACAGAGGCTGCGACGCCGACTGAGGCAGATAGTTGTAGATATAGGCATAGAGAAGGCAGCAGATCCCCCCAATCGATAGCGGCAGCGACTGAGACGCCTACAGAGACGCTGACAGAGGCTGCGACGCATACTGAGACGCCGAATGAGGCAGATATGGATAGATATAGGCATAGAGAAGGCAGCAGACCTCCGCAAACGACAGCGGCAGCGACTGAGACGCCCACAGAATCGCTGACAGAGGCTGCGACGCCGACTGAGGAAGATAGGGGTAGATATAGGCATAGAGAAGGCAGCAGACCCCCCAATCGACAGCGGCAGCGACTGAGACGCCTACAGAGACGCTGGCAGAGGCTGCGACGCCGACTGAGACGCCGACTGATTCAGATAGGGGTAGATATAGGCATAGAGAAAGCAGGAGACACCCCAATTGACAGCGGCAGCGACTGAAACGCCTACAGAGACGGCGACAGAGGCTGCGATGCCGACTGAGACGCCGACTGAGATGCCGTCTGAGGCAGATAGGGATATATATAGGCATAGAGAAGGCAGCAGACCCCCCAATCGACAGCGGCACCAACTGAGACGCCAACAGAGACGCTGACAGAGGCTGCGACGCCGACTGAGGCAGATAGGGGTAGATATAGGCATAAAGTAGGCAGCAGACCCCCCCGATCGACAGCGGCAGCGACTGAGACGCCTACAGAGACGCTGACAGAGGCTGCGACGCCGACTGAGACACCTACTGAGGCAGATAGGGGTAGATATAGGTATTGAGAAGGCAGCAGACCCCCCAATCGACAGCGGCAGCGACTGAGACGCCTAAAGAGACGCTGCCAGAGGCTGCGTCGCCGACTGAGGCGCCGACTGAGGCAGATAGTTATAGATATAGGCATAGAGAAGGCAGCAGATCCCCCCAATCGATAGCGGCAGCGACTGAGACGACTACATAGACGCTGACAGAGGCTGCGACGCCTACTGAGACGCCGAATGAGGCAGATAGGGATAGATAGGGATAGATATAGGCATAGAGAAGGCAGCAGACCCCCCAATCGATAGCGGCAGCGACTGAGACGCCTACATAGACGCTGACAGAGGCTGCGACGCCTACTGAGACGCCAACTGAGGCAGATAGTTGTAGATATAGGCATAGAGAAGGCAGCAGACCCCCCAATCGGTAGCGGCAGCGACTGAGACGCCTATATAGACGCTGACAAAGGCTGCGACGCATACTGGAACGCCGAATGAGGCAGATATGGATAGATATAGGCATAGAGAAGGCAGCAGACCTCCACAAACGACAGCGGCAGCGACTGAGACGCCTACAGAATCGCTGACAGAGGCTGCGACGCCGACTGAGGCAGATAGGGGTAGATATAGGAATAAATAAGGCAGCAGACCCCCCCAATCGACAGCGGCAGCGACTGAGATGCCTACAGAGACGTTGAGAGATGCTACGACGCCGACTGAGACGCCGACTGAGGCAGATAGGGGTAGATATAGGCATATAGAAGGCTGGAGACTCCCCAATTGACAGCGGCAGCGACTGAAACGCCTACAGAGACGGTGACAGAGGCTGCGACGCCGACTGAGATGCCGACTGAGGCAGATAGGGGTAGATATAGGCATAGAAAAGCAGCAGGCCACCCCAATCGACAGCGGCAGCAACTGAGACGCCTACAGAGACGTTGAGAGATGCTGCGACGCCGACTGAGATGCCGACTGAGGCAGATAGGGGTAGATATAGGCATATAGAAGGCAGGAGACCCCCCAATCGACAGAGGCAGCGACTGAGACGCCTACAGAGAAGCTGACAGAGGCTGCGACGCCGACTGAGTCAGATAGGGGTAGATATAGGCATAGAAAAAGAAGGAGACCCCCAATCGACAGCTGACAGAGGCTGCGACGCCGACTGAGTCAGATAGGGGTAGATATAGGCATAGAAATCGACAGCGGAAGCGACTGAAACGGCGACAGAGGCTGCGATGCCGAATGAGACGCCGACTGAGACGCCAACTGAGGCAGATAGGGGTAGATATAGGCACAGAGAAGGCAGCAGACCCCCCAATCGACAGCGGCAGCGACTGAGACGCCTGCAGAGACGCAGACTGATGCTGCGACGCCGACTGAGGCAGATAGGGGTAGATATAGGCATAGAGAGGGCAGCAGACCCCCCAATCGACAGCGGCAGCAACTGAGACGCCTACAGAGACGTTGAGAGATGCTGCGACGCCGACTGAGATGCCGACTGAGGCAGATAGGGGTAGATATAGGCATATAGAAGGCAGGAGACCCCCCAATCGACAGAGGCAGCGACTGAGACGCCTACAGAGACGCTGACAGAGGCTGCGACGCCGACTGAGACACCTACTGAAGCAGATAAGGGTAGATATAGGCATAGAGAAGGAGGGAGACCCCGCAATCGGCAGCGGCAGCGACTGAAATGTCTACAGAGACGTTGAGAGATGCTGCGACGCCGACCGAGGCAGATAGGGGTAGATATAGGCATAGAGAAGGCAGCACACCCCCCCCCCAATCGACAGCGGCAGCGACTGAGACGCCTACAGAGACGCTGACAGAGACTGCGGAGCCGACTGAGGCAGATAGGGGTATATATAGGCATAAAGTAGGCAGCAGACCCCCCAATCGACAGAGGCATCTACTGAGACACCTACAGAGTCGCGGACAGAGGCTGCGACGCCGACTGAGACGCCGACTGAGGCAGATACAAGTAGATATAGGCATAGAGAAGGCAACAGACCCCCCAATCGACAGCGGCAGCGACTGAGACGCCTACACAGACGCTGACAGAGGCTGCTGCGCCGACTGAGAAGCCGACTGATTCATATAGGGGTAGATATAGGCATAGAGAAGGCAGCAGACCACCCCAATCGACAGCGGCAGCAACTGAGAGGCCTACAAAAACGTTGAGAGATGCTGCGACGCCGACTGAGACGCCGACTGAGGCAGATAGGGGTAGATATAGGCATAGAGAAGGCAGCAGACCCCCCAATCGACAGCGGCAGTGACTGAGACGCCTACAGAGACGCTGGCAGACGCTGCGACATCGAATGAGACGCCAACTGAGGCAGATAGGGGTAGATATAGGCTTAGAAAAAGAAGGAAACCCCCAATCGACAGCGGCAGCGATTGAGACGCCTACAGAGACGCCGACAGAGGCTGAGACGCCGACTGAGACGCCGACGGAGACGCCGACAGAGGCTGCGACGCCGACTGAGACACCTACTGAGGCAGATAGGGGTAGATATAGGCATTGAGAAGGCAGCAGACCCCCCAGTCGACAGAGGCATCTACTGAGACGCCTACAGAGCCGCTGACAGAGGCTGCGAAGCCGACTGAGATGCCGACTGAGATGCCGACGGAGGCAGATAGGGGTAGATATAGGCATAGAGAAGGCTGCAGACCCCCCAGTTGAAAGCGGCAGCGACTGAGACGCCTACAGAGACGCTGACAGAGGCTGCGACGCCTACTGAGACGCCGAATGAGGCAGATAGGGATAGATAGAAGCATAGAGAAGGTAGCAGACCCCCCAAACGACAGCGGCAGCGACTGGGACGATTACAGAGACGCTCACAGAAGCTACGACGCCTACTGAGGCGCCGAATGAGGCATATAGGGATAGATATAGGCATAGAGAAGGCAGCAGAACCCCCAATCGACAGCGGCAGCGACTGAGACGCCTATAGAGACTCTGACAGAGGCTGCGACGCCAACTGAGACGCCGACTGAGACACCGACTGAGGTAGATAGGGGTAGATATAGGAATAGAGAAGGCAGCAGACCCCCCCATCGACAGCGGCAGCGACTGATACGCCTACAGAGACACTGGCAGAAGCTGCGACGTCGAATGAGACGCCGACTGAGGCAGATAGGAGTAGATATAGGCATAGAGAAGGCAGCACACCCCCCAATCGACAGCGGCAGCGACTGAGACGCCTACAAATACGCTGACAGATTCTGCGACGCCGACTGAGACGCCGACTGAGACGCCGACTGAGACGCCAACTACGGCAGATATATTAGATATAGGCATAGAGAAGGCAGCAGACCCCCCCCAATCGACAGCGGCAGCGACTGAGACGCCTACAGAGACGCTGACAGAGGCTGCGGCGCCGACTGAGGCAGATAGGGGTAGATATAGGCATAAAGTAGGCAGCAGACCCCCCAATCGACAGAGGCATCTACTGAGACACCTACAGAACCGCTGACAGAGGCTGCGAAGCCGACTGAGACGCCGACTGAGGCAGATAGGGGTATATATAGGCATAGAGAAGGTTGCAGACCCCCCAATTGAAAGCGGCAGCGACTGAGACGCCTACAGAGACGCTGACAGAGGCTGCGACGCCGACTGAGACGCCGACTGAGACAGATAGTTGTAGGTATAGGCATAGAGAAGGCAGCAGACCCCCCAATCGATGGCGGCAGCGACTGAGACGCCTACATAGACGCTGACAGAGGCTGCGACGCCTACTGAGACGCCGAATGAGGCAGACAGGGATAGATATAGGCATAGAGAAGGCAGCAGACCCCCCAATCGATAGCGGCAACGACTGAGACGCCTACAGAGACGCCGACAGAGGCTGCGACGCCGACTGAGGCGACGACTGAGGCAGATAGGAGTAGATATAGGCATAGACAAGGCAGCAGACCAACCAATCGACAGCGGCAGCGACTGAGACGCCTACATAGATGCTGACAGAGGCTGCGACATCGAATGAGACGCCGACTGAGGCAGATAGGGGTAGATATAGGCATAGAGAAGGCAGCACACCCCCCAATCGACAGCGGCAGCGACTGAGACGCCTACAAATACGCTGACAGATTCTGCGACTCCGACTGAGACGCCAACTAGGGCAGATATATTAGATATAGGCATAGAGAAGGCAGCAGATCCCCCAATCGACAGCGGCAGCGACTGAGACGCCTACAGAGACGCTGACAGAGGCTGCGGCGCCGACTGAGGCAGATAGGGGTAGATTTAGGTATATAGTAGGCAGCAGACCCCCAATCGACAGAGGCATCTACTGAGACGCCTACAGAGCCGCTGACAGAGGCTGCGAAGCCGACTGAGACGCCGACTGAGGCAGATAGGGGTATATATACGCATTGAGAAGGCAGCAGACCCCCCCAATCGATAGCGGCAGCGATTGAGACGACTACAGGGACGCTGACAGAGGCTGCGACGCCAACTGAGACGCCAACTGAGGCAGAGAGGGGTAGAGATAGGCATACAGAAGGCAGCAGACCCCCCAATCGATAGCGGCAGCGACTGAGACGCCTACATAGACGCTGACAGAGGCTGCGACGCCTACTGAGACGCCGAATGAGGCAGATAGGGATAGATATAGGCATAGAGAAGGCAGCAGACCCCCCCAAACGACAGCGGCAGCGACTGAGACGATTACAGAGACGCTGACAGAAGCTACGATGCCGACTGAGGCAGACACGATTAGATATAGGAATAGAGAAGGCAGCAGACCCCCCAATCGACAGCGGCAGCAACTGAGACGCCTACAGAGACACTGACAGAGGCTGCGATGCAGACTGAGACGCCGACTGAGGCAGATAGGGATATATATAGGCATAGAGAAGGCAGCAGACCCCCCAATCGACAGCGGCAGCGACTGAGACACCTACAGATACGCTGACAGATTCTGTGACGTCGACTGAGACGCCAACTAGGGCAGATATTGGTAGATATAGGCATAGAGAAGGCAGCAGACCGTCAATTGAAAGCGGCAGCGACTGAGACACCTACAGAGACGCTGACAGAGGCTGCGACGCCGACTGAGAGGCCGACTGAGGCAGATAGGGGTAGATATAGGCATAGAGAAGGCAGCAGACCCCCCCCCCCCCCCCCAATCGATAGCGGCAGCGACTGAGACGCCTACGTAGACGCTGACAGAGGCTGCGACGCCTACTGAGATGCCGAATGAGGCAGATAGGGATATATAGGCATAGAGAAGGCAGCAGACCCCCCCAATCGACAGCGGCAGCGACTGAGACACCTACAGATACGCTGACAGAGGCTGCGACGCCGACTGAGACGCCGACTGAGGCAGATACGAGTAGATATAGGCATAGAGAAGGCAGCAGACCCCCCAGTCGACAGCGACAGCGACTGAGACGCCTACAGAGACACTGACAGAGGCTGCGACGCCGACTGAGCCAGTGAGGGGTAGATATAGGCATAAAGTAGGCAGCAGACCTCCCCAATCGATAGCGGCCGCGACTGAGACGCCTACAGAGACGCTGACAGAGGCTGCGACGCCGACTGAGACACCTACTGAGGCAGATAGGGGTAGATATAGGCACTGAGAAGGCAGCAGACCCCCCCAATCGACAGCGGCAGCGACTGAGACGCCTAAAGAGACGCTGACAGAGGCTGCGACGCCGACTGAGGCAGATAGGGGTAGATATAGGCATAGAGAAGGAAGCAGACCCCAAATCGACAGCGGCAGCGACTGAGACGCCCACAGAGACGCTGGCAGAGGCTGCGACGTAGACTGAGACGCCAACTGAGACGCCAACTGAGGTAGATAGGGGTAGATATAGGAATAGAGAAGGGAGCATACCCCCAAATCGACAGCGGCAGCGACTGATACGCCTACAGAGACGCTGGCAGAAGCTGCGACATCGAATTTGACGCCGACTGAGGCAGATAGCGGTAGATATAGGCATACAGAAGGCAGCAGACCCTCCCCAATCGACAGCGGCAGCGACTGAGATGCCAACAGAGACGCTGACAGAGGCTGCGACGTCGAATGAGACGCCGACTGAGGCAGCTAGGGGTAGATATGTACATAGAGAATGCAGCAGACACCGCAATCGGCAGCGGCAGCGACTGAGACGCCTACAGAGACGCTGACAGAGGCTGCGGCGCCGACTGAGGCAGATAGGGGTAAATATAGGCATAAAGTAGGCAGCAGACCCCCCAATCGACAGAGGCATCTACTGAGACGCCTACAGAGCCGTTGACAGAGGCTGCGAAACCGACTGAGACGCCGACTGAGGCAGATAGGGGTAGATATAGGCATAGAGAAGGCTGCAGACCCCCCAATTGAAAGCGGAAGCGACTGAGACGCCTACAGATACGCTGACAGAGGCTGCGACGCCGAGTGAGACGCCGACTGAGGCAGATAGGGGTAGATATAGGCATAGAGAAGGCAGCAGACCCCCCAATCGATAGCGGCAGCGACTGAGACGCCTACATAGACGCTGACAGAGGCTGCGACGCCTACTGAGACGCCGAATGAGGCAGATAGGGATAGATATAGGCATAGAGAAGGCAGCAGACCCCCCCAAACGACAGCGGCAGCGACTGAGACGATTACAGAGACGCTGACAGAAGCTACGACGCCGACTGAGGCAGACACGAGTAGATATAGGCATAGAGAAGGCAGCAGACCCCCCCAAACGACAGCGGCAGCGACTGAGACGATTACAGAGACGCTGACAGAAGCTACGACGCCGACTGAGGCAGACACGAGTAGATATAGGCATAGAGAAGGCAGCAGACCCCCAATCGACAGCGGCAGCGACTGAGACGCCTACAGAGATACTGACAGAGGATGCGACGCCTACTGAGATGCCGAATGAGGCAGATAGGGATATATAGGCATAGAGAAGGCAGCAGACCCCCCCAATCGACAGCGGCAGCGACTGAGACACATACAGAGACGCTGACAGAGGCTGCGACGCCGACTGAGACACCTACTGAGGCAGATAGGGGTAGATATAGGCACTGAGAAGGCAGCAGACCCCCCCAATCGACAGCGGCAGCGACTGAGACGCCTAAAGAGACGCTGACAGAGGCTGCGACGCCGAATGAGGCAGATAGGGATAGATATAGGCATAGAGAAGGTAGCAGACCCCCAATCGACAGCAGCAGCGACTGAGACACCTATAGAGCCGCTGACAGAGGTTGCGACGACGCTTGAGACGCCGAATGATTCAGATAGGGGTAGATATAGGCAGAGAGAAGGCAGCAGACCCCTCCCAATCACAGCGGCAGCTACTGAGACGCCAACAGAGACGCTGGCATAGGCTGCGACGCCGACTAAGGCAGATAGGGGTACATATAGGCATAGAGAAGGCAACAGACCCCCAATCGAAGGCGACAGCGACTGAGGCGCCTACACAGACGCTGACAGAGGCTGCTGCGCCGACTGAGATTCCGACTGATTCAGATACAGGTATAGAGAAGGCAGCAGACCCCCAATCGACAGCGGCAGCGACTGAGACACCTACAGAGGCGCTGACAGAGGCTGCGACGCCGAATGAGATGCCGACTAATTCAGATAGGGGTAGCTATAGGCATAGAGAAGGCAGCAGACCCCCCAATCGACAGCAGCAGCGACTGAGACACCTATAGAGACGCTGACAGAAGCTGCGACGCCGAATGAGATGCCGACTGAGATGCCGACTGAGATGCCGACTGAGGCAGATACGAGTAGATATAGGCATTGAGAAGGCAGCAGACCCCCCAATCGACAGCGGCAGCGACTGAGACGCCTACAGAGATACTGACAGAGGCTGCTGCGCCGACTGAGATGCCGACTGATTCATATAGGGGTAGATATAGGCATAGAGAAGGCAGCAGACCACCCCAATCGACAGCGGCAGCAACTGAGACGCCTACAGAGACGTTGAGAGATGCTGCGACGCCGACTGAGATGCCGACTGAGGCAGATAGGGGTAGATATAGGCATAGAGAAGGCAGCAGACCCCCCAATCGACAGCGGAAGTGACTGAGACGCCTACAGAGACGCTGGCAGACGCTGCGACATCGAATGAGACGCCGACTGCGGCAGATAGGGGTAGATATAGGCATAGAGAAGGCTGCAGACCCCCCAATTGAAAGCGGCAGCAACTGAGACGCCTACAGAGACGCTGACAGAGGCTGCGACGCCGACTGAGGCAAATAGGGGTAGATATAGGCATAGAGAAGGCAGCAGACCCCCCAATCGACAGCGGCAGCGACTGAGACGCCGAAAGAGACGCTGACAGAGGCTGCGACGCCGACTGAGACGCCAACTGAGGCAAATAGGGGTAGATATAGGCATAAAGTAGGCAGCAGACCTCCCCAATTGATAGCGGCCGCGACTGAGACGCCTACAGAGACGCTGACAGAGGCTGCGACGCCGACTGAGACACCTACTGAGGCAGATAGGGGTAGATATAGGCACTGAGAAGGCAGCAGACCCCCCAATCGACAGCGGCAGCGACTGAGACGCCTAAAGAGACGCTGACAGAGGCTGCGACGCCGACTGAGGCAGATAGGGGTAGATATAGGCATAGAGAAGGAAGCAGACCCCAAATCGACAGCGGCAGCGACTGAGACGCCTACAGAGACGCTGGCAGAGGCTGCGATACCTACTGAGACCCCGACTGAGGCAGATTGTGGTAGATATAGGTATAAAGAAGGCAGCAGACCCCCCCATTCGACAGCGGCAGTGACTGAGACGCCTACAGAGACGCAGACAGAGGCTGCGACGCTGACTGAGACGCCGTCTGAGGTAGATAGGGGTAGATATAGGCATAGAGATGGCAGCAGACCCCCCCATTCGACAGCGGCAGTGACTGAGACGCCTTCAGAGATGCTGACAGAGGCCGCGACGCCGTCTGAGGCAGATAGGGGTAGATATAGGCGTAGAGAAGGTAGCAGACACCCCCAATTGACAGCGGCAGCGACTAAGACGCCCACAGAGACGCTGACAGAGGCTGCTGCGCCTACTGAGATTCCGACTAATTCAGATAGGGGTAGCTATAGGCATAGAGAAGGCAGCAGACCCCCCAATCGACAGCGGCAGCGACTGAGACACCTATAGAGACGCTGATAGAGGCTGCGACGCCGACTGAGATGCCGACTGAGGCAGATACGAGTAGATATAGGCATTGAGAAGGCAGCAGACCACCCCAATCGACAGCGGCAGCAACTGAGACGCCTACAGAGACGTTGAGAGATGCTGCGACGCCGACTGAGACGCCGACTGAGGCGGATAGGGGTAGATATAGGCATAGAGAAGACAGCAGACCCCCCAATCGACAGCGGAAGTGACTGAGACGCCTACAGAGGCGCTGGCAGACGCTACGACATCGAATGAGACGCCGACTGAGGTAGATAGGGGTAGATATAGGCATAGAGATGGCAGCAGACCCCCCCATTCGACAGCGGCAGTGACTGAGACGCCTTCAGAGATGCTGACAGAGGCCGCGACGCCGACTGAGGCAGATAGGGGTAGATATAGGCATAGAGAAGGCAGCAGACCCCCCAATCGATAGCGGCAGCAACTGAGACGCCTACATAGACGCTGATAGTGGCTGCGACGCCTACTGAGACGCCGAATGAGGCAGATAGGGATAGAGGCATAGAGAAGGCAGCAGACCGCCCCAAACGACAGTGGCAGCGACTGAGACGCCTGTAGAGACTCTGACAGAGGCTGCGACGTAGACTGAGACGCCAACTGAGGCAGATAGCGGTAGATATAGGCATAGAGAAGGCAGCAGACCCCCCCAATCGACAGCGGCAGCGACTGAGACACCTACAGAGACGCTGACAGAGGCTGCGACGCCGAATGAGATGCCGACTAATTCAGATAGGGGTAGCTATAGGCATAGAGAAGGCAGCAGACCCCCCAATCGACAGCGGCAGTGACTGAGATGCCTACAGAGACGCTGACAGAGGCTGCGACGTCGAATGAGACGCCGACTGAGGCAGCTAGGGGTAGATATGTACATAGAGAAGGCAGCAGACACCGCAATCGGCAGCGGCAGCGACTGAGACGCCTACAGAGACGCTGACAGAGGCTGCGGCACCGACTGGGGCAGATACGGGTAGATATAGGCATAAAGTAGGCAGCAGCCCCCCAATCGACAGAGGCATCTATTCAGACGCCTACAGAGCCGCTGACAGAGGCTGCGAAGCCGACTGAGACGCCGACTGAGGTAGATAGGGGTAGATATAGGCATAGAGAAGGCTGCAGACCCCCCAATTGAAAGCGGCAGTGACTGAGACGCCTACAGAGACGCCGACAGAGGCTGCGACGCCGACTGAGACGCCGACTGAGGCAGATAGGGGTAGATATAGGCATAGAGAAGGCAGCAGACCCCCCAATCGATAGCGGCAGCGACTGAGACGCCTACATAGACGCTGACAGAGGCTGCGACGCCTACTGAGACGCCGAATGAGGCAGATAGGGATAGATAGAGGCATAGAGAAGGCAGCAGACCGCCCCAAACGACAGTGGCAGCGAATGAGACGATTACAGAGACGCTGACAGAAGCTATGACGCCTATTGAGACGCCGAATGAGGCAGATATGGATAGATATAGGCATAGAGAAGGCAGCAGACCCCCAAGGGACAGCGGCAGCGACTGAGACGCCTATAGAGACTCTGACAGAGGCTGCGACGTAGACTGAGACGCCAACTGAGACGCCAACTGAGGTAGATAGGGGTAGATATAGGAATAGAGAAGGGAGCATACCCCCAAATCGACAGCGGCAGCGACTGATACGCCTACAGAGACGCTGGCAGAAGCTGCGACATCGAATTTGACGCCGACTGAGGCAGATAGCGGTAGATATAGGCATAGAGAAGGCAGCAGACCCTCCCCAATCGACAGCGGCAGCGACTGAGATGCCAACAGAGACGCTGACAGAGGCTGCAACGTCGAATGAGACGCCGACTGAGGCAGCTAGGGGTAGATATGTACATAGAGAATGCAGCAGACACCGCAATCGACAGCGGCAGCGACTGAGACGCCTACAGAGACGCTGACAGAGGCTGCGGCGCCGCCTGAGGCAGATAGGGGTAAATATAGGCATAAAGTAGGCAGCAGACCCCCCAATCGACAGAGGCATCTACTGAGACGCCTACAGAGCCGTTGACAGAGGCTGCGAAACCGACTGAGACGCCGACTGAGGCAGATAGGGGTAGATATAGGCATAGAGAAGGCTGCAGACCCCCCAATTGAAAGCGGCAGCGACTGAGACGCCTACAGAGACGCTGACAGAGGCTGCGACGCCGAGTGAGACGCCGACTGAGGCAGATAGGGGTAGATATAGGCATAGAGAAGGCAGCAGACCCCCCCAATCGATAGCGGCAGCGACTGAGACGCCTACATAGACGCTGACAGAGGCTGCGACGCCTACTGAGACGCCGAATGAGGCATATAGGGATAGATATAGGCATAGAGAAGGCAGCAGACCCCCCCAAACGACAGCGGCAGCGACTGAGACGATTACAGAGACGCTGACAGAAGCTACGACGCCGACTGAGGCAGACACGAGTAGATATAGACATAGAGAAGGCAGCAGACCCCCAATCGACAGCGGCAGCGACTGAGACGCCTACAGAGACACTGACAGAGGCTGCGACGCAGACTGTGACGCCGAATGAGCCAGATAGGGGTAGATATAGGCATAAAGTAGGCAGCAGACCTCCCCAATCGATAGCGGCCGCGACTGAGACGCCTACAGAGACGCTGACAGAGGCTGCGACGCCGACTGAGACACCTACTGAGGCAGATAGGGGTAGATATAGGCACTGAGAAGGCAGCAGACCCCCCAATCGACAGCGGCAGCGACTGAGACGCCTACAGAGACGCTGGCAGAGGCTGCGATACCTACTGAGACCCCGACTGAGGCAGATAGTGGTAGATATAGGCATAAAGAAGGCAGCAGAACCCCCCATTCGACAGCGGCAGTGACTGAGACGCCTACAGAGATGCAGACAGAGGCTGCGACGCCGACTGAGACGCCGTCTGAGGCAGATAGGGGTAGATATAGGCATAGATATGGCAGCAGACCCCCCCCATTCGACAGCGGCAGTGACTGAGACGCCTACAGAGACGCAGACAGAGGCTGCGACTCCGACTGAGACGCCGACTGAGGCAGATTGAGGTAAATATAGGCATAGAGAAGGTAGCAGACCCCCAATCGAAAGCAGCAGCGACTAAGACGCCTACAGAGACACTGACAGAGGCTGCGACGCAGACTGAGACGCCGACTTAGGCAGATAGGGGTAGATATAGGCGTAGAGAAGGCAGCAGACACCCCCAATTGACAGCGGCAGCGACTAAGACGCCCACAGAGACGCTGACAGAGGCTGCGACGACGCTTGAGACGCCGACTGATTCAGTTAGGGGTAGATATAGGCATAGTGAAGGCAGAAGATCCCCCAATCGACAGCGGCAACCACTGAGACACCTACAGAGCCGCTGACAGAGGTTGCGACGACGCTTGAGACGCCGAATGATTCAGATAGGGGTAGATATAGGCAGAGAGAAGGCAGCAGACCCCTCCCAATCACAGCGGCAGCTACTGAGACGCCAACAGAGACGCTGGCATAGGCTGCGACGCCGACTAAGGCAGATAGGGGTACATATAGGCATAGAGAAGGCAACAGACCCCCCAATCGAAGGCGACAGCGACTGAGACACCTACAGAGACGCTGACAGAGGCTGCGACGCCGAATGAGATGCCGACTAATTCAGATAGGGGTAGCTATAGGCATAGAGAAGGCAGCAGACCCCCAATCGACAGCGGCAGCGACTGAGACACCTACAGAGACGCTGACAGAGGCTGCGACGCCGAATGAGATGCCGACTAATTCAGATAGGGGTAGCTATAGGCATAGAGAAGGCAGCAGACCCCCCAATCGACAGCAGCAGCGACTGAGACACCTACAGAGACGCTGACAGAAGCTGCGACGCCGACTGAGATGCCGACTGAGATGCCGACTGAGATGCCGACTGAGGCAGATAGGGGTAGATATAGGCATAGAGAATGCAGCAGACCACCCCAATCGACAGCGGCAGCGACTGAGACGCCTACAGAGATACTGACAGAGGCTGTTGCGCCAACTGAGAGGCCGACTGATTCAGATAGGGGTAGATATAGGCATACAGAAGGCAGCAGCCTACCCCAATTGACAGCGGCAGCGACTGAGACGCCTAAAGAGACGCTGACAGAGGCTGCGACGCCGACTGAGACGCCGACTGAGGCAAATAGGGGTAGATATAGGCATAGAGAAGGCAGCAGACCCCCCCAATCGACAGCGGCAGCGACTGAGACGCCTACACAGACGCTGACAGAGGCTGCTGCGCCGACTGAGATGCCGACTGATTCATATAGGGGTAGATATAGGCATAGAGAAGGCAGCAGACCACCCCAATCGACAGCGACAGCAACTGAGACGCCTACAGAGACGTTGAGAGATGCTGCGGCGCCGACTGAGATGCCGACTGAGGCAGATAGGGGTAGATATAGGCATAGAGAAGGTAGCAGACCCCCCAATCGACAGCGGAAGTGACTGAGACGCCTACAGAGACGCTGGCAGACGCTGCGACATCGAATGAGACGCCGACTGAGGCAGATAGGGGTAGATATAGGCATAGAGAAGGCTGCAGACCCCCCAATTGAAAGCGGCAGCAACTGAGACGCCTACAGAGACGCTGACAGAGGCAGCCACGCCGACTGAGGCAGATAGGGGTAGATGTAGGCATAGAGAAGGCAGCAGACCCCCCAATCGATAGCGGCAGCGACTGAGACGCCTACATAGACGCTGATAGAGGCTGCGACGCGTACTGAGACGCCGTATGAGGCAGACAGAGATAGAGGCATAGAGAAGGCAGCAGACCGCCCCAAACGACAGTGGCAGCGACTGAGACGCCTATAGAGACTCTGACAGAGGCTGCGACGTAGACTGAGACGCCAACTGAGGCAGATAGCGGTAGATATAGGCATAGAGAAGGTAGCAGACCCCCCAATCGACAGCGGAAGTGACTGAGACGCCTACAGAGACGCTGGCAGACGCTGCGACATCGAATGAGACGCCGACTGAGGCAGATAGGGGTAGATATAGGCATAGAGAAGGCAGCAGACCCTCCCCAATCGACAGCGGCAGCGACTGAGATGCCAACAGAGACGCTGACAGAGGCTGCAACGTCGAATGAGACGCCGACTGAGGCAGCTAGGGGTAGATATGTACATAGAGAATGCAGCAGACACCGCAATCGACAGCGGCAGCGACTGAGACGCCTACAGAGACGCTGACAGAGGCTGCGGCGCCGACTGAGGCAGATAGGGGTAAATATAGGCATAAAGTAGGCAGCAGACCCCCCAATCGACAGAGGCATCTACTGAGACGCCTACAGAGCCGTTGACTGGGGCTGCGAAACCGACTGAGACGCCGACTGAGGCAGATACGGGTAGATATAGGCATAGAGAAGGCTGCAGACCCCCCAATTGAAAGCGGCAGCGACTGAGACGCCTACAGATACGCTGACAGAGGCTGCGACGCCGAGTGAGACGCCGACTGAGGCAGATAGGGGTAGATATAGGCATAGAGAAGGCAGCAGACCCCCCCAATCGATAGCGGCAGCGACTGAGACGCCTACATAGACGCTGACAGAGGCTGCGACGCCTACTGAGACGCCGAATGAGGCATATAGGGATAGATATAGGCATAGAGAAGGCAGCAGACCCCCCCAAACGACAGCGGCAGCGACTGAGACGATTACAGAGACGCTGACAGAAGCTACGACGCCGACTGAGGCAGACACTAGTAGATATAGACATAGAGAAGGCAGCAGACCCCCAATCGACAGCGGCAGCGACTGAGACGCCTACAGAGACACTGACAGAGGCTGCGACGCAGACTGAGACGCCGAATGAGCCAGATAGGGGTAGATATAGGCATAAAGTAGGCAGCAGACCTCCCCAATCGATAGCGGCCGCGACTGAGACGCCTACAGAGACGCTGACAGAGGCTGCGACGCCGACTGAGACACCTACTGAGGCAGATAGGGGTAGATATAGGCACTGAGAAGGCAGCAGACCCCCCAATCGACAGCGGCAGCGACTGAGACGCCTACAGAGACGCTGGCAGAGGCTGCGATACCTACTGAGACCCCGACTGAGGCAGATAGTGGTAGATATAGGCATAAAGAAGGCAGCAGAACCCCCCATTCGACAGCGGCAGTGACTGAGACGCCTACAGAGATGCAGACAGAGGCTGCGACGCCGACTGAGACGCCGTCTGAGGCAGATAGGGGTAGATATAGGCATAGATATGGCAGCAGACCCCCCCCCATTCGACAGCGGCAGTGACTGAGACGCCTACAGAGACGCAGACAGAGGCTGCGACTCCGACTGAGACGCCGACTGAGGCAGATTGAGGTAAATATAGGCATAGAGAAGGTAGCAGACCCCCAATCGAAAGCAGCAGCGACTAAGACGCCTACAGAGACACTGACAGAGGCTGCGACGCAGACTGAGACGCCGACTTAGGCAGATAGGGGTAGATATAGGCGTAGAGAAGGCAGCAGACACCCCCAATTGACAGCGGCAGCGACTAAGACGCCCACAGAGACGCTGACAGAGGCTGCGACGACGCTTGAGACGCCGACTGATTCAGTTAGGGGTAGATATAGGCATAGTGAAGGCAGAAGATCCCCCAATCGACAGCGGCAACCACTGAGACACCTACAGAGCCGCTGACAGAGGTTGCGACGACGCTTGAGACGCCGAATGATTCAGATAGGGGTAGATATAGGCAGAGAGAAGGCAGCAGACCCCTCCCAATCACAGCGGCAGCTACTGAGACGCCAACAGAGACGCTGGCATAGGCTGCGACGCCGACTAAGGCAGATAGGGGTACATATAGGCATAGAGAAGGCAACAGACCCCCCAATCGAAGGCGACAGCGACTGAGGCGCCTACACAGACGCTGACAGAGGCTGCTGCGCCGACTGAGATTCCGACTGATTCAGATAGGGGTAGCTATAGGCATAGAGAAGGCAGCAGACCCCCAATCGACAGCGGCAGCGACTGAGACACCTACAGAGACGCTGACAGAGGCTGCGACGCCGAATGAGATGCCGACTAATTCAGATAGGGGTAGCTATAGGCATAGAGAAGGCAGCAGACCCCCCAATCGACAGCAGCAGCGACTGAGACACCTATAGAGACGCTGACAGAAGCTGCGACGCCGACTGAGATGCCGACTGAGATGCCGACTGAGATGCCGACTGAGGCAGATAGGGGTAGATATAGGCATAGATAATGCAGCAGACCACCCCAATCGACAGCGGCAGCGACTGAGACGCCTACAGAGATACTGACAGAGGCTGTTGCGCCAACTGAGAGGCCGACTGATTCAGATAGGGGTAGATATAGGCATACAGAAGGCAGCAGCCTACCCCAATTGACAGCGGCAGCGACTGAGACGCCTAAAGAGACGCTGACAGAGGCTGCGACGCCGACTGAGACGCCGACTGAGGCAAATAGGGGTAGATATAGGCATAGAGAAGGCAGCAGACCCCCCCAATCGACAGCGGCAGCGACTGAGACGCCTACACAGACGCTGACAGAGGCTGCTGCGCCGACTGAGATGCCGACTGATTCATATAGGGGTAGATATAGGCATAGAGAAGGCAGCAGACCACCCCAATCGACAGCGGCAGCAACTGAGACGCCTACAGAGACGTTGAGAGATGCTGCGACGCCGACTGAGATGCCGACTGAGGCAGATAGGGGTAGATATAGGCATAGAGAAGGTAGCAGACCCCCCAATCGACAGCGGAAGTGACTGAGACGCCTACAGAGACGCTGGCAGACGCTGCGACATCGAATGAGACGCCGACTGAGGCAGATAGGGGTAGATATAGGCATAGAGAAGGCTGCAGACCCCCCAATTGAAAGCGGCAGCAACTGAGACGCCTACAGAGACGCTGACAGAGGCAGCCACGCCGACTGAGGCAGATAGGGGTAGATGTAGGCATAGAGAAGGCAGCAGACCCCCCAATCGATAGCGGCAGCGACTGAGACGCCTACATAGACGCTGATAGAGGCTGCGACGCGTACTGAGACGCCGTATGAGGCAGACAGAGATAGAGGCATAGAGAAGGCAGCAGACCGCCCCAAACGACAGTGGCAGCGACTGAGACGCCTATAGAGACTCTGACAGAGGCTGCGACGTAGACTGAGACGCCAACTGAGGCAGATAGCGGTAGATATAGGCATAGAGAAGGCAGCAGACCCCCCAATCGACAGCGGCAGCGACTGAGATGCCTACAGAGACGCTGACAGAGGCTGCGACGTCGAATGAGACGCCGACTGAGGCAGCTAGGGGTAGATATGTACATAGAGAAGGCAGCAGACACCGCAATCGGCAGCGGCAGCGATTGAGACGCCTACAGAGACGCTGACAGAGGCTGCGGCACCGACTGGGGCAGATACGGGTAGATATAGGCATAAAGTAGGCAGCAGACCCCCCAATCGACAGAGGCATCTATTCAGACGCCTACAGAGCCGCTGACAGAGGCTGCGAAGCCGACTGAGACGCCGACTGAGGCAGATAGGGGCAGATATAGGCATAGAGAAGGCTGCAGACCCCCCAATTGAAAGCGGCAGCGACTGAGACGCCTACAGAGACGCCGACAGAGGCTGCGACGCCGACTGAGACGCCGACTGAGGCAGATAGGGGTAGATATAGGCATAGAGAAGGCAGCAGACCGCCCCAAACGACAGTGGCAGCGAATGAGACGATTACAGAGACGCTGACAGAAGCTATGACGCCTATTGAGACGCCGAATGAGGCAGATAGGGATAGATATAGGCATAGAGAAGGCAGCAAACCCCCAAGCGACAGCGGCAGCGACTGAGACGCCTATAAAGACTCTGACAGAGGCTGCGACGTAGACTGAGACGCCAACTGAGACGCCAACTGAGGTAGATAGGGGTAGATATAGGAATAGAGAAGGGAGCAGACCCCCAAATCGACAGCGGCAGCGACTGATACGCCTACAGAGACGCTGGCAGAAGCTGCGACATCGAATGAGACGCCGACTGAGTCAGATAGCGGTAGATATAGGCATAGAGAAGGCAGCAGACCCCCCCCCAATCGACAGCGGCAGCGACTGAGATGCCTACAGAGACGCTGACAGAGACTGCGACGTTGAATGAGACGCCGACTGAGGCAGCTAGGGGTAGATATGTACATAGAGAATGCAGCAGACACCGCAGTCGGCAGCGGCAGCGACTGAGACGCCTACAGAGACGCTGACAGAGGCTGCGGCGCCGACTGAGGCAGATAGGGGTAAATATAGGCATAAAGTAGGCAGCAGACCCCCCAATCGACAGAGGCATCTACTGAGACGCCTACAGAGCCGTTGACAGAGGCTGCGAAGCCGACTGAGACGCCGACTGAGGCAGATAGGGGTAGATATAGGCATAGAGAAGGCCGCAGACCCCCCA